>OY757924.1:66347279-66537279 GCA_963585895.1 Sepioteuthis lessoniana | reverse complement strand
CACTCTACATTAAAGTACATGCTGTACGTAATTGAAGGGTTGGGTAAATACATACTTATTTCTATGTTTTCTCGCTCGTTTTCCAAAAGTTATCGTCTTTTGATATAAACCCGAAGAATCAAGTTCAAATCCTGGATGAGGCCGCTTTAAATTTACATCGTGATAATTCCCATTAGGAAAGGTATTAATCAATAAAATTTCAATAAAATAATTAATGTGCAAAAATGTGTATATTATTAGAATTTTCAATATATATATACATATATATATATATATATATATATATATATATACAGCCTTAACCCAGCAAAAACGGCACATCATACATAAATCTTTATTTGCACAATACATGAAAATATTCTTACTAAGAGAATAAAGCAATTTTTATTCCGATATGAAAGCGAATGATAATTTTGTGGGGTCTATATTCACACTGAAAGATATTTTTAAATCATCCAGATTTTTGATACATAAATTTAACTATGTTTTACTAATTAGAATAGATGTGGCTCTATAATCGACAGCTGTTACTGTGGGAACGCAATGGAATCACGGATCGTCTTGTGAATTCGAAGAGGCAAATATCAATCGAACGTTTTCCCATATTTCAAAGGTCACCACTAATCAGCTGAGGATTGGAACCTCTTGTAACATAGCCATAATACGGATATGTGAAATGTACATATGTTCATACGTGGTTCATACGCATAGGAATCCGAAAAAAAAACGAAACACTGACGACTCTCTTGGTTCAGGTACGAAACTTTTATGACCTTCTTTAAGTTTAGGTTTTCGACACGAGGAGAGAGACACACAATCTTTCTATGCTGACTGTTCGTCCATCGTCAACTCTCAACTCACAGACTCAACCGACGCGGGTGAGCACCGCGCAGTCCACAAACTGGACTGGTTTCGCCCAGGTCTGAAAAATCAACTCGCTTCGTTTAAGTCCAAATCTCAACTCACTGCTTTTATTCAAAATCACTAAGAATCCCAGCCCATCGCTTCCGGGCATGACGTCATTCACATCTCCAGTCCTATCTTCTGTCTGGGGTTTTTATTGTGACATCCGTGATTGTCACATCCTCCTCCCACGCGCGTGAACACCTGCGTTAATGTCTGCACCTACCCATGCACTAAGCCGAAAGGTTCTAAGCCTAACTAAACCTGAAAGATAATATATATGAAACGAAAAATGATAATATAAAAAAAAAATCCTTCCGCAATTATATAACACTCTTCCCTGGATATGGCACTAATCTGCATCTGATGATGAGGCTCCAGTCCTGAAGTTTAACGAATGTGGAGTATCCTTTCATTACTATAATTCGTAAGTCCACTCTGACCCGGAGTGACAGTGCCTATTATGTTCCAATGTACAGGTCAAATAAAATTGTTCAATAATTTTCTTTCGATTATTATTAGAAGTATTTTGAAACCATATTGCTGTGTGCAAATTGTTCGTATTACATAGGATTATTTGATATATGAAATTAATAATGATAAATCGCAATACTTGAAACTATTTAAGTGTGTGCAAACGAATGGTCAATATTAAATAGAATTATTAGTATTTGATAGCTATACTTGAGACCATTTAAATGTGTACAAATAAATGATTAATATTAAATAAAATTGCTAGTGTTAAAAAGCAATATTTGAAACCATTTAACTTTCTGTGAACAAATTATTGATATTTAATAGAATTATTAGTGTTAGATAACAATATTTTAAACCATTTAAATGTGGGTAAACAAATGATTTATTTTAAATAGAATTATGAGTGTTTTTCTTCGTTTTAATAGCACATCAACCTTCGTGGGTTAATTAATGCCAAAGCCATCCTTCTAAAAGAACAGCAGTGATACTATTTAAAACA
Organism: Sepioteuthis lessoniana; assembly: GCA_963585895.1. Classification (NCBI taxonomy): domain Eukaryota; kingdom Metazoa; phylum Mollusca; class Cephalopoda; order Myopsida; family Loliginidae; genus Sepioteuthis; species Sepioteuthis lessoniana. The sequence continues at coordinate 66,535,400 of OY757924.1, read as the reverse complement.
TCACTGGGAGAATAAGTGGGTTCATAGCTTTCCCAAGAATATTCATCAGAAATTGAACGAAATAAAGCGACTGGAGTTCGAACTCGCTTACTACGATTCTGCAGTACATCGCTTTACCCATTACACTACGATGACACTTCCGATTAGTGTTAGATAGGAATACTTAAAACCATTAGACTATTTGTAAACAAAGGATATTGAATAGAATTATTCGAGTTAGCAATGCTTGAAATTATTTTGCTGTGTGCAAACAAATGATTGATATAAGATAAAATTATTAGCGTTTCATAGCAATACTTAAAACATTTAGCTGTGTGCAATATATATAAACAAAGTTTGACATTGAATAAACCACGAGGGTTGATATGCCATAAACACCAACCATTCTACATAAAAAGAGAATTAGCTGGTATTCAATTACATTTGCTAACAGAAAAATATTTTTACTTTCGAAAATATGACATCATATGCACTTAAAAAGACATTGAATTTTTTATGACTCTTTAAGCTGCTAAGTTGTTGATCATAGATATAATTTTTATGCCAATGCCCAAGAAAAGGTGGCATGAACTCAGAATTACCCAGGCTGATTTTTCCGCTATCTTGATGTAGATGAGTAACTTATGTTACAAATAATCAATAAAAAGATTTACGTGCATTGTTTATACACCGTCTGTCTATATAAGTATTCAGACCGTAAAATTGCTTTTATAAACTAACTTAATTACAAATTAAGCTAATCCCTTTTAAAATATCTTTTGAATCTACACACTGACAAAGACGTTGTCCCCACTCCTGAAAAGAATGATGGAAGCACTTTTTCTTATCTATTCTTTTTTTTTTTTTTTCAAGTAGGGTAAATCACGGTGTACACTGAGACCTAATAAGATAAAACAGCTGTCGAGTGTTTCCGCATGACACGTGCAAGCATTCGCCGGATTTTCAAGTGATGGTAATTCAATTCACAATATAATTCCTCGACTTGAAAATAGGAAATGTATATCTATTTCCTGGCCCTTGAGGTTAGTATAATTACACGGATGAGTATTTCCAATCCACTTGGGAAGACGCGGCACTGGAGGTGATGGTGTCCTCTGTAGAGAGTACAGATGTAACTTACAAGACACATTCAGATTAATTGGCCGCACAATTAGCATGACCAGTTCATTTGGCATCAATTGTGTGCAATGTGGACGAGTGGCTTAGTGGTAGAGTTTCGGCACTGCATTCTGTGGTCGCTGGTTAGATTTCCAGTTGTGGAGATGACGGTATACACTGCTAGTGAGCCCAAATAAGGTTGAAACAGCTGTCCAGTACATTTTCTTTTTTCTTTTTTTTAAGTAGGGGAAATTATGGTATCTACTGCTGATGAGACCAAATAAGGTTGAAATAGCTGTCCAGTGTTACCGTATGTCGCTCGCAAGTGTTTGCTGGATTTTCTAGTCATAGTAATTCAATTCACAATGATGAAAGTGTTCAAATAACTCTCTCTTAGGTCAATTTGCTATGACCTATTGCATATTCTCAATGGTTCGACGCTGTTAATACATTACACAATAAGTCCCAGACCTAACTTTATTCGTTAACATAGTCTTTTTTTCCGGGTGATTCACTGATTCCAACGCTTTTCCAACAATCCCATGCCTTTTTTGTCGAACGATTTGTCTTTGGCCTCAAAATACGCAAGTTTCCGATATCACTTCTTCATTAGACCCAAATCTCTTTCCCTTGAGCATTCTTTTGAGGTCTGCAAAAAGTCAGTAGTCACTGGGAGCCAAATCTGGAGAATAGAGTGGCTGCAGAAGCAATTCAAAATGCTATTCATGTAGTTTTTTCATCGTTGCGATCTACTTGTGACACGGTGCATTGTCTTGGTGAAAGAACGCTTTTTCATTTTCATTTGTGGCCGTTTTTTAGCGATTTCTTGCTTCAAATGCACCAATAATGCTATATAATATTCGCTCTGGATGTTTCTTCCTTTCTCAAGGTAACTGATGATCAAAATTTTGACATGTGCCATTTGAAGGTTAGTACTTTATAAAATCCTATGGATTTTTTCATTAGTGGTGCCATCTGTGGTGTCAGGCCCCGGAATTATTGAGTGCTATGTTGCTATTCCAACGCTCCCAAATGCAGAACCACAGCTGCCCGCGATCAGACGGCTTATGGTGGCGGTGGCCTCTGTATCCGTGGGTATCCCGTGGTAAATCATTCACTAGTTACTGGTGTACTCACCTGCAGACCATCCTAGCGTACCTGTGTGTGATCAAAGAAACCCCCATTGATAAACCGGACAACTCAGAAAAACACTTGTCTATGAGATTGATTCAGACTTTAGGCATACGAATGTGGCTGTAGACCCCCCCTGTTGCATAATTTGGTGACATCAATCCAGCCGTACATTTAATACACGTATACACATACAAATGCAAGCACAATACAAAGGCCGGCGGACTCTCTTGTTCAGATACGAACAGTGTATTAACTTCTGACTTCGGTTCTTCGACACGACGAGAGAGACACAATTCTTACTATGCTGACCATACTATCTGACCCCACAAACGCAGTGCATCTTGCAGTGTCTAAGATCTCTGTCGGTAAAGATCTGCAAAACTCTAACTACATGCCTCAACGGTAGAAAACTCAATTCTCTATGCCCCAATGGCAAAAACTCAATTATCTGCCTGTATGGTCCAACGTCAAACTTCAACTGCATGGTCGGACTTCAGCTTCTCAACACCATGGTCGGACCCAGACTTCTCAACACCATGGTCAGACCTCAACTACTTGACACCATGGTCAGACCTCAACTACTCGACACCATGGTCAGACCTCAAATACTCGACTCCATGGCAGAGAACTCAATTCTCTGTCCCAATGGCAGAAACTCAATTGTCTGCCTGCATGGTCCAATCTCAAATCCTCAACTGAATCTTTTTCAAAATCTTCCTAATTCTCATCTCATCTCTTCTGGGCATGACGTAATCTACACTCCAGCTCCATTTCCTGGGGGAGTGTCCTCGTGGTGTAATGGTTAAAGCGATGGACTGCGGAATCGTAATACGTGAGTTCGTACTCCAGTCGCGCTATTACGTTCACTTTCGGGCAAATACCCTTGGGAAAGGTATGAACCCCCTTATCCTCCCAGCTATGGGTTAAATAGCACCACTACTGTTCTTCTAGGAGAATGGCTTTGGCATTAAATAATCTAAAAAGAGTTGATATGCCATTAAACAGAAAAAAACCCAAGCCATCCATTTCCTGTCTAGGGTTTATTATGACAATGGTGATTGTCATATCCTTTGCGCACGAGCGTAAACTGCACCAATTGACAACACACCTGAACTCTTAACCCGAATATTTCAAAGCCCAACCAAACAGAATGATAAAATATGATTAATGAAGTATGATTAAAATAAAATAAAAAGCATTCCTTAATTATATAACACCCCTTCAGACACCGATCTGCAACAAACTGGACATGTAAGAATAGGAGCAGGATTATCCCCAATCGGATTAATACTGTCAAACACACACATACACACGCACACGCACAAACACACACTTGCTTACATGCACATACAGAAAAGGTGCACGCACACTGGGGCACACGCAGAGACAATGGTGACCACAGAAGTGGGGTTTTTAGTTTTCGGAAGACAAAATAGTCTCAAGAATTCAACCACCCAGGAGGTAAGTAGAGCGTAGGCATATAATTTCTTGCAATTAACCTGTTGATTGAATAAAGCTACCCATTATTATTGTATTCCAATTTAAAGACTAAATGAACCAGACACACTTTTAATAATCCTAGATTATTCAGCCGTGTAACATATTGACCTTCGAACGAGCCCTCAATCAAGAAACAGGTGCATCCGGTTGAAGATATCACCTTGAACTGTGGACGGGTTGAATTCGGTGCAGATGCGACGCCCAAAAGAAGCAGGTGGATGTCAAACAATTATATAACCCGGTGCCACAGACGATTTGGGTTAGTTGGAGTCAGTTGCAGTTGGAGTTCGAGTTGCAGTTTGATGCAGTGAGAACCAGCTCCAGACAGAGGGCTTGTGGTCCTCAGTGACCCCCGGTTGAGCAGCTCAGCAAAATGAGAAAGGAGTGCTGCTATAGTCAGAGGAACTTGGGGTCAATATGTTGCAGTCTATTCCGTCTCCAACTCACCTCTCACACACAACCCTTTCGCAACCCTTTTGAGAGGTATATTTTTCTAAAGAAGTGTGTTCGTTTGTCCTTATTGTTGATTATGTTTCCGCATGTATATGTATACGTATCACGGCTAAACAACAGCCGTATATAAACTCCAAGAGACAAATATAAACTGAATGCTTTCATTTATGCTCCCAATCAACATTCATCAATTACAGTCTGAGTTGCAGAAAAGATTTACAAAAAAAACTCATTGCGTTTTTAAAACCTTTAGACATCGTATGTAGCAAAACCTCAACTTCTCGAAGGATATTCATGGGGTGAAGTGTAACTGACTCACTTCTGTCTTCGACATGGCAAACTTACAATGATTGGTTGATTTAATTTGCTTTGCTTTTATGGTATACCAACTATTATAAGTTATTTCACGCAAAATTCTTTTTATACATATATATCAAATATATAGGATTTTTTTTTCGTTTTATAGCATATCAACCATTGAAGTTTATTTAATGCAAAATTCTCTTTATACATATATGTCAAATATATATGATTTGGTTTGGTTGGGTTTTATGGTATATCAATCACTGTAGGTTATTTAATTCAAGATTCTTTTTATATATATATATCAAATATATAGGATTTTTTTTTCGTTTTATAGCATATCAAACATTGAAGTTTATTTAATGCAAAATTCTCTTTATACGTATATATTAAATATAAATGATTTGTAAACACATTCTGTTGATAATATATTTAAACCAATCTGACCTCATTTTTTTCACACAGTTAAATGGTTTCAAGTATTGCTATCTAATACTAATAATTCTATCAACTGTTAATCATTTGTTTGCACAGTTAAATGGTTCCGATTTTTGCAATGTAATAGTAACAATATAACATCAGTCATGTGTTTGCACACATTTGAATAGATATACATGATATGTAAGATATTATTTTGTCGGTAATTTCATTTTTAAACGAGTTGGAACTAATTTGTTTGCATAGTAACAGTTAAATGCTTTCACTTATTTCTATCTTATACTAATAATTCTATTCATTATTAACCATTTCTTTGTACCAGTTAACTGTTCCAAATAACACTTATTGTAATAAAATGGCCGAGGGATTTCGTTTTATGCCTTTGGGTTTAGTTAGGCTGAGAACCTTTCGGCTCAGTGCATGGGTTACTTAGGTGCAACATTAACGCAGGTGTTCACGCGCGTGGGCAGAGCAGACGTGTCACCCAGAGATGTCACAATAGTCCAGATGAGAAACGGGGATAGAGAGTGTTGGTGACGTCACGAACCGGATGCGCGCAGAGGATTTGGGGGATTTTGAAAAGTCACTTAGTTGAGTTGAGTCCTGCCGTCCGAAGAAGAAAGGTGACTTTTGCTTGCTCGCCGAGTCCTTGGGCAGGTGTCGCACGAGATGGTGGGTGACAGATGGAAAAGCCAGAATAGAAAGAATGTGTATCTCTCTCCTTATGTCGAAGAACCTTTAAACTCAAAGGTAATAAAAAGTTTCGTACCTGAACTAAGAAGTTGTAAGTGTTTTTCGTGTTTCGAGATTCCTATGTTCTATGTATATATGTCATGAACATTCTACGTACGTTTCGCATATTCATGTATAGCTATGGTACAATGTTAAATAAGTGTTTGTATTATGCATATAAATCGATTTGTTTTTGTCGTTACTTAATTTACTTTTGGTTCACTAAATTATAATCAATGTTTCTCTTCCATTAGTAACACGTGCAAAAAACAATGATGGTTTAAACTCAGCTAAGAGTTTAGAAAAAAATTGCGAAAATATTTAATGAAATAGTTTTAAAAACAATCTAGTTTTTTGTGTGTATGTTGCTTTGTTAGATTAAAAGCTAACAAATATTTTGTTGACATATCTCTTTTAAAGTCAGCTCACTTGGCTGGGGATGCAGAATACACCGACTGCGTCTATGCACGGGGAAAACCTCCCTGCACCACGAGTGTCCTGTGTATGACATTAAACATTCCGTTGGTGAGGCTCCAGAACTAGACCTTTGGGGAATACGGAATACCCCTTCATTGCCATTACTCCTAGGTCCACTCTGACCCGAAGAGGTTGCACCTGATATGTCCATGGGTCGAATAGAACTTTTTGACATCTAAACTGTGTACAAACAAATGACTTGGGCTACATTGAATTGTTAGAAATAGAACTGTTTGGTCATTTAACTGTGTTACCCACTCGGCTGGGGCTGAAGTAGGTACCAACTGCTTTTCTGCAGAGGGGTAAGAACCCCCAAACGATTGTCCTGAATATAACACATAGCAATCTGATGGTGACGTTCCAGTAATGCTGCAGCTTTGGGGGATGCGGAGTGCCTCTTCATTGCCATCATTCCCAGATCTACTCTTACCCACAAAGGTAGCACCTGAAAAGGTCAAATAGAACTGAACTATGTACTTATACTAAACTGAATTGCTTGAAATAAGACTGTTTTGATATTTATGCTGCGTACTTTAAAGTAAATTGAATCGCTTAAAATAGAACTGTTTTGAAATTTAAGCTGAGTGCTTATGCTAAACTGAATAGTTTGAAATTAAACTACTTTTGTATGCTAAACTAAATTGTTTGAATATAACTTTTTTTGACCTTGGAACTGTATACTTATGCTAAACTGAATTGTTTGAAATAGAACTATTTTTGACATTGAAACTGTATACTCATGCCAAACTGAATTGTTTGAAATAGAACTATTTTTGACATTGAAACTGTATACTCATGCCAAACTGAATTGTTTGAAATAGAACTATTTTTGACATTGAAACTGTATACTCATGCCAAACTGAATTGTTTGAAATAGAACTGTTTTTGACATTGAAACTGTATACTCATGCCAAACTGAATTGTTTGAAATAGAACTGTTTTTGACATTGAAACTGAATACTCATGCTAAAGTGAATTGGTTGAAATAGAACTGTTTATATGTATAAAATGGATGTTGCATTAAATAACCTACAATGGTTGATGTGCCATAAAACCAAAACAAAACAAATCATTTAACTGAGTGTAATCAAATGTTTAATTGAATTGTTAGTGATACATAACAATACTTGGAACCATTCAACTGTGTGCAAAAAGTGAATGATGTTGAATACAATAATTAAGAGTGATTTACAATACTTGAACATTTTTTAATCGTGTGCCTACATTAAATTATTAGTGTTATATAGCAATGCTTGAGACCATTTAACTGTGTGCAAATAAAACAATTTATATTAGATGGCTAAATTTAAAACTATTTAGATGGGTTCAAACAAATGATTAATACTAAATAAAACTATTCATGTGAGAATATTTAATTTTGTGCAAACAGTAGTAATACCTGTGTGCCAACAAATTAGCTATGACTAATTTTAAAATAAGATTACCGGCAAATTATTGACTTACGAATCGTGAATAACTATCTTACTGGGTGCAATAAAATGAGCTCTCGCTCGTTTAAAAGTATTTTCAACAAACTCTGCATTTACAAATCATATAGTAAGTAAAGTTGGTGACCGGAGTCGAGGGTGACTAGAAGGCTCCCTTTTCTATAGCTACTACACCGAGATGTAGGGAAGGGCTCTACTTCTTTCCCTGGATTGCTCCACTTTACCATTGATACGTACCTTATATTGCTGAGTGTTAAGCAAGGAGGTATCAAGTACAATTTTTAAAGTCTTTCGTATGACCCGACTTAGGATTGAACCCACGTCTCCCGGACCATTGGCGATCACTCTACCCTCTAGGCACAAAGGTTGATGTGCCATAAAACCCAAACTAACAAAACAGAACAAATAAATCATTTTTGGTGAATGTTGTGATATGCAATGAAGCGAGCTTTAAAGGTTTGTAATGGAAAAAAAGAATGACAAAGAAATACTATAACAGCAACAAAATATTGAAAATGCATGAGAGAATATTTCTTTAAATCTTATTTTTTTAATTATCTGTTTTCGTTTTTAATAAGCATTTTTAAAGCAAAATATGCTCAACTTATATGGAAAATAATCTCTATCATTCCAAAGTTATATCGCAGGCTTCTTGAAAATTTGTCTGATTTTATGTAAGTGGTTGTTTGAACGACACAGTTTGATGTCTAACAAGAGCCTACCTCATATTATGCTCTATCACCGATACTGATCATGTTTGATTGATAAATTTATCAAATCCCATTATATATATATATATATATATATATATATATATATATATATATATATATATATATAAAATTAACTTAAATCGCGAGTCGAAAATCTTCTACTAAAGTTTCACCTTATCGGATCATCAGGAAGCCTAACTTCGACTAATTCTAACGGAGAAATCGCCGTCTTTTATTCACCAAAAACCCACCTAGCTTAGAATTTGCATAACATATATATATATATATATATATATATATATATATATATATATATATACATATATATTGTTTTTAAAAAGTAATTCAGAAAATGTATTCCATAATAAATTCAATAATTCCATTATAAACTCCATAAGGAACCCATTTGATGAACTTTAATAAGTGAAATGGATTTATGGAATATAATTTCTAAATTTCTTGTTTTTTTAAGCCAAAATACATATTTTGCTCGCCCGGTTTATTTTGTAATAAATAGCTGTGATTGAGCACTTATTCTTTGGATATATACAGTCCTCATTTACTTGAAAATGTTATATAATTAAGGTAATGCTATTTTTATTTTTATTATTTTTCGTTAATTATATTTTATTATCTAGTTTGGTAAGGCTTTGAACTACTCGTTGTCTATTAAGTTGCAATAGTCAGTGTAAAGGATATGGCAATCATCATGTTATAATAAACTCCAGATCGGAAATGAGTGTGGTGGGCCGTTGGAGTGAATTGGGTGGGTTGATGATGTCATGCCCGGAAGAGATGGTCCTGAGAATTTGGGGATTTTGAAAAGATAGTTTAGTTGAGGTCGACCGTTGAAAGTACCGGTTGAGTTTTTCGGATCTGATCAGATCATATATTTTTTGGGTCTCGTCTGGGAGAGATGAATTGAGATCTTAAACCCCACAGACGCACCGCACGTGGGATATGGGGAGGTAGCATAGTATGGTTAGCGTATACTTTTATGATTTGTGTGTCTCTTCTCGTGTCACCAAGGACTGAATGTAGAAAGAAATCAACTCGTTCGTACCGTCTGTATTTGTATTACTGTTGTCATAGATATCATTTTGGCTATACAACAATATATATATATATATATATATATATATATATATATATATATATATATATATATATATATATAATCTTACATAATCCCTAAAAAATTGTTTTATATTTAAGAAAATCAACATAAAACATAGGGAACTCCCTGTAGTGCAGTGACTAACGTACTGGATTGCAACATTGTAGTAAGCGAGTTCGATCTCTAGTCACGCCATTACTTTCACTTTCAGACTTGAGAAAGATATGAACCCTCTAATCCTCCCAACTGTGGGTTAAATAATACTACTACTGTTCTTCTACAAGCATGGCTTTAGCATTAAATACCCCACAAAAATTATCATGCCACTGAACAAAGAAACCAAACAATACAGTAAAACATATACAAATGACATTAAGAATGGATAATTATTATTTAATTAAATCTAAATAATGATTGAAAAGAATTAAAAGCTAATTTTTTTTTTTAATTAAATCAATTTTGTGTGGACTTTTAAAAAGGAAAAGCAGTGAGCTTTACCTGTTGAGCGATGACCCCATGCACTAGATTTTTTAATGAATTTTAGGAGCAATGACTTGTGAAGACATCAACAGAGTTACCATCTTTGAGAAGGTAATTAAATTCTTGTAGATGAATAAGTGCCTCACATTTTAAAAGCATGAAAAGATTTAGGTTGTTTAAAGTAACAGTTTTGTAGCTATTTATTTATTTATTCATTTATTTATTTAGTAGCCAAAAAAATTCAGTGTTCATTGATTGTTATTTCAACCCATCAAATTCGACCTTTTGGATTGAATTATCTTTCGTTTGTTCAAAAGAAAAAGAGAAAGAAAGGAACGAAGGAACAATTAAATGTACAAAAAAAAAAAGAGACATCTCAAATTTTCCATAGTCTGCCTCCCTCTGGAGATTTAGGCTAACTGTCCTGTTTGTTTTATATTTATTGATTGCGAAATTACTTTTTCGCGTAAGTGTGAATAGAAACATGTTTTTTTTTCTTTCTTTAAGTGAACTGAGAGCGTCTGAGACTTGGAAATTGGAAAGAACTTTCTTCACTCACTTAAAAATTATTTGCTGTTTTCTTTTGTTGAAACACATGTCTTCAATGTCCTTCGCGCTCGCTATGCAACAACTAGACACTTAAAATCTTTTTTCTGTTTTTATTTCAGAAATAAAATAATTTTAAGTGCCATTTTTTCTTCATTTTATTTTTTTCATTTTCTAATTTTTTTCATAATTCTCTTTCTGTCGTTGACTTTATTTTTCTTTTTTTTCCCCTTTTTCTGTCATTTTCTTTCTTCTTCTTGCTCTTTCTCTAATATTTTTCTGTCGTTAATTTTCCTTTTCCTTTTCTTTTTTTTTTCTTTCTTTTCTTTCAATCGTTTTCTTTCTTTTGGCTTTACTGCTTCTTTCCTTTTCTTTATTTTCTTTTTGTCGTTTTCTTTCTTTTTCTTCGTTTTTTTTTATCCTCTTTTGGTTGATTTCTTTCTTTCTCTGTTCTTTATTCTCTTTCAGTCGTTTTCTTTCTTTTTCTTTCTTGTTCTTTATTCTTTTTTCTGTCATTTTCTTTCTTTCTTTCTTTCTTTCTTTCTTTATCCTCTTTCTGTCATTTTATTTTTTCTGTTTATTATCTCTCTGTCATTTTCTCTCGTTTTCCTTCTTTTTTATTCTCTTTTAGTTGTTTTCTTTCTTTCTTTTTCTTTCTTTCTTTTTTTCTTTCTGTCTTTCTTTCTTTATTTCGTTCATTCTATTTCACTTTCTTTCTTTCTTTCTTTCTTTCTTTCTTTCTTATTACATTTATTCTCTTCTCTATCTTTTACTCTTTTCATATCTATCTATCTATGTATATATCTATCTATTGATAGATCTTACGGAAATCTGACCTTGATGAGGGTGAGATAGATAGATAGATAGATAGATAGATATGAAAAGAGTAAAAGATAGATAGATAGATAGATATTTTTTCACTTCTTTATTACCAATCTTATATTTCTTTCTTTCTTTCTTTATTTTCCTTTTCCTTGTTTTTTTCTAAAACATTAAATTGGCCAATGTTTTTTTAATTATTTTTTAAATTCATATCAATAATTTTTACTTTCATTTTCTTTACATTTTCCCTTTTTCTTTCTTTCTTTTCTTCCTTGTTTCTTTTTTTCTCCCCCTTCCTTTCTTTTATTAACTTTCATTATTTCTTTTTTTTTCGTTTTATTTCTGTATTCCTTTCTTTCCGTTAATTTATTTATAGCTTGTATATATTTATTTATTTTTATTTTTTTTTAAATTTTATTTCTTAGTATTTACCTTCCTGTTTTGAATTTAAAAAAAAGTATTACTTCAACGAAATAAAAAAAGAATAAATGAATAAATAGATTCAGTAAGAGATATCACTACTTTACCCAAAGAAAAGAAAGTGGTTTTAATGGAGATGAAAAAATGTTTAATTTTTTTTCTTTTTTAACAAAATGCATTTTATCCATTAGGTCACAATTTTCTCTCTTATCTTTTTCGATATGGAAAAAAAAAATTTAATAGAATAAAAACGCACTTTCTACTTTTGCCGTTGGGAATGGCTGGACAAGCCACTTGTCATTCAGTCATAATCGATTAAACTTGTAGAATATTGCAAAAGCGAAAGATATTTTATTGGCTACACGACAAAGGAGGAGTTATTCCCACGGCGTATTTGCATGCTGAAACAGTATTTCCAAGAAACTCCGGGTTTAATCCCCAACTTCTCTCTGTCTCTCAGTCTCTCTTCTTTTCCAACAGTCCTCTCTCTCTCTGCCTTTCTCTCCCTGCTAACTCTTTTTCTCCCTCTCCTCTCTCTCTCTCTCTCTCTTCCTCTCTCTTCTCTTTTTATTCTCTCACTCACCTTCCTTTCTATTTCTCTTTTTCGCTGCATCCCCTTTCTCTCTCTCTCTTTCCTCTCCTTCCCAAATCTCTTCCTCTCTATACCACCTTCTCTTCCTCGCTTTCCTTTCTTCCTCTCTCTCCTGTCGCTCTTTCTGTCTCACCACCCCTCTCTCTGTAACTTTCTTTATCTCCCTCCTAACTCTCTTCCTACCTCTCTTCCTCTACCTTCTCTCTATCTCCCCTCCCTCTCTCACTCTCCTTTCTCTCTCTTTCCTCTTCCTCCCAACTCTCTTCCTCCCTCACTTCATTCTCTTTCTCTTTTCCTCTCACTCACTCTTCTCGCTATTTTTCTCTTTTTTTCTCACTTACTTTCTCTCTCTTCTCTCTCCCTGTCTTTTTCTCTCCCTCCTAACTCTCTTCCCCCTCTCCTAACTTTCTATCTCTCTCTCTCTCTCTCTCTCTCTCTCCCTCCTCTCTTCTCCCCATTTATTTACTATGCTTCTTCTCTCTCTCACTCTTAGCTCTCTCCTCTCCTATTTCTACCTTATTTTCTTCTATTTTCCCTCTCGTCTCTAGCCATACCCTCTCTGATTACTCTCTTCTCTCACTCTCTCTCCTCTCTCTTTCTCTCTCTCTCATACACTCTCTCTTTCTTTCTCCTATTTATTTCTTGCTCACTCACTTCTGTCTGTCTGTCTGTCTGTCTGTCTCTCTCTCTCTCTATCCGTCCCTTTCTCTATTTCTTTCTTCTTTTATCCTCTCGTATTTGTATACTAAAAGTTCTTCCGAAAAATTCTTAGTTTAATTCCAACTTTTCTCTCTCTCTCTCTCTCTCTCTCTCTCTCTCTCTCTCTATCTATCTATCTATCTATCTATCTCCCTCTCTTTCACTCCTTCTTCCTCACTTTCTTTTATCCTCTCTCTCTCTCTCTTTCTCTCATTCTTCGTCTCCCTCTAGCTCACTTCCTCTTCCTCACTTTCTTTTATCCTCTCTCTCTCTCTCTCTCTCTCTCTCTCTCTCTCTCTCTCTCTCTCTCTCTCTCTCTCTCAGTTCCTTTATTCCCCCTATCTCTTTTCTTCCCGTTTATTTTCCAGCTTTTTCATCTACTTTAACTTATCGAGATGCTTCTGTTCGTTCATTCAACTTATATCTAAACAAAAAAAAAGAATAAAATTATTGCGCCCTTTATTTGATTAATTAAACCGTAATTGGATCAGAGGGGAAAAGTACCTAAAACTAAATTACTTTGATAAGATTTGGAACAATTATCAAATAATGAGGAATAAACAGTTTTCTAGAATTTTCTTCGTATAATTATTTTCACTTTTGTGGTTACGGAATGTCAATACTTCTGACGATGACAGCTCATTTCTTAAGGGAAATGTCTTTCTTCTGCCATGATAGATGTTTTTTCACCAATGATTTATACCCACAGAAAAAGTATATCAGCAGTTCTTTTCTATTCCACCCTTAATCGACTTGAAAAAAAAATTGTCTATGGAAGCCATTTTTATATTTTTGCACACTGTACGTAATTTGCTCCCCTCTGTTCTCGTCGTCCATACATTTTTCTGATCGCCTTGCTTTGTATTTCGTTTCTTGAGTATTTAGGCATACGCAAATATGACACTCTCAAGGCTGACAAGGTTTGGAACCCATGTAAATTATAAATAGATAGATACATATCTCTCTCTCTCTCTCTCTATATATATATATATATAGAGAGAGAGAGAGAGACAGAGAGATAGAGACAGAGAGATTGAGAAAAAGAGAGAGAAATATTGAATAGGATAAAATTGATATGAACAACTACAAAGGATAGATAGATAGATAGATAGATAGATAGATAGATAATGAGGGAGATAATGAATATGATAAGATAGACATGAACGGACTGATTGATAGATAAAGAATTGAGTGATATATATATGAATATTGTGTGAAATATATATATATATATATATATATAAATATATATATATATATAGAGAGAGAGAGAGAAAGAGAGAGAAATAGAGAGAGAAAAAGAAAAAATATATAGAGGGAGAGAGAAAGAGAGAGAGAGAAAGAAATTGAGAGAGAAAAAGATTATATATATATACATATATATACATAGAAATAGAGAGAGAAAAAGATTATATACACACACACACATATATATATATATATATAATGAGCGAGAGAGAGAAGTGAATAAGTAGAAAAGAGAGAGAGAGAAATAGAGAGAGAAAAAGATAATGAAAGAGATAATGAACAGAGTAAGATAGATAGATAGATAGATAGATAGAAAAACTAAATTTAGCAGACCATTTCACGTTCCTCGGCAGTAATATCTCATCTACTGAAAGTGATGTCAGCATACACATAGAAAAGGCGTGCGTTGCTATCGAGATGTTATTGACTATCTGAAAATATGATAGCTTAATTATTTATAACTCTTAAATAAAACTAGAACTCCTTCAAGCTGTTTCCGTGTTAGTGCAACCATAAAGTTGCACCAGCTTGATTTTAACGAAGCACTAGAAGAAAATTCTATATGGCTTCTACTCACCGATACCACGTGTTCTTTTGAACAAATCCAGGACACACAACCCCAATACATACCGGGTGTGCGGCCACTTGCCTCCTATCTCACAAACCACCTTAGCAAGATAAACAAGATATGCTTGGCTCTACTGGAAAAGTAGAAATGTTTTTAAGTGACGTTCTTCTGTGGAATACCTCACTTGAACTCACCAGCACTTTGCAGACATTGGATGCTTTCAAAAAGACCAACCAAATACAATGGCTTATTGAGACATAAGGTTAGAGAGAGAGAGAGAGAGAGAGAGAGAGAGAAGGGAATATATGCTATTAGTACAATAGATAGATAGATAGATAGACAGATAGATATGAATAGACTGTAAAAAATAAATAGAGAGAGAGAATGAGAGATAATGTACAGGATAAGATAATTAAAGATAGATAGACAGATTACTCCTGACTTTGATATGTATGGGATATTTCAGTATATTTGTCTTTTGTCAATGTGGATTAGATCATTGTTTTCTCTGTCTGTTTGTCTCTCTGTTTCTGTATGTTTTTGTTCGTGACTGTCCTTTTCTTCCAACACAACAAATTTGCATAAAGATAGAATGACAGATTTTAACGGCATGTCAAACCGTCTAGAGCCATTTTATACCTAGAAGTTAAAAGATCGTGTATATTGTACTTATATATTTACACTCTTGTATAGTTGTTTCTTAAGAGATTTATTTGTTTGTACAGGGTTCTATCAAATACAAATTATTTTTAAACAAATCTATTTGACCATATATTAAACCCTAAAAATTTTGACTACTCCAATCAGAGTAGAGCTCAGATTAATGGCAACAAAAGTGTACTCTACAATCCCCACAACTGAAGCCTCACCATGTCATAACAAGGATATCCATCTTGTGAGGTGGGGGCAGCAGTCTCACCCAAATGCTGAGAATAAAACCAACCTATTCTAAAGTTCCGCTAACGAGGCTCAATATAATTTTCTTCAGCATATTATTTTTTCCTCATATATATATTTTACTCCTCGTTGTCTAGTTGATATAACTCTTTGAACAGGAAAGGCCCAAAAAGAATTATACGAAAGTAGACAGCAATGATAGGAGACGACGACATTTCTTTTATATTTTTCCTTTATTTCCTGGGTTCAACACCCATTCAATGGGTGAGGGAATTTTCCCTTTATACAATTGGAATGGTTGAATCCCCCTGTCAAGGTGTTTAAAAGTATGTTAATCGTTTCTTGGTATATATGTGTGTGTCCTCATTTGGTATTTTAAAGCTTTAACTATGTGTTATTCGCTTTTGTGGTGTTTGTGTTTGTCTAAGTCCAATGTTTTAGTTCATAATGCGATAGGTTCATTTCGTATGCTTTTGTATTTTGGCATATTGTTAACCGAGACGAGTGCTACTTGTGAAAGAACTAGCCAACCCGTCGTCTACAGACGAATGCATGGCGTCTTCAAACAGTTAGCAATGTGTTTTCATTTTGCCGGTCACTGTCTGAAAGAGAATGAGCTTCTTTCTTTTGTCGGAGGTCCTTTTTTCTTTATGCATACGTTGTCCCTTTTTCCTGTCAGAGATCTCAGGGAGTTTCTGCATATCTTAATAATTTTCTTTTTTTAATTCAATTTAAAATTTTTTTTCATTTATTTATTCATTCCCTACATCACAAAAGACAAAGAAAAAAGTAAAGTTAAGCTCAAAATATAAAGACTGAGCTCGCACAAAGATGGAGAGGTGTGTGCCACCTCGGGCCTTATTTTGGCTCTATAGCCCTCCCAGATGCATGTAGCGTGAATATTACCCAATGAGATATTAGTTGATCACCCCCGCTCCTAGGGCCTCAGGATATTCTGAGCGTATCCCACCGGTCACTTTCTCTTACCAACTCACTCGGACGGTTTCCTCTAACTCCGGACTCCCAGTATTTCGAGAAAACAAGAAATACTTGGTCATTTCTTGTTTATTCGTTCCCTTTTCCGATGCCTTGTTTAGCCCCATGCTCATTCAAGGTCATGAGGTCGCTTATGGAAGCCAAACTTGTGGTGGGTCGATGAACTGCTTCATCCTTCCACATAATTTTTACATACCGCATGTATGCATCTACACCTTCCTACACATGTATATATGAACTCACACCCGCTCATAAGTCAATGGTTATTAATAAAAAGAAAACGAAAAGAATATAAATTCAAAAGGTAACGTTTCCCAGAAGCTTTTGACAGGAAGTAGGAGCGGCGCATACCTAAAGAAAGGAATTTTCCTACTCAAAAGAAAAATTCTACCTCACTTAAGCGTTACCCCTCAGACTGTAAGGACGCTTTTCTACTCGGCTGCAAGCAGCGAACACGAGTGCTGTTCGGATCTTGTGGCCAGGCACTTAACCAAATTTGCTACTCGCAAGCAGACACCACCAAAACAAATATCACTAAAGACACTTACCGGAGATAATAGCAAACTTCAGACTTTTCCCTCTGGTAATGACGAATATAATTTAACAGCTTCTCTAGGAGACGCGACTACTTATATGTGTTTCCAGAGAAATTTCCACGCCCACCAAATAGTTGTTACACCAAGAAATGAAGTTTTTGAGTTGAAAGGTATCTTTGTCTCTTTTCTTCCTTCTTTTAGTAATTCTTTTGCAGTATTCACAGACGAAGACGTCAATGAATTAAATGGAGTAGCGAGGAAAACAAATGGAGTCAGGCACGCTAAACCCAAATACCCACAACCTACAAAATCAAAAACCAAATGATAACCAGCTATAAAATCTATACTCCATACGTCCACTGTGACACGCACACACTCATATATCTAACTCTATAGTATTACTTACTTGTACTTGTATCGGCTTTCACTCTGGCCGGGTTGAACTGGCTTCCTCCTGAGCAAGTAATATGTTGCTTAATGAAGATGATACTTTGGGATTTGATTGACGGAAGGGTTCCAAGTCCTTCCCAGAAAACGCCCTGTTGGCCGCAGACTTTCCGGAAGAGACACCTCCTAGATTTTCACCAGAGCCCCTTTAGCCGGGTTGCGGCCCTAATACCGCTGGGTGCCAGACCAATCCGCCTTGGGTGGCCCAACCACGAACCGAAGTTCCCGACGGCATAGCTCTGGCACTACTTGTTGCCACCGTCCTGCCACATTAAGGAGGGGTTGGACTTTAGGAACAGTTACAGGGGTACAATTAGTTTGAATACATATATTTCTTTCTACTAGACTGGTTGCCTTACCAAATTTAAAGGGTCTAGTTTTTCATACAGTTTTCTGATAGCTTGGGGAGAAGAGAATAGTTGAATTTACTCTTTTCTCATGTATATTAGCACAATGTACAATGCAAACAACTTCGTCCAGGGTTTGAACTCGAGTCGCTGACTTAGTAATCTATGACAATAACCATTACACTATGAGCTCCTCCTCCTCCTCCTTCTCCTCCTCGATATTAGATTTTATTTAAAATCTGTTCGGAATTTGATTTGAATTGACATCAATTTGAAATCTTATTAATCTTATGTCGATAAGACTTAGAAATAATTCCAATCTTGAGATGATTTAAAAGGAATATGTCTGTCAAATTAACGTAATTTAAAAAGTCAAAAATGACATAGTTAAGGTTTTAAAATTCAATGTTTTGATAGTTTTATTAGACTGAAAAAGCAATGTATTTAAAATGGTTAAAAAAAATTACATCGTTTAATAATAAGAGTGTCAAAATGATATATCTAATTCAAAATGTTTAAGTAGGCTTTATTACTTACGAATAGATTTGGAAAAATTCTGATTAAAAAGTTTTTTCAACAAGTTAAGTTTTACTGTTTTTAAGATTATAAAGTTATTCTCAAATTATAATATTCTCTCGGTCATTTAGACATCAATTGCTCACAGTTCTTATCCTTGTTTGGTTGGTTGGTTGGTTGGTTGGTTGTTTTTTTTTTTTTTTTGGCATATCAAGCTTTGCGGGTTATTTAATGCCAAATGCATTTAATACAGATACACAGTTCTATTTCAAACAATCCTGTTTAGCAAAAGTACACAGTTTAATTGTTAAAACATTTCACTTACAAGCTATTCAGTTTAGTATAACAGTCCTGATTCAAACAATTCAGTTTAGAATAAGTATAGTTTTATTTAGACACAGTTAAATGTCAAAACAATTTTATTTAAAATAATTCAGTTTAGCATAAAAAATAGTTCCTTTTCAAACAATTCAGTTTAGCAGAAGTGTGCACTTAAAATGTAAAATCAGATCTATTTCAAGCAAATCAGTTTAGCATAAGTACGTAGTTTAGTTCTATTTGACCCACAGATAAGACCCTATCAGGTACTACAACTCCATGCCTGAGTGGACCTGGAAGTGACGGCAGTGAAGGGGTACTCCGCATTCCCCAAAGCTCCAGTATTACTGGAACCTCACTCTTAGATTGTTTAGTGTCATGTACTGGACACTTGTTGTGGGAGGATCTTGCCCCTCTGCAAAGAAGCAGTCGGTGTATTCTACAACCCCAGCCAACTTTGTGTCACAAACTGTCCTTGTGAATGGGTTGGAATATATATATATATATATATATATATATATATAAAGTGAAAACAGATATAAAAGGAAAAGAAGTTTGACTCATAGAAGCTCGCAAATCTTACCGATGGTAAATCTTTCTTTGGGACGTTTTACATGACCCCACAACTCCATCGAATAAGAATTCCCACAAGAACTCACTCATTTCATTTATTTAACTTTCAGCTTTATCAATGATCGTCATCAATGCCGACTGAAAATATTAAACACACATGTGTGTTTGTGTGTGTGTGTGCGTGGAGTGAAGTGATTACTTACCTCACATCAAGTTTAATGGCTTACGTGCAAGACTGTGACATACGATTGAGCAAATTTGAACTCCGGCCGTACAGTTACGCCTCCTTTCAAAGTAATACCCTTGCAAAAAGCATGACTCCCACCTCCTAATTCCCCGCGTCAATGGGTTAAATAATATCATTGCTGTTCTTCCATAATGATGGCTTTAGAAATAAATAACCAACGGAGGTGGATATTCCATTAAACAAAGAAAGAAAACCTAACATCTTGCTCAACTGTTACTGGGTGTTTTTATTACAGAAGTAAATAGCATATTGTGGGGGTAAACAGAAATGAGTCCCACAAACTCTTCTTCGGTGGATGCGCGTCTCCACTACTGGAGATCGAACCAACAACCACAGTATGCAGAAGCCGAAACTCTAATACTGGTCAACCGGTGCTTGTAACTCATGAGCGATGCCGAATTAACTTGTCATGGTGAAAATGCATGACCACTTGACCTAATGTGTCTTGAAGGTACGTATTCCCTACAGAGAACACGGCCATCTCCAGGGCTACGTCTTCCCAAGTCGGGGTTATGAGTCCTCACAACATAAGCCTCATGGGCAAGAAATTATATTATATCTATATAAATGGAGGAATTAATGATATTTTAGAATTATCATGACTAGAAAATCCGGAAAATAAATATAATATATATATAAAATTAACTTAAATCGCGAGTCGGAATTCTCCTACTAAAGTTTCACCTCAACGGATCATCAAGGAGTCTCGCACCGGTCGGTGAAACTTTAGTAGGAGAATTTCGACTCGCGATTTAAGTTAATTTTGTAATTCGCTCCACTCGTGTTGAGCACTATTGTAATTGTAGCATTGCAGCGTTTACGGTGGATTTTATTTTTCTTTTGACCAACTGACTGCATATCTCTTGATTTTTTTTCAACTGGTGTGACGGAGTTGGTCTTTTCTTTTTTTTTTCTTTTTTTGTCCTATGATATTTTTTCTTTTTTTCCCCCGCGCGGTGATTCGAGATATTTTTATCTCTTGTTCCTGGCGGGTTTTTTTTCCTGGTAACCGTGAATGCTGGTTGATAGTAGGTTAGTAAATATAATATATATATATATATATATATATATATATATGTGTGTGTGTGTGTGTGTGTTTGTGTGTAAATTATATAAAATAATTGTCCAGAGATGAGGAGTTTGGAATTATTCAGATAGAGAATATATGAGAGGATTCATATAATTCTCCAGGAGTGCTCGATATATGACAATTAATATATAGATATATAAAAATCTCATCTATATATCTCTAATATAATTGAAAAGAAAGCTCAGCGGACTACTATTATGCTATTATAAATTCATTTTGACAGTCTGCTGAAGGTAGCCTGCCTCCTCAGATAATACTATCGGATGAGGCAGGCTGTCATCGGCAAACTGTCGAAATAAATTTATAATAGCATAATAATAGTCTGCTGAGCTTTTTTTCCTATTATATTACACAGACAGACACAGACAGACAGACAGACACACACACACACACACACACACACATATATATATATATATATATATGAAAGCGTGTAACTGCTAATTACAGGAGAACCTGGAAATGTAAAGTAAATAATCATTCTAATTTCGTGCAGCTCTACTAGCCGACATCCTTGATCTTAATTTTTACCAACGTTTCTATTTTATAGATTGACCTTATGTCGCATCCTGCACTTGTGAATGGGTTGGTATATATACACATACCCACAAACACACACAAACACACACACACACACACACACACACACATATATATATATATATATAAAGTGAAAACTGACATAAAAGCAAAAGAAGTTTGACAGTAGAAGCTTGTAAATCTTACCGGATTTCAAAAATAAAAAAATGAAAAAAACCTGTCGATGGTAAATCTTTCCTTTGGAACGTTTTACATGACCACACAATTCCATCCAATGAGAATTCCCGTCATGTCCATTTTGCATATTTTTTTCAACCGTTATTTGTTTTCTATACATTTTTTTTCTTTTCATTTGACATAACAATTGCGTCGTCCATATCTTCCATTTGGCATCTCCCTTGTGCAGGAGACAAGATTTGTTTGTAGCCAACGAACGTCTTGCCAACCGATAAAACTCATTCGACCTTCCTTTGTGTCAGACATTGATTTCTTTCTGTCTTTCTTCTTTGGTTTCTTCTTTGCTTTTGCTTTTTTTCTTTTTTTTTTTTGTAATATTTTTTTCGCTTCCAAGCACTTGAGACCGAACGCGATTTTGAAACGTCTAAAATGTTTAGAATATATAAGAATAATAGTTTTATTATACAGTGTCTGACATTCGGAAATTGTCGGCTGTGATTCAAACCGAGTGTTTTTGTTTCGATAAAGTGGGTTGCTGGTCATGATCATACAATGACCAATGTAAAAGCCATTAGTAGTAAAAAAAAATCTGTTTTGTTTCCTTTTTATTAAAATCTCGAACTGTTTTGGTCTGAGTTAATTCAGCATTTTTATTTCATTGTGTGATACTTATTTTTTTTAATTTATTTTAACGTCATATCAACCCATCTAGGGTTATTTTAATTCCTGGAGTTTAGAACCTCGTATCAACTGTACGTTCATATTTACACTTTTATCAAAGTTGTTTCTTAAGTGTTTACAGTTACTTATTTGCGGACACAGGATGTATTATAGAGGATAATAATAAATGTATTATAGAGTGACGGATAATAGGGGCGGATAGCGAAACAGAGAGTCAGCGAAATACGTGCTGTCAACGTGACTTGATTATTATTATTATTATTATTATTATTATTATTATTATTATTATTATTATTATTATTTATTTGCACACGGTCCTATCGAATACGAATAATGTTTAAATAAACCAACTGGAAACATTGATGCAACCCGAATAACTACTACCACTCTGAATCAGAATGGAGCTTGGAGTAATGGCAATGAAGTGTACTCTAAACTTACCACATTTCCCAAACCGGAGGTACACTATACCCAATACACCCCATTTTGAGGAGGAGTCTTACCTCTCTTCCGTGGATACAGTGATCATATTTAGCCCCCCTCCACCGACACGGTCATATATATATATATATATAAATGATTATTTTGATTTTTTAAACAAATTTGGTGCAATTTTATAATCATATTTTCCCGACTATAGATGGAATTAGTAATGGTAATCATCGGAGGAAATGAACTCAGTGATCTGAGTTCCATTTCTGGATGAGACTGTTTGCATTTCGCTCCAACAACGCACAATTTTTTTTTCTTTCGACACATTCATCTCACACGTCGGGACTTTGACGGGGAACGGTAAGCAGGGAGGAAATCTGATAAAATTTTCAAATTACTTTCTAAACTTCTTGCATACATATATCCCCTGACTGAGATTATCTAAACATATCTAGGTTCGCAAATTAATCGCATGCGCAGTCGGCTGGGGCTGTAGAATACATCGATTGCATCCCTGGAGAAGGTTAAGACGTCCCACTACGAATGTCCTAGATATGACACTAAACAATCTGATGGTGAGGCTCCAGTAATGCTAGAACTTTGAGGAATGCAGAGTACCTCTTCTATATCATTGCACCCTGGTTCACTCTGGCGCGGAGTGGCAGTATTTGATATGGGCTTGTCCATAGGTCAAAAGAACTGTTTGACATTTAAACCGTGTATTCATGCTAATTGAATTGTTAAGAATAGAAGTGTTTGATCATTTAAGTGTGTGTAAAAAATGACAGAGTAATTGAATTTTTGATGATACATAGCAATAGTTTGAACCATTTAACTGTGTGCAAGCGAATGTTGAACTGAATTATTAGATTAAATAACGATCGTTGAAACTCTGTGAGCCTAAATTGAATGATTGGTATAACTGACTAATGATTGGAACCATTTGACCCTATGAAAATTAATGAATAGAGTTGAATACAGTAATTAGGGTTAAATAACAGCAGTTATAATCACTGAGTACAAACAAATGATAAATAGTGAACAGAATTATTAGTGTTATATAGCAATAATTGAAACTATTTAACTGTGTGCAAAAAATGAGCTCAAACTCATTTAAGAATGTTATCTACAAAAAAATGCTTACAAATCATATATTCCACACACACACACACACACACAAATATATATATATACTGTTCGCCAATGGGCCGGAAGACCTGGGTTCAATCCCAGGTCGAGTCATACCAAAGATTTAAAAAATAGTACTTGTTGCCTCCTTGCTTAACACTCAGCATTATAAAGTAAGGATCAAAGGTAAAGTGGAGTAATCCAGGGAAAGGGGTAGCGCCCTCCTCTAACTTTTGTGTAGTAGCTTTCGAAAAAGGAGACTTGGGGTCACTCTCGACTACGGTCGCCAACTTTACTAACTCTCTCTCTCTCTCTATATATATATATATATATAATGACCTTGGTATGAAATAAGCTACAATAGTTGTTATGCTATAAAACCAAGCAAAACCAAATCAAACCAATCAAATTGATCTCGATGGTCCTCATCTGTCAATTAAATTGAGTTGACCAACGGTAACTTTTCATCCGTTTAACGACCAACAACTTTAAATCACCTTCACTATTTATCAACTTGAGATTACACTAATCTATTTGGTAACAATACCTGTAGGTTTGGTTTTGAATGGTTTATTTGTTTAACGGCATATCAAATTCTTAAGGGTTATTCAATGCAGAAATTTGATTATTTGTAAATGCTTGGTAATAATCAAGACTATGCCTCTTCTATTAAACATGTGCTACCCTTTTTTATTTGTGTATAATTATTTGTTTACAAACACTTTTATGGTGAGACCCTAACATGTAATGACACCCCGGGTCTGAGTAGAGTAAGGAGTAGTGCCAATATAGAGGTACTCCACAATCCACATAGCTTCAAAATATCATCCATACTCTTATAATCGTTCAATATCATATCCAAGTCATCCCTTTCTTTTTATTAATCGCCTGGACATGCAGTCAGCGTATTCCACGTCTCGCCTATAGAGAAAGATAGTTGTTGAGGTTCCTTCTATGAGTCAGACAAATCTGATCAAAATAATGAAGTATTTCTTTAAAATTAACATATACTTATACATACATACATACATATATATATATATATATAATTAACTTAAACCGCGATTTAAGTTAATTTTATAATTGGCTCCACTCGTGTTGAGCACTTTTGTAATTGTAGCATTGCAGGATTCACGGAAGGTTTTAGTTTTCTTTTAACCAACTAACTGCGTATCCCTTGATTTTTTTTCAAGGGGTCGGACGAGGTTGGCCTTTTCTTTCTTTTTGACCTATAATTTTTTCTTTATCATCCGGGCGGTGATTCGAGATATTTTTATCTCTTGTTCCTGGCGGGGTTTTTTTCGTTTTTTTTCTGGTACCGTGAATGCTGGTAGATATTAGTTTAGTAAGTATATATATATATATATATATATATATATATTATTACAGTGTTGCTGGTCACTATCTCATTTCGTGGATTTATGGCAGACCAAATGCTGTCTAATTTGGATAGAGCTCAATATCTGTGATAGAGCAATAATAATAATAATAATGATGATAATAAGTGAATGCGGAAAATTAGCAATGTGGGAGTATAAGAGTAGATACGACTTGGTAGGCAAGGTGATTCACTGGGAGATGTGCAAGAAATTTTAATTTGACCATACGAACAAATGGTATATGCGCAACCCAGCAGCTGTCCTAGAGAATCACACATACAAACTCCTATGGGACTTTGGCATACAAACGGATCACCTAATCTCAGCCAGACAACCAGGCCTTTAGTAATAAACAAGAAAAGAGAACTTGCAAAATTGCGGACTTTTCTGTCCCGGCTGACTACAAAATAAAACTGAAAGAAAGTGAAAAGAGGGATAAGTAGCTCAACCTTGCTAGGGAATTGAAAAGACTACGGAACATGAAGTTGACGAATATACCAATTGTAAATGGTGCTTTTGGTACAGTCACCAAAGGGTTATTAAAGGGACTAGGGGACTTGGAAATAAGAGAACAAGTGGAGATCATCCAAACCACAGCATTATTGAGAACAGCCAGAATACTGAGAAGAGTCCTGCAGACTTGAGGAGACTTGCTGTCACTCAAAATCCAGTGAAAGACCATCAGCTAATGCTGAGTTGAAAAACTCACAAAGTGCAAATATATATTAGTTTTTCTATATATTTATATATATTTAACGTGGAAGCTTGTTTGTGACCACCGGTTTCATACCGTCTTTTTATAAGACGGTATGAAACCTGTGGTCACAGACAAGCTTCAATAATATTAAGTATCTGGGAGACTGGGGTTCAATCCCTGGTGGAGTTATACCAAAAACTTAAAAAAGGTACTTGTTGCCTCCTTGCTTAACACACAGCATTAGAAGGTATGAATCAAGATTAATTGTGCAATCGCCAACACTCTAGTGTAATAGCAATTTGAAAAGGAGCCTTTATGTTTCCCTCGACTACAGTTGGCCAACATATATATATATATATATATATATATATATATATTCACCGTATGTTGACCATGATTGTTGATGTTCCATCCATTTGTCAGATATATCTGATTAAAATAATGAAGTGTTACTTTTAAATGATTGTAAATATATATTAATTTACTGTATATTGACCATACTTGTTGATCTGGCTTTAGCATTAACCAAAAGTTAACAAGACGTAAATCCAGCCAACCAACCAACCAACTGACAAAACTACCATCCAAAGAGAAGTTAGCTATTGATTAGACAAAGGAAAAAAAGTCACGCTTAATTATTAAATAGGGAATTAAAATATTTTATAAAAACTCAGTCAAGATAAGTGTACCAAAAATATGTTCATCGTAATTTTTGAAGAGCAAAACCAAAACAGAATATGAAAGGGATGACACAATGACAATATGGTAAATCAAGTCAAAATGGAATATGGGGTGGTGTTGAAACAATTGTAGTTGCCCGGGGATAATAGTGTCAACGATAATCAAACGTTTTTCAATATTTTGGTAATTTCAATCACAATTCGGTCACTTTTTGTCGTGATCGTGAAGGTAATTAACCACAATTGACCGGGAGATGCCGAATCATCCTGATACTCTCCGAGTATTCGTATTACTTTGCTATGAACAATAGATTTGATTCGCATTACTTTCCTGTTATCAATAGATTTTATTCGTATGTATTAGTTTGCTATCATCCGTAGATTTGGGACTGAGTCTATTGTCAGTGAGGCTAAAGTAGAAAAGCCATTTTGATTTTCCAAAGTATTTCGCAACGTGTTCAGTCTAGTAAATGAATAATATTTTTTTCTTCTGCATTAGATCCGTGGTATTTTTTTAAAAGTATCTTTAGTTCTTGAGCTTGTGAATTGTTTGATAGTTTTGAAGTGGTTGCTGCATTTGATCTTCTCAATATTAGATTGTTTGGCAAAATTTATTTAATTTTATTGTTCGATTCTAATGAATTACATTATCAATTAATATATTGGCGCCTTCTATCATTTCTCTGGGGTTATTTGATTGACGATCAGTCAATATTCTTGATTCTAGAAGTATATATATATATATATATATATATATATATATATATATATATATATATATATATATTCTCACTATCATGTTGTGCTGCAATTTTCCTGACTCTCCCTCTCCATTCGTCTCTATCGTCCATCAGATTTGGCAGGTCCTCTAGACTCTATCCTGTCTCTGTACAGAGCTGTTGTAGATAGTTTCTAGCTGGATGCCTAACACAGACTCGTCTGTGTGCAGGAGAACGTCGCTTTTGAGCTCGTTCTTACTTCTCCTGCAGTGTCCTTGTATGTCTTGTTCGTCTGATTTGAATGGTTTTAGAGATGGGTGACCATATAGCTGCACTTTTGCGGAATTTTGCTTCCAGAATTTATTCTATATGACCAGTAGTATTCTTGGGCAATTGTCGTTAAACTTTTTCTCCATGCGCATAGTCAGAGTCCATGTGGTGCATCCATGTATATATATATATATATATATGTGTGTGTGTGTGTGTGTGTGTGTGTGTGTGTGTGTGTGTGTAATAAGCATACAATTTTTGCTCAAGTAGAACAATGAACATTGGTTGAAATAAGTTCAGATAAGGAATATAGATTTTACAGAAGCTTTTCTAATGTTGCAACTGGTCTCTTGAGATATTATACCTTCTTAACAACGACAATAATAATCTCAACCTTAATTAGATTGTAACATTTATACACAGTGTCGCTAGAGATACAAATCTTTCAAATCGGGAAGAATACCCACCAAAGACGTTTCTAAGTCTGGTCGACTTTCTATATTGACAGACGACGACCATTTCATCGAGAATTTTTCAAACACGAGACAACACTCGAACCCCAATCGCTAACTTTCTGGATTTGGCCTCAACGGGTATTTTTATCTTCACGTCATTCAACCAGATATCTTGTCGATTTCAGACGACAGAAGGGCTAGAATAAAATCTGCTTCTACTCCTACTAACTATGCTCATACTCAAACTCCATGACCTGTAGGCGGGTCTTAAAATACGATGATTGTATCTTCTACAGAGAATTGAGGTCCCTTCCCTCCACCAAAAAAGGGTTGCAATGGGTATGACACTAAACTACATCTGATGGTGAGGCACCAATTCTGAAGATATAAAGAGAGAGGAGTTACTCCTTCATTACCATTACTTCCGGGCCCACTTTATATCGGAGTGGTAGTACTTGTTTGGGTCCCGTCTATGGATCAAAGAGATCAGTTTGAAATATAATTAGGAACGCGATTCTTTGACTTCTAGACAAAAAATAACCCAAGAATGGTTCACATGCCCTTGAAATAGATCAATCAAAAGTTGTTTTTTTCAAAGCAGAATTCCAACATGAAAACAGAAAGTCCTCTGTTTCAGGGTGAGTTCGATTTTACGATATAAGCACAACATTTTGGCCTAAAGGAAATTGCGTCAGATACCCCTATTAAAACACAGGGGAGTGAACAACCACATTAACTTGAGATTTTAAGAAAGTAAAGTAAATTAAAATGTTGATAAATACTAGTTAAAAATGAATAATAATCTGAATGTATCTCAATTTACCCAATAATAAGTAAAAGTAAAGTTGGCAACCTTAGTTGAGGGTGACCCGAAGGCTTCCTTTTCGATAGCTACTACACCGAGGTGTACAGGAGGGTGTTACTCGTTTTCTTTTATTGTTTCACTTTACCCTTGATCCGTACCTTATGACGCTGAGTGTTAAGCATGGAGGTATCAAGTTCCATTTTTTAATTCTTTGGTAAGACTCGACCTGGGATTGAACCCAGGTCTCCAAGACCATTGGCGAACACTCTACCCACTAGGCCAAATAAACATTTTGAATTAAGACAAAAATACTTAAACCATATCGGTTGGGGAGGCAAAATACAATGACTACATCTCTGCACAGGGATTAGACTTCACCAATGAGTGTCCTGGATGTTACACAAAACAAGCCGATGGTCAGGCTTCAGTAATTCTGGAGAATGCAGAGTACCTGTTTATTGCTATCGCCCCCAAGTCTACTCTGGCCCGGTTTGGCAGCACCTGATAGGGTTTTATCTATGGGTCAAATAGAACTGTTTAACATTTAAACTGAGTGCAAACAAATGACTTATGCTAAATTTGAATTGTTTGAAAAAGAAATGTTTGCTCATTTAATTGTGTAAAAACAAATGACGTTTAATTGACTTGTTAAGGATACAAAGCAATACTTGGAACCTTTAAACTTTGTTGATTTATTCTAAATCATTTTTTTAGAAATAGAACAGTTTACTCATTTAACTCTGTGTAAAAAATGAGTGATGTTTAATTGAATTGTTAACGATACATAGCAATACTTGAAACGATTTAACTATGTGCAAACGAATGATTAATATCGAAGAGAATCATTAATGTTAGATAGCTATGACTGAAATCATTTTACTGTGTAGAAACAATAGCAATACTACTTTGCAAACAAATTAGTTCTAACTCATCTAAAAATGAAATTACCGTCAAACTAATCTCTTACATGAAAATTATTTTTTTTATTGCAGACTTTGTGTCCTCATCTTGGTAGTTTTTTTTTCTTCTTCACTACGTTTCGAAATTTGACCAAAATTTGGCCGAAACGTAGTGAAGAAGAAACAACAAAGAAAAAAAAATACCAAGATGAGGACACAAAGTCCGCAATAAATAAAAAATAAAAATAAATAAATTAATTAATTAATTCTCAGATTAAGAAGTCTCATCTCAAAAGGATAACCAAATAAAGATAATCTCTTACATATCATGTATATTTATATGAACGTATGAAAACAAATGACTGATGTTAAATCGTTACTGTTACATAGCATTACTTGAAACCATTTAACTGTGTGCAAACAAATGATTAATACTTTATAGAATTATTCGTATTAAATAGCAATACTTGAGACCATTTAAGTATGAGCAAACAAAGGATTAATACTTGATAGTTTTATTAGTATTCGATTGGAATACTTGAAACCATTTAACTGTAAGTATAAAAAATGAACTCAGGCTCGTTTAAAAAATGTATCTACAAAATGTGTTAATAAATCTGTTGTATCCTAATAAACGTGATTGATTGAGAAATAACTAAAACAGAGGTTGGAAATTAAATTGAAATCTTTATAACATTAACAAGATACAATAATCAGCTGCGTGAAGAAAGTGACCAAAGTTAGTGGTAATTATTTAGCATATTCTGGTCCCTTCACAATAGAGTTCAACGTATCTATGAGGTATGGGACATACCCATTAATGTTCTTATGTTGGGTATATAACAAAATCATATATTTAATATAGATGTTAAAACAAGATTTGACATTGAATTATCAACAATTGTTGATATGCCATAGAACCCAACCAAACCAAACTAAATCATATCCCATATTTCTAGGATATATAACCTCCTTAGGCTTTAAAACAAACCTCTTATTTGGCAGGCATACGTTACGGTGAACTGTTATGACTATCACAACATTACAAGATGGACAAAGACTTTGGAAATTTTAGCAAATACATCCACAACCCACTTCTATATGTACTCTGTAATTGTGGTCAAAATCGTCTTTCAGGGTGTTCCAATTTTATTTTCCATATTTTAATTCTATTTTCTGGATTGTCAAGCCCGTTATAAAATTCAAATAGGTTTTGAACTGTTGATTTTTTATTCTAACTTTGGTTTTATATATGTTATGCCTTGTTTTTACGAGAAAATACTTTAAATTTTTCTTCGAGATTCTTATTCTTTCAGGGAACGAACATGCAGAGATTTAGATAGGAAATTGTTTTTGTTTAGCTGACCGCAAGATTATTGGCCAAAATACAAAAGGCCGGGTCATGGGACGCAAAAGTTCAGCTTAAATCAACATCAAAGCAACCGAACACATTGAGACTAAATCTTGGCAAAGTTACTTATACAAATCCCTCCGTTGCTTATCTAAACGGAAATAATCCGGTGTAGGCTACTCTGAGGGCTTTGATTCTGTTTCTACTTGGTTACTCTATTGTTATTATTATCCTTATCATTGAAGACAGTTCTAATCGTTACAATAGCTATTTACTATCTTTTACTAAGTTTGACACAAGGCTAAAATTGCGCGTGTATGCACGTGTGTGTGTGTGTGTGTGTGTGTGTGACAGCATTCAGCCGATGTGGTTTGTTTGGTTTGGTTTGGTTTGGTTTTCTGGCATATCAACCATTGTTGGTTATTTAATGCCAAATCCTGTTTTTACATGGATATTAAATGTATGATCTATAAACACGTTTTTGATAAACAGAGTTAAAGTATCAAACAGTTCTATTTCCAACAATCCACTTTAACACAAGTCAACAAAGTTGAATGGCTCCAAGTATTGCTATGTATAACAAACAATTCAATTAAACATTAGCCATTTGTTTACACACTGTTAAATGATCAGATTGTTCTATTCTAACAATACAATTTAGGATAAGTCATTTGTTTGCCTATACTTTAAATGTAAAATAGTTTTATTAGACCCATAGGTGCTACCACTATGGGCCTGATTGGACCTAGGAGTGATAGCAATTAAAGGGTGCCCTGCATTCTCTAAAGCGCCAGCATTACTGGAGCCTCACCATCGGATTTTTTGATGTCATCCTCAGGACAATCTTGGAGAAGGGTCTTAGCCCTCTTCAGATATGCAGTTGGTTTATTTTAGAGTACCAGCCGACTGGGCGGCAGCCAATGTCGATTAATCCGTCTCCGCACATAAATTCATATGTGGTGTTTCTAGGGGACTAGTGACCGAAGGTGGTTCCCTATCATGTAGTAGGTTTAAAATCTGAGCTTCCTTTCTCCTAGACCGGTTGCCATACCGAAATTAAAGCGCCCATCCTGCCCTACAATTTATCCATTGCTGGGAGGAGCATGATTGGGTGAAAACTTTTTCGTAAAGGTTTTAAGCTCTATGGGAAATGCAAACCGTCTCATCCAGGAATTCAACTCGTGTCGGTAGGTCTATTTCCTACGATGATAACCATTGCATCACGAGCCTCAAAAGTGAGGAGCACCTAGTGAGAATCGAATTCGCTTACTATTGTTGCAAGCCTGGTTCATTATCATTTATAGCACTTGAAGTGCCCTAAAAATGTTTATACTTTTTACAAAGCCACATGTATCATGTACCCGGTGAGGCTCAAGCTCACTAACTTGTTATAATTTCCAAGTGATTAGCATGCTATCCATGAAATCACGAGGAGGCACCCCCAAAACTAAGAACAGTTAAATTTGGCGCCAAGCAGCAAGTATGAGGCATCCATGGAGAATCAAACTTATTTGTAATGGTCAACTAGATTAGCTTGTTAACCTCTACAATATGACGATATGGTTCTTAAAGAATAATGCACTGCTTAGATTTGGCGTAAGAACGGAAGCATGGGTTCTCAGTGAGGATCGAACTCACTATTCTGCTGTAATTAATCTTCAAGGTTAACTTTCCTACAATTACATCCCGATTATTTGCTCTATTGGTTAGTTGCACCCACGGTCAGAAGTATTGAGCACCCAGTGAGAATCGAGCTCTGACAATGGTCTGATCGCCTAGCTTTCTAACCATTACTTCAAACGAAGTACCCTCTATAACCTAAGAGTAATAATTGTGTCAAAGGTTACAATAATGTACCCACAAATACGTTAAATGACTTGGGTACTCTCGCTGGAGATTAAGTGACAGCAAGTCTTTTCCCAATTTAACTATCTTTTCGGTATTCTTGCTAACTTTCGTAATATTCTTACCAGTACGTGTTTGTCTTTTCTCTGAATTTTAATTCTACCGGCTCTTTTTTAATTTTTTTCCTTATTAACGTCACTTATACGCGAGAGGATTATTAAGTCCGTGGCGTCACACGTAGGATATTAGCACAATTTTGGCTTTAACATGTTTGATTTAAATTATTGATAATTTGGTTAACTGGATAATCAACAATAGTGGATGAAAGACCATATTCTTTTGCCGGTTTTGGAATACACCAATCATCCCTTAACATAAAATATGTGCAGATGTCAAATATATAACCCCCGCAAAAAAAAAAAAAAAAATCACGGCCAAATCAAAACATACATTGAATCCTTTCTACTCCAGGAATTCGAAACATTATTTTCTCGCTGGCTTGAAAATAACTGAGATAATTATAATTCTAGTCGAAATATGTTCGAAGTGAATGAAACAATACAAACAGTTTTAAATATACTCACCCCCCATATATATATATATATATATATATATATGTATGAAATGACAAAGAAAATAAGAGGTATAATGACAAGGATAGATAGATAGATAGATAGATAGATAATGAACTCGTTGAGATGATGCGAATTCTAGTTGAAATATGTAAGAATGAAATGGAACAAAACAAATAGTTTTAAGCATAATCTTACACACACACACACACACTCACACACACATATATATATATATATATATATATATATATATATATATATATATATATATATATATACCAGTAATATCCAGGATCTGTTCGGACTAATACGGAAAATCAATTTCAGGAATACAAAAAAAAATGGATTACAGGCGAGGACGAGGGAGGATATTGAACGAATGGGGAAATCTGGAAAGATTTGGGTTAAAGCGGATAGATCCAAGAACATATACCAGGTTACCCCATATGAATATGAGCAAATCCTTAATAATAAGATCACGGAATCCTATAGAATAGATCATTGCAGCATCCCTGCACTAATTAACAAAGATACGGCTAAATTCGCGAGCAAACTACAAATTGTAGATAGATTAGGTAAAATAGATGAAAAATGTCCTTACATTTTATTTATAGACAATAAAAATAACTTTCAAGATAGGAAACAGGCCCGACTAATTAACCCCACCAAGACCGAACTAGACTCAGTATATAAGGATTTAATGCAGAAAACTACGTCTAGTTTACTAAGTAGCCCTAAATATAACCTGTGGAATAACTCTCTGGATACTATCGATTGGTTTAAAAACATTAATAAAAAGAAGTCTATATTCATCTAATTCGATATCATAAATTTTTACCAGTCCATTACTCGGGAAATATTACTAAAAAGCCTGAACCACGCTAGGGAATATACGGACATCACTAACAAGGAAATAGAAATTATTCTAGCATATAGGATATCTATTCTATCTGATAATCGTTGAACAAGGGTGAAAAGCCACTTGGACAACTTCGACGTACCCATGGGCGCTTACGACTCGGTCCAGGTAGCTGACTAAATTAGGATTTATATCTTTGACACGTTGGGTCGTATTGTCAACTAAGAACAGGTGGGGCTTTACCGAGATGACAGAATTATCTTCATCACGTACCGTAACGACCCGCAGACCTCTAAAAAACAGAAGATTATTAGAGCATTTAAATTACTAGGTCTACGAATTGAAATAGCATCAAACTTTAGGATAGCTGACTTTCCTGAATTCACACTCAATTTAAAAAACGGCACCTTCAAACCATTTAGTAAGAACAATTCCGCCTCCATCTGAGTAAATATTGACTATAAACACCCTAGATCGTCATTGAAACAGATTCCTAATGCCGTGAACTAGTGGATTAACAGACTATCCTCATGTAAAAGAATTTTTGAGGAAAGCAAAAGTATATATGAGGAAACCCTAAAAAACAGCAGATTCCAAGGCAGACTGGAGTATGTGAACCCAGTGAACTTTGGCTCTTATGGTAGAAGTAATAGTAGTGCGACCCGCGCACTCGTCAAAGTAGGTGGTACCAATAATAATCACTCAAATAAACGAGGAAAAATAGAAATAGAAGAGTAATATGGTTTAACCCGCCATTTTGTAAAATTACCGACATTAACATGGGTAAATACTGCCTAAACCTCCCGGATAAGCACTTTAATAGGGACTATCCATGAAGAAAAAATTTTAACATGAAGACAGGAAAAATTAGTTACTCTTGTACAAACAATATGCATAGTATCTTAAATAACCACAACAGGAGGTTACTAGATAAATTAAACAGTAATAGCGGGGGACCAGATGTAACGTCTTGTAACTGTAGAAGACGATGCAACTCGAAGAACGCCGTATACCAAGCGTGCTTTTCCCTAATGGAACATAATGATGGGGAGAGGGTCTTTATAGGTATCTCCGCTGGGAATTGGAAACAAGGATTATATAATCACCGACATTCTTTCTTCAATCCGTGACTTAGAAACCAAACTGCTCTAATTATTTTTGGAATCTTAAGCATCAGAGACTAACCCCCCAAATAAAGTGGAATATAGTCAGGTAGTCTTCAACCGTAAATAGCTTCAATGATAGATGTAACTTGTGTATCGATGAAAAAATTAGTACAATTAATTTTTAAGATCGCAGACTACTGTTGAATGAACGGAACAAACTTGTATTTAAATGTAGACGTAAAAGTAAATTTAAAGTATCCTGACTGGAGGCTAAGGAGGCTCCTACTCTAGACAATAGCTGGAATGCTGGATGATTTTTATTGGAAATAATAAGATTTATTTCAGTAGTTAACAGTATTATATGACGGGAAGATTTATGTAAAGGAGGAGATTCTTGGAAATTTAGATAATAATTCAAAATTAGAGTTTTTGATTTCTGGAGTAGTTAATTCCCCTTGACCATTTTAGGGATTAATTAAAGGCACCTGGTGGCTACCGAAAGATTTTTTTATTTGATTAATTTTTAATCTTTTATTTTTTGTGGAGAAAGTCTAAGACCACATTAGCTGAATTATGGAGTTAACATATGTATAAGAAGTAAACGAAAACTATATGAAGATAATCGTTTAGTTTACAAGCTTACATTATTCATAAAATTCCACCAGCTACGATAAATCTCGCAAAATGTCAGATTAGGATGGGCTATTTCACAGAAACACCCTTTTTCTGGTTTCTTAATTTTTTTGATAATATATTATTTTAATCTTCTTTACTTTCACCTAAGAATTTAAATTTATATAGGTTTTTCTTTCTTTCTTTCTTTCTTTCTTTCTTTCTTTCTTTCTTTCCATGCACATATAGACTGTAATCCATATTTGCTGTTTTTCAACCTCAAATTAAACATGCACAGTCATCTGATGGGACGAAGAGTATAATGATATTCTTATCTATAATGACAATTTAACCAGGTTTGTGTTTCCTTCTAATTGCACTATATATATATATATATATATATATATATATATATATATATATATATATATATCCAATGACAAAATACGAGAATTAATGACAAGAAATAGATAGATAGATAGATATGAATAGACTGAGATAGATAGATAGATAGATAGATAGACCGACAGATAGATAGATAGATAGATAGATAGAAGCAGACATGCATGCACAGATATATCCATACATTCACACATACCAACTCATATATATATATATATATCCAATGACAAAATACGAGAATTAATGACAAGAATAGATAGATAGATAGATAGATAGATAGATAGATAGATAATGATTCTGGCTTCTTGTCAAAATATGGACATCTCTCCTATTATGATTCCTGCATTGTATAACAATGTGCGTGTAGATTATTCAACAAGCCAGCTTCTTTCCAGCTAATTTATTCGCATTGGTGACACTTGAAAAAAATCTATTGCAAGTTGCAGTTAAGGGCACATTCTGATGCCCTTTCATTCTTCTAACCAAATCACTTGATGCCTTGCACACTTTACTGCAGGTTTTTTTTTATCACATCCAGTTGAGTAGGATGTTATATGCAGTTTGATTCTATCCATCTTCGTAGCCTCGTGTGGAATTAACAACATCAGCTTTTGATAAAAGCACACGGATACAGGTGTTACAGGTTAACTCATGATCTATGGGCAACGCCACTTGAACTTTCTTTCGATGGGCATTGTTGAATTTACAGATATCCAAGCATTTCAATTCAAACGATGTCAGCCCATTCAGTTGGGGCAGTAATACACGCTGATTGTATCTTTGCAAATGGGTAAGACCCCACCAACGAGTGTCCTGGATATGACACTAAACCATCTTATAATTAAGTGCTGTGGCCCTGGAAAGGGTCACTAATGAAAACGCAAACACGGATATTAGATAAAAGATTATATTACAAAAGAAAGATAGAGTTACATAGAAAAGGTAAGAAGTCTCGTACTGTTCGGATAATACCGATATTGATCTGCCCACTGGCAGCGAAATCTCTGTACTAATAACGGTGAGAAGAGTCCATTATGGTAAAATGGGTAAGGTTCCCACAACATTAAGTCCCAGTCCAGGAGTTTTGGGTTATGTGGAGTACTCCTTCATTGCCATTACTCGCAGGTCCACTCCTGCGGGAGTGGTAGTACCTGTTAGGGTCACATCTACGGGTCAAATAGAACTATTTAATCATTTTCTAAACTTTATATTCTAACGAATCGTTCGAACTCATTTGTTTGTTGACAGTTGATAGATTTCATGTATTCCTATCAAACACGAATAATTCTATTAAATTGGTATCATTTTGAGATGAGGTTTCTTAATCTGAGAATTAATTTTTTTATTTATTGCGGACTTTTTGTCCTCATCTTGGTAGTTTTTTGTTGTTCCTTCTTCACTTCGTTTCGGCCAAATTTTACCTCTGGCCTTCTTCAGGTCATTAACCACGACCTCGGATAGGAATGCTGAGTCTTGTAACCGTATCCCCAGTAATTACTGCCTTCCATAGTTGTTGTCTATCGAACCATGTTTTTGTAAACCTCTTGCCGGTTTGGGTAAGAATTGAAACTGCTATCTTCTGACAATGCTCACCTGGAACCGTAGAGACTCAACGCCTCTATCCGCTGCGTCAAAAACTACCAAGATGAGGACAAAAAGTCAGCAGTAAATAAAAAAATAATTCTCACGAATAATTCTCTTTAATACTTGTCATTTGTTTGCACATAGTTAAATGATATCAGGTACTGCAATTTACCATAAGTAATTCATTTATCAAGCATTCCTTTTTTAATATAGATAATATGCACACAGTAGTATAGTTTCAAAAAGCTAATGATGATAATCCTTTTGTAAAAAATTGAACAGTTCTATATGAGCCATAGATGGGACCCTGGCACTCCGGCTCTGAGTGGACATAGGAGTAATGTTAAAGAAAAGGCACCCCACATTCCCCCAAAACTCTGAAACTGGCGCCTCAGTATCAGATTCGTGTCATACCCGGGACATTCGTTGTAGTGGGTTCTTACACCCCTGCAAGAGTGCAGTCTGTGTATTTTACAGCCGTACTACTTACCCCTAACTGAAAGGCAGAATAGTTGTATCCATATCTTTCCTACGTGTATGTACCCTAAAGGAAATGCAAACAGCTTCATCTAGGAAGTTAGACAAACGAGACATGCAGGACACTGCTGGAGAAGCAGAGACGTGCTCATAAGTGATGTTCTCTTATGGACCCCTTCACATGGCAAAGCAAAAGTAGGGCGACCAGCACAAACCTACATACAGCAGCTCTGTAAGGATACGGGATGTAGACCTGCGGGCCTCCCAGAAGCGATGAACGATAGGGAGGAGCGGCGAGAGTGGGTCAGGGATAACTGTGCTGGTGACATGATGATTATGATCATGATGATGAATAAAAAATGTTAATTCAGAAAAGAAGTGACTAACTGATTTTAGTTAGTATCAAGAGATTAAAATCGTCACTTACCAATTATGTATCCAAGAAATACAATTCTAAATCCGGCAACTATTTCTGAAAATCCCATGACAATGGTATGTCTGTTCATGACAAAAAAATCCAAAACAGCTACACTATATACCGAGAAAGGCAGACTAGAATGAATTATCACTAAACAAAAGCTCAACAGACTGATGAGGTAGATGTTGAAATAAATAAATAGCGATCAGTCGACCCATGACAATTCCTGAGATTGTGAAGATAACCGGTCTAGATAACTGGTTCCGGAAAAGAAGCCAACCGCCGATAATTCTTGCAGGGACATCACCAGAGGCTCGTATAACATCGACATTAGCACTTTCTGAAAGTGTCAGACTTTGGTTGACACAAAAATCTAGCCAATGCTAGTTGTCACTCGAGTATTGCGTAGCAGTTAACCTAATTACCAGACCATGTTAATCGTATTTGATTTACATACTAAAATAAATGATATGTGATGCGCTTTTCTTCGTGATGACAAGTTTCTTGGGCTGAGTTGGGTTGCATTGGGTTTTTTAGGCATATCAACCGTTGTAGGTTATTAAATGCCAGATCCTCTTAATACATATTATATATGATTCGTAAACTCATAATTGGTTGATAACATTTTAAGCAAATCAGAGCTAATTTGTTTGCTTCGTTATTAAAAGTTTATACGTATGATTTGTAAGTCAATAATTTCTAAGTAATCTTATTTTTAAATGAGTTAGAACTAATTTGCTTGTATTATTGCTGTTTGTTCTCAGCTGAATGGTTCGTAGTATTTTAACACGTAGAGTTCTATTGAGTTTTAGCTATTTTTGCTCTCACGTCAATGGTTTCAAATATTGCTATTTGATATTCATCATCATCATCCTTGACCCTCTCTCGTCACTTCTCCC
Source organism: Sepioteuthis lessoniana (assembly GCA_963585895.1). NCBI lineage: Eukaryota > Metazoa > Mollusca > Cephalopoda > Myopsida > Loliginidae > Sepioteuthis > Sepioteuthis lessoniana. The sequence goes on along the minus strand of OY757924.1, from coordinate 66,495,655 downwards.
TATCGTTCATCGCCTCTGGCAGGTCTTCAGGGCCACATCCCGTATCCTCACGCTGCTGCTGGATGTATGTTCAAGCTGGTCATCCTACTTTTGCCCGGCCATATGTGGAGGTCCATAGGAGTACATCACTTATGAGCGCGTTCCTGCTTCTCCAGCAGTGACCTGCATGTCTGGTCGTCTAACTTCGATAGTTATCGTGATGGGAGGCAGGTGGCCGAATAGTTGGTGTCTTGTGGGGTTTTGCCACCAGGACTTGTTTAATATTGCTCACAACATTCCTTTGTAATTGCCGTCTAGCTTCTTCTCCAGCCGTTTAGTTAGCGTCCAAGTAGTGCATCCATACAGAAGTATCGATACAATAGTTTTATTTGCACACAGTTGAATGGTGTCAAGCATCGTTATGTAACACTAACAATTCAAATTAGGCACACAGTTAAAGAGTTTCAAGTGAAATAATCATATTCAATATTACTAATTCCTTAACACATATATGAATAGTTCCAAGTATTGCTATGCATCACAAACAATTTAATTAAACAGTCTCTTTTTACAAACAAGAGTTAAATGGGTAAACAGTTCTATTTCTAACAATTCGATTTAACATAAGCCATTTGTTTGCACACAGTTAGACGTCAAATAATTCTATTTGACCCATAGATAGAATCCTACCAGATATTACCACTCCGGGTCAGACTGAACCAGGGAACAATGGCACTGAAGAGGTATTTCGTATTCCCCAAAGCTTCAAGGCTGGAACCTCATCCTCGGATGATTTAATGTCATATACAGGACCCGCGTTAGGTGAGGGCTACCTCTCTTCAGAGATGCAGTCGGCGTATTCTACAGCCCCAGCCGACTGAGCTTGTAGTTTCTTGGTGATGCACATAAAATAACACTTTGAACATGCACTAAAAGTTAAAAATAGATATCAACAATAAAATGTTGCGTTGAAAGGGTCTCTATGAAAGATTTACAACAGAAAAAAATAAAAATAAAAATTCAGACACTTGTTCACAGAAAAAATACCAGTCACTTTATTATGGTCTTTCAACCACTCTCTGGACTGGTATCCAAAGAATAAAGACGCAAAGTGAATTTTTTTACTTAAGCCCAATCAACTGCGGCTGTATAATACACCTACGACATTTCTGCGGAGATTTAGTACCCTTGCCCCACCAACAATTATCCTGGACTGAACACTAAACTACTTGATGGTGATGCACCAGTTCTGGAGCTTTGGGGGATCTGGAGATCTTTTACACTGCCATTACTCCCAGATCAACTTTGAGACGGAGTGGTACTACATGTTAGGGTCCGATCAATCGATCAAATAGAGATATTTATCATTTTCCATTCTTGAGACCATACATATGACTGATGTCAAATTGAGTCATTTTTATTATATCTAAATACTTGGAACCATTTCGTGGTGTTCAAACGAATGATTAATATTTGATAAATCATTAGTCTCTAACAGAAATACTTGAACCCATGTAACTGTGTATAAGCAATTGAGCCGTCTCGTTTAAAAATCATGTTGGCTACAAACTATGCTTTAACAATCATATATATTTTATGTGTATGTATAAATAAGACTTGACATTTAATAATCTATAAAGGTTGATATGTCATAAAACACAACCAATCAACCATTTTTGAGTCGATGACGGAAATGCTAAAAGGGGAGTCTCCATGGCATAGCAGCCAGCGTCCCAAATTGTGACATCAAAATTAAATGAGTTCAAACTACAGTCGGGTTAATACGTTCCCTTTCGGATCATTCTCTTATTTAATGCATGAACCTCCTCATCCCCTCAGCAATGTGCTTCTACATTATTCATGGCATTAAATAACCTACCAAGCTCGCTGTGCCATTAACCAAAGACACAGAAACCGGAATTGCTAAATTGTAGGCTACGCTCAATGGGCCGCGGTTAGCACTAAAATGTAGGTCTTAATTTGTCCTTCGCTAGATACTAATTGACTATTTTCAAGCATCCCTAACTCACATGCGACCATTTCCCGTACCTATCTCAAGAGATCTCGATGTTGAAACTTTATTGTCGGTCACTCAACCGGAAATAAGGTTCAGTGGTAGTCGAAAGCTGCCACTATATTAAGTATTTTAAAACATAAATTGAAAAAGTCTAACTTATCAAGCATTTTTTTTTTATGTAGGCAGCAGTCTTTCAGAAATATTTGTCTGAGAATAATGGTTGTCACATCGAAAATTATTCTTTCATATTATTAATTACTATACTTCATTTAATTATGATTAAGGTTATTTTATCCATAATGATATAAAAAGTCACTAAAAATGGAGTTCTCCGTCGAGTTTGGGGCGGCTTGCTCATAGATGAATTAGATATTTTTTCATTCCTTTCTTAGATTAATTTTGGTATCCACGCCAGTGGATACTAATTTTATGTTTTCTGTTCAAATGTTTAATTTTAAAGTAAAAAAAAAAAAAAACGCTTCACAGGAAGCGGCATAAACAAATACCAATTATATTTTTTTTCTGGGAGAATTAGAAACGTCTTTAAGCCCAAATCTCTGAGGTGGTGACAGCATGCGCTCTGAAAATGCCTTTAAAACGTTCCTTTCTCTCAAGAAAGTTCTCTTGAAAAGTTTGATCAATCTTGGTCCATAGAGTGAATAAATTACAAGTCAGCAAAAGGCACAGAAAATTATAAGTGAGCAAGCTGGATAATCCGGCGTTGGCTAGAATAAAACTGCAATAAACTAAAGCTTATTTAAAAAAAAAAAAAAGAATTCATTCTACTTGCTTTCTGTACGAGGAAATTTTGAGACCATTTCTTTTGCCAACTATCTCAACCACATCCTAAGTTAGAGGAGGTATTCCTTCAGAAAGAAAGTTTGTTTTCTGGACGAATTAGACCTTTCTGATCATGTTTAAGCTAAAATATTATATGCACCTTCAACAACTAGAGCGGACAAAAAGCTTCCTGAAAATACGATTATACATTCTTTGAGTAGAGAAGAGTTTACACTGGCCAAATTTTATCAAAATTGGCCTGTTAGCCAAGGGGTCTTTAGATAACAAATAAAGCAAATTATATAAATACACATTGGCAAACACACATAGGCAAACACACACACACAGACACACACACACACACACACACACACACACACACACACACACACACACACACACACACACACACACAAAATATATATATATATATAATATACGAATATCTATAAAATCAGTTTAAATGAAATTATATATATATATATATATATATATATATATATTGGATTATAGACTTCAGTTCAGTTTTTCCAATATAAATTTATTTCTGGTCATTTTGAACTTCTTCAAATGCAGTTTAATACATTAGAAATCAAAGGCTAACTTAAATTAATTATAGGAATTTTGGTTTTTTATTCAAACTAGACTTCAGTTCACTAGGAACACCTTCAGATATTCACCGTTTTTTTTAAAATAAATAGCAGATTAAACAATAAGTAAAGAATTCTTTAAAATAAGATAAAAAAGATAAATATTTAAACATTCATAGGCTAAGAAATAGTTTTTTTGTCTTTTCTAGCTTGAAACAAGATAGGGAAATCTACATAATAGTCTAAGCACTAATGTATCAAACTCCATCTGAAGAAGGTCATAACGACCAGAAATACATTTATAATGGAAACACTAAACTGAATTTTTTTATTTATAAAAAACGTTTTCGCTCTGCATGTAATTTTCGGTATATTTTTAATCGAAAATTAATAATATATCCGATTGCCGTCGTCATTGAGATCTCAGCGGAGATTACAGTTCACCTTGGATTACTGTAAAATAATTCTAAACCCAACACTATTTCTCTCGGATTACACACACACACACACACACACACACACACACACGTGTAAATATATATATATATATATATATATATATATATATATATATATGGACGTGTGTGTGTGTTTCATCAGTATATCAACAGATTGATATGAAGTTTTTTTGCAGAATTTTAATCTAATAATGCAACAGTATGTTCGATAATAGTATTTGATATTCATCACTGTTGTAGGTATTCTGAAAAGGAAGAAGATGGCATTGAAAGCTAATTTTTATATGAAATTAGTAGATTAGATATTTACCTAACATCTCAACTATGTACAGAATGTGACACAAGGTAAATTCGTTAAGCAGTAAAAAAACTAGTTGAAATTTGGAGTTTTCTTTCTCCCAGACTAGTTGCCGAACCAAGACTAAAGAACCCAGTATTCCCTATTATTTCCCATAGCTGAGAGTAAGATGATCACATGGATTCATACTTTTCTCAAGGGAATTAGAGCGAAGTATAGCATATTGACCTTTGACTGAGCCGTCAATCAAGAGATGCACCTGTGTAAATAAGTGGAAACAGGTGGGTGTCAAATAAAAATATGACCAGGACACAGACAGCTTGAGTCAGTTCCAGTTTCAGTTGGAGTCAGTTGGGGACAAGATGCCGAATTTAGAGCCAGCGGCAGACAGAGGGCTTTGGGCTCTCAGTGACCCACGGTTGAGCAGCCCAGCCAGGATATGAAAGAAGTGCTGCTATGGTCAGAAGAACTTAGGGTCAATATGTGGCAGTCTATCCCCGTCTCCAACTCACCTTTCTCACACAACCAGCATTAACCCTTTCGAGAATAAAGTGTGAGAGATTATATTTTTATAAAGAAGTGTGTTCGTTCGTTCATTGAAGTTCGTCATTATTGTTGACTATGTTTCCGCTGATATTTATATTTGTATATGTATATGTATGCGACTATACAATAGAAGTTAAACACAACCAGCTTCGTTCAGGATTCGTGATTGATTTTATTCGTCACTGATTTTATTTCGTACGACGATAACTGTTATGCTAAGTGAACCTCCTTAACATTGGCATATTAATTTCGATATTCTGTGAGTGTTCTCTTCTTGTAACCTTGTGTCATACCATGACCATCTGTATATTTTCAACCGTCATGCGTATATCGATAGTGGGAACGAAAAAGGGACACAGCCATCTTAATAAGAATGTGCAAACACGTCTCAACAGCCGATGGGAAATTGCCATCGTGGCCTTTTATAGGACAAACAAGACTGACCTGTGAATCGTGTGTCAAAGTAGACGAGCTATAAGAAAAGGGAAATTGAACACGAATAAGTGGAAAGCAAGAAGAAAATAAATATGTGTATGTGTATATGTATGAGAGTGTGCCGTGTATGAATGTGTATGTTAGGAATAAGATTGTGGCAGCTGGAAAAGGATAGAAGACTTAGATATGAATAGATTTTGAGTTATGAAGAAACTAAGACAAATTTGAATAAACAACCAGATAGATAGATAGATAGATACAGACGAACGAACGAACGAATGGATAGATAGATAGATAGATAGATATTAATAAGATTGCCCTGAAACCTCAATTGGACAGTGTACATAAAAAAGAAATAAAAATAAGAAAGAAAGACAATCTGCATTGACTGAAGGGAATATTAACAAACTGAATTAGAATGATAGGAATTGAAATATATTAACCTAGACGTGACGTAATTATCAATGAAGTAATCTAGTGCATTATTATTACTGCTTACTGAGTAGAAGCCACTCCTGGTGCTCCTCACCTAAGACCATGTGTCAGACTAGTATAATCTTATTAAATACTTATAAACCTCAATTGATAATAAAAACACTGAGAGATATAGACACGGAGGAAAGAAAAAGAAAGGAAGAAATGTGTCGAAGAAACAGACACTAATTTTTGTTTATTTTTAGCACACGGTCGTAATTATGGGGCACCTAGAAAAAACTGGAGTCACTATAAATGTTCTGCTAGTTTAATTAGGTTAACCTTACACCATATAAAACGCCTCAAAAAGTATACGTGAGGTTGGGTTATTTGGATTAATGGCATATCAACCCTTGATGGTTATTTAAAAGCAAGCTCTCTTTGTCTCTCTGTCTCTGTCTCTCTGTCTCTCTCACACTCTCTTTCTCTCTTATATATATATAAACGATTTGTCAGGGAATACTTTGTGGTAAACTTTATTTCTAAACGAGTTAGAACTCATTTGTTTGCACAGAGTTGAATGGTTTCAACTATTTCTATTTAACACTAATAATTCTATAAGGGTGAATCAAAAAGTAATGCCTTTTTCTTTGGTACAGGAATAATTACCAACACAGAAACATGTATCCTACATCAAAATGAAGCTGGTCCTCTATGGATCACATCCGTTTTTCTCAACATGGTCACCGTTCCTCTCAACAGCAATTTTCCACCTTCGAATGAGAGCACGTATCCCTCGCTCGTAACATTCAATTGACTGTTCTTTGAGACTTCATCACGGCAATTTTCATTTAATAAGTAAATGCTGCTAACTACCATAAAAGGATTACAGCTATTGACAACAAGTTCGGAAAGATGATCCACTGGAAATTTTACAAGAATTGAAACGCATAAAACTGTCTGGGATTTTGGGATAGAAACGGATCACCAAATCCCGAGTTGAAAACCTGACTTTGTATTAATTGACAAGAAAAAATAATTTGCCATTTAGTAGATTTTGCAGAGTGGAATTAAAAGAAAACGAAATGATAAAGTATTATCTAATTTTTTATCATGAAGGTGACGGTTTTAGGAATTGTAGTAGTAGTTCTTGGAATGGTCCCCTAAAGACTGGAGGAATTGGTGATCAGAGGAAGAATCGTGACCTTCCAGACCAGAAAAGGTCAAGATTCGTTAGAATACTCAGAAAACTCCTGGAATCGTGAACAAACACGCTGTCATTCAGATTCCAGTAAAAGACCTCTTGCTAACGCTGTGAAAAACTTTCAAATCCCGGGAAGAAGACCAAATGATAATTAACAAAGAATAGAACTTGCCATATAGTAGATTTTGCTGGAGAACAGTGGAAATCAAAAAAGCGAAAAAAGACGCAAGTAGTTAGACCTTGCTAGAAAGCTGAAAAGTTGCTGAACATGAGGTTGAAGTTGATACCAATTGCGTTCAGAACAGTCTCTAAAGGATTATAAGAAAAACTGTAAGAGTTAGAAATCAGAAGATGAATTTCTGAGATTGACCAGAATACTCAGAAGGGTTCGGGAGACTTGAGAAGACTTGAGAAGGCTTGCTGTCACTCAAATTCCAGTGAAAGACCATCAGCTAACGCTGGCTGGGAGACTTGCTGTCACTCAAACTCCAATGAAAAACCATCAGTTAACGCTGATGTGAAAAACTCTTATAATAATAATAATAATAATAATAATAGTAATAATAAATGCCATGTGTAGTCCATACCTTAGAATATAAATATATATTTAAAAAAAGACCCTCACAACTGTATCAAGGCTTAAACTAGAATAACCAAACAATTTTTTGCTGCGTGGTCTTCGAAGAAATTTGGGTCAGTAGAATCTTTCTTTTATTTAAAAACATTGATTTTTTGTGAACAGTTGTATGTAAATGAAAACTTTTTAATACCCAAAATTATTTTCTGCTAAAATATTTCGAAATCACGAAATAGATTTGTTTAAATTTACCGCCTCAATTTATGTCTTATGTGTCTCTAGTATTAAGGGTTGGGTGGGTGAGAATTTATCTATAGTTGAAGGAACTAAAAATAAAATAAAATAAATTTAAAAATAGAATAAAAGAATAAATAAATAAATAAAATAAATAAATAAACATTCCTTCCCTTCCCAAAAAAGTGGGAAATTGCTTTAGAAGCGAACATTCTAGAATGCCACGTAATGTCGATATCTTAGAATATCTATCTATGTCTTTTTTTTTAAATCCACAAAACTATACCAAGGCTTGAACTAGAATAACCAAACAAATTTTTGCCACGTGGTCTTCGAAGAAATTTGGGTCAGTAGAATATGTCTTTTATTTAAAAGTTATCGTTTTCCATACAACGGAGCTTAGTATTTATTAAAATATGACCTACTTTAACGGAAATAGTTTCAAAATAGGGCCCTTAATATAAACAACAAAGGTAATACAGGAACCCTTGAAGCTAGTTCAAGTACTCAGTTAAGAAATAAACTATATTAAAAATCGATTAATGGACTTTAATTAAGTTAAAACTTAAGGTGCTTGCTTTGTTGTCTTTTGGGGGTTTTTGTGACCCGCTGTTCATGAACAGTCACTGACTGTTCTCGGTCACATCTGTGTCTGGTGCGCTAATAATAAACAACCCCTGGGTCTGGTATAGCCACAATATACCACTCTTGATAAAAAAAAAAGTTGAAACAATATATGACACAACGTGAGACCCTGGCAACTTACTTGGGTGTCATGATCGGTAGGTGCTCTCCTGGTAGCCAACATGGGAAACCCAGTTGTCATCCTGCGAATCTTGTTTGTTCTTTTTTTTTCAGGCACACAATGACGATTTAAGGAACCACTCCCATCAGAGATGCAAACACAAAACATGGACTAGACATGACAAACCAACTTACACTATTCTGCAATTTTAGGAGTAACCCTTCACAAAGAGAATATAGGAAAAGAATGATAGAGATCTGGCAAGAATATTCTAGTTTTCAGACAAGTCAAGGACTTGCTGATCAAGTCAGAATAGTAATAAAGAAAAGTTGGTTTTCTGAGCTTGAAATACTAGAAATACACCAAAAAATAAATAATCAACAAGGTAGTAATACAGTACCTGACTTATCAAATATTAACAAACAAAAACAGCCCAACCAAAATGAACCACCAACTTCGGAAAATGGAAACGCCACACAACCAAACGACCCAGAACAAACACTATCGTAAGAACAAAAGATAAATCTTGAAAATTTAATGAGAATTATGAACAGTGAAAAGACTACCTTACCATCATTAAGAAACATAGAATGGTGAACAGTTAAGACAGAAACAAATAAGATAAATCAAATTATATATCAACGAATAAGATAACCGAATTAAATGAACTAATCTATGCTGGAGCGAAATTAGTTTGTGAGAAAATTGGGATACCCTCAAAAAGCACGAAGGAAAAGTCAAAACCAGGATGGAAAATTCGACAGGAAACGCAGATAAAAAAAACTACGAAAACATGCCAAAATGATAAAACAAAGGAAAGATGCTGGAATATGTTTGAACAAAAGGGAAAAGGCAAGACAAGAAAAAATAACAATTCAACTTGAAGAAATAAACCAAAAAGTACTGGAGGAATAAATAGATATCGAGAGAATAAAGAGATATCGACTTTGGGAAAAACAAAATAGACAAAACAGGACATTCCAAAACAACGAAAGAAAATTCTATCAACAACTGGGAGGAGATGACACGAAAACATATCAACAACCAGATGCAAAACAAACCGAACGATTCTGGACTAAAATATGGCAACCAAAAACATAAACAATAAAACAAGAGAATTAAAAGGGCTCGAAGAAGGCCCAAAAGTGGAAATACACGTCGATTTATTCAAAACGACACTAAAAAATATCAAACTGGAAAATGCCAGGCCACGATGGAATACATGGTTTCTGATTTAAGAAATTCATCTCCATTCACGACAGACTATCGCTAGAAATGAACAGATGCCTTCAAGGAGCACATGTACCCGAATGGATGACCAAAAGAAGGACCAGATTGATCCAAAAGGACCCAAGCAAAGGAACCCCCCTTACACTCACGAACCCATAATTTGCCTACTGCTGATGTGGAAAATATTAAAAGCGCAAATAAGGGAAGAGATTACTACTCGCTAACAAGCCATGGATTGTTCCCCGAGGAACAGAAATGATGCCGCAAAGGATCCAGAGGCATAGCAGAGTTACTTTACATAGATCAGCAAATCCTAAACAAGAGCTACACCAGATCGAAAAATCTAGATATGGCCAGGATTGATTACAAAATGCCTATGATACAGTTCCGCAAACCTGGATAATAAGCGGCATAAAAATGTACAAAATATCAGATGAAGTCATAAACTTTATCGAGAAAACGATGAAAACCTGGAGAGTGGAATTGACGGTTGGAGGAAGAAACTTAGCTGAAGCAAAGATCCAAAGAGATATTTTTGAAAGAGATGCACTCTCACCGTTACTATTTATAATTGCCATGATGCACAGCTCGATACAACCTTAGTAGATCGTAAGAAAAGATCAATCACCTAATGTACATGGATGACATCAAACTAAACGCAAAAAAAGGAAAAAGAACTAGAAACTCTAATGCACGCAATTAGAATATACATTAAGGACATAGGAATGGAATTTGGCATTTAAAAAAATGTGCAATGCTAGTAATGAAAAGAGGCAAACGACATATGACTGATGGAATGGAACTACCAAATCAAGACAAGATTAGAAAACTCTGAGGAAAGGAAACCTACAAATACTTGGACAACTTGGAGGCTGACACCATCAAACAAATGGATATGAAAAGAAAAATTCAAAAAGAATCTCTCAGGAGAACTAGAAAGCTACTTGAGATAAAACTGTCAAGCAGAAACTTTATCAAAGGAAGAGGACTTGCCTGCATTGAAGACAGCGTTGACGCATCGATACAACGGCTCGAAGACTACATAGAAAAACACGAACGAGTACAGCCATCAGAAAAGATACCAACACGACATACGATGGAATGATAATAACTAGAAAACAAAAATAGGAAAAAAAACAATTCTGTGGCCGCTTTGAACGACTAATAAACACCATCTCACACGAGAAAACCTGAAACTGGCCAAGAAAAAGTAGCCTTAAAAGAGAAACGGAATCTCTCCTAATAGCAGCACATGACAACGCCATAATAACCAGTCATATCAAGGCGAGAATAGACAAGACTCAACAAAATAGCAAATGTAGACTATACGGTGACAGAGACAAAACGATCAATCACATAATAAGCGGATGTAGCAAATTAGCACAGAGGGAGTATAAGGCGAGACACGATTGGGTCAGGAAGATGATCCACTGGGAAATGTGCAAGAAATGTAAATTTGACCACACAAACAAATGGTATATGCACGACCCAGCACCTGTCCAAACGGATCACCGAATCCCGGCCAGATGACCAGACCTTATAATAATCAACAAAAAGAAGATATTTTGCAAAATTGTCGATTTTGCTGTCCCGGCTGACCACAGAATAAAACTGAAAGAATATGAAAAGAAGGATAAGTACCTCGACCTTGCTAGAGAATTGAAAAACCTATGGAACATGAAAGTGACAATTGTACCAATTGTGTTTGTTGCGTTTGGCACAATAACTAAAGGATTATTAAAAGGCCTGGAGGACTTGGAAGTTGGCGGACGGGTAGAGACTATCCAAATGGCAGCATTACTGAGAACGGCCTGAATACTGAGAAGAGTCCTGGAGACTTGAGGAGACTTGCTGTCACTCAAACTCCAGTGGAAAACCATCAGCTAATACTGATGTGAAAAACTCTAAAAGAGTAAATAATAATAATAATAATAATAATAATAATAATAATAATAATAATAAACTTCTCTTGGATTTCGAGAAACAAACAGATCACGTAAACTCAGCCAAACCTAATGATAGTCTACAACCTAAATGTAAGCAAATAATCAATAAATGACTTATGGTCGTAATCTTAACCATCATTTGAGATTTCTAACCGAAAATCGGTGGGGATCTCCGTAGAGTTGTGAATAAGTTGTACTTCGAGATCAAACTCCAGTCACACTACAACGATCACTTCTGGGTTGATTTGGCTGGGTTGGGTTTTATATCATATCAACCATTGGTTGTTATTTAATGCCAAATCCTCTTACATATCAAATATATGATTTGTAAACACATTTGTAATACGATATGATTATTGGATATAAGAATTTCAAAAGTAATAAAACAACAGGTGACAGTTAATTAGATAAGAAACGAATCCATTTTATTTACATTTGGCCTTCCTGTCTTCCCCAACGTTATTTTGACGTGAGGTGCCAACCTGCGTACCCCAGTGTGAACGCGTTTGAACTTCCCAATTTAACTTACTTTTCAATTTAAAGATTTTAGCTAACTTACAATTTTACTAAATAAATAGAATAATTGATATTATTAATTAATCACCCAAATAATTTTACACTGCCACTATAACTAACAAAACAAATTTTTGTCATAGACAAAAATTTATTAAAACTTATATAACGATTTTTTCGTACATTTCCTCCTTCCGAATTTGATATAAATCTGTGATCTATTTCTCTCACGTGTTGCAATGACCAAAAAACAGCGACAGAAAAAAAAAAAAAACGATTCCAAAGAGCGCAAAACAAAATAAAAAATAGATGAAATCATTAGACTGTCAAAAAAAAAAAATAAATGAAAATAAAAAATTGAAAAATAAAGGAGACTGCATCATTCTTTTCTTCTTTTTCTTTTTTTTTTTTCTTTTTGATCATTTGTTATTTTTCCCTTTTTTTCAGTTTTCATGTTCTTTTTATTCTTTTAGTCAGTTTTTTTTTTTTTTTTAGTCTTTTTTCCTTTTTAAAGACGAAGCAGATATTTTCTTTTCACGCTTCTCTTTTTTTTAACTTTGTTCATACCAAAATTTCAACTGTCTACTCGCCATTGGTCTGGAAGACCGGGGTTCAGTCCCAAGTTGCGTCATACCAAACACTCAAAAAAGGATGACACCTTGCTTAACACTCATTAGTATAAGGTAAAGAATCAAGGGTAAAGTGGTAAAGTGAGGCAATTCAGGGAATGTCATACCAAAGACTTTAAAAATGGTACTTGATACCTCTTTGCATAACATCCAGCAATATAAGGTACATATCAAAGGTAAAGTGAAGCAATCCAGGGAATGAAGTAGCGCCTTCCTGTACACCTCGGTGTAGTAGCTATAGAAAAGGGAGCCTTAGGGCCACCCTCGACTAAGGTCGCCAACTTACTACTTATTTCACTTATTATGAATCACTTCTTTTCTTAATTTTTTTTCTTCTAACCGATAACTTAATGTCTGTTTTATTGTAGTAATAATTATGTATTTTCTTTCTGTCGTATTTTTTCTTTTTTGTTGTTTCTCGATCAGTTTTCCACTGTTTAATTATTCATTCTCTGTTCTTTATTCCTGATGTCTTCTTTTGAAGGGTAAAGTGGTGCAATCCAAGGAAAGGAGTAGCGCCCCTCCCTACACCTCGGTGTAGTAGCTATTGAAAAGGAAACCTTCAGGTCGCCCTCGACTACAGTCGCCAACTTTTACCCTTGATACGTACCTCACATTGCTAAGTGTTAAACAAGGATTTATCAAGTACCATCTTTAATGTTTTTGGTATAACGCGACCTGAGATTGATTGTAATCTATCATTAATTCAACTCAATATTAATCATTTGTTTGCCGACTGTGAAGTGGTTACAATTATTGCTATTTAACACAAATTTTTTAGTTAAACACTATTTATTCATTTGCACAGAGGAGAATTGTCCCAAATATATTTATGTATTACTAACAATTCAATTAAACATCTGTTATTTGTTTACGCGTAGTTAAATTGTCAAACGGTTCTATTTCTAACAATTCAATTGAGCATAATTCATTTTTTTGCCCTCAGTTTAAATGTCAAACAATTCTATTTGACCCATAGATAGGACCCAATCAGGTGCTACCACTCAGGGCTAGAATGAACATGGGAGCAATGGCCATGAAGAGTGACTACACATTTCCCAAATCTCCCTGGCTGGATCCTCGCTATCAGATTGTTTAATGTCATATCCGAGACACTCGTTTCAATAGCTACAACACCGAGGTGTAGGACGCTACTCCTTTCACTGGATTGCTCCACTTTACCCTCGATACGTACCTTATATTGTTAGTGTTAAGCAAAGAGGTATCAAGTACCATTTTTAAAGTCTTTGGTATGATTCGACCTGGGATTAAACCCAGGTCTCCCGGACCAATGGCGAACACTACCCACTAGACCAATGAGCCGGTATGAATCTGCTTATTCCACCGCCGGCTATAGGTTAAATTGTACCTCTACTGTCTTTCTACATTTATGCCTTTGGCATTGAATAACCCATAGAGATTGATATGTCATTGAAGAAAAAAATCGAACCAATCCTCGAAAATATTTATTAATAAAAATCAATTAATGAAAATAACAAATGATGTCTCATTATTCCTTCACATTTCAGTTTCCTTCGTTTTTGATTTGACAATTGACTTTTTCGTCACACACAGTTGTATTTTCTGATTTGTAAATTTAATTATGAAAAACTCACATATTTTCTTTCATTTTTTTTTCTATTCTTATTTGTCTGAATCACAATGGACCGTCACTTGATGTTAATAAGCAGTGAAAGAAAAACATTATGAGTGAAAATTATCCTCATACAATCAATTGAAATCCATTAAAATTGCCCCATTCGTATCAAAATACTGAAAAACTACTGGAAAAGACATTAAAAAATTCAAAAATGTACGCATAAAATTTAAAGTGAGAGTTTTTCAGAAAATTAAATAAAGCGTGGTAATCTTTGATTAAGAACATTCACTTAAAGTTACCCAAATTTAAAGAATTGGGTTTGTTATTTACCGATATTAATTTAATCAAGTCACAGCGATTTAATGATTGATCTTAACAGCACGTCAAACTGTCTAGGATTATTTTTTGTCTAGAGTTTACGTAATCGCGTTCATTGTATTTTGTATTTACAATTTTTGTGTGGTTATTTTTTAAAAGTTTTTTTTCATTTGTGCACGTTCCTTTCGTATACGAATAAACTTTTAAACAGACGCACTTAATCAATCGATTGAATCCTAACAAGTACTCGTACCAGGAATAATGGCAATGAAGGAGTACTCCACACTTCTTAAATCACAAATTGGAGCCTCACTATCAGATGCAGTTTTGTGTCATATCAATGGTATGATTTTGTGGGGAGGAGGTCTTGACCAGTGCAAGAGATATTGTCTTCTAAGCCCCACAGACAGGCCCCTACTGTAATGATTATAATTGTGATAAGCAAACTGACTACACAAGCTGGGGCTGCTTACTTATCTTATTTTACCTAATGAACTTGTTTATAGGTAAAATATATTGTAGACTTAATTCTTAATTCATATCACACAAGGTGCCCGGGGTGTAATGGTTATCGTCGTAGGAAATGGACACGGCGATACGAGTTCAAATCCTGGACGAGGCTGATTGCATTTCACATTGCACTAATACCCTTGGAAAAGGTATGAATCCAATTATTCTCCCTCCAGCTATGGGTAAATAGTAGGGCAGACTGTGTTCTTCAGGCTTGGTGAGGCAACTAGTCTATGAAAAGGAAAACTCTGAATAAAAACCTGTTTGACTCCGCTTAAAAATTGACCTTGTGCCATATTCTGCCCGAGCGGAGGGGTTGGTAAATATGAATATCACGCTAGCAATAAAACTATCGACTTTTTAAAAGCCTGGGAAATGCCTTAACCGATTCTACAGACAAGATTTTGCCAACTTTTCTCAACCTCAGATTGGAAACTTAGCGAATATTTTTGAAAAAACGCCAAATTCCTTGAACACATCCGACGAACAATAGGAGATGCGATTAGTGAAAAGATTATCGTCGTAGTAAATGGAATCGGTGACCAGAGTTCAAATCCTGAACGAAACTCTCTGTGTTTTACTTTACGCTGATACCCTTGGGGAAGGTAAAAATCCATTTCTTCTCCTCGCAGCAGTAAGTAATTTCTAGGGCAGACTGGGTTCTTCAGCCTTGGCAAACTGTCTTGGAGATGGAAAACTTTGAATTCAAAGCAGCTGTTATCCTCATCATCAAATGATGCTCATAGCACAGATTCCTTTCACTCTTTCTCCACATCCGTCACTGTCAGCCATCTCTCTTGTTAGGTCCTCTAGACTGCATTTAGTGTCTGCACAGATTGTTTTATTTGCTGATCGGCCAGCAACATGTTAAGTTGGTTTAACTGGGATAGTTTTTGATATGAATGTTAAGTGGCTGTACGGATGCTATTTGATGGGGTGCTGCTTCCAGAGTTTGTTTTAAACAAGACATAGTATTCTTCTGTACTTTTTTTTATCAAGCGTTTGTTTAACGTCCATGTGATGCAACCATACAGTAATGCCAATATAGCTACTGTCTGAAAAAATTTCCGTTTTATTTCAACAGATATTTATTTATTTTAGCCTGATCGATAACTTGTCCATAGCAGTCCATGCCTTCCTTATGCATAGGCTGCCATCGCTTTCAGTTGATGAGATATTGCTACCAAGGTATATTAACCGGTCTACTAATTTCAGCGGCTTGCCATTCAATGGAGAAATAGTATCATCTTGTTGAGAACCCAGAAACTTTGTTTTATCTGCGTTCACATATAGGCCAATACTTCTTGCTGCCTACCCCAGGTTATCCAAGAGGGATTCGGCTTGGGTAAGTGTCTTTCCAAGAAACGCTAGATCATCTACATCATCTGCATCCAGAGTGATTTCTACTGGATATCTTCTGCTTGTCATTTTTTTGTGTGAGATAATTTTCTTTCATTAGATTAATTGACGTTTATAGTACGCAGGCTAGGTGTTATATTGTCATCTGCTGATTCATGCAGAATGAATCACAACGACACAAGGATAAAGACGGATGCAATGATAAAGACGCAGGAAGACTTCTTTATAAAAATATTTTTATCTCTCACTTTATGCAAGGCGTCGAAAAGGTTGTGTGGGGTTTTACTGTGAGAGGGAGCTGGAGACCGAACATAAACTGTTATATTTTGACCCCAATATTATGGCCGGCAACGTTGGGTCTTTCTCTTTCTTCTGGTGCTCAACCGGAGCCCTGGAGTCCACTCTGCTGGGTGCTGGCTTTCTTTACTGCATCTTATCAGCATCTTCTCTGGACCCCAACTCATCAGGGCCCAAATGGCCTCTTCGGCCTGATGTGGCTTTCCCTACCACATCTCGTCTCCAACTGTCTGCAACTCCACTGGCTCGTCGAACTCAACTGTCTACTACCTGGCTCGTTCGACGCCCACTCGATCTTTGAAATCGAATGTTTAATCGTCATCAAGCGGAAATTACTGTCATGCAGTTCAGAGGTCACTCTCTTCCAGTGCATCACTCTGAAGTGGGACCTTCACCTTGTCCCATCTCATCAGCCGAGCACACCTGCGCGATTTTTTTCGATTATTGGCCATTGGAATGTGTCAGTTCCTTCCGGTGCATCACCTTGGAATAGCATTTTGGGGCCGGGTCGAAGGTCAAAATATTACATAGGCAGATTGTAGATATAGAGCAAATATATCTCCTTGCAAGACTCCAACAACAAATGTCCCAGAAGTCTACGTCAACACAGGGTGAGCGAACCATTGTTTTCGTGTTTTCGTAAAGTATCATCTTAGCGATAACAATTTCTCTGGGGAAACCATATGTTCGAAATATTTACTTCATCTTTTATCGGTTCATGGAATCAAATGTTTCAAAGAACTCTTCAGACAAATGTGTTACATCGAGATTATTACTATGAACATCTTCGATGATTCGACGAATAAGCATCTGTAAAGTTGTGAACCGTTTTTTTCGAAAACCATTTTGATTTTTTCTAAACATTTTCTTAACTACGTGAAAAAAGAAAAAAAAAAACCCCGATGTACCGTCTCTTTCTTCCCTAACCCGTATGAGCCATTATAAAACGCATGTGTTTGGTTTGGTTTTTGGCATATCAATTATTGTAGGTAATTTGATGCCGAATCCATTGTTTTTACGTATTAATAGTTCTGTTTCAAACAATTCAGTTTAATTCCATTTGACCCATAGATAAGACAGGTGCTAACACTTTGGGCCAGAGTTGACCTGGGATCGATGGCAATAAAGGGATACTCCGCATTCCCCAAAGCTCCAGCATTACTGCAGCCTCACCATTGTTTAGTGTCAAGTCTAGGACCCAAATTGGAGGAGTCTTATGTGTCTGTTTAGATGCAGTCGGTGTATTCCACAGTCTCAGCCGACTTGGCCATCGGTCATTTTTAAATTTAAAAAGTTCTATTTCACACAATTCAGTTTAGCTTAAATACACAGTTTGCTTACACATAGTTAAATGTAAAAACAGTACTATATCAACTCAGTTTACCATAAGTACACACTTTAGTTCTATTTGACCCATAGATAGTAGCCTATCAGGTGCTACCACTCCTGGCCAGAGTGGACTTGGGAGCGATGGCAATGAAGAGGTAAACTGCATTACCCAAAGATCCAGCATCACTGGAGCCTCACCATTAGATTGTTTCGTGTCATATCCAGGACACTCTTTGGGGGAGTCTTACCCTTCTGCAGAGATGCAGTCGGTGTACTCTACCGCCCCAGCCGACAAGACCAAAACGCAGGAGTTCAGAACAATTTGAAGAGACAACATGACATTTTCAAAAGGTTAAACCATCAGAATACGAACATACTACAATCCTCTTATCCAACAAAAAATGGAGAAAGAAATAAACAAAAATAACTAGCAAGAGGAAATGGGAAGCAAATTTTTAAATTATTTATTATTTTGTTTGAATTTGTATTATCTTTGCATTTAAACAAGTTCTATAACGCAAAATAGCATCTCTAACTATGTCAAATTTAACTTAGCGTTGCGTAACACAAGAAAAAAGGAAAGAAAAAGAAATTCAATATAATGTCTCCCTCCCATCTCTCTCTCTCTCTCTCTTTCTCTCTCTCTCTCTCTCTTCCTTCTGCTCCTAATCCATTATAACGTGTTTCTTACAATTTGGAGTGAAAACATGACATTAGCAGCCTTACTTTCTTTCATGAAAGACTAAAAAATATATGGAAGATGTTTTTTGCATTGAAAGACAAAGGGAGGTGAAAATTTCATTTCATTTGCTCATATTTAAATGAATAGAGTTGAAAATCTTAGAGAAAAAAATAATCATAAAATAGTGAATATTCGAGAAATGAAGAAATAAATTAGATAAAGTTATAAAATTAAAATTTGATAGTTGAGCATGAATAAGGTTAAAGCTAAGAAAAATTGCAACAACAAAAAATCTCCAAAACAACCCCTAATATTAAAAAAGAAAAAAAAACGCATACTATCAATATGTAGTATCACCTCCCTTACTAAGGTCAGTAAATGGGGTAGTCAATACCACCTCAACAGAAATCTTGGTCCTTACTTCCACCTCAGCCAAGGAATGCTATCCCAGAATCCATCGCCTCTCACTCTTCTCTCTTTCCTTCTCTCTCCTTTTCTCTCTCGCTCTCCCTCTCCCTCTGCCCAATGAGCGGAAATAGTAGAGTTGCTGAAGAGACTCCAGATACTAAACATGCGTGTTGACCGCCGGACATTTTCTAGCCAACACGTGGCGCTGTATACGAAGAATAAAATTCCTCTTTTAAAGTTAATATTTGTACTTCTCATTTATTATCTAAAATACCATAACTCAAGTACATAGATTACAAATATCTTACAAAATGTATTACGCGATAATAAAATCACGATCACGCTGGAGTAGTCAAACTTCATGACAATCAAACATGTGGCTTTCACTATTGTTCAGTCATCTTGTCTTGTCACAACAAATTCTGGAGAAGACGTTATACGATTCATTTTACAGAAACATTTAGCATAAAAAGTCATGCGATGCAGCATGATGAGAGTGAAGCAAGACGGTTCAACAGTACGCTTCACTTGATGTTGGAGAAGGAATCTCGTAGGTCAGTGACCAGAATCAAATAGTGTGACACTATGTAGGTGGTCCGCCAAGCAGATGATCCCTTTGTCTGTTTTGGCGCGAAACCAGACAAAGGGTTTTGGACTCGAGATCTCGCTGCGACCGGAAGTGAACGCCAGTCGAGAGTTGGAAGAAAGAACCCACAGAAGGGAGTTGGCGACGGGCGAGGCAGAGTGGAGTTGGCAGTCGACACCGGACAGCAGAAGAGACCAATCGGCATGAGATAGGGTCCAGAAGCAAGTGAGGGAAGACCAGTCCAGATGAGTTGGCATTCCTAGTAGCTTTGTGGAAATTTCGCGAAGGATGCACGTCAGCGTTAGTCTATATATGCAAAGGAATGCATAGTGTCACAACTTAACCTTCTTGCACTTCAGTTGACCCGATCCTTATTGTTCGTTTGTTCTTTGTTCTTTTTTCCTACTCCCTTGATTGTATTTCTTGTGCCGTAAGAAATGTGCGATACCCCTATCGGAACCACTAGATGATCACTGACCAAGATTGAGATGGTTTCGAATGAGTTGATTTAACGGCGGGGCCGAGGGGGTCTGGTCACAATAGTTCAGTCAGCAAACTATTGTTACTCATTGAAAAGGGTGGCGACTATTGATTAGAAAAAATATAGCTACCAAAAGATTACCTGGACTCGAATTCAAACTAAACTGCATCGCCCTTCACGTATAACCATAACCCACTTTTACGCATCTTCTGGACCCTTCTGGTGCAGTTTTACTGTTGTCTAGACGTGTACCACTCAGCTCGGATCTATGATCGTTCTGATATCTCGAACTTTTCTGTTGGCGACGTATTAGACGAGTTATACAGTCGCTTGCTCAGTCGGTGATCGTTTCGTGTTGTATTTCTTAAGAACGAAGAAAGTAAATTTTTATTCTTTTATCCATAAACCGTGTTATAAAAGAACTCATTGCCAGGTATCCTGACTGCAAATATATAAAAGTCAGTTGAAATCACATGGATACGGGAGAATAATATTAATTCAACAAATGGATATGCTTGGCCATAGTTTCATTTTACGTTGCAGTTTTACGTTGCATTCAAATTGAGATACATAACTTCTTCAAACTTCTGTACAGACTGTGCTTTGTTCATATTACACAATTTGTATTATATGCAAAAGTATCAAAATTAAAATAAGTAGGTCCCCTAATATATTAGTGAAAAAAACTCAGCATTTTGATAGAAATTTTTCATTATAAAATAAGTATTTGAAAGATTCGAAATATGCATTGGAAAAAAAACAAGCATAAGAACGTCATTATATTTCTGTATTTCCTTTTAGAAATACATATTCCTAGAATGTTTTGTGAAATATATATATATATATATATATATATATATATATATATACGAGAATCATTAAATAATTTCCAGACTTTTTTCGTAGAGGCACTTTTATTGATAGTACACACATGAAACTCTAGTCCCCATCGAAGTAATCTCCTCCGGCAGCAATGCACTTCTTGTACCGTTCCAAAAACTTCTAGAAGGCCCCATGGAAGTCCTCTTGTGTGAGCGTGTCAATGACTTTCGTCACAGCCTCTTTCATCTCCTCAATTGTCTCACAACGACAGGCTTTGAGCTTAGGGAATAACCAAAAGTCACAGGGACCAAGCTGTGACAATCAGGTTTTAGTAGGGTGTATTCCAATTCCTGTTGTAGCTGTTCATTTGAACTTGAAATCATAAAAATTGGTCAGTTATCTCATAAGATGTATAGCAATAACATACTGAATTCTCAAGAGTCTACATCAATTTTAAATGCCTGTACGAAAAAAATCTGGAATCTTATTAAATGCACCACATATATACATTGCCCCGGGGGTTTGGCAATAAAAAACAGTATTTTTTTGTGAAAGCTTTTTCAGGAAAATTAATTGTGATTGTTTTTTTCATGTCCCAGAAGACTGACAGCATAATCTTCTTTCTGACTGTTGTACCTGGATTTTTTTTTCTTTAACAGAGAATCTGTGTTTTAGCTTAGGATTGTAACGGCAAACCTATTTTTTGCCAATTTAAAAATCATTTTTGACTAAAACAATATTCAACATATGCATCCCACATTCTTCTCTAAATTTCACATGGTTTGCATTTCTCAGCTACCAAAACTTTGATAAGAAACTTCTTTTCAAGCCGAGAGCACACTGTTAGAATATGATTTTAAATAGCCTCAAAACACAGGTTAATGCATGCATTTTTATATCATAAATTTTTTATTAAAAATTATTTCAAAACGTTTTTATTTATTTTTTTTTTTTTCAATAAATCTTTTTCCTAATGACGACCTAAAAGCGAAAGTAGTTGAGAACAATAAAAAAAAAAAGATAGATGACTATAAATGAATATACTTATTTTTCTCGTCATTTTTGCTCTCTTTATATATAAGGAAACGAACGAAAAATATATGTTGGTGTAGGTTTGATGATTTGTTTATTATTTGTTTTGTTTTGTTTATTTCTATACCAACACGTTTCGACTTCAACATTTTTTAATACAAAAACATTCTATTAAAATTATTCAAAGTGTGAGAAATAAAATAAACATTACAGATAAATCTTCATATCAGCTGAAAGTTATCATCAGAGAAAGAAAAATATTTTTATCATTAAGGGTTTTCGGACTAATGTCTTCTTCTTTATTGTTATTTCCACAACGTTTCGGCCGATATATCCTCCGGCCTTCTTCAGGTGTTTGTCAAATTGGGGAACATTCAGAGAACTTCGAACTATATCATTTATTGAATCCTCGGGGGTCACCTGTTCTGATTCCGTTAGCCATAACCGGGTATAAGTTTTAGGTTACTTCCCTGCAGTCAGGATCGAACCAGCAACCTCCAGGTAATTGTCTCCTTAGAAACGTAGGGAACCAACGCCATTAACCGTTACGCTCCGTGTGATGCTGGATATTTCAGAGTGAATTTTTATGATCTTACTTGATTAGGATTTTTACTATTATGATTTCTTTTTTTCAATAAAGATGAAGACAATAGATCGAAAACCCTTAAAGGTAAAAATCATTAAGCTTCGTCTTAGAAATTTAGACACCTAATACACAGAGTAATATGTTCAAAATTGATTACCTAATGAGGGGAAATCTTTAGAAAGAGAGTAGCTGCATTTTACGGTTTTAGAAACAATTTTTTGGCAGTTTATAATCTTAAATATCTAGAAAAAGGAAGCTAGTGTTATAAGTGTATTTTGAAATCTTTTAGTATTATTTTTGCGAGAGAAGGTGATATTTTGTAAAAACTTTGTTGTAGTAAAAATAAACAAAACAAACGATCAATAAACAAATCATCAAAACAACGCCAACGTATATTTTTCGTTCGTTTCCTTTTTTTTACATATATTCTGTCTGATTCATTTCATTCGTTCTCGCACACACACACACACACACACACACACACACACACACACACACACATATATATATATATAAGTAAGTAAAGTAGGCGACTGTAGTCAATGGCTCCTTTTTCATTATCTACTACACCGATGTGTAGTGGAGGGAGATACTCCATTCCCTGGATTGTTCCACTTTACCCTTAATACATATCTTATAATGCCGAGTGTTAAGCAAGGAGGTATCAAGTACCATTTTTTAAGTCTTTGGTATGACTCGACCTGGGATTGAACCCCGGTCTCCCAGACCATTGAAGAACACCCTAACAACTAAACACAAAAATGTAGAATTTTGAGCATTTATAAATAAATATGCACTTTTCCGACATGTTTAATTGCCAAAGAAAAAATGTTTAAAGTTACACTATACCAAAACACTTAATGAGAAAAATATGTAAGGGAGGTAACTACTGAGCTACATTTTGTATATAATTAATTTATTTCATTCACATTTCATCAGCGTGACGTTGTGATGAAAAAATGTTTAAAGCAAAAAATAAAATAAATATAAAAGGACAAAAATTGCAAAAATTATTTCCAATGAAATGATGAGTAAAAATCTTCGCGAAAAATTTCAGACACCAATTACGGTTTTAACGATTAAGACAAATATCTAAGGGAGGTAACTTTTATTTCTATACACATTAAACTGATTTTACTTGTACAGACACGGGATGCCGCGTGGAGGACTTACCTAGTGAGATGGCTGAAAGGTACCGATGGTGAGAGAGAATCAAGACAGTAATTACGATGATGATTTGTACACACACACACACACACACACACACTTGAACTCTTTACCTGAAATATTTAAATATTCGAATTTTGAATAATCTAATTGTCCTGACGGAATTGTTCCCTACTCCGGATGTACTGGATTGAAGAATACACACACACACACACACACACACATATATATATATATATATATATATATATATATATATATATATATATATATATGTGTGTGTGTGTGTGTGTGTGTGTGTATATAGGTATTCTTCAATCCAGTAAATCAGGAGTAGGGGATAATTCCGTCAGGACAATTAAATTATTCAAAATTAAAACATTTAAATATTCCAGGTAAAGAGTTCAATATAAATTATATCACAGAGCAAACATTCCTTCAAGAAAAAACCAAAGTTCGGTCACATTAGAATTATAAATTTATTTCCATCCTGCTAAGAACATTGATATGAATCAATAACTCCTAAAAAAATTTAAAAGGACTTCCTCAGATCCAACATGGCGATAATGAATACTGTTTTTTTCTTGAAGGTACATATATATATATATATATGTGTGTGTGTGTGTGTGTGTGTGTGTGTGTGTGTGTGTGTGTGTATTCCATTAGAATTGAAGTTGTAAAGAATGGTAATTATATTATCACCATCATCGAATCGCTCTGACTGTACGGTTCCCTTTGACTCTCTCTCACTATTCGTTCCTATTAGCTATCAATAATCCTCTAGACACCATCCAGTGTCCAAACAAAGCCAAACAATGCAAGTTTTTGCTGGTCGGCCAACACTGGTATATCCATGTGTTGTGGTCCATTCGATAACACCACTTAGGTATTGTTCAATACTTTATCCCAGCTTGGCCCAGCATGTCTAGTTCGAATTAGTTAAATGATTTGTGTGATGGTTGGTTAGATGTCGAACAGCCGTGATTTAATTCGTACTGATCCCCCTACTTGGAATTGTAGTGGGAACAATACAAAATACTTGTTTTTTGGGGGTTTTTTACTGACAAAGAATTCAGTCATTGGAAGCTGAATAAAAAAATTGGGGATTCAAATTAATTCGGGAAAACTAATACTTGTAATTTTGAAGGAATTAAAAAAAAGACCCATCAAATTTTCTATAAATTTTAGGAAACGCCGAATTTGTGGTGAGTATCAAAATTTGCGGTGAGTATCAAAACATAATCTTTATTCAGCATTTAAAGTTTCCAGTCATTCACTGAACCTAGAACAAGATTTTGCGCTGATAGTTATAGATTTTTATGAAGAATTTTGATATAGTCTTCAGATTTCATTATTCCTCTTATTGTAATTAATTATCCGGTCTCGCTTGAGCTAAAGCAAGTCTAAAGTTAATGAGAAATAAATCACCCTGTCATTATTTGGGACTCGTGTGAGTGAGTGGAAATCATAAGACGTGAATACATTATTCGACAAGGTGAGGGAAGTGTGTATTATTCATTTCTACTTAGTACAGGAGAGTGTATAATTTAAAAAGGAGTGTTTCGCCTTTGACTCATAGTTGTTTGCGTCAGTATTAATGTAATGTAATTTTAAAAAATCACATCACAAATTATTTAAAAATATATTTGTCGGTTTATTTGGTTTGCTTAGGTTTTCATCATCATCATCATAACGTGCTGGTAGCACGGATATCCCTGACCCTCTCTCGCCACTTTTCTCTATCGTTCATCGCCCTAGGCAGGTCTTCAGGACAACATCCCGTATCCTCACATAATTGCTGAATGTATCTTCGGGCTGGTCGTCCTGCTTTTGCACGGCCATGTGTGGGGGTCCATAAGAGTACATCACTTATGAGTTCGTCCCTGCTTCTCAAGCAGTGTCCTGCATGTCTGGTTCGTCTAACTTGAATAGTTTTCGAGATAGGAGGCAGGTGGCCGTACAGTTGGTGTCTTGTGGGGTGTTGCCACCAGGATTTGTCCAAGATTGCTCGCAGCATTCTTGTGTAATTGCCGTCTAGCTTCTTCTCCAGCCGTTTTGTGAGAGTCCATGTAGTGCATCCATATAGCAGTATCGATGCGACCGCTGCCTGGAAGAAACTGCGTTTCATTTTATCGGTTTGGTCTGATTTCCATATTATCGATAGCCAATTGATAGCTGCCCATGCTTTCGTTAACCTCGTGTCGATGTCCTTTTCGGTTGATGCTTAGGTTTTACGGCATATTAACCAATGTAGGTTATTTAATGTTAAATCCATTTTTATACATAAACAGTTCTATTTCAAAAGGACACTAACGAAAATGTGACGGAATATGCAGTAAGGACAGAGAGCATTTTAACAGCCCTGAGAAATGCCGGACAAATAGCAGACGATTCTTTGATCATCGCAATGATATTGAAAGGCTTGCCAACGCACTTTGACCCGTTTTTCATCTGTATAACTCACAGCAACAAAGCGTTGACGTTCTCAGAATTCAAAACCAAACTTCACAGTTTCTAGGGAACGCAATGGCATAGTGACCACTCGAGTAGCAACGATATTACAAAGTTAACTTTCTCATTTTCAAAGGCTATGAAAAATGAGAGCCGCGACGGACGATACGTCGTATATTCTACATGTGGTTGAAAGGGACACTTAAGTAAATTCTGTCTCAACAACTGCAACAAAGGACAAAAAAAAACATGGTGCAACTATGGTAAAAGCATCGCTGACAGAAGAGAATCCTGTCGCTTTAAGCGAAAGGACACTATGAAAAAGGTTACACAAGTCGAAGAAAGATCGTTCGCATTCAGAATAGACGACTACTACTTTAGAAAGACTACAGTACCTACGGGACTGATGGTTGACGAAGGAGCTACCTCACATCATTAGAGACATGAAAGAATTTAAAATTATGACCAAACATTCCAGCCAGAAAACCATCTCATGGAACTAGTTGATGGAACAAAAACCAGCGGTGGAGCGTTGAAAAGAGACGCCGAGGTGTCGGCTGGGACTGTAGAATACACCGACTGCATCTCTGCATAGGGGTCTGACCCCTTCCAACGAGTGTCCTAGAAGAGACACTAAGCAATCTGATGGTGAGGTTTCAGTAATAAAGGAGCTTTGGGGAATGCAGAGTACCCCTTCATTGCCATCGCTCCCTGGTCCACTCTGGCCCAGAGTGGTAGCACCCGATAGGGTCCTATCTATGGGTCAAATAGAATTAAACTGTGTATTTATGCAAAGTTGATTTGCTGGAAATAGGGCTGCTTTGACATTTAAACAGCATTCTTATACGAAACTGAATTGATTGAAATAGAACTGTTTTGTATGCTAAACTGAATTGTTTGAAATAGAACTGTTTTGACATTTAACTTTGTAAACAAAAAACTATACTTATACAAAACTGAATTGTTTCAAATAGAACTGCTTATATGTATAAAAATAGGATTTGGCATTAAATAACCTACAATGGTTGATATGCCATAAAACCAAACCAAGTCGTGTGTGACTACTTGAAGCGGATGGAAAACACATAGAGGTCACTCTCAAAAGTACACTACTCATCTCTTTGTTATATAACATACTGAATGAATGAATGAATGACCATAACACTTTTCTTTATAAAAAAAATAACTCTCTTTATTACTTGAAAGGTCCAAAATTCTATAAGTGTGTGTGTGTGTGTGTGAGAGAGAGAGAGCGGGGGAGGGAGACGGACTCAGATACAGGCTAACGGAAGACTACAATATTGACCCATATCTTCTTACGCACGTTGATTCTATATTCATGGGCTTACGTCTGTGCTTCTTTGACGGGAGGTTTTCTGCCGGAGCCACTGTCTCCCGAGTTGCGTCCGTGGTGGCTTGACTGCTCTTCTAACTGTTACTCCTGACTGACTGCAACTGAGCAAATGACCATGAGTGTTCTGTCCATGGATAGCTGTGTATAAATAATTCCATAACGTCTAAGACTCCCTTCCGGTTATCAACCCATGTGACCTGCTTCCGCTGTTCTCTTGTTTACACTGCTGAAATATCCTGTTAAGAAATCTCTTGTTGATAGGTCCGTCAGAGGTCAATATGCAACACCCTTCTACCCGCAGGACATATTTTTTTGTAATAGTTGCAGCTACAAATGGAGTGACAGTTATTTTCAAAGAAAATAAAAACGAACTCAAGCATAAAAGCGGCACAAAATCTAAAATACATGTTCATGAAAGACTTGACTATTTAATGACCGTGGAAGACAATAAAAATACAGAGGATGGTTGCCGCGGATGCTACGATGTCCACGTGTAAGATAGAATAATGGGTCATTGCAACTACGAAGACATCGTTAAATTACCCGACATAGTTGATGAAATAAAAATCATGTGAAGATGTGCCCGCAGCAGAGAATTTGAAATCTGCATCAAAGGAAAATTCTCCCAAAGTAGACATTAGCAGCCCGATAACTAGGTGAGATCTACATTGCAGTTAATCCATATAGACATAGTCGGACCCACAGAACCAGCAAACATGAACGGTAATAGATGCGACGTTTCATTTGCTGATTGTTTCTCCGGTGCTGTCTTCGTATATTTAACCAAAAATAAAGGTGATGCTGTGTTAACCACTAGAACATTTATTGCAGATTCTTCTCTCGATGGCAAAATAAGAACTCTGAAATCGGACAATGGCTTGGAGTTCAAGTCAAACGATTTTCAATCATTACTCCGCAGAATTAACAGTGCCATACTCGTCCCATCAAAATGGAACAGCCGAAAGAAATTGGTGAACAGTGTTCAAATGTTGAGGTGCATGATCGTTGAATGCGGTCTACCAAAAACTCTGAGGAACTATGCTGTTATGACTGCTTCAATAATCTGAAGTATATGCTTTAACAACGGCTTGAAGCAGACCCCCAACTACACAGTAGTTTCAGCGTATTATCCCTAAAAACTCGTGAAAAAGAAATCAGACCTAAAATGCGAAAAAGGAATATTCGTTGGATATGACAGAAACAATCCAGCACATCTTGCTTACTACCCAGAATAATGTAGAGTCCTCAAACCCAGATATGAAAAATTCATCGACGACGTCTCCGAGCAGCAAACCCAGACCTACTTGCCATATGATGATCTTTCCCAGAGAGATCTGACGAAAAATTTCAGTCGGAAGAACATTGTACAAAGGAACTTAGCGTCGGCAAACAAACTAATACCAAGGGAAATACTATTATGGTACCTACCTTACAGACAATAATGAACTCTTCCTATTACTATGAATACCGGGAGAATATTCATCTCGGTGTTGAATTAACTCCAGCCGGGATTAAGCCTACTCGTCCTTTTGGATTATTTACGTTTGTTTTTGAAAAAGTAAGAGTTTATAATTATTAAAATCTATTGTTATTTTGTTATTATTGTTACAGCTTCGTGACCCCCCTCAAACAATTGTTATTGTTGTTTGTGTGTGAGGAGGGTCAAACCTCGACTCGACTTCATTGTTTTACTAAAACAAAACAAAACAAAACGACCGCCATTTTTTCATCCAACGTTCATTTCACTAGTTGAAGTCCATTCGCATTTTAAACACCATTCCTCCTAGTTGCCCTTTTAAAACGCAACTATGGGGGAAACATCTCGGATTCCTAACGAGATGAACTTATCACAGGACATATTTATTAACACGGAACCCTCCCCGAAGCCGGAAGACTTATCATTATCTTCATCGGCCATACAACCAGCGCAAAAACCACCGGCAACGCCAGTCTCCTGGTCGTCGCAATTACAAAAAAAGAAGAAAACACCAGAAGACTACGAGAACGACAGAGTCAGGAAATACGCAAAGTATTTCAAAGAAAACGAAATTTTACCCATACCTGAATTGGTAGAGGCTGTTGAGCCTAAGACTCTGTGGTTCGTAGTGACAGATTTAAGGA
The DNA here is from genome assembly GCA_963585895.1 of Sepioteuthis lessoniana. Classification (NCBI taxonomy): domain Eukaryota; kingdom Metazoa; phylum Mollusca; class Cephalopoda; order Myopsida; family Loliginidae; genus Sepioteuthis; species Sepioteuthis lessoniana. The sequence goes on along the minus strand of OY757924.1, from coordinate 66,465,957 downwards.
CCAGGAGACTGGCTGGCCTCAAAAAGGAATCATTTGAGGAATTGCTCCAAACTGCAGGCATCCCAGGTAAGTATTTTTACCGAAGGAGTTTTGCTACCTGGGATGTCCTGCTCCCATCAAAAGAAATCGCCAAGAAACTGGCCACACATAATATAACCACGAAGTACTTTCGGCTTCAGCCAGAATATAGAGGAAAAAGAAGAATAAATGTCACCGTATGTAACGTGTCGATGCAACTTAATGGAGACGTCATCGCCGCCTATCTAAGTTCATACGGCAGCGTAGAGGACTATATGCAAATCAAATCAGCGCATGGCACGGCATACGGTGATTTTTTATTCACCATGATACTAGATAGGGGAGGGTTCAACACAATACCTCACATCATATCGTACAGAGACACAACAATGACAGTCATCGTAGAAGGCAGGAAACCGCTTTGCTGGTATTGCAAGCAATTAGGACACTTCTCGCGGTCCTGCCCTCAGAAAGCCACCATCGCCACAAACAAAACGACTACCACCGCCAACGATACAATGAATACCACTACGAAAACAACTACGACTACTACTACTACAGCAGCCAAGAAAAACATCAACGCAAACACGGAAACAGGGGTCCAACCCGATAAAGAAGAAGGGTGGACTCTTGTAAAAGGGGGCAAAAAGAAAAAAACATCCCCATCAAAAACAACAGAAACTATAACAACTATTACTACTAAAATATCAGCACCAGCACCAGCAAAAACAGAGACACCAATAAAAAAGAAAAACAAAAACCAACCAGAAGAGATGGAAACATCTTATAATTTAAAAAGGAGAAGAGACAGTGGCGATTCAGACAAGGATGGGGAGAAAAAACAGTGTACACCAAAACCAAAGAAACAACAACCACAAATAGAAAAACAAAAACCACAACAACACATGCCCACTCAACCCCAGAAACCCACAGAAAAAATCCAAGGACCATCACCAATCATATAGAATAACCCACAACGCCCAGCGCAAATCCTCCACTCCCCAGCGCAACATATACAAAGCGAACCCCCACTCCAATCAATTCTTCCTTCTCTCTCTCCAATCACCACTCCCAAAATGTTCTCCCGAACCAGATCAGTAAACAGAATTGGACAATCACCATCACCGTCACCCACACAGACAAGAACTCATTCAGCAACAAACGAAGTTCGAAAACCATTAATTGAAATCACCCTTTGTTCAGAACCAGACCCATCTAAAATCACAGATCATCAATTAAAGACAATTCTGAAACCATTATTTTCATTCAAATCCATCAATGAAAAATCCATATCAAACCCATACTTGTTTAGGGATGCAGCCAAGGTGACCACCTTTGTTCGCGCAGCTGGTACCCGTACAAGGGAGCTGTGGCGCTTCATTCAGGAAGCCAGCTGTGCGAATTTAAGGCTGGCGGAATTGGAGCATTCCTCCCTAAAAAAAATGCTTCCTTTTTGTTCGAGCAGGGTCCCGATTTTAGTTCACCCATCATTTTATAGGTCCCTAAAACTGAGGTATCCCATGGATGTCGGAGGAATTAGCAGGGACGACCGAGTGCGTACTGAGCTCGGCACCGGTTCCCTGCGTCAGGCCGTCGGCATCCTCACCCCGAAGGATTTCCGGCCCGTAGTCGACACTGAGTAAGGTAAGTTGGATTGATGGCTTTAAACCTTGCCAGTTTGAATGTGAGGGGACTGAGGGATTCAAGCAAGTGTACGCACTTGCTTGCTGAACTCAAGAACATCGGAGTGGATGTTGCTGCAGTGCAGGAGACTCACTTCACTTGCGGTGCCGACTGTCGGGTGCTGGAAAGCGATTTTAACGTTTTCTCAGCATACGGCAGCTGCACCAGCGCTGGAGTCTCTTTGCTAGTTGGACGCAGCCTTGATGCTGATGTTGACGTTGTTCTTGCAGGTGACGGGGGCCGGCTGGTTGTGGCCGATGTTGCCGTGAAAAGTTTCAAGTTTCGTCTGGTTGCGGTTTATGCGCCCAATATCGCTGTGGAGAGGGTTTCCTTTTTTCGTCGGTTGGCGTCGTTCCTGGACGATACGAAGCGGCTAGTCTTAATGGGTGATTGGAATGCGATCCTTGATCCCAAGATAGATAAGGTCGGTCGGGGAGCTAGTAGTGCGGGAAGGTGTGAGAGCAGCCTTGTCGGCTTCGTGACTCGTCACAGCCTCGTCGACAGTTTTCGTCTTGATCACCCAGGGCGGGAGATGTGGACGTGGCTAGATAGCTCGCCCTCTGCCAAAGTAGGCTCCTACTTGGACAGAGTGTTAGTGAGAAGAGCTGACATTGATTTTGTTAGTTATCCCACGTTCCACTTGATAGCGTGGACTGACCATAAACTTATTAGAGTCAGTCTGCGGTTAGCAAATAGGCCTAATCTAGCCGGCTACTGGAAGTTCAATACCTCCTTACTGGAAATACGGGACTTCCGGGATCGGCTGGAATCCCTAATTCAGCGGGCGTTAGTGGGGGCGGTTACCGGGAATAGGTGGTGGGTTTCTCTTAAGCATAGGATTAGAGATTTCGCCACCAAGTACGGTCGACAGCTCAACTTAGATAGGACCGCGGAGGCGAAATCTATAGATGATAGACTTTCCCGGGCGGTGGCTGGGGGGGGACTCCCTAGGTGTAGAGCTAGCTAGGAGGGACCTTGAGCGTGAGAGTAGCGAGCGCTACAAGGGATCAGTAGTTAGATCTAGGCTAAAAAGAGTTCTCAACGAAGCTATGAAGTCGAACGCGACTGCGCGTGAAGAAGAAGTGCGAAGGTTCCCCGATCGGTACATCGCATCTCTCAATACCCCGGACGGGCGTCTGCAGCGATCGGGTCGTGAGATACGTGACGCCTTTCGGGCGCACTTTCGGGATCGCTTTGCCCGCTGCACTGATCTCCCGCTCCGGGAGTTTCGTAGCTATCTGGCCGACTTCCCCCGTCTTGGGGCGGCTGAAGCGGCTAGCTGCGAGGGTGTGGTTACTGAATGCGAAGTCCGTGATGCGTTGAAGCAGGTCGGCCTCAACAAGTCGCCGGGACTAGATGGTTTGCCCTACGAAGTGTACTTGAGGATGTCGCACATGTTTGTGCCTATTCTGACGGATATGTTCAACCATTGGTTCGCCCAGGGAGCCATCCCTGGTAGCGTTACCAAGGGCGTGATCACATTGCTGAAGAAAGGTGGCAGGCATGTTTGGGAGGGTTTAGACGATTACAGGCCCATAACTCTGCTTAACACAGAGTTAAAGATTTTGGCCCGGGTCTTAGCGAATCGTTTACAGCTTGTCATTAGTGATCTGATCGGCCCCGAACAGACCTTTGCTGTGAAGGGAAGATCGATCCAGGACAACCTGCACTTGATTCGCGAGGTCCTAGAGGGGATAAAAGACGACACCGAATCCGCGCTGATCAGTTTAGATCAGTCCAAGGCCTTCGATAGGATAGACCATCGGTTCTTGGCGTCTGTTTTGGAGACTGCCGGATTCAAACCGGAGTTCCGCAGATGGATTAGCATGATGTACCACAACCCTCAGGCAGTGGTGCAGGTGAACGGAAGGCGTTCGGGGGTGATCGCGATCGAGCGATCGGTCCGGCAGGGCTGCCCCCTGTCTCCTCTTCTCTATGTCCTCGCGTTGGAGTCCCTCCTGCGCAGGCTTAGGGATGAGGGGACAAGTCTGGCACTGCACGCTATCCCATTCGTTGGCCGCCTTGCGGCTAGGGTTTCCGCGTTCGCTGATGACGTCACAGTTTTCGTATCCCGCCTCCGGGATATAGAGGCTGTGAAAGAGGCGGTTGTCGAGTATGAGCGGATTGCAGGGGCCAAGGTCAATTTTGACAAAAGCGAAGGTTTGCGGCTTGGTGCTTGGAGGGGTAGCAATACTCTTCCAGGGCCCTTCCGCTAGAGTGACGGACCCATCCGCATCCTCGGGGTGTGGTTTGGGCCCGACCTCCAACTGGAGCGAAATTGGTCGGAAGTACATGCTAAGGTGAATGCTCAGGTGGGAATCTGGCTTTCAAGGAAGTTGTCCTTAAAGGGCAGGGCGGAGGCGTGCGCCGCGTACGTCTTCCCCTTGATCCTTTACCGATTGGCTGTACTCCCTCTGCCTAAGGCACATCGGTTGGCGCTGCAACGATCCCTCTCCAGACTTGTCTGGGGAGGTGCAAGGCCGATGGTCCGTAGACAGGTCTGTATCCAACGTACACGCAACGGGGGTCTGGGTATGCCTGATCTGGAGTGCCACTGGCTTGCTGAAAGACTTGCATATCTGGGCTGTGTCTTGACGGGGGACTCAGTGTGGAGACGAAAGGCGAGTCGGACTTTTCCTCGCCTCAAGTCAGACCCAAAGGCTGAAGGTCGATGTAGGCCTTTGGGCGAAGCACTCTTTGTCCGCGAGTGCCGAAAGGCCCTTCGTAACCTTCTTGGGTCCAGTGACCTTTCATGGCCTCGGAAGGAGCTGTATCGGAAATTAGTGGTGGGTTCCGCTTCTGATCCTCTCAGCGAGCGGCGTGGCTGTACGGCGGAGGAGATCCGCTCTCACTGGAATTGGGCGCCAGGATCGAGCTTCTTGAACAACTCCGAGTTCTCGCTCACCTGGCGACTTGTTCGGAATGCGTTATCCCTTCGCGGCTTGAACTTCAAAGCGGGCCTGGCAGACATGCCTGATTGCCCTCGCTGTGGCAGTGGCTTGGAAGAAACGGCTGAGCACGCCTTCTACTACTGCGAGCGAGTCCGCCCGTTTTGGGATCACGTCTGGGAGTGGACGGCTCGCATCGAACCCAAACAGCTCGTGCTGCTCGACGTTGGTTACGTCGTAGACAACGTTCTTCCTCCGTATCACGGTGAGAAGCGTGTGGTGTTTCTCGCGATCCTAGCTGTAGCCCGAATGGTGATTTGGACGACGCGAAACAAGGGATTGTATGACGATGCAAACTTTTCTCATCGTGATCTGGTTTTGTATTTTAGGCATCAGCTGAGGGTCAAAATCAGATGCGATAGAAAACGCTTGGATCGCATAACATTCAGCAAAAGGTGGGTGACTGCAGCGAGCCTGGTCGTACGAAAGGGGGCAATGTTGGAGTCATCCTTCCCTCCTCTGCCGGCCCATGGCGTCTACGGTACGGGTCCTTAGGGACCCCATCCCTGGTAAGTAGAATTGTTTTTCCCTTGTAACCTAGTTAGCAGTATGTTGTGAGTCATTGTCCCCATCATCTAGTCGTTAGTTTCTCAAGATCTTCCCCCTCCCTATTATTTTTTGTACCCCAACCTGAATCCCAGCCCGCTTTTATTGAAGATCTTGAACATTCATATATAAAAAATCATATTACCTACTTCTATCGACCCATACCGCGCCCGACCCTTTATTTCTTTTATCTCTGTAGATTAGTATTCCCGCCCCACCTAGGGCAGGTCCGGCTTGTTTCCGGTTTCTTTCGCCCCGGAAAACAGTCGGCCTCCAATTTTATAGACGGGGGGATGGGAGGGAAACCAAACGGGGAATTTTTCTTTGTTTTTCTTGTATATATAATTTTTCGGGGTTTTTTCTCCCATTCCCATCATTTCATTGTACATAAACCATATTTTGTAAATAAAAATCATATACCACTTTTGGGTTTTAAGTAGGTTTTCTTCATAGAGCAAATGCGGTATTTTGGTAACTGCTGCGCGCATGATGAAGGATGAATGGATATATATTGTACTGTTGAATGGGTCGGCGAATGTGGCTAGCTAGGTCCCTTTAGAATATATAGAAAAGCAAGACCGCTCCCTTCCCCTCCCCAAAAACCTTAAGGCCTCGTGCCTTCTTTGTATTTACAAAGAAATAAAGTTGAGTTAACTCCAGCCAAACACTTTGGCAGTCAGACTGACGTTCAAGACTCTTTTACTTATGCTGTATTTATACTTTCATTCAATATACTTGTTTCACGTAATCCCGGGTGCGTTTCTTTCTTCTGGACCTTTTACTGGTCCACAACAGTAAGGATACTCGATAATACCCAAAACGGGAACTTAACGTTCCTCGTTACTTCGAGGACAACGTAACAAAAGCCGAAAATGAAAACGACTAGGACCTAATCAACATCGATTACTGCTACAAAGCAACGTGAAATATACCACGAACCTATAGGGAAGCCACGTACTCACCAAAAGCACACGACTGGAAATCAAAGAAACAACCCACGGTCGCATTATCCACATACGAAGCTGAGTACATAGTAAAGGCCACACTGGGAGATCTATATCTCACTCAGCGTTTTAATGAGATGGGCATTCTACAAGAATGTACTCCTGTAAAATTATACGGAGAAAACTAGGGTGCGGTAGCTCTTTCCTGGGACCCTGCATACCAACAAAGGTGTGAACACATAAAATACCAGGGTTGCCTGCACAACGACTGTATAAACATTATTTACTGTCCTACAGCCGACATGCTCGCAGACATTATGACAAAACTACCAACTCGAGCAAAAGAAAAATCAAAGGACTTTTATTTGGACTTTAGCTATGCTTACTAATATAGTGCTCTAACATATATATAAACAAAATAATAATATGAGAGCATGTCGGGTGTATCAGCTCATTGGCTTAGTGGTAGAGTGTTCGCACATGGCCCGCGAGACCTGGAGTTCAATCTCAGGTCGAGTCATACCAAACACTCAAAAAGTGGTACTTGATACATCCTTGCTTAACACTCAGTATAATAAGGTAGGTTTCAAGGGTAAAATGGAGCAATCCAGGGAAAGGAGTAGCTCGGTGTAGAAGCTATTGAAAAGGGAGTTATCGGGTAGCCTTCGACTACGGTCGCCAAATTTACTTATATGGGGGTGTTGAAAGAGTTTTATACAAGTCTGATAACTCCTTCTATTACCTCCCTTTTGTTTGGCCTTTTTTTCTTACCCATAAGCCTTTAATGATTTTTTCTCTCCATGTAACGCACGTGTGTTGTTATCTTCTGTTCAAGTCTTCCCATTCTTTATTCTACTGCAGAATACCAACTTTAAAAAATAGTGTGCGAGAGTGTCAAACAATTACCATATTTAGGGCGAATCACTGGTCAAAAAATGACAATTCCTTTGAAAGATGAGAGTCTACATCTTAGTGATCCTTTCCTTTCTTTGCTGAGTCGTTTAAGAATGATAATTACAGCAAGACATCTCTTCACACTTGTCATGAAAATAATCAGTACAACGAAGAAAATATTTCTACATTTCTTTATCAGTGCAGAATGAGATTTAACGGATAGCATAGCAGAGAGCCACGCCATAAGACTCAAAGGAAAAAGGCATGCAACCTTTTACCAATGCGACACGTTGTCACCAAGATCATAAGAAAACGCACGTGCGGACTTAAGAAAACAAAGACCCATACTTGCAGTCCATCACTTATATACACAAGCACACACACACACACACACACACACATACTCATGTATGTAAGTAAAGTCAAATTTTTATCTTCTTTACTTCAGCCTACTATGGACCCATTTATTTGATAGACTTTATTAACATATAAAGACACACACATGGGCGAACATTCCTATTTTCATTCAACTGGCCACAACTGTATTTTCTACAAAGGCCGCACGTACATAACATGAACATTGTATTTGTAATTATTTTTATCCTGTTTGTTATGATTTTTAAATTGTTTCTTAATGTTCGTTGTTGTCATATTCCATTTGTTTACGTGCTTGTAAAATTTGTGTTATATTTGTGGTGGAACTAAACCTGAAAGTAATACCCGTAATTAACGGACGGAAACTCACTCACACTCACTACAAATTGGAGAGTAACATATCCACTAAACAATTACATGTACCCAATACAATATAATATCTTAATTTACTAATGCAGTAAATATAATCTGATGTTAACATATAGAATTATATATAATGTTATCCAACATATTTTCTAAACGTTGTATAAAGTATTTATTCTAGATATAAATTCAGCAATTTAAAAACGTAACCCCACAAAAAAAAAAATCCGAGGTATAGACTATGGCCCTTTTCCACTGTCAAAATCAAATTTCTAAAAAATAAAATGTTGAATCCTAATATGGCTTCTTAAAAAGTTGTATACTTTCATAAATTTGAATAAAGTTATATGGGGTTTCAAAGGTGATTTATGATATTGTTTGCTATTTGACTCCATCGTGGATTATTCAATTTTTACCCCATGTGATCTTGCTGGTTTAACTTCTTGGATATTAAAGCTGTAAAGGAATTGCATAAAAGAAGAAGATTGTAACAGATAACTTTTATATTTTGCCTTTATTTCTGGGTTCAACAACCATTCAGTGAGAGAAGAAATTCTTCCTGAATACAAATGAAATGGTTGAATCTGCCAGTCAAGGTGTTAAAATGTGTTAGGCATTCTTGGGTGTATATGTGTCCAAATTTGGTATTTGAAGCGTTAACGTGTTGGACACTTTTGGAAGATATGTCTAAATCCGGTGTTTTCAGTTATAGACATTAAGTCCGCTGTATGGTGTCTTAATTGTGGTTCTGAAGAGTTCATTATTCGGTGTTCTTAATCGTGGGTCGTTAGTAAAAGAGGCGGTTGCTATTGGTGGAAAGATTAGCTAAGGTGTCGTCTAGAGACGGACGCATGGCGCCCTTCCACCACTAGCAAGAAAGATTTAGGTATTGTCACTCCGCTGGTTACTGCTGAAAGAGAACGAGATTTCTTTTTTATCAGGACGGTTCTTTTTCCTTGTGCATTCATCACCCCTCTTCCTGTTAGGGGCTTCTGGGAGTTTCTACATATTTTTAATGATTATTCTTAATTTAATTTAATTTTTTTTTATTTTTGTATTCCCTGCAGTTATACTCTCTGCACGAACGAAATACAATAAAAACAAATGCTCCTTTAAACTTTTGAAATTTTTTTAACATCAGTCTGTGAACACGATTCATGCAAGACTAAGCAAAGTCTTGCATGAATCGTGTTGTACAACGTACAATGAGTAAGTATTAAATTAAGATATTATGGAATTTCTAAAAATCTATTACAAAATCCTTATTAAATTCCATGTTAAATATTATTAGCACACAAAGAAGAAACTTATGCACAAAATATGAAAGTTAACAATTCGACTGAAACATACACACGTATGATATATATGAAAAAACTCAAATATTTTTAATTATGATAACCAAAATCACAATCACAATAATGATAGAAGTAAAAACAGATCAACTAATCCCAACTAGAAGACCAAATCAAGTGATAATCAGGAAAAATAGCAAAACTTGCCATACAGAGGACTTCGCCGTTCTAGTGGACCACAGAGTAAAATCAAAGAAAACCTAAAAAGAGATTTGTTAGACCTTGCGAGAGAACTAAGAAAAATGTGGAACATGAAGGTGACGCTGGTACCACTTGTAATAGGAGGGCTTGGAACTGTCATCAAGGGTTACTAAATGGGGCTGGAAGGGTTGAAAATTAAAGGTCGACTTGAGACCATCAAAACTGCAACATTTATAAGGCCGGCCAGAATACTTAAAGATGTCTTGGAGACCCAAGGAGACTTACGGTCACACAAATTCCAGTGAAAAACTATCAGATAACAATGATGGGAAAAACTCGGGAGGAAGAAAATAATATCTTTAACGTTATACCTTATGAAATTAAAAAAATGTTATAATAATAATAATAATAATGGTAGGAGACTTGAAGTTATTGACTTTTCAATGAATTCCATTTGCAACAACAATGAAAATCCATATTTTTATCGTGCACATTCTTAGGAGCGTAAAACGGATAATCTCTGTTTTTTTCTCCGAGAAAATAATGTTTTGGAGATGTTTTCTTTCAAAGGTTCGGTAGTGAGTTTCAGAATAAAGTCCAAAACCTATTCTACAAAGATTTTTCTTCTGAGTAAATGTTTTAAGGGCTTGGTAGTATTTTGCCAATACCCACTATCTTAACTCCCTTAAACCACTCATGGCCAGTGATTCATCTAGTGGTTTTTCTCATCTCTAGCCAGGTGTATTTCACATTTCTTTACAGGTACGCAAAGCACAACCGAGAAGGTGGAAGAAAAAAAAAACAAACGAACAAACACGGACTTGGGTCAGCTCCAAGCGCAAGAGGTGGGGAAGTCTATGTGACATGTTTTGTACATTCTGTGTTTCTGTGAGCTAACGCGAGCGTGTACTCGAGCGAAAACTCTCACAAAGCCTCTATCAACGCTAACTTAACTTCGCGTGTTGGTCCACCCGACATCTGTTGGTCAACAGGTCCTAGCAGCTGCCTTTCTGACTTCTGTTGACTGGTCTCCTCTCTGCTCGACTCTCATCTCCCTGACTGACCTGTTCTGTCGACTGCTCCCTTCTGCTCCCTTCTGCTGACTGTCTTCTTCTTTTGACTGACCTCTCCTGCTGACTGAATTCTGGGACCTTCCTTCCCTCGTCCTTCCAGTCTCGGGAGAGATCTCGCACGCCGGACCCTTGTGTGGGTTTCGCGCCAAAACATACAAAGAGATTCTGTGACTGGCACCCACCCAAACACACACACACACAACGAATGCCCAACATCGTGTCACAGCATAGATAGTGGTCGAAACACGGCCATTGGCTAGTTCTTCATCTCACTGCCTAGGTTCGACTCTTAGCGATTTTCCTTGAGCTGCCAGAGAACCCAACTTGTCCAAATGGCCCTTTTTTTACTGCTCCAACGGACAACTGTCCACTCTTGCATTCCCTTCGAAAGCTAAGAGCTCAGTTTGGTCGACGGTCCCTCTTTCTTTGGTCCCAAAAAACAATCGATATCTCCTTTCAAATATTTGGCGGGAAGTTTTGGAATAAAGTCTAAATCCTTTAATAATTTGTTACTGACATTTTTCCTTCAGAAATGTCCTTGAATTATAAAGTAATTAACCACATAGATTCAGATTGTTGAATAGCTGATTCCAAATGATTTTTTGACGTTAGAAACTTTTCATCGAAACTATACTTTTCATCAAATTCGAAGTAGAATTTGTCTTTATCAAAAGTAAACTTTTGATAAAAGTTGTACAATATTTGAGTATTCAATAAAAATTTATGGATTTAAGAATGTATAGCAAAAATTTACACAAAATATAAGTCATGATATATATATATATATATATATATATACAGAGACAGACAGACAGACAGTGACAGACAGAGAGAGTTATGATGAAAGAAGGTGGTGCCCGTGGTGTAATGGCTATCGTTGTAGGAAATGGACCCGGCGACACGAGTTCAAATCCTGGACGAGACTGATAGCATTTCACATAGTACTAATACCCTTGGGAAAGGTATGAATCCAACTATTCTCCCTCCATCTATGGGTAAATAGTAGGGCAAATTGGGTTCTTCAGCCTTGGTGAGGCGTCTAGTCTAGGAGAAAGAAAACTCTGAATTCAAACCTGTTGAACTCCGCTTAAAAATTGACCTTGTGTCATATCCTGTCCGAGCAGAGGGGTTGGTAAATATGAGAGTTAGGATCAAAGAAAAAACATTTCAAGAGTCACTTTACAGAATAAGGACAATTTCTTATTGTTTAAGGGTTTATCAATAGCCGATACAGTATATCTGTATTTCCAAGTCCTTATTTGCTTATCATGCATATGTGTGTGTGTGTGTGTGTGTGTGTGTGATTTCTTCTTTAATCGCTTTTCCGACGTGATATCATCGTAATATACAGACACATCATTTGTGATAACACTTAAACATTTAATTGAAAGATATATAAAAGAACTTGTCCAGAACACCAGCATGAGTTACTGCCTGTAGCCTTGCATCTAAAATAAGACAGAAATCATGCAAAAGAGGATGAAAGAAAGAAAGAAAAAAAAAGAAAGCATTGGACAAAGAAAGAAAATGGCCCCTACTACTACATTTTGGACTATTTTTAACTCTTCGAGTCTTGAGCCGAAATTTATCCTCTATCATTTGAATGAAATCTCCCCACCGGTAATCCGATGCTACAGTGTATCTGTGAGGGAGGAATAAAAATAGCACCAGTATAAAGGGCTCAAAGGGTTAAATACAATACTGACATACCTTGATTAGGATGCACGTTTTGTGTCATTGTTATCAACATAGGAAACGGAATAGGTGGCCCGAGTTCAAATCATGGGTGAATTTTTTGCGTTTTACTTCACGCTAAAGCTGTTTGGAAAGGCATGAAACCATTTCTTCTGACTCCCGCCTCAGCTATCAGTAAACCATAAGACAAAGTTTGATCTTTAAGCTTCATTTAGGAGCAATAGAACTCAAAAATCAAACTAGCTGTACTGTGGTTTAAAAAAACCAGTTTGTAATCCGTTTGTATTTGAATGTCCCAGAGAATTGAATCCGTCTCATTTTCAAGAAAAGATTCTTGTTTGTACACATAGTATTATGTAGAATGGCCAAATTTTAATCTCTTGCACAGTTCCCAGTGGATAAACTTTCCCACTCAGTTATACCTTGTCTTGTACACTTTCTCGACCAAGTTAGTTGCTTTCGCCTTTCATTGTTCTTATTATTGCCCATAGTGAATTTTTTTACATCGGTTGTCACAGGTGGTTTCTACCGTAATCTGTGTCTCCTAAGTTCTCCATGACTCTTCTTTGAATTCTAGTCGACGTCAGTAGTGTTATTGTGTGGACGGTCTCAATTATTTCTCGGATTTCCGTTTTCAGCCGTCTCTTTTCCAGTTCCATCGGGATTGTTCCGAGAGCACCAAAAAATGATTGATATCACTATCACCTTTATATTCCATAGCTTTTCAGCACTTTGACAATGTCCATGTTTTGCCAATGGTCCGGGAGACCGGGGTTCAATCCCAGTTAGAGTCATAGCAAAGACTCAAAAAATGGTACTTGATGCCTCTTTGCTTAACCCATAGCATTATAAGGTAAGGATAAATAGTAAAGTGGTGCAATCCCGGTAATGGAGTTGCGCCCTCCCGTACACCTCGGTGTGGTAGCTATCGAAAAGGTAGCCTTCGAGTCACCCTTGACTTAGGTCGCCAACATTTTTTTTTTACTTTACCTTGTAATCTGCTGCAATGACGAAGTTTTCCAGTTGACAAGTTCTCTTATTATCATTATTATTATTATTATTGTTACTCCTTGAGAGTTTTTCACGTCAGCATTAGCAGATGGTCTTTTACTGGAGTCTGAGTGATAGCAATTCTCCTCACGTCTCCAGGACTCTTTGTATTCTAGCCGATCTCAATAATGCAGTAGTTTGGGAGGTCTCCTCCCGTACTTTTATTTCTAAGTCCTCTAGTCCCTTTATTAATCTTTTAGTGACTGTACCAAGAGCACCAATTATAATTGGTATAAACGTCACTTTCATGTTACACAATTTTTTTCAGTTCCCTAGTAAGGCCGAAATATCTATCGTTCTTTTCGCTTTCTTTTAACTTTACTCTTTGGTCAGCCAAGACAGCAAAGTCCCCAATTTTTCAAGTTCTCTTGTTTTTTTTTTAAATTATTATAAGGTCTGGTTGTCTGGCCGAGATTAAGGGATCTGTTTCGATGTCAAAATCCCAGGGGAGTTTGTTTGTGTCATTTTCCTAATGTTGGGTTGTGTATATACCACTTGTTCGTATGGTCATATTGAAATTTCTTACACAATTCAAAGTGGATCACTTAAAGCGCCCAGTCCTGTCTAGATTTATAGTCTTTCTTGGCTATAATAATAATAATAATAATTAATATTATTATTATTATTACTAAGTGTCATATGAAGTCTTTTGTTTCAGCTTGCATGACTTTCTTCAGGAGTACACTTAATTGTGATAAGCCAAATGGAACTGTCTACTGTGGAACAATATAGGTTACCTCCGTAAACTTTACAAATAGCCTACTTTTTCTTGATTTGTTTTGTTTTCGTTTTTTAAATTAAATACGTAATGAATATTTTTATATTGATCTTCTTAATAACAAATGTGGGGTGTCTTCATGGTGTAATGGTTAAAGCGATGGACTGCAGAATCGTTGTAAACGAATTCGTACTCCAGTCGCCCTATTCCGTTCACTTTCGGGTAAATACTCTTAGGAAAGGTATGAACCCTCTTATACTCCCAGCCATGGGTTAAATAGTACCCCTACTGTTCTTCTAGGAGAATGGCTTTGGCATTAAATATCCTACAAAGGTTGATATGCCATTAAACAAAGAAACTGACCCTTAATAACAAATGTGGAGCTCTTTGCTTTGTAAGCTAATCAGTCAATTATTACCGGATTTTACAACAAACAAATTTTGTTATTTACACTTTCTCAATTATTTTCGACTCATTTTCTTCGAATTTCACCAAATTAGAAATAATTTTACTGATTCACCAACAAGAAATATTATATAAACCCCACCATTCTAATATCAGGGAGATCCCCCAAAGCAGAAGCATTAAAAACCATCAAATGAAGTCCATTTTTGGGGGATATATGTTTGTACATAGGTGACAATTAGAAGGATTTAGCTTTTTTGTAATTATCAATTAACAGTCAATATATCCTTTCCTTTTTATTTATATATCGTATTGAACACTATCTTCAGAAGAAGAAGAGCACTTTGATGAAAGCCAAAAATCGAAACGTTTCAAGCTGGCAAATATTTCTAATAATAAAAGTATCCTCTCAATGTAATATATTAACGTGACCTGTGGGTGGGAATACGGCGGATGTTGTTGACAGATTGATAAGACTGGTGTGATCACCGAAATGTCATCATGTCCATAGGTGTTGTGTGTCAGAGGATGTTGAGACAGCTACATCCGCTCAAGGATAATATCAACAAGGCGATTCCCGAAATGTCACCCTGCCCACAGGTGCTGTGAGTACGGTGGATGTTGAAAACAGGTGCATCCGGTCGAAGATATCGGAAAATCACCTGAACTGTGGGCGTGATCGAATTCGGTGATAGTGGCAGATGCGTACGCATAAAGAACCGGGCTTGGGCAAGTAGCCAATGGGAAGCAGACAAAATAACCAATGGAAAGCAAAGAAGTGAGACGTGGGTGTAACCATAATTAACGAAAAAGAGGAATTATTACAGGTCACGTGAGAGTTGTAGACTATGTAAGTTCCCGAATTTCGGCTAAAATGAAGGAGGGAGATCCGCTGGTTTCTTAAGCGAAGAGCAGAGACCTGCTGGTCACTCAAGCAGACCTATCAGCTCCCATGTGTGTGTTCCCCGACCGTTGCACTACTTCAAAAAAGGGTCCCCGCCACAGAAGAAAGATATGTGCGAACTCTCTCTGACTGTCTTCCTATTTCACACAAACGTCGCCGTCAACGAATAAAAATATAAATTATATTTTTATATATCTACGAGTCTTTTGTTGTTTGTCTTGCGGTACGATATGCGACAGTGGCCCATTTCACATACGCCGGTAAGAATATCTCGTCTAAAAGAAATAACATAAAAAAATTCACATTTACTGCCCCTCCAAAAACATTGTCTGATAAGAGCTTATGTGATTGGTCAAGAGTCATTGTCGCCAACCACTCAGAGCACACGAGACATACGATATTAGGTTCGGTTTTCGGGTACAAATACAAGCACAAGAGAGACAGCTCCTGCTTTCATATGCTGCAGAACGTCCAAGTAAGACGCTAACATGCCAGTGACTTTTAAAAGCCGACGATAACGTAAGATCGAGCACATGGAGGCAACAGACACTTAACAACCTTAGCGACAAGATAAGTTCGCTGGTATATTATTTTTCAACCTTATTAAGTTCACTTAACAATTCTTGCTCTTCATTAATTTTTACATTCTGCTTTTCGTATTACGTTTGTAATTGTTTTCTTTGATAATATACCGTTTTGTGACGTGTCGTCTCCTGTTTCTTTGCAACTACCTTTACAGCTTATTTTGTCCGTCTAATTGCTACGTATCTACTGAAAGCAATATGAAGAGATACTTAGGAAAGGCACAAACTGCTAACGACAGCTTATCGACAATAGGAAAACCTAATCTTTCAAAAAAACTAAAATCTAAATTCTTCTAAGCGGTAGCCGTGTCAGTATTATTGTATAGCTGCACCTCCTCGATTTTAACGAAACGCTCGTAGAAAAATCTTGATGGTATCTACACTCAGATGCTGTTTGCTGTTTTGAATAAATCCTGGAAGCAGCATTCCACAAAACATGTATACAGTCCCACAGGTATATATATATATATGTGTGTGTGTGTGTGTGTACAAAGATAAATATCACACTGGTCTTGATGTTGTATAGTATACAGTGTCGTTATTAACAACGCTTGAGCGATCAGCGGAACTCTGCCTTCAGTCCCAAAATTACAGACCATAAATTGTCTTTTAAAGTCCCATGCGGAAATATGAACATCCTCTTCGCCTCACGTGTTTTCTGTTTATGGCAAGTTATCAGAACTTGCATACTTCCGGTTTTTTCCGGTAATTTCTTGATCTTATCTGCGAACTGAAATATCTGTCACTCTATCTATAGGCAATAAATTATATTCTTCACTATCCTCCTTTATTTTCTCTTTCCTGTGAAACCACTTAGTGTTATCCTTTGACCGCATTGAATCTGCTTAGTTTATCCACGTCGCAAGCTAAATCAGTATATTACACTACCAATTTTAGCGGTTCATCATTTAATATATTGATTGCACCATCTTGTTTAACACACACACACACACATATACACACACGTATGTTTTTTGTCTAAGTTTTTACTAGGAAGAATTCTAAAAATCGAGAATAAAGGTTTATTTAAGTTACATATTAGATAAAGAAAATCATTATCTTCATATCAAATTTGTAATTCAAATTAATAAAGCTTAAAGCTATATTGATAGAAAACAGAGTGAGCATACAATTTTATTTCACGTATGAAAAATATTTTCATGCATTTTGAATGTTTTATAACTGTTATATAATTGCGGAAGGATTTTTTTTTATATTATCATTTTTCGTTGGTTATATCTTATCATTCGGTTTGGCTGTTCGGCTATTAATGCAGGTGTTCACGCTCGTGCGCGAAGGATGTGACGATCACAGATGTCAAAATAAAAAACCCAGATGAGAAATGGGACTGGGGTGTGGATGACGTCATGCCCGGAAGCGATTGGCTGGGAATTTTGGTGATTTTAAAAAGGCAGTTAGTTGAGATCCGAAGCTGGGCGATGCCAGTTGTGATTTTAAGCTGGACGAGGCGAGTCCAGTTTGTGGCCTACGGAATGCACCACGCGTTTGTTGGATCAGATGGAACGGTCAGCATAGTAAAAATTGTGTCTCTCTTTCCTCGTGTCGAAAGACTAAACTCAAGAAGTCAATAAGCGTTTCGTACCTGAACTAAAGAGAGTCGTCAGCGTTTTTCGGGATTCCTATGCATATGAACATTTTATTAATTAGATTTTGGCTATATGCTACTTAACGTGGCATGTACAAAGAACCGCAATATCATTTCAAGTGATGCGCCCTTTCTTCTAAAATATGGATGATCAAAATCGTAATAATGTGTGTTTTATTATGTTAATAAATTTTAGCAAAAAGCTTACATCTGATCTTTATATTGGTTCTTTTGTTGTCCGACGTAAAAAAAGATTTTGTCCAATATCCATACTAAAAAAAAAAATCTAAAACTAAGAAAGTATTATTTAGATAAAATACATTTTTTTAATCAGTCAATTTTATCTATTCGGTAGAATAAAACAAAAAAAGAGCCTTGAAGAGCAATATTGTACCGTATTTTACTGTTTTTTGAACTTCGAAAAATTCGGACGCAATAGAGAAATAGTCGTACTAAAAATGTCGATAAAATCTAATTTTCTATGGAATTATATTTTTTTTAAATGTAAAAACTATTCAGTTGAAGATTCATTAACTGGGTCAAATTAACAAAATGATTGAGGAGTGGATGGTTGATACATGATAACAAAAAAAATGAAAAAAAAAGTCTTCTGAAAATTAAGGAAAAATGTTTGATATTTTTACGTTTATTATCAAATTTGGATCATTTGTTTTATTTGATAAACCTTCAATTTTTTTCAATATTTAATTTTCTTTAATTCCATGTTGAATTTTTGAATAATTTCAATAATGTCTATGAACGAGGATCAAGTTATCTTCTAATGTTTAAAATGTGAAAGAAAATTGGAAATGGAATCGAAGACATTGTCACTTCTCCCTTCATTTTGTGAAAATGTCTGGATAAGGAATTTTTAAGCAGAGACAAGTGGAAATGTTCAATGACGACAATGCCATGAAATTGTTAAAATTTACCATCTGACTCTGTCACCAATTTTGGTCAGTTGTTAGAAATGCCGACTAATGGAATCGACCGAATGGAAATGTAATTTACATTTTGCAGACGGTGTAACGTTTCTTCACCGACATGGCATCATCTCAAACATCAATAGGTGTTACACTTCTCCGATACAAGACAGACCCGTTGGTCCAATTCGAAAACTTCATTTCTGACTGCAACATTTCATACAACGGTCAGCCATCGTATCATGCAAGAAAGATTGAATGGAAGATATATTGTTGTTACATAGATACACAGAGAGATTTATGGGTGGGAGACGAAAGAAAATACCGACTGCGCTTTTTTTCCCGACCACGGCCTTTCTCTCAAGAGGGCTGCTCTAAAATGCCTGGACTAATTCATCGACTATCTCCGACTCTGAACTCTGAACTGCCCAACTGCTTACATAATATATCTTAATTATTTTATTCACTAAAGATATAAGAACATGTGTCTCAAACTTTCCGATGTGACATCATCACTGAAACCTTCTAGCCAAGCCCATCATTCAATTCTTAGCTGGTGAAGTGTTTATTTTTCAACATTCTGTCTAGAACCCCAAGTTCAAAAGAAAACCCTATTTTAATATGAGATGACATTCTGGTCATCGCATGTGGACGCCTACGACATTTTCAATGCGACCTATATTCAAAGTTTTCTAGCCAAGTTACTATTTATCATTAAAAATAAAATAATTAATATAATTAATTACCGTCCTTAATTATATTACCTATGGGAACGAATCAATCGTAATAAGTTGGTGCGGCAATTGCGTAAAATTATTTTTCATCTGTTATAGTCGAGTCTACAAGATATTTCACGGACAACATAATTCGATAAAATGGCTGAACTCGGAAAATACATATAAAAAGCAATGATGACAGAGATTTGTAACATTCATGATAAAATCGAAGAGTCGTGCTGTGTTCAATGTAACGAGTGTGTGTGTGTGTGAGTGTCTGTGTGTGTGTGTGTGTGTGTGTGTGTGTGTGTGTGTGTGTGTGTGTGTGTGTGTGTGTGTGCTACATGTTGCAAGACACACTTGTTAACATTCACCTCATTTCGTCTAATGTTAGTGAGGGGGAAAAGGCTTTAAAAAATAATCTCAAAGCCTCACCTACCTTAAAAACATTGATGAATAGGAAAATTATATTAGAAACAGATAGAATGACTGACAGTAGAAAATCCCGGTTTTACAGTGAGGGATTATCATTTGGGGTGAAGTTTTCTAATCGAATGGACTAAATCAGGTGACTGAGTTTCTGAAATTCTCTTAAGACACAAAGGAGAAGAATTCTACCCAAGGCAAATATTTTTCAATTCCCCAGAAATTCTGGGTTCAATTGAGGGTTGAGTGTCGGAGAAAAAATATTGTTTTTGGAAAGAGAAAAAATTTCTTAATTAAAAATCACAGACAAAATCAAGTTTTACTCACAAAAAGGCGAATGCATAAAAAAACATTGACATTGATTAATCAGAGTTATGTGTGTTATAATTAGTTGGGTTGTGTTAATCACCAAGGTTTACTGTCCAAGAAAATCAGAAGTGACACGCAAGTAGTAATATATTAGTCATTTTTGTTTAAATGTAGCTCAAAGCCGTATGAATGGAGCACCCAAACAGACTCGAACTCACTCATGAAGGTTTGTTAGTCCACCTCGCTACTCATTATCCATCCAGAGGCATCCATGACACGTAAGTTTATACAATAGTAAATAGTATATGGCTTGGTTCCGTTGGCAAAGATTGGGTATACAAAATATGGATCTGCTGTAAATGAAAATTTTATATCCTTTTAAAATCAAATTCAGCTGTAAATTTTATATTGCACGTTTTCCTGAGATTATTCTGTTTTTAATATTAATAAAAGAACGAAATAGATAACTAATTAAAAATTATTTTTCTTATTTTAGGGCATTTAAACTTACAATAAATTTTTGGCTAGTAGTCATTTACTAAGACTAGCTTAGTTTCGCGTAAGGTTTGAACCATGAAATACCGCTTGAGAAATGAACTCACAATTACAAGCCTAAATCGTTCATTATTACATCACGAGAAATGACCAGGTTTTTAGTTTGTCGTCTCCTCAAGTATTATCTGTTACTGGCAAGAATTTTTTTCCCACCCGAATAACAGTTGAATGCAAGGTAGACAACTCTTTTATAGCATAAAAGTTATTTACCCTTAGATTAGGACATTTCTATTTGATATAGTTTATGCGTGAACTATTAACATTCACATTTATTTACCAATGAGCATCGTTAGCTAAAGGCCGAAGGTCCACGGTTATTCGGTAGTCCCCTGAAAACAATTTGTCATGCAGTGTGTCATTTTATAACCGTATTTAAAGTTTACTGTGGTTATTTCATTACATAATAAATTCCAAACAATAATGGGCTGTTAACAGGGTTTTAAAATACACAAACTGCACATCGGCAGAGGAGTGAGAAACGAGTGTCCTGATATGACTACTAAATTGCATCTGATGAAGCTTCAGTGTTAAAGCTTTGGGGATTTTGGAGTACCTCATTATTGCCATTACTCTCAGATCAACGCTTACACGAATGATAATTTCTGTGTAGGTCCCATCTTTGGATCAAATAGAAGTATTCGGTTTTGTTTTGCTTTGTTTGGTCTGATTTTATGGCATATCAACTCTTGTGGGTTATTTAATGCCAAACACTCTTTATACATGTATATTGAATATATAGGGTTTGGTTTGGTTGGGTTTTATGGCATATCAACTATTGTATATTATTTAATGCCAAATCCTTTTCATACGTATATATTAAATATATATGATTTTGTTTGGTTGGGGTTTAAGGCATATCAACTATTGTAGGTAATTTAATGCCAAATCCTTTTCATACATATATATATATTAAATATATGTGATATGGTTTGGTTAGGGTTTATGGCATATCAACTATTGTAGGTTATTTAATACCAAATCCTCTTTATACATATATATTAAAGATATATGATTTATATTTGACCCGTAGATAGGAACCTATCAGGTGTTACAACTACGGCTAAGAGTCGACCTGGTCTTTTCTTTTTCTTTTTTTTCTCGTTTTGCCTATCCTTTTCTTTGTTTTCTTTTTCTTTTTGATTTTTCTTTGTCTTTTTCTTTTTTCTTCATTTTTCCTTTCTTTTTCTTTGTTTTCTTTTTCTTTTTCTCCTTTTTCTTTTGCTTTCATTTTTTCCTTTTCTTTTTACTTTGTTTTTTTTCCTTACTTTTTTCTTTTTTCCTTGATTTTTTCTTTTTCTTTTAACGTTTTTTCCTTTTTCTTTTTTCTTTCACTTTTCCCTTTCCTTTTCTTTGTTTTTTCTCTCATTTTCTTTTTGTTTTTTCTTTCATTTTTATCTTTTTTTTCCATTTTCCCTTTCTTTGTCTTTTTCTTTTTTCTTTTTCTTCTTTTTTTCATTTTTTTCATTTTCTTTTTCTTTTTTATTTTTCCTTACCTTTATTCTTTTTTCTCTCATTTTTTTCTTTTTCTTTTAACGTTTTTTCCTTTTTCTTTTTTCTTTCATTTTTACCTTTCCTTTTCTTTGTTTTCTATCACGTTTCTTTTTCTTTTTTCTTTCATTTTCTCTTTTTTTCTTTTTTTTTCCTTTCATTTTTCCTTTCCGTTTATTTGTTTTCTTTTTTATTCATTTTTTCGTTTCCTTTTCTTTCTTTCTTTTCTTTTTTTCCTTTCCTTTCTTACTTTCCTTTTTCTTTTTTTCCTTTTCTTTTTTCTATGATTTTTTCTTCTTGTCTTTCTTTTTTCTTTCCTTTGTCCTTTTTCTTTTCTTTGTCTTCTTTCTCTTTTTTCTCTTTCTATTTGTTTAATTTTTTCCTATTTTCTGTTTCTGTTTTCATTGAATTTTTTCTTTTAATTTTCTTTGTTTTCCTTTTTTTTCACTTTTTTCCTTTCCTTTTCTTTTTTCCTTATCTTTTACGGTTTCTTTTCTTTGTTTTTCCTTTCTTTGTTTTCTTTTATCTTTTTCATTTTCCTTTCATTTTATGTCTTTTTCTTTTTTCTTTGATTTTTCATTTTCTTTTCTTTGTTTTTCTTTTCTTTTATCTTTCATCATTTCTTTTTCTTTTCTTTTTTCCTTTCATTTTCTTTGTTTTTTCTTTCTTTTCTTTTTAATTTTTCTTTCATTTTTTTTCTTTTTTGTCCTTTTTCCTTTTTCTTTGATTTTTTTCCTTTCCTTTTCTTTGTTTTTTTTTTCTTTCTTCTTTTTTTTTCCTTCTCTTTTTTTCTCATTTTTATTTTTCCTTTTCTTTGTTTTCCTTCCTTTCTTTCAAATATTCTTTCCTTTTCTTTGTCTGTTTATCCCATTTTTTTTTCTTTCTTTATTCCCCAAAACTCCAAGGCTGAAGCCTTATCATCTGATAGTTAATTAATATATCTCGGACAGTCGTTCGTAGTGGAAGGAACTCTTACCCCTTTGAATAATCCCCAACTGCACATCTCGTAACAAGCCTTTTATCCAGTGTTCCCTATATTTGGATAAATAGTTGTGCTCTTTCGTCCTACTTCGATGTCCTTAGAGAGGTAATCTTCCACGGTGGGTGGTTCTACAAAGCAAGCATTGCTTACTTAACAGAAATTATTTAGTCGAAAATTAAAAAGACAGATATCTTTATTTATCAAATTTAACGCATTACTTTTTCATTTGCATCATTGAGTAAATAAACTTGCACCAATTGTAATGAAGTCTTGAACCTTTTAAGTAGACATTAACATCTGAAAATCTAATACGCAAATTTAATTTGATGTAACCCCTCTCCACAATAACATACTTCCCGATGAAATATGGAATAAATTGGGTTATAGACTACAGTCAGTCAGAACACAAAGCACTCAGCTGCTGTTGATTTAATACAAGAGTAAAAAGGCCAATACACATAACGTTTTTTGTTAATTTTTAACCGTTTTGTAACCAGTCGGAACTCATTTCAACCACAGAAACAGAAGGTTTCACCTCTACAGCCACCATTCACATGTCAAAGACGGGCTGAGATCCAACTGGCTTCTCGTACCCACTTCTGGAATGAATGCTAGAAAAAAATAAAGCTTCATTTCCGACCAACCAGAAGCCGAGCTACGTGACTTTTCGCAAGCCGATTTGAGCCCCCAGAGTAGTGTATAAGAAAGCCTGATTTGACCCAGTGGGTAAAAAAGATCCTAACAGCTGAGATAGATAGATAGATAGATAGATAGAATACTCCCAGGAAGTAGTTCAACCATCCGCGACTGTCCGCACGACAAGACACCAGCAGCCACATCTCGAAGATGGATTTGTCATGTAGTTCTTCCCAACTACAACTACGAGACAAGTGTATGCGAGTTAAGTAGAAATATAAGAAGTTAATAATTAACACTGGTATCGCTAGTGTTAAAATTATTTGATTAATATGAAAGTTGATCTCGCTAGACGTGGATCGTATTAATGGTAGTCTGTTATCTAAATGTTTAGATTTCATCTAGCATAAAGTCTCACTATTTTTTGATCAGAAGTCTCCATACATTTTAATTAGAAGTTTTTTTTCTTTTCGAAACACTGGAATGTGAAAGATCTCATTTCATACGACTTTTACTTGTTTCCTAAAGAGGAAATCTGTGGGTTTTATGAAAAGATTTCTGTTCGTGGTGGTAATGCTTGTTTAATTGTTGTTGGTATTGTCGATAAATTCTAAGTTTCGTTATAAAAATGTATTTCTAAGAAAAAATCAAACCGACCACGTGCGGCACTTGATTTGGTCAAAGTGGTAAAGGGAGAAATAATCTCAAAAAGCTTCCTCCCTAAATTTCTCGAGAGCTACTATTAGGCCCCTCAGTACGAATTCGGGGATCAGACTGTTGAGGCAGGAAAAAATAACCACTCTCTTCTTGAACAGCCCATAAGTATTTCAAACAGGCAAGAAGTTTCCCAAGAAATAAAACCAAAACCAAACGAAAGTACAAATTCAGGGACCAAACTGTAAAGGCAGAAAAAATAACCAGCAGAAGGGTTTCGTCACTCGCTTCTTGAACAGCCGATGAGTATTTCAACAGGCTAGAAGCTTCCCAAGAAATAAAAGTAAAATTAAATGAAAGTCGATTATTGAAAATCTACCAAATTAAACAAATGAAAGAAAATTCCAACGAGAATTCTGCTGAAAAGAAGTTTACAGAAAATTCGAAATTAAAAGAAAACTGAAAAATTTCGACAAAACTAAGAAGAAAAGAAAAATACTCAAATTCAAAGAACTTTGTTTCCCCGAACACTCTCTCGGATAAGTTCCTTAAAATTACACTAAAATTTACAACTCTTTATCTTTTCTATCCCTTTCTTTCTTGTTTCTTTTGTATAAAATTCCTTTAGAAAACTTTATTGTCTCAGTTAACTTTTCGAATTAGTATCCGAACAAGAAAGCTGCGGAACTAACCGTTTGAACTTACCGTTTAATATTGCACACTAAAGTCCCCTAAAAACATTACCTTGTAAAATACTAAACTTGGCTTTAGTTTCATTCCTTCATATCAAATTTTATCCATCTAAATTCTTTTATATTCCAAATTTTATTCTCTTTAATTTCTTTTATTGTATCTGATTCCATTTTCTTCTTCTTACCCCATTCACTTGTCATCTTCTTTCGTCTGAGGAAGCTGTAAGAGAAATAAGGAGGGAAAGAAAGAAACAAACATACTTACTCAAATGAAAGAGTTGACTTACCTCCAAGAAAGAAACGATAATGTATATTCTTTGCATGCAGAGTATATTTCAAGAAGAAACATGGCCGCCGATGACATGAGAATCTGTAGATAATGATCTCACATAGTCTCACCGGACCAATTTTGATATACAAATTATGAGCTTGTTTAGACGAGAATATAAGCGTGGGAAAGGTTCACGGCGGCAAATCTGTTTTGACGTTAGAGGACCGTGAGTCGGCATGATAAGAATTAGGAGTGAAATGTAATCAAGGAGGCGATAGGATAGGAACTCGGAGGAAGCACTGCTACAGCGTTGGGAAAACAAATTACTAACCGAGAAGCCGCTTTAAAAGTGAATACTTTGATCAGTTTTACATTTCAATACACATAAACTTACTCTCAGTAATCTATTACACTTTCATACTCAAGATTTATTTTGCGGTTCACGAATATTATGTGGTGTGAAAATGTTTTCCTTAACCAATAGAAATAGTCGCGTTTCCAAAAAAAGGTGTTGAGGTATAAGATAGTCATTTTAGTGCTAGCTATAAGTTTAAAGTTTGTCAGGTGTTCAGATAGGTGTGTTTAACAAAAGCGGCTCTTAGCAGAAGAAACAACCAAACGTTAAACCCGGGTCTTTGCAAGCACGTATGCTACCTACTAGCAGCTGAGAGAAAAAGGTCTGTCCAGGGGAAGTGATAAATGCTTACTCATCAAGAATTTATTTTGCCCCAGGAAGCCCCTCTTTTCATGTATGCACTGATTTCACTTCCTATCATAAGCCTCCAGGGTATTTGCTAAATTTTTTGAATTCATTTATTTTATTTCTTTTTAATCTATACAAATTTCTTTTAAGTGTAAGATTTGAAGACATGGAGAACAATAAAAGACATAAGGAAGGGTAGTTTCACCTATTCAAAGTAGAGGTTTATTGGATAGAAATAGCTTAGGTTGATGATAGGAAAATCGTAAATGATTACCATTGAGGAATGTTTTTTTTAACTGGACCCGGGGTAACCTTGCGGAAAGAGGATACTAAAACCGTCTTTGGGTTTAGTTTAAGCTCAACTGTTGGACCGTTTAAATGTAAGCAAAAAAAACTGTATTTAAACCAATGACTCTGTGTAAACAAAATACTGTACTGATATTAAATTGAATTGTTCAAAAATAAGTGAAACCATCTAACAGTACGCAAAAAATGAGTTCAGGTTTCTTTAAAATGTTTTTTTCAAAATTTCTTAAGAAATCATATATGTATGAAAACGATTTGGCATTAATTGACCAACAATGGTCGATATGTTGTAGGGAATAGAATTTTTTTAAAATCTAAATTAAATTAAAAATGATTATTAAAAATATGCAGAGGGAGCAACGCATACGCAAAGAAAAGGAACCGTCCCGACAAAAGAAAAGATCTCGTTCTCTCTCAGCAGTGACCAGCGGAGTGGCAACACTTTGATCTTTCTTGAGAGCGTGGAAGGCGCCATGCACTGTTTTTAGACGACGTGTGGGCTAACCTTTCCACTACTAACAGCTGTCCCCTTTGCCAACGATCCACGACTAAAACACCGAATGATGGACACGTCAGAGACTTTGCTATAAAACCAACCAATCTAAGTATTCCCATCAAATACGAAGAACTAATGATTCTATTAAATATTAACAATTTGTTTGCACACGGTTAAAATAGTTTTAAGTTGTACAACATAGTTTAAATGGTTTCAAGTATTGCTATCTAACATTAGTAATTCTATTTATCAAGTATTCCCATCATATACGAAGAACTGTGAACAAATGAATGAATAATGTTGAATGGAATTATTAGTATTAAATATTGATACTTGAACCTATTTAACTGTATTCAAACACGACTAGGCAAGGGAATACTAGATAAATAGAATTACTAATGTTAGCAATACCATTTAAACTACGTGCAAACAAATGATTCATATTTAATAGAATTATTAGTGTTAGTTTGGTTTGGTTTGGTTTGGTTTTATGACATATCAACCATTTTAGGTTATTTAATTCCAAATCAATTTTATACATTTTGTCACGTGATAGCCCACGGAGACGATAGAAATAAGATTAATACTATCCTCCCGTTGGAGTGAACAGTGGCAACCCGTCAAAAAGGTGACCGTTAAGGAAGAATGTAGGTCACAGAGGGGATATCAACAGGTGTTGGTACTTAGTAACCTCAGGTCGCCGGACACCAAGGGGGAGAAGAGAGAAGCCAAATGATTGGCTGGGACCCCAAAACGGAAGTAGGGACTCCTTCCCGTCCGCGGAAATAGAAAATAAGAAAGGCAGTTGTTTGGCAGGGTTGGTAGCGGGCAGACGAACCATAGCCAGTATTCCGGGTTGAAGACAAAAGAATATCTGAGACACGAGGGACCCCAGGTTCTTCAAGCCAGTGTAAAAAAAAATAGAATAAAGTCTATTAGCCCGTGAAAGAAGAAAGATTCTCCAGTGGAACCCCGTCGAAAAATAAGATAAGTAACTTTGGGTCCATTTCTCCTTTATACCCAAATTTTATATACCACTCTCTCTCTCTCTCTCTCTCTCTCTCTCTCTCTCTCTCTCAATTTGAAGAAAACCAAAAGTCAAGAAAAGACATTGATATTGGTGGACTGTCCATTCATTATTATATGTTTGACACTTTGAAAGTGTACCTCTTTGTATAGTAAAGGATTAATGTATTTTTATGTTACCATGTGGTCTAAGTTGTTCTTTGCCGTATCTTCTACGAATTTGTTACCTCATGCTTCCTTTTCAGCTTCTATTCGCCTTATGTTATCTTGCTTAGAATTGTCCTATAAATTCCCTTAAAATATCACACGGGAAACCGGAGTTGCCGACTACTACACTATAATATTATTACGACTAAAACCTATAGGTCCATATCTTCTGTTGTCTCGGGGTGGAAGTTTAGTGGCCTTGGTGGGTGTGTGGATAGTGTGAAATTTGGAACCCCTTATCAGCGGCGGTCAGTCTGGCCCAAAATTCATCCCTCACGTAATATATCAGGTCTTATATGCCTGAGAGAAAAACTCTGAACGAGGGCTTATTCTATAGGGGATCAAGTGTCAACCTACCCCGTCTTCACACGTGCGAAATAAAGTCCCGTTTGGGGATTTTAGTCAATTTCGCGTCACAATTTGAACAACGGTAGAATTTAGCATAAGTACAGTTTTTGTTTGCGCTCAGTAAAATATAAAAACAGTTCTATTTCAAAGAATTCATATATATTGGATATATGAACGCAGTTCAAGTGTCAAAAAATGTTCTTCGTAAGAAGGTTTGTTTTTATGTCATGTCATTATTAGTGTTAAATAGTACTACTTAAAACCATTTAACTGTGTACAATCAAATGATTAATTAAAAAAATCAAATTGGAAAACTTAATAAATAGAATTATTTATGTTAAATAGCAATACTTAAAAATTGTGAACAAGCGAATGATAAATTTTAGATAGAATTATTAGTGTTGGGTGATAATACTTAAAACCATTTAAATGAATGCAAACAAATGAGCTGGAAGTCGTTTAAAAAATAATGTTACCAATGAACTATTCGTTTACTAATCACACATTCACACGCGTACTAGAATGTTCGCCAATTGCTCGAGAGATCGGGATTCAATCCCCGGTCGAATTATTCTAGAGACTCAAAAAATGGTCCTTGATACCTCCTTGCTTAACACTCAGCATTATAAAGTACGTATCTAGGGTAAAGTGGAATAATACATGGAAAGGAGTAGCGCCCACTTCTACACATCAGAGTTGTAGCTATTGAAAAGTGAGCCTTCAGGTCACCCTCGACTACGGTCGCCAACTTTACCTATATATATATGTATATATATGTATAAAGAGAGAGAGAGAGAGAGAGAGAGAGAGAGCTCGTGATCAGAAAACCAACATCTAATTTCATTATCAAGTCTTACTGATGAACAAAGTCCCTTAAATTTCTCTGACTGTCTCTCTGTCTCACTATCCGTTCATATCGTTCATTGCACCGGGTAGGTGCTGTAGACAGCATCCAGTGTCCCAACAGAGCTTATGTGTATAAGGCTTTGCTGGTCGGCTGACATTATACTTTCTGTGTGTGGAAGAAAATAAGAAAAGGTCGTTTATTAGTTCTTCCTTACGACCTCCAGCATGTCTTGTTCGTTGAACTATAATGCTTGACGAAATGGGAGGTAGGTGATGGTAGTGCTGCTGTTTTCAGAGGCGCTGCTTCCAGGATTTGTGGAAAACAGCACGTAGCATTCTTGTATAGCTCCCATCAAGTTTCTTCTTCACGTGTTTCGGTTGAGTCCACTTGGTGCATCTATACAGTAGTACCGACACGATAACTGTCCTAAAGAAATCGCGTTTTATTTTACAAGGGAAATTAAATTTCTATATAACCAGAACATGTCAATAACAGTCCACACCTTCTCTATGCGTATGAAGTAATCGTTTTCAGTAGATGAGATATTGCTGCTGAAGTTTGCGAACTGGTCTGTGAATGTCAGAGACTTGACACTTAAATTAGAGATGTTTGAAACACATGAACTCTGTTTTATTTAGGCTTACTTTGATGCCA
This sequence comes from Sepioteuthis lessoniana, assembly GCA_963585895.1. Lineage (NCBI taxonomy): Eukaryota > Metazoa > Mollusca > Cephalopoda > Myopsida > Loliginidae > Sepioteuthis > Sepioteuthis lessoniana. Next base: position 66,436,419 of record OY757924.1, on the reverse strand, counting down.
TTGCCACTTGCTGTTTGCTCCGGGTTATGCAGCGCGGATTCGGCTTGGGCAGGTGTATTCGAGCGAAGCACTTGATCCGTTATTTACCACGTGTTTTGTGTTGGCGGAATAATTTGTAAGATAGTTGCATTAATGAAAAAGGAAACGAATTCGAAGGAAATTTGGAAACTACTTATTCACCTAACTTCAATTTTATCTAAACTTTTGAGTAGAAATTTGTGAATGTAATCATTAACTAAACTTAAGTTAGGTTTGTTCAAGGCCAGTACAATAGATCACCCAGTGAGAATCAAACTCTCTAACAATGTTCTTGTTAGGAGACTAAACTGAATGATCTCCCTTGACACAATGTTTGAGGAACTCTCCCACGTCACGAGTCATTTTTGCTCACCTGACAAGGTGAACGAGGAAATCTGCCGCTTTCACGAATAGGACTTTGTGTTGACCAGACATGGAGGTTCGTTCCTACTGGCGAACACATGGAGCTTCCCTTCTTTATATTCCAGACCTGAGAAGAGTGAGTGGTTTTCACCTTTTTACTGTGAAGACCTTTCTGCTTGTTGAAATTTACTAAGCTTTTTGCTTAGATGTGGCACAAGGCCATATGAAAGGGGCACCCAATGAGACTCGAACTCACTCGTGTAGGTTTGCTAGTCGAGCTTGCTAACCATTACACCACCAGAGGCGCCTAAGACCTTTCTGTTTGTTCCTTGAACGCATGTGACTCTTGTATAGACTAGAGAAGGGAATTTATTCCCGACTTATATTGTGCTCAGTTAAATGTTTTTAATATACGAATAAACTGGTTCTGTCCCCTACCTATTCTCCGATGGGTTATTCTCTTTGGATTCAACCTTATGCCTTATAAGAAAGGAGGTGTTTTCCCTGAAGTAACACCTCGTTACATCTTATGGTCTATTAACTCACCAGATACTACACAACAAAAAGGATACAATTGGCTGGCCAATCCAAGGGAATGCACTCATGTACAACTTATGTGGAATTCTCTCCCTTAGAATGAGCATTTGACAAAGCTCGATTGTAGTTACTATTTTAATTTGATTAATCACGTGGTACTTTTATTTACCCAACACCTTCCCCAGGAGCTGATGCGACACAAGGCTAGACTGGTTGCCATACAAAGGCTTATGTGCCGACTACGCCCTAGAATTTATTAATATCTGGCGGAAGAATGTTTGGAGTCATACCTTTCCCAAGGGTATTAGCCCTATATGAAATACAAACAGCCTCGTTCAGGTTGGGTTGCCATGTCCATTTCATAAGATGATATCAATCGTGTAGTATAATGGTTTAGCAAGCTAGACCATTCTTATTGAATTTGACGCTCACTAGGTATCCGTACTTGGCCTAGTGCCAAACTAACCTAAGTTTGGTAAATGACAACAAAGTTTAGGCTAGTGCTACACAAAACTGAGATAGGAAACTACTCAGGAAGATTAAGTTACGCAAGTCTTCTAGTAAGGTATAGTTTGTATGCCTTGAAAATCAAGATTACTTAAACTTACATGAGAATTAATTTTTGTCAGTTATGAAAAATATGAGACTTTTCCAGCCATAAAACGCAACTGAACGAGTTTAAAACCTTTAATTAGTGGGTATCAAAAGTACCTTGGCAACCAAGTTTGAAAAGCCTTTTGTACCCTGGATATGAAAGTAAACTGCATCTGATGGAGAGATTTCAGTTCTGGAAATCTGGGTAGTTGCATACCTTTTCATTACTATAATTCCTAGGTTGACTCTGACTTGGAGTGGTTCTACCTGTTATGGTCCTAACTATGGCTCGAAAAGATCTGTTTTAAAATTATATATATATATGTGTGTGCGTGTGTGCGCGCGCGCACGCACGTTCAAGTGTGTGTGCGTGCGCGCCCAAGTGTGTTAGTGTGCGCGTGTGTATGTATGTGTGTGTGTGTGTGCGCTCGTGCGTGTGTGTGCGTGCGTATTTGTGTGTGTGTGTATGTATATGAGTGTGTGTGTGTGTAGGGAGAGATTAGAATACCTGATATATAATGGTGGGCAAAAAAAAGACAATTATTAAACCATATTATTATTATTATTAGATAAGAATACTTTATCATATAACTTATATATATATATATATATATATATATATATATGTGTGTGTGTGTGTGTGTGTGTGTGTGTGTGTGTGTGTGTGTGTGTGTGTAAGCTTGTCTGCGACCTATGTACTCATACTAAAATGAATTGTTTGAAATAGAACTGTTTTTACATTTAGCTGTGTATAAACAAAAAAAAAAAAACTGTATTGATGCTAAACATGATTGTTTGAAATCGAACTGTTTATATGTGTAAAAATTGATTTGGCATAAAATAACCGACAATGGTTGATATGCCATCAAACCAAACCTAACAGAGGTCAAAACCTACAGCCACTCAGTCGACTAAGACTGTAGAATACACTGACTATATCTCTAGGAGTAAGAACCTCCTCCCCACTGTATACAATGAGCGTCCTGGATATAAACTGTATCTGATAGCCTTTCATTGCCATAACCTCAAGGTCCACTCTCCCAGTGTAATAGTTACTACCTTTTAGGCTTCCGTCTATACATCAAACAAGTGTTTAATCATTTAACTATGTGCAACAAATAGCGAATGTTTAATCCCATCGTTAGTGTTAGATAACTAGGCTTGAAACCATTTAACTTTGTATAACAAATGAATAATATTGAATAGAATTATAAGTGTTAGATAGCAATACTTGAAATCATTGAACTGTGTAGAAACAATAGCAATGCTACTCTACAAATATTACCTCATTTAAAAATGAAATTACCTACAAACTATTCATTAATAAATCATTTAAGTATGTCCATTTAAATAAGTGCAAACAAATAACTGATGTTAAATTGTTACTGTTACATAGCAAACTTGAAACCATTTAACTGTGAGCGAATACAATTATTAGTGTTAGATAGCAATACTAGAAACCAAACAATCAAATGGTCTTAGGTTTGCTTAAAATGTTACCTCTAAACGATTCATTTACAAATCATATATATTTGATATATCTGAATAAACAGGATTTTGCATAAAATATCCTTCAAGGGTCGATATGCCATAAAACCCACAAACCAACCAACCAACCAACCAACCAACCAACCGGAGTGGTAATACCTGTTAGAGTCCCATCAATAGGTCAAATCGAAATATGTAATCCTCTTCTAAACTTGAAAGCATTTAACTGTGTGCAAACAAAGCACTGATGTTAAATTGAGCTATTAGAATTACATTACAAGTCTTAAAACCATTTAACTGCGTGCAAAAAAAAAACAACTAGTATTAGATAGCAACATTTAAAACTGTCCAACTGTGTGCAAACAAATGAGCTGAGACTCATTTGAAAATGTTTCCTACAACATTTAGAAATAATATACATTTTAATATATTTGTATGAAAAGGATCTAGCGTTAAATAATCTTCAAGGGTTGAAATACCAACCAACCAACCAACCAACCGGAATAATTTTGTTAGAACTAAATTACTCACGCTAAACCATCGCCAATTTGAACGAATCAAAAGTTTTACTGCTTTCAGATTTTGATTAAAACAAAGTCTAATTGCGAAAAATATTATTTTTCCATCTTAACTATCAAATAATTTTAGCTCCTAAATCAAGTTAAGTTTGAAGTACCTGAAATTTAACTGTCATGGTTAACGAAGTAGTTTCCCTTGTTCAAAAGGAGTCTTCTTTAAATAGTTTTCCCAAGAAAACTATCTTGACGGTGGCCAGATGGGATACAAGGTCAATTTTTAAGTAGAGTAAGGTAGGTTAGAATTCTCAGTTTTCCTTCTCCTTGACTGGTTGCCTAAAGAAATCTAAAGAACCCAGTCTGCCCTACTTTTACCCATTATATGAGGAGAACAGGTGCGTTCTTGCTTTTCCAAAGAACAGTTACACAAGGAAAACAACCAACTTTTTCTAGGATTTGAACTTGTGTCGCCAATTTCATTTCCTATGTTAACTGTTTACATTATTTGCGCCCCTTTCCTGCGGTACCATGGTTGGTGACCAAAGCATGCAGATAATTACTAGTACATTTAATTTTCACAATGCGCCCCATATTTCTGGCCTTATGCCAATTTGAGATAAGTTTAGTAAATGAGTACCATATAGTAACATAATATTTGGATTGTATGGTGTCCGTGGTAAAATGGTTATCGTCGTAGGAAATGGACACGGCGACACGAGTTCAAATCCTGGACGAGAATGATTGCATTTCACATAGCACTAATACCCTTGGGAAAGGTATAAATCCAATTATTCTCCCTCCAGCTATGGGTAAATAGTAGGGTAGACTGGGTTCTTCAGCGTTGGTGAGGCAACTAGTCTAGGAGAAGGAAAACTCTGAATTCAAACCTGTTAAACACCTCTTAAAAATTGACCTTGTGTCATATCCTACCCGAGCGGAGGGGTTGGGTAAATATGATATAGTAACATAATATTTAAAATTTTTGTAGATTATTTAAAGAACAAGATCTTTACCCTGTTCAAATCGAACTGTCTCTGTTGAGAAGAAAGCCTTAGCTTCAAAAAAATCTTTCATCTTGATACTTCTCAAGACATCAAAAAACATGTGAGTTTCCGTTTTATAAACATCAAGGCTTATATTCCGGGAATAGCCAACAGTTATTCCTTTTAACTCTTTCGATTTAGGAGGAGTTCCCATAATGTATTGGCTAACATGCTGGTCGCTGACGTTAAGTATGTATGCTCAAATTCCAATCATGCTATTAGATTCAGTTTCGGACAAATTCTCTTGAAAAAGGTACGCACTCTCTAATCCCCCAGTCATCTGTTAAATACGATCACTGCTGTTCTTTTACAAAGATTGATTTGTCATTAAATTGTGGGAGTTCTGTAGTTTGGTTTTGGTGATTTCATTCCCCCACCATTTATTGTTGGTTTATATTTGAAAAGGCAAATGAAGTAAAGATGTGAGAGACGCGGAGAAAAAGAACATTCAAAACAAAGCAGTACAAACAAAATTAAATTTATATATCAAGAAATACATGAAAAAGGAAACATTACAAATATTCTAATATAGTCTGTTGAATATTCCTGTGTGTGCGTGTGTGCGTGTGTGTGTTTAACTAACACGAGTCTGTTGCAGTTGTATATTCCTGTGTGCGTGTGTGCGTGTGTGTAACTAACACGGATATTATGAAAAAAAACTAAATATTGAAAGTGTCCTGTTGACTATAGAAAGTATAAGGACTAAGTATTTCATGTAAGCTATTGATATATAGAAATATAGCAACGTGTCCTAGAAGGCATGTGTCTTCTCCCATGCTGGTGGTTTGTCTCTTTCGGGGTTTGACGAAATTTCTTTGGTTGTGTTCGAGGCTGGAGCAAGTCTAAGCGAAAAGGTAGAACAAGAAAGAAAAAGGTTATAGAATATATACATTTTCGTGGGGTTGACTGCTGGAAGTCAAAATGTAAGAGTAACAATGTGTTGTCTCTGTATGTCGCAATGGAAAGAGTGAGAGTGCTGTCTCTGGAAGTCACAATGGAGAGAGTGAGAGTGCTGTCTCTGGAAGTCACAATGGAAAGAGTGAGAGTGCTGTCTCTGGAAGTCACAATAAAAAGAGTGAGAGGGCTGTCTCTGGAAGTCACAATGGAGAGAGTGAGAGTGCTGTCTCTGGAAGTCACAATGGAAAGAGTGAGAGTGATGTCTCTGGAAGTCACAATAGATAGAGCGAGAGTGCTGTCTCTGGAAGTCACAATGGAAAGAGTGAGAGTGCTGTCTCTGGAAGTCACAATAGAAAGAGTGAGAGTGATGTCTCTGGAAGTCACAATGGAGAGAGTGAGAGTGCTGTCTCTGGAAGTCACAAAAGAAAGAGTGAGAGTGCTGTCTCTAGAAGTCACAATAGATAGAATGAGAGTGCTGTCTCTGGAAGTCACAATAGAAAGAGTGAGAGTGATGTCTCTGGAAGTCACAATAGAAAGAGTGAGAGTGCTGTCTCTGGAAGTCACAATGGAGAGAGTGAGAGTGCTGTCTCTGGAAGTCACAATGGAAAGAGTGAGAGTGCTGTCTCTGGAAGTCACAATAGATAGAGTGAGAGTGCTGTCTCTGGAAGTCACAATAGAAAGAGTGAGAGTGCTGTCTCTGGAAGTCACAAAAGAAGGAGTGAGAGTGCTGTCTCTAGAAGTCAGAATAGATAGAATGAGAGTGCTGTCTCTGGAAGTCACAATAGAAAGAGTGAGAGTGCTGTCTCTGGAAGTCACAATAGATAGAGTGAGAGTGCTGTCTCTGGGAGTCACAATGGAAAGAGTGAGAGTGCTGTCTCTGGAAGTCACAATAGAAAGAATGAGAGTGCTGTCTCTGGAAGTCACAATGGAGAGAGTGAGAGTGCTGTCTCTGGAAGTCACAATGGAAAGAGTGAGAGTGCTGTCTCTGGAAGTCACAATAGATAGAGTGAGAGTGCTGTCTCTGGAAGTCACAATGGAGAGAGTGAGAGTGCTGTCTCTGGAAGTCACAATAGAAAGAGTGAGAGTGCTGTCTCTGGAAGTCACAATAGAAAGAGTGAGAGTGCTGTCTCTGGAAGTCACAATAGAAAGAGTGAGAGTGCTGCCTCTGAAAGTCACAATAGAAAGAGTGAGAGTGCTGTCTCTGGAAGTCACAATGGAAAAGAATGAGTTCTTGGAAGACGAGAGTATATATTAGCAATCCTTGTCATGCAGTCGGTTCCAAATGCGCGGGACAAAATCAAAGTTGCAGACATAGTTGTGAGCACTAACCACGTGACTTTCCTGACCAATAGGTTCCCGAGATTGATTAGTTTACCGATGTCCACCATCTTTCGGGAACAAGTGGTATCACGGCCATTTTAAAATACAGGAGTGAAAATCCTATATATATATATTTTTATTTTTTTATTTATTCCCTACAAAATTACCAATGAGGGTTGACATGTCATTAAAAAAGAAACCCAACCAATTTTATTTTTAAATGTTTTTTACTTATATATTTAAGTATTTTGGGCGGTGGGGGGCTGCATGTAAATTTTAAGTGCATGTGTTTACCTAGCCCTAGCTCTTTTCTTTCTTCAAGACCAGTTTCTGTACCAAAATAAAGGAGCCCCTTACCCAGTTAGCTGGAGCTGTAGAAAATACTGACTACATATCACCAGAAAGGTAATCACTCCACCCCCACTAATGGGTGTCCTGATAAGGACACTAAAAAATCTGATGGTTAGGTTCTAGTAATGATGGAGCTTTGGAGGATGGAGAGTACCTCTTCAAAGCCATCGCTCTCAGGTCCACTCTAGCCCAGAGTAGTAGCACCTCATAGGTTCCTATATATGGATCAAATAGAACTAAATGCGTATTTATGCTAAATTGAATTGTTTGAAATAGACCTGTTTTGGCATCTAAACTACGTACTTATGCTAAACTGAATTGTTTGAAATAGAAATATTTTCAACATTGAAACTGTACTAACACTAAACTGAAATGTTTGAATTAAAACTATTTTTGACATTGAAACTGTAATTATGCTAAACTGAACAGTTTGAATTAGAACTGTTTGACTAAACTGAATAGCTTGAAATAGAAATGTTTTTGTCAATTAAACTGTGAACTTATGCTAAACTGAATTTTTTGAAATAGAACTGTTTATTTGTATAAAAATGGATTTGGCATTAGATAATTTGTAAAGGTTGATGTGCTATAAAACCCAAACAAACAAACAAACAAAGAGCTCAGTCTACCCTACTATTTACTCATTGCTTGAGGGAGAAGAGTTGGATTCATACTTTTCCCGAGTATATTAGTGCTATGTGAAATACAAACAGCCTCATCCAGGATTTGAACTCAGATAACTTTGTCTTTTTTTACTAGGCTAGGATAACTGTTACATCTTGAGCACCTCCAGTTAAACTTTAAAGATAGATGAATTCTCATAGGTGAAATTCTGTATATAAATTGGTTGAACACCTTGATAATATTCAATTTGTATTGTCAACTGTTATATATTGACCAACCCCTCCACCATAAGATGTGACACAAGATCAATTCTTAAGAGAACTTAAGTATGTTTGAATTCAGAGTTTTCTTAATTTAGACTGGTTGACATACCTTGTCTGATTAACTATTTACGAATACTTCAAGAAGAAGATTGGTTTGGTTTAGTTTTGTTTGGTTTTATGGCATATCAAATATTGTAGATCACTTAAGGACAAATCTAGTTTATACATATATATTAGAGAAGCAAAATCGACACTGTAGCGTTTCTGTTCTAATGAACCATCATCAGGTCTATGAGGGATGATATTAATGATGTTAAATCAACGATGGATGTGTAAAAAGTGCAAAATATAAAAACCTACGTAAATTTGGATAAGGGCCAACTTTTTCTTGTTATACAAATTTTCCCTGTTTTTTTTTTTATATTTTGCACTTTTTTTTACAAATCCATCGTTGATCTAACATCACTAATATAATTCATCATAGTCCTGATGATGGTTCATTGGAACTGAAATGCTATAGTGTCGACTTTGCTTCTCAATAAATCTATCCTTATACTTGGATTATCTTATCAATTTTTCTTTGAGTATTCGTTTAACGAGGCTCACCATACCTCGGAGAGCTGCTTCATTCAAAGGAGAAGCTCTTTCTTTTCTCTCGGGGTTCTCTGCGCGGTATTATTTTAGAATTTGGGTTTCTTTCATATCCCAAATTACGTGTCTTCACTCCCCGACGAAGAAACGGCAACCCATCATGTGTCTTCACCCTTTGAAGACTAAATGACAACTCATTATGCGTCTTTAGCCTGGGATGAATAAACGGCAACTAACTAGTTTCCGTAGTTAGAAAATTCACCATGTGTTGGTTTATTGGCGGTTTCTTCCTCAGTACTCATCATGGTCACTGGTCTGCCTCTCCAGCGACGCATATATGGCTAATAGAGAGTGAGGTTTTACCATGCTCATGTCACCTTGTAATAATAGAGAGAGAGTGAGAGAGAGACGGCCTCTCCCACTTCTGCCATTCTGTAATTCTTGTTTACTACTATGGTTCACTGACAGCCAGGGAGTCGCAGCTCCCTTACCCACAACCCAGCGAATGTATGAGTGTGTCATATTTCCTCGTCACATATGTCATCATTTTTCTTTGAAAGGTACCAAAAACCCTGCCGTTAATGGTAAGACTTCTTTAACCATGTTAAAATATTATTGTGGCCCCGGAAAGGGTCACTAATGAAAACGCAAACACGGATATTAGATAACAGATTATATTACACAAGAAAGATTGAATTACATAGAAAAAGTAAGAAGTCTTGTACTGTTCAGTTAACACTGATAGTGATCTGCCTCTCAGTACTAATAATGGTGAGAAGAGTCCATTATGGTGAGATGGGTAAGGCTCCCACAACAAATATTCATACCAATTTAATAAATTATAGTTAAATATTAACTTAGACTATCAATCAAAATTTTCGACAATAGTCAAAATTTATTTCTATGCCAACATCTAGCTATTAAATCACATCTCTGGTCACCAGGATCAGGATACAACATAATTTGTATCTTTTCTTCTAGACACAAATTACATCTACTATCAAAGCAACACGGAGTATTGGACCTTTTTAATATACTCCATTGAATTTCTGAGATTAAACCCTTATTTTTCAATTTCCAAAAATGTTTGGATAAGGCTGTTTGATTTTTTTAAGCATTCATGAGAAAACTAAACAATGTAGTTATTAACCCTTAATTTCCATCTCATCGATGAAATCCGATAAAAGATTATTTTTTTTATTTTTAATGTCTTTATTTTTAATGTTTTTTTTAAATAATCCCTTGGCATACTACATATATTAGATATATATAATTTGTAAACAGGAATCAACAAAGTTAAATAGTTCCAAGTATTGCTTACAGTTCAATTAAACATCAGTCATTTGTTTGCACCCAATTAAAATTTCAACCAGTTCTATTTGACCCATTGATAGGACCCTCCAGATAAGAGTGGACCTGGGAGTAATGGAAATGAAGGGATATTCCGTATTCCACGAAGATTCAAGACAGGAGCCTGGCCATCAGATTGTTTAGTGTCATATTCAGGACACTCGTTGGAGGTGTTACCCCTCTGCAGTGATACAATCGATATATCCTACCGCCCCAGTCTGCTGGAGTTACAATGAAGAGTGTATATCGATTGTTAGGGGTGATGTTCTACAAGTTGAATACTCTGTGTTGAAGGATTGTTGTATAATTTGTAAAGATTTCTTTTAAGGTCGATTAGTACGCAAGAATTTACAGTAGTCTATCAATGCATTTTACAATTAAAGTTATTACATAGACTGATGTAGCTGACAATGAATATATTAGTTTCATATGAAAAGACAAAGATAATGAGAAAAAAATTGATCCTCTCTCTGTCTGATAATAGTTATTACAGATAATAGTTATTACATTTAGTGTATGTTATACATTTGAAAATGTAACAAAAATTATGGGACAAAAACAATACTTCAGTCTTCTCTTTTGTGCAATTAGATCAGCTGTTATATGCCAAATTTACATGCAAATATAACAACTATTATATGAATATATAATCATCATCTTCAAGTCATGATGATAGCGTGGATTCCTTTGACTCTCTTTTGCCATCCGTCCCTATCACCATACAAGTCAGGTCCTCTACACGGCATCTAGAGTCCGAACGAATCTGATGTGTATTAGTTTTTACTGGTCTGCCAACATTGATGTGCCTAAGTGTAGGTGTCCACTGGAGAACAATGCTTATGAGTCTATCCTTGCTTACCCTTGTCTTTATGCTTTACTTGGATGGTTTATGAGATGGGAGGTAAGAGGCTGTATAGCTGCTGTTTTGACGGGTGCTGCTTCCAGGATATACTTGGAACAGTATCTTTCTGTCGTTTTCATCCAGCTTTTTCTCCAAGAGCGTCGTTAAAGTTCAAATGGTGCAACCATACACTCGTACTGAGATGGTTACAGCTTGGAAAAATTTCCCTTTTAATTTTTCGGAGAGATGTTCAAAAACTTGGAGATATCAGTCCATGCCTTCCTTACGCATATAGTGACATATTGCTACTGAGGTATGTAAACTGGTCAACTAATTTAAGATTTTATTGGGTTTGGTGTTATGGTATATCAGTCATTGAAGGTTTTTTAAGGCTAAAACCTATTTATACATATATCATCATCATGATGATGTCATGCTACTAGCACAGATTTCCCTGACTCTCTCCCCCTCTCTTTCTCTCTCTCCCCATTCGCCTCCATCATCTATTGCTTCCGACAGGTCTTCTCGACTACATTCCGAGCTGTAGTAGATAAGTCCTTGTTAGTCGTCCAACATTTACACGTCCATGTGAAGGGGCCCACTGTCGCTTATGGTTTCCTCCTTACTTCTTTAGCCATGTCCCGCATGTCTTGGTCCGTTTATTTGGATGATTTTAGAGATGGAAGGTAGGTGGCCGTACAGCTGCTGTTTTGTGGAGTGTTGCTTCCTGAATTTTCTCAATATAGCTAGTAGCAAACATATTTTGAAGATAACATTTTTAAACGAACTTGAGTTCTTTTTTTCACACAGTTTAATAGTTTCAAAAATTGCTATATAACAAAAACACTTTAACATCAGTTTACCAGATGGTGTTGTATTTTACACCGATTAATTCTCTGCAGAGGTTTAACCTCTCCCGCAACGAGTATCCTGGATATGACACTAAACCATCTGATGGTGAGGTGTCAATAATGCTGGAGCTTTGGGGGAATACAGTGTGCCCTTTTATTGTCATCGCTCCCAGGTCCACTCTGGCTTCGAGTGGGAGCACCTGACAGGGTTCTATCTATAAGTCAAATAGAACTAAACTGTGTACTTACTGTAAACTGAATCATTTGGAATAGAACTGCTTTTGATATTTAAACTGTTAACTAATGATAAACTTAATTGCTTGAAATAAAAATGTTTTGGCATTTAAGTGTGTAAACAAAAAACTATGCTTATACTAAACTGAATTGTTTGAAATTAAATTCGACGTTAAATGACCCGAAAAGGGTTGATACGCCCTAAAACAAAACGACCAACCAACCAACCAACAACATCTGTCATTTGTTTGCAGATATAGTTTTTTAGCGCTAAAAAAATTACATCGCAAACCTCAAAGTATGCATACGTCGTGGAAAAACTTCCCACCGACGTGGCGGCAGAAGTGGTTGATTTGCTAGACCATATGCCTGAAGACAAACCATATGATACGCTAAAGAACGCCATTATAAGACGTATGGGTACATCTGATGGGAAAAAGTTACATGATCTATTTTACCATTTGACCCTTGGACATATGACACCCTCCCAACTCTTGAGGAAAATAAAATCTCTGTTAGGAAGCAACACCATGTCCGAGACAGTGTTAAAAAATTTTAGGACGATTCTTTGATCCACCTGTAGGATATAAATAACAACAGAGTTAGGAAGCCATACACACAAGACACAAGCTTACTCACAAACGAAGACGCAGATGAAGACAAGCCACTAAGCCAGTAAAGCAGTAGCCGATACATTCCGACAAATTCCTTTCCTTCCTCAACTAAAGTTCATTAACTCTCTTCAAATGGCTGAGAATTATATTCAAAAGGAAAACCCGACAAACTTTATTTCATCAACGCGACACGCTGTCGCCACAGTCATAAAACCCGCTATAAACTTAATGTAAGTAAGAACGACTTATTACGGACTCTGTTAACATGAACATACACACATCTTTCAACAAATTTATTCTCTTCTTGTCAAACTTTATTTTCCAAAAGGCCAATTATACATCATGTATTTTGTTTGTTTTCATATTCTGTTATATGCTTATTAAATTGGTTGTTGTTTAATGTTCGTTGTGTTCTATTCCATTTCTTTTGCGCGATTGTAAAGTTTTTGTGTTGTATTTGTGGTGGGAATAATTTAGAGAGCAATCTACTGAAATAACCAAATTACATACTCCCCCCACAGTTTGAATGTAATTACATTTTTAGATGAATTAGAGTTAATACGTTACACATGAGTATTGCTATTTTTTCTACACAGTTAAATGATTTCAGTCAGGCATCTTCCCTTTCGATGAAATTTTATGTAAAACACTGAAGTCTCCCAAAAAGATTCACTTTCAACTTTTCCTTTTTGTATAATTCTAATTCCTTTCTCCATAAAAACTTAAAAACTGAGACGATAGATATTGAATAGCAACTAAAAATAAACCACGTTTTTAGACGGAAGATTTATAGTTATATTGAAAATATAATAATGATTTAGTCGGTTTAGTAAGCACTTTAAGAAGATTTACTGCCAACATAATAATACAATTTGATCTGGACAAATGTGCGAAAATCCAGTTTAGTCAAAGCTCGCTAGTCAAGTTTTAAAACGTCAGTCTTGAAATAAACACTGGTAATTGTATCAATAAATAAAGAAAAGAAATAAAAGAATCAGTTAGAGAATAATATCAATATTAAGAATAGATCTGAATGCTAAATATATATCATAGTAATCAACAACTTGTTAATATCATTAGTAATGTAAATTTCAGTATAATAAACTGGTCGAATGAATACAAAAGTTTGAAAACTTGAATTAGAATACATCTCCTAAGAACAGAGAATTAATTTTTATTTATTGCGGACTTTTTGTCCTCATCTTGGTAGTTTTTGTGTTGTTTCTTCTTAGGCCAAATTTCACCTCTGGCCAAATTTCACCTCTGGCCAAATTTCACCTCTGGCCTTCTTAAGGTGATTTACCGCGACCTCGGATAGGAATGCTGTGCCCGTGGCGCAGCGGATAGAAGCGTTGAGTCTCTACGGTTCCAGGTGAGCATTGTCAGAAGATAACGGTTTCAAATCCAACCCAAGCCGGCCAGAGGTTTAAAAACGCAGTGCGATAGACAACAACTATGGAAGGCAGTAATTATTGGGGATACGGTTTCAAGACTCAGCATTCCTATCCGAGGTCGCAGTAAATCACCTGAAGAAGGCTAGAGATGAAATTTGGCCGAAACGTGGTGAAAGAAGAAACAACACAAAAACTACCAAGATGAGGACAAAAAGTCCGCAATAAATAAAAATTAATTCTCAGATGAAGAAGCCTCATCTCAAAATGATTCCAATTAAAGACAATTACCGATGTAAAAGGCCTCTACATCAAAAGAGTAAATGGTGAAGGAGGATTAGTCCAACAAGAATCGACCAACAAAACAACAAATATGAGATGAAAAAATGAACATGGACACAACAAGAGATTACTGTCTAACACTAAGAATTCTATTCTAGATCAATCATTTGTTTGTACTTTGTACACATTGACGTGGTTACAAGTATTGCTATTTAACACTCATTATTTAATTGAACCATATTTATTCTTTTGCACACAGCCAAACGGTTCCAAGTATTGCTATGCAATACCAATAATTCAATTTTAGTACACAGTTAAAGAGTTTTAAGCATTACCATTAAACACTAATAATACTATTCAACATTGCTCATTCGTTTGCACATATTTTATTGATTGCAAGTATTGCTACGTATCACTAACAATCCAATTTATGAATCACCAACAATTCAAAACATCAGTTTACACACAGTTAAATTATCAAGCAGATCTATTTCTAACAATTCTATTTAGCATATGTCATTTGTTTGCACACAGTTTAAATGTCAAACAGTTCCTTTTAACCCATAGACAGGACCCTATTAGATATTACCACTCCGGGTCAGATGGACCTGGGAGAAATGACAACGAAATGACACTGCACCTTCTCCAAATCTCAAAAGATGGAGTCTCACCATCAGATTGTTTAATGTCACATCCGAAACACTCGTTAGGAGGTCTTAACCCATTTACAGTGATGCAGTCGGAGTATTTGTGGTGGAATAAGATTTCCTGAGGTTCCACGAAAAGTAAAATTTCGGGTGCTAGTTCCACAATAATACAACACAAATTTGTACAAGCAATTTAAACACGAGAAATTTGACCAAAAACAAGAACATTAAAAAACAAACAATTTTATATATTATATCACATCGACATTGGCAATGATTATACAAAAGGTGTTCATGTGTTTGTGTAAAACACGGATATTGTCAGTCAAATTTAATGTGTGTATATGTGTGAGTATGTTCAAATTAAAAAGAGAAGGTAGGCTTGTATTTACATACGAGTGTATGTGTGTATATATGCGTATGTCTTGGTATGTATGAGTCTTTCGGCCAATTCTCCTAACTGTTGTGTATATTAGCGGATCATCTGGCGTCAATCTATCGTGCTGTGACGTGCCTCTCTGCGGATCTGTCGATCTCTCTTTTTGAACTTAAAAAATTGGCAATTTATACTTTTGGGTAAAATAGAAGTGGATAAAAGTAAAATATTTAAAGTATATTCATCATCCCCATGTCGTGTCGCTAGCATGGATATTCCTGACCCTCTCTCGCCACTTCTCCCCATCGTTCATCGCCTCTAGCAGGTCTTCAGGGCTACATCCCGTATCCTCACATAGCTGCTGAATGTATGTTCGTGCTGGTCGTCCTGCTTTTGCCCGGCCATATGTGGGGTCCATAGGAGTACATCACTTATGAGCTCGTCCCTGCTTCTCCAGCAGTGTCCTGCGTGTCTGGTTTGTCTAACTTGAATAGTTTTCGTTGGGAAGGCAGGTGGCCGTATAGTTGGTGTCTTGTGGGGTGTTGCCGCCAGGACTTGTTCAATATTGCTCGCAGCATTCTTGTGTAATTTCCATCTAGCTTCTTCTCCAGCCGTTTTGTTAGCGTCTATGTAGTGCATCCATACAGCAGTATCGATACGACCGCTGCCTGGAAGAAACTGCGTTTCATGTTATTAGTCAGGTCTGATTCCCATATGATCGTAGCCTATTGATAGTCGTCCATTCCTTCGTTAGCCACGTAGAGGTCAAATAAAGTTCAAATGCGCGGACATCGGCGAAAACGCAACTCGTGACATGTTTTAACCTATCAGATTCTCAGAAATTACTTATTTATGTTAGAAACTATTTTTGTTTCTTTGATAAATTTTTCTAAAAGTAAGTTTACGATTCACTTTTTCAAGAATATTCTATTCAATGTGCCCTTCGTTGATTGGTTTAAAACTATAAATGTATAAATTATATGTAAGTCAGATTTTGAGCCTTTTTTTCTGGGAGATTCCTATCTACGTTCTGAGTTGATTTATCTAAATCTAAAGAAATGTGTATCCCATATATTCAACAGCCCAAGTCGAGTGGACTGACTAATTTCAGATATTTTCCATTTAACATGACGATTAACTCTGTTTTATCTGAATTCGATAGAGACCAATGCCTCAATGTTTGCTCGCGGCTACACAGCAGGGATTCAGCTTCGCCTGGCGTATTTTTTTTTAGATCATCCACGTTGTCGGCATCTGCAGATCCGTTGTGTGAAACCTGGGTAGGTAGTTTTTGACTCATTTTGGTATGTATATATATATATATATATATATATATATATAGTTGTTTGATTGTTTTGGTTTGATGGCATATCAACCTTTGTAGGTTATTTAACGCCAAATCCGTTTTTATGAAAATAGTTCTATTTCAAACAATTCAGCCCAGGACAGGCACGCAGCTCGATTGTAAGTGCAGTTTAATTGTGAAAAACATTTTTATTTCAAGCTATTCAGTTTAGTCAAGCGGTTCTAATTCACCTAATTCAGTTTAGTATAAGTACATATTTTGTTTACATACAGTTATATGTCATAACAGTTCAAAATTAAACAAATCAGTTTAGTGTAAATAAATAAATATAATAATATAATATAATAATAATTCAGTTTAGCATTAGCATGCAGTTTAAATGTAAGTACGGTTTAATTATCAAAAACATTCATTTCAAGCTATTCAGTTTAGTCAAACAGTTCAGTTAAGCATCAGAATGCCGTTAGTTCAATTTAACCCATAGATAGAGCCCTATCAGGTGGTACCACATCGAGCCAGAGTGGACTTGGGAGCGATAGCTATAAAGGGGTACTCTGCATTCCCCAAAGCTCCTGCATTACTGGAACCTTACCATCAGATTCTTTAGTGTCATATCCAAGACACTCGTTGCGGGGGTCTTACCCCTCTGTAGAGGTTCAGTCGGTGTATTCTACAGCCCCAGCCAACTGGGCAAGCATATATATATATATATATATATATATATATATACGAGGTGCATATGATAAGTTTCCAGTCTTTTTTTTTTATATGGGCACTTTTATTGATAGTACATACATGAAAACCTAGTCCCCTTCGAAGTAATCTCTTCCGGTTGCAATGTACTTGTACCATTCTAAAAACTTCTAGAAGGGCCCATGGAGGGCCAATGACCTTCGCCACAGCCTCTTTCATCTCCTCAGTTGTCTCATAACGACAGCCTCTGAGCTTAGGGAATAAGCAAAAGTCACAGGGAGCAAGGTCTGGACTATAGGAAGGCTGAGGAACTGTCTTGATGCCCATCTTGGTCAAATAGTCTGTGACAAGGATGGAGTTGTGGACTGGTGCATTGTCCTGGTGAAAATGCCACTGACCCGATTGAAGAGTGCTGGCCTCTTCCGACGCAATCTCTTCCTGAACTCCCTTAAAACCTCAACATAGTAACCCTAACCCTAACCCTTTGGACAATCAACTCTGGTGTATTGACTGCCTTACTCCCCCCACACACCTCTCATCATCCCTCACACACTCCCTTCCTTCCTTGAATCTCTTATGCCACTCAAAAACTGATGCTCGATTCATGCAAGATGGCCGAAAAGCAGTCTGAAGCATTCCATACGTTTCTGTGGCATTTTTTCCGAGTTTAAAACAGAATTTTATTGCATAGCGTCCAGATTGCATTTTTGAAAATCACCAGCTGTGACAATCAGGCTTTAGTAGGGTGTATTCTAATTGCTGCTGTAGCTGTTCATTTGAACCTGAAATCATAAAAATTGATCAGTCGTCCCATACCATGTATAGTAATAACATACCGAATTTTCAAGCGTCTACGACAATTCTAAATGCCCATACAAAAAAAGTCTGGGAACTTATGATCTTCGGGCGATGATTTTATTTATAGTTCAAAGTATTTGCTAACGTTAAACGTTTCAATTTCTAAATTTGAAAACATAAACCTTCATCAAGGTGTATGAGTTCTAGCCTGTTTTTAATGAATATATCATAGTAAAAAAATTAGCATACATATTATTAACATTTACAGAAATGGCTGGACTACGGCCTCGAAGTAAGCGATTTCGAACTGCAGTCAAGTTCTAACATTCCCTTTCGGACTAATAATCTTGGGAAAGGTATGAAGCCCCCCACTCTGATTCCCCCAGCCATGAGTTTAGTGGTATTAATTATGTTCATTTAAGTCCAGTCGGTTGGGGCAATAGAATACACCCCTGCATCACTGCAGAGAGGTAAGACCCCTTCGCCTACTCAACGAGGGTCTTGATATGACACTAAACAATCTGATGGTGAGGTTCCATTAATGGGGAATGAGGAGACCCCTTTACTGCAATCGCTCCCAGATCCACTCTGACCTGGTGTGGTAGCACCTGATAGGGTTCTATCTATAGCTCAAATAGAACTATTTGACATTTAAACTGAGTACAAACAAATGACATACACTAAATTGAATTGTTAGAACTGTATAATCATTTAACTGCGTTTAAACGAATGACTGATGTTTAAATGAATTGAATTGAGATACATAGCAATATTTGGACTTTTGCTAAATTGACTTGTTAAAAATGGAACTCTTTGATATTTTAACAGTGTATATCAACAAAATGTGTTTACAAACCATATATCTTATATATATATGAAAAAACAGGAATTGCATGAAACAACTAACAATGGTTGATATGCCATTAAACCAAACCAAATCAAACCAAACCAACTATTCTTCTACAAGGATGTATAAAACGTTTAAGAACCCATAAAGATTGATATACAATTGAAACTAATTCTTCTTTAAAGTTACACAAGTAATGCACTGTTTTTGGTTGCTGAATTACGGATCTATTTATCGGTAATAAAGAACATAGCTTTAAAGTAGTGAAATCTGTACCTGAAAGAATTAAGGCTGTCAAATAACTCGTGGCGGGTTAACTGAGCAATAATTCTAATATTTCGTCAATGAATTCCGAAATCATTCCCTCACTAGTGGATTATTCTATTGTATTTTCCTCTGTGTGGCTTGGAAAAAGATAGTTATGGTCATTTAAAATCTTTCTTCTCGTCTACCAGTATGGTTTCATTTTTCTAACCACTCAGAATATTCAACACGGCTAATTAGGAACAACCAACGTCTTTCACTAATTAGGAACAACCAACATATTTAACACGGCTAATTAGGAACAACCAACATATTTAACACGGCTAATTAGGAACAAACAACGTCTTTCGCTAATTAGGAACAACCAACGTCTTTCACTTCATCTTGGATTGGCTTCTTGAATGAGTTTTACGATCCTCTCCATTGTTTCATTGAGAGTCTTTTGTTTTTCTCGCTTTTTCGTTTCTTTTACCAATTCATACACCTTGATGAAGGTTTAATGTTTTCAAATTCAAAAATCGAAACGTTCAACCTTAGCAAATACTTCGAAATGTTAATAAAATCATCACCTGAAGATCATGTGCTTTTTCATATTTGTATTATATATTATAGGATTTACACTCCTATATTTTAAAAGGGCCGTGATGCCTCTTGTTCCCGAAACAAAGATGGAGGACGTCGGTAAATTAATCAGTCTCGGGAACCTATTGGTCAGGAAAATCGCGTGATTTGTGCTCACAACTACGTCCGCAACTTTGATTTTGTTCCGTGCATTTTGAGCCGACCGCATGACAAGGATTTCCTATATATACTCTCGTCTTCCAAGAACGCACTATCTTACATTTTGACTTTCAGAGACAGCACTCTCTCTCACCACCTAGTAAGACTATATTAGAATATTTGTAATGTGTCCTTTGTCATGTATTTGTTGATATATAAATTTAATTTTCTTTGTACTCCTTTGTTTTGAATGTTCTTTTGTCCGCGTCGTTTCACATCGTGTACTTCATTTGCTTTTCAATAATAACCCAACAGAATATCCAACAACTATTCAAAAGCATACTACCACAATATATATATATATATATATATATATATATATATACCAAAAAGAGTCAGAAACTACCTACCCAGGTTTCACAAACCGGTTTGTGAAACCTGGATAGGTAGTTTCTGTCTCTTTTTTTTTAGATATTCTAGTTTTGCCCTACTGAGTGTGTAGTATCACCTCCCTTACTAAGGTCAGTAAATGGGCAGTCAATACTGACTCAACAGAAATCTTGGTCCTTACTTCCACCTCGGCCAAGGAATGCTATCCCAGAATCCATCGCCTCTCACTCTTCCCTCTTCCCTTCTCTCTCCTTTTCTCTCTCGCTTTCCCTCTCCCTCTGGCCAATCAGCGGAGATAGTAGCAGTTGCCGAAGACGACCCAAGAACAGAAGAGGAGGCAGTTGCTGAAGAGATTCCAAACACTAAACACCCGTGTTGACCGCCGGACATTTTCTAGCCAACACGTGGCGTTGTATAAGAAGAATAAAATTCCTCTTTTAAAGTTAATATTTGTACTTCTCATTTATTATCTCAAATAACATTACCCAAGTACATATATTACAATGGTGATCCCAACTAAAAGGATATAAGACGCAACTTTTGAAAATTCCTGGATAAATTCAACCAATTTTTCAACTTCACGTCGCAAACGTTTCAAGAGAGAACCTTCGACGTAAGTAAATAAAAAAACAATTATTTTCCTCTTTTCTTCGTCTACAACAACAACAAATATATATATATATGTATATATATATATATATACACATATAAAAATATATATACACACAAAAAAAAACAATTAAAAAAAGATAATAAAAAAATAAATAAAAATGGAAGAAGCCTTTCTACAGCAAATTAACATAAAGACACCAGAATTCATGGAAACGGCTGTGAATGGCTGGTTTTCCATTCTGGAGGCACAATTCCACCTGCGCAATATAACGGCATCAACAACAAAATTCTACACGTTAATATCATCTCTGCCTGCAGAGGTGGTAGCTAAAATACCGATAACAATTTTAGAATAAAAAAAATACGAGGAAATAAAACAGTCATTAATTGAGGCCCACGAAAGGACAAAGCCGGAATTGCTGGACAAGTTAATGTCAACAACAACTATTACAGGCCGTCCTTCAACATACCTGCAAGAAATGCTATCGATAGCAAAACGGATAGGTATCGGAGAAGAAATAGTAATACACAAATTTCTTCAGGCCCTACCAGCGACAATTTCCCCCGTCATTGCTTCACAAAAGGAGTTAAGTCCAACTCAACTTGGAAAGCTAACGGATGAGCTTATGCCTCTGCTTAACAATATCAACGCGACAGCGTTCACCGCTCAGCATAGGACACACAAAAACTGAGAAAAGCAAAGACAATATTATTTTACCGACAGGTATTAAACCTTTCTTCCCGGAACAAAAAGCCAAAATATGTAGAGCACACCTCTACTTTGCCGAGCAAGTAAGAACTTGCAAACCTTGGTGTAGATGGCCGAAGAAGCAAAACACAAAAATACTACCAAGCTCGTGTCCACCTACACCAACTCCAACAGACTCGGAAAACTAACGGCGCGAACCATGTCTGTCCCCCTGAGTTCGCCGCTATTACAAATCAATACACGATTAGGGACAACTACATTAAAATTTATAGTGGATACTGGTGCAAGTATCTCAATAATACCAGCGTCTAGGTTAAACGGCGTCACGTTAAATCCAACACCGGTATCACTCACCACCGCTAATGGAGAGAAAATAAAATTCTGCGGACAAGCAAACCTAGAGATTGGGATACCAAGTTTGAAAAGGTCATTTTCCTGGACATTTGTGGTCGCAGATATCACCAATCCACTCCTTGGATTTGACTTTTTAAATGAATTTGGTCTCATAATCGACTGCAAGAATAAAACAATTTACGACCCGTTAACAGCTACCAAAAAGGAATTAATACTAAACACGACATCTCCAGTAAAGGTGGTCATTAACAAAGTAGAACTACCATCATTTATTCAAACCAGTCTGGATAAATACCCAGAAATCATTTCTCCTCATATAAACAAAAATAACAACTACTGCGGTGTTTATCACAGAATTGATACAGGTAGCCACTTACCGGTTTTTGCAAAATCCAGACAGCTATCAGCGGAAAAACTATCGGCGACTAAAGAAGAGTTTAAAAGACTCATAAATGAAGGCGTGATAACTCCTTCAGACAGCAAATGGTCAAGCCCACTACATCTTGTACCTAAGCAAAGTGGAGGATACCGCTGCTGTGGAGATTACCGTGCATTAAACAGCATCACTAAAAGTGATAGATACCCCATTCCCAATATAAATTCATTCACAACAAAACTCGCTAATAAACAGCGATTTACAAAAATTGATCTGATTTCAGCGTACCATCAAATTAAAATGCACCCAGATGATATTCCTAAAACGGCAATTATCTGTCCGATGGATCTTTTTCATTACGAATTTATGCCGTTTGGGTTAAAAAAATTCGTCGGCAACATTTCAAAGGTACATGGACAGAATCTTTCGTCAGATAGACTTTGTCTTTATATATTTAGATGACATCTTAATCTTCAGCGACGTCGAGCCTTCCCACAAGAAAGATATAGACACAGTTTTTAAGATTTTACAAGAAAATAACCTGAAAATATCACTATCGAAATCTATTTTCAATGTAACATCGCTAGATTTCCTAGGTTTTAGAATTAATTCAAATGGAATCACACCAACTGCTAACAAAGTAAAAGAAATAGAATCTTTTCCGTGTCCTACAGATGCTAAAAGCTTACGCAGATTTCTTGGTATGGTAGGATTTTACAGGAAATTAATACCAGGATTTGCGAAGTTAGTCTTACCTTTATCCGAAAGAATGAGATTAACACCTAAAGGATTAATTACCTTGAATAATTTGGAAAAACAATCCTTTTCTAACATTATAAAAATACTTGGCGAGCTAACAGAATTATCTCATCCTCAACCAATTTGTACACAGTATCAACTAGTCAGGGACAGCAGCAAATATGCAGTAGGTGCTGCCTTACATCAGGTCATAAATGGAAATCCAATACCAATCGGATTCTTCTAAAAAAAACTGACGACAACAAAGACGAGATATTCCACTTTTGACCGTGAACTTTTAGCAGCATATTTGTCAGTGTTACATTTTCGCCACCTCATAGAAGGTCGTGAAGTATTACTTCTGACAGATCACAAACCAATATGCGGTGCATTCCACAGTCTAAAACCTGCCAAATCAGATAGACAACAAAGACAGCTTGCAATTATTACAGAATTAATTTCAGATATAGCCCATGTGAAGGGTAACAAAAATGTAGTTGCAGATTGTCTGTCTCGCCCAACATTTGCTGTACAAATAGATATATATGATCTGCCAGCACTTGCAGATGCACAAAAATCAGACAACGAAATACAGTCCTTTTCAGATTTAAAGAAATTCACATTATCTGGAAAAGATCAATTTGTGTTATGTGATACATCAACGTCATACCCCAGACCTTTTGTACCGTGCACACTACGAAAATCTATCTTTGACAGCTTGCATGCAATATCACACCCTGGAATAAAATCATCTATCAAAATGATTAAGGCTAGATTTTACTGGCCACATATGGATAAAACCATCAAAGAACTATGTGCATCATGCACATCTTGTCAACAAGCAAAAATATACAGACATACAAAATTGCCTGTACAAACGTTGGAAATACCATCATCAAGATTCCATACTGTACACATTGATATAATTGAACCACTACCACCAGCGAAATGCTCCAACAATCCTTACATCAATCCATGTCGGTATGTTTTAACATGTATAGATATTACAGCACAAACCGTAGCAGAAGCTTTTGTAAACACGTGGATTACGCGCTTTGGTGTTCCACTCCACGTCATATCAGACAAAGGCAAACAGTTTGAGAGCGAACTCTTCCTTGAACTATCAAAAATTATTGGATTCTATAGGCTATGTACAACATCCTATCATCCACAATGCAATGGACTTATAGAAAGAGCCCACAGAACCTTAAAAGCAGCTATTATGGCCCGAAAAAAATTTTGGATTTCAGCCCTACCAATAGTTCTCATGGGAATTCGAAGTATGCCCTACTGCTCCAATTTTTCCCCTTTTTATGCGGTCACAAGTGCACAAATGTTATTGCCACAACTAATGATAAATACGGAAAATACAGAAACAGTTACACAAAATTTTACGTGAGAACTGCAAAAAACTCTGGCAAAATTCGATCTGACAGACTTTTCAAACAGAGAAAAATCAACAAAAACATCATACGTGCCAGATCAACTTCAAACTTGAGATAAAGTTTGGATTAGGATAGACTGCGTTCGAAAACCGCTAGAAGCACCCTATTCAGGTCCTTACATGGTACTCGAACGAACACCAAAATATTTCCTAATAGAAACTAACTCAAATATGCATACACAAGTTTCAATAGACCATTTAAAACCTTACATTGAAAACAAACAAAAATGTACACAAAATGCAACTACCAATACAAATAAAAAGTCTGAAAGTTTACCTCCTGAAAAAGTGCAGGAACATAAAATGAAAACAAGAACTTCAGGTAGAACGGTTACATGGAAAAAGGATAACGAGTATATTTATTATTAAAACAAAAACAAAAGCAAAAAAAAAAAAAAACAAAAAAAAAACAACAAAAAAAAACAACAAACAAAACCAAACAAAAACTCCGTTTACTGGTAGGGGAGTATTGTAGTATCACCTCCCTTACTAAGGTCAGTAAATGGGCAGTCAATACTAACTCAATAGAAATCTTGGTCCTTACTTCCACCTCGGCCAAGGAATGCTATCTCAGAATCCATCACCTCTCACTCTTCCCCTTCCCTTCTCTCTCCTTTTCTCTCTCGCTTTCCCTCTCCCTCTGGCCAATCAGCGGAGATAGTAGCAGTTGCCGAAGACGACCCAAGAACAGAAGAGGAGGCAGTTGCTGAAGAGATTCCAAACACTAAACACCCGTGTTGACCGCCGGACATTTTCTAGCCAACACGTGGCGTTGTATAAGAAGAATAAAATTCCTCTTTTAAAGTTAATATTTGTACTTCTCATTTATTATCTCAAATAACATTACCCAAGTACATATATTACAAGTGTATTGAGCAAGTTTACATATTACCTTAAGTAACTCAGTCAATTTTCTTTTTTTTTTTTTTTTACTTTTGGCTAGGCATTGTGGTGTTGGTTGATTATTTTCAAGTAGTACGAATATTTTTAGTCTTTTCTTTTTTTTATTATTTTTTCAAGATATCGGTTTGCAATAAAATTTCTAATTACAAATTACATTATCGGTTTTTTTTTCACGCTATCTGAGTTATGGAATTAGTAATGAAAATAAAAATAAAATATACAAATCGGAGTTTGATCCCAGGGGGAGTCATACCAAAACCCCAAAAATGGTACTTGATGCTGCCTTGCTTAACAATCAGCATTATTAGTATGGATCAAGAATAAAATAGAGCAATCCAGGGAAAAGGGTAACGCCCTCTCCTACTTTTCAGTGTCGTAGCTAATAAAAAGGGAGCCTTCAGGTCACCCTCGACTACGCTCACCACCTTACTTCTATGTATATATATATACACAAAAAGCAAGAGAGAGAGAGAGAGAGAGAGAGAGGGAGAGAGAGAGAGAAGTGAAATAAAGACTTTATATGTAAACCATAACGTTATGTCGTTTTTTAATGTAGTCTTTTTTACTATTATAAAGAGAGAGACTTTTAAAACAAGAACATATTCTATGCCCTGATCACGTGACATCAACTCAGAACGCTCCTTAGATAATTACAGATAGCCTTTGTTTTGCAATGTTTTTATTTTAACAATGCTGACCTCAATAATTCTGAGAAATTCGATGACGTTATACAAATAAGAAAAGGTTGGGCCAACTAAAAACATGCTGAATATAAATAACAATGAAAAATGAAGTCATCAAAACATTAAATTGAAAAGACTAAACGTATCGGATTCAATAAACTGAATTAAGAGAGAATAAACATCACACACACACACACACACAAACACACACACATGTTTACACACACATATACATACATATTTGGAGGAGGTGCTCAAGGTATAATGGTTATTGCCATTGGAATATGACACGGTGACTTGAGATCAAATCCTAGACGAGGCTGGTCACAATTCATATCGCCCTAATACCCTATTCTCATTCCAGCAAAGGACAAATAGAAGGGAAGACAGGACTCTTTAACCTTACTATGACAACCAGTCTAGGAGAAGGAAAACTTTGAATTAATACCTGTTAAACTCCGTTAAAAATGATCTTGTGTTACATCCTGCATGTGCGAATATGTTTGTGATACATGTACATACATAAAAGGGTGAGTCAGAAGTTTTGCAATATTTTGTTGCTTGCCTGTTTGCGATACGTATACCACATCACAGCACCAGTTCAACTTGGTAGTATCGCGGTAGTTGGTGCCCTGACACAGTGAATTGTTTCAATCGGTGTGCAGTTTGAAAGCTGCTGTCAAAATTGGGAACATATGTTTTACAAGTTTAAACTGGCCGGTAGTATAGCGGTAGATGGTGCCCTGACACAATGTGCATTGCATCACTCCGTATATGATTTTAAAGTCACAGTCTAAATCAGTAAATTACGCATTACAAGTTCGACCTGGGCCATAACGCAACGGCAACGACCGAAAAAGTATATTAACTTGACACTATTAGAAAATTTGCTCAGATTTAAGAACATCAACGGCCAGTCCTAAAACCGTGGATTCAGCGGCTGTGCTCAAAGTTATTGAGGCAAATCTATCGAGTAGCATTGGGAGAGTAAAACTTCTGATTCGCCCCTGCAATATTTAAAAGAATGACATTTTTAAAACATCTGGCATTCTATAAAGAAGAATTAGGAGAGGAGTGCCCGAAGCGTAGTGGCTCGAGCTCGACCGCGACATCGTACTAAGCGAGTTCGAACTCCAGTTGCGGGCGCTGTAAGGTCCCCTTTCGTACTTATACTCTTCATAAAGGCATGAGGATCCTTTTTCCTTGACCAATGGGTTATTTAGTATCACTGCAGTTCTTCTACAAGAAAGATTTTGGCATTAAATAACCCACGAATGTTGATATACTATTAAACCAAGACACAGAAATCAAACCACACGTATATGAACTGTTATCAAAAAAGGACTGAAGTAATTTTCCGTTTTCAATTAAACAATATTTCTCTACTTGTCGGTTGGCTGAGAATTTCATGTGATGATATATCCGCTGCAGATAACTTTTTTATCCAAACACTGCAATACTCACGGAAGAAGTCACTGCAAGGGAGATTATATAAAAAATAAACCTGATTCCAAGAGAGTATATTCGTTTGGTTTGGATTGAATGGGTTTGGTTGGGTTTTATGGCATATCGAAAATTGTAGTTTTTTTTTTGCTAAATCCTCTTTATACATATATATTAAATATATAATTTGGTTTGGTTGGGTTTTATGGCATATCGACAATTGTAGGCTATTTTTGCTAAATCCTCTTTATACATATATATTAAATATATATGACTTGTAAACACATTTTTTTGATAACTTTCTGAAATGAGCCTGATCTCTTTTTTGCACAGTGATAAATTGCTTTGAGTATTTCTATATAATAATCACAATTTAACAACAGAATTTTGTTTGCACACTGTCTGTTCTATTTGAACCATAGATAGGACCCTATCAGTTGCTACCACTCCGGGTCAGAGTGGACGAGGGAGCAATGGCAATGAAAGGGTATTCCACATTCCCCGAATCTCGAAGGCTGTGGCCGATATTTGTCGCTGCCTCCCACCAGACACGACTTGACACAAGGTCAAAAGCCCGAAGGCCGATTAAAGTGGGGATAAAGGGGAGGGGACGTCGGGAACGAGGCGAGACTCGAACCCTGTTTGTCAGTGCTGCTCATCGGCTCACTTAGTGCAATGTGAGCCTGATGAGGCAAGCAGTTTCACGAACCCAAATGTGGGTCCGGGCACGTATGCCAGTTTACGGCTTAAACTAGACGCATGGTCTAGTACCGTACAAGGGGGACAAAGGAGACAAAAATGCAGCTCGCCCACCCGGAGGTAGCCTAGTCGAAACTAGGTGCCTAATTAAAGGCCCCAAGTCTGCAATTGTTCCTTTTGCAGAGCCACGCTCCGGACCGAAGTCCACAACAGGCTCCGGGGCTTCGCTAAAAGCTAAAAGCCAAGAGCGCGCCTCCCCATCAGATTGTTTGGTGTCATATCAGGGACACTTGTTAAGGGGGATTTTACTCTTCGTCAGAGATACAGTCGCTGGGTTTGTTTTTGGTTTGATTTTATGGCATATCAATCATTGTAGGTAATAAAATGCCAAATCCTTTGCATATATATATATATATATATATATATCATCATCATGTCGTGCCGCTAGCACGGATATCCCTGACCCTCTCTTGCCACTTTTCCCTATCGCTCATCGCCTCTGGCATGTCTTCTGGGCTACATCCCGTATCTTCACATAGCTTAAGGAGGTGCCCGTGGTGTAATGGTTATCGTCACAGGATATGGACACGGCGATACTAGTTCAATTCCTGGACGAGACTGATTGCATTTCACATAGCACTAATACCCTTGGGAAAGGTATGAATCCAATTATTCTCCCTCCAGCTATGGGTAAATAGCAGGGCAGACTAGGTTCTTCAGCCTTGGTCAGGCAACTAGTCTAGGAGAAGGAAAACTCTGAATTCAAACCTGCTAAACTCCGCTTAAAAAATTGACCTTGTGTCATATCCTGCCCGAGCGGAGGGGTTGGGTAAATAGGATCTTCACATAGCTGCTGTATGTATGTTCTTGCTGGTCGTCCTGCTTTTGCTCAGCCATATGTGGGGGTCCATAAGAGTACATCACTTATGAGCTCGTCCCTGCTCCTCCAGCAGTGACATGCGTGCCTGGTTCGTCTAACTTTGATAGTTTTCGTGATGGGAGGCAGGTGGCTGTATAGTTGGTGCTTTGTGGGGTGTTGCCACCTGGACTTGTTTAATATTGCTCGCAACATTCTTGTGTAATTGCCGTCTAGCTTCTTCTCCAACCGTTTTCTTAGCGTCCAAGTGGTGCATCCATA
This sequence comes from Sepioteuthis lessoniana, assembly GCA_963585895.1. NCBI lineage: Eukaryota > Metazoa > Mollusca > Cephalopoda > Myopsida > Loliginidae > Sepioteuthis > Sepioteuthis lessoniana. The sequence goes on along the minus strand of OY757924.1, from coordinate 66,407,112 downwards.
CAGCAGTATCGCCACGACTGCTGCTTGGAAGAAACTGCGTTTCATTTTTCTTTTTTTAATAATTTGTAAACTCATTATGTTTGTAATATTTTGAAGCGATGCAAACATTTAAACATTTGCACAGGTATTTTTATCTAATTTGAATAATTCTGTTTACTCTTAGTCATTTGTTTGCACTTAGTTAAATGGTTACAAGCCTTGTTATATAATAGTAATAATTTAAAAACAGTCATGTTTTGCATACATTTAAATATATACATACGATATGTCAGAGATTATTTAGTCCGTAATTTAATTTGTAAATATGTTAGAACCAATTTGTTTACATATTGTATCGCAATTGTTTCTTCACCTAAATGGTTTCAATTATTTTTATGAACACTAGTTATTCTATTCAACAGTACTCTTTCGTTTGTACTAAGTTGAATGGTTCCAAGTATTGCCATGAATCACTACCATTTTAATTAAACATTAGTCATTTGTTTTCACATAGTTAAATGATCAAAGGGTTCTATTTCAAACAATAAAATTTAGCTAAAACCATTTGTTTGCCCTCAGTTTAAATGCCAAACAGTTCTATTTCAGCTAAAGATGAGACCCTATCATGTGCTACTACTCCGAGCTATAGTAGACCTGGGAGCATTGGCAAGGAAGAGGTGCTTCGGATTCACTCAGACTCCAGCATTACTGGAGCTTCACTATCAGATTTTTAGTGTCATATCCAGGACACTCGTATAGAGAGTCTTACCCATTTGCCGAGAAGCAGTCGGTGTATTATCTCGGGCAGGATATGACACAAGGTCAATTTTTAAGCGGAGTTTTAACAGGTTTGAATTCAGAGTTTTCAGAGTTGCCCCACCAAGGCTGAAGAACCTAGTCTGCTCCACTATTTACCCATAGGTGGAGGGAGAATAATTGGATTCATACCTTTCCCAAGGGTATTAGTGCTATGTGAAATGCAATCAGTCTCGTCCAGGATTTGAACTCGGGTCGCCGTGTCTATTTCCTACGACGATAACCATTACACCACGGGCACCTCCGTCGGTGTATTATACAGACACGGTCAACTAGGCTCGAGTATCTTGGTCAACCTATGAAATTTCAAGCTGACACTTGCACATAACAACATAAACTAACATACGTAGGCGTAGATACGAGAATCCAAGTAAGACTATTACCTCTAAAAGTCCTAAGCCCCCAATGACTGTAGGTCTTTCAACCTGGGCTCCTGCCTCGAAAAAAAAAGATATAAACAGCAATTACATGTTATCTAATTGCTCTACTAGCGTTTATATAACCGGCTATATTCTCGAGGCAATTTAATACATTCCCCAAAATAAAAGAATTATGTATAGAATATGAAATGCGGCATTTTATTGGCAATAGCATTGCAGAAGTGAAGAATACATGGCCGAAATTTCGGTCATCCGGGTTTAAGTACTTCAAATACCGGCTGTTCGCATTAAAGAGTTGAACAAAAACTTCAAAGAGATTTGTAATAAAAAAAGAAAAAAAAAAGTAGTAGAATAAAAAATAAAAATAATAATAAAACTGTGTCATTGATCACATCGATTTTTTCCCGTCCTCTTAATCTATTCAATTTGCTAATCTTTTACTTAGTTTCTCACAAAAATAAAAAAAAATGAGTACCCAGTTAGATTCGAACTCACTCGCAGAAGTTTGCTTGATGAGCTTGATAACTCTAAAAAAAAAGGTGAAGTTATTCTCAAAGATTAATTATTTGTCCTAAGTTGGTTTTTAAAAGGTTTCCGATATAGATCCCTAAGTGAGGATCGAACTTACTACCCAAATAATTCGTCTGCAAGACTAGCTTTGTAACCACTTTAAAATGCTTCCATTTAATATATATATATATATATATATATATATATATATATACAATATGATAAGCAGAGACACCATTGGTAATTGTAGTCGAGGAACTTAAGTAAAACAGTGAAACAACGAAGGACCCTTTTCATCCGGCTCTTTTCAAGTTGGGAACACCGGAAATTTAACTAAAAACGGGGTATATATATGTAATATATAAGCAGAATGGCCCGATAGAGGGTGGAAAAACAAAAAAAAACTAAGTAACCCCTGTATATATATATATATATATACGTTAATTTTTTATCGTTTCCGTTGACTGCTTTATTAATAAAATATCGTTTGGGCCAAACTTTTAAAGTCAGAATTATCCTGATGATCCGGTCGGTGAAAATTAGGTAGATTAGTTCTGACTTTTTTCAAGGAATACGAATGGCTTTAACCATTTCCCTTTCTGATTTTACCCTGTTTCTGTATTTTTTTTTTTGATTTAACAACTAGAGTTATAGTATAGGTATAAAAAATAAAAACAAAAAAATTAAATATACATCATCATCGTGTTGTGCGGCAGGCACGGATATCCTTGACCCTCTCTCGCCACTTCTCCCTATAGTTCATCGCCTCGGGCAGGTCTTCAGTGCCACATCCCGTATCCTCAAAGAGCTGCTGGATGAATGTTCGAGCTGGTCGTCCTGCTTTTACCCGGCCATATGTGGGGGTCCATAGGAGTATATCACTTATGAGCTCGTCCCTGCTTCTCCAGCAGTGACCTGCATGTCTGGTTCGTCTAACTTGGATAGTTTTTGTACTGGGAAGCAGGTGGCCATATAGTTGGTGCGTTGTGGGGTGTTGCCGCCAGGATATATATATATATATATATATATATATATATATATATATATATATATATATATATATAGTATTATTTGGTCCAGTTAAACCGGAGTTGGGAGTAATTCAATAGGACCAGAAAACTATTCAAAAGTGAACATTCAAATTTTCCTGGTAAAGAGCTCAATGTAACAGACATTACAGAGCAATAATTTAATTAAGAAAAAACACAAACCGGTCACATATATTTCCATCCTGTTATGTGTTTTTGATAAAATCAAAAAACATGAAAAAAAGTTAACAGGACTTCTTCAGATTTTATGGATGAAATAAATCAGAATTGACAGAGGAAAGAAGGGTTGGAGGGGATAGAAGAGGGGTGAAGAGTTATCTCCACATTTAGCCCACTTCCGTTTTTTATTTTATTGTCGGTTAGAATTAGAGTAAATTAATTTAAAAAAAAAAAATTGTTTTTTTTAAATTCTAGATTACTTTTCGACTTAAAACTACAGATCTAATACTAAATTAGAAAATTAACTTTATTCAATACCTTTAACTTTTTAAGAATCAAATTTATTTTTGAGCCTATTAAATCAGTTACACTTTTAATGATTAGTACGTATATATGATATGGTTTTTTCACATTTTTCATCTTTTATTTTATTTTATTTTTATTCATTTACATTAATTCTCAATTTAATCCTATGTTCTTTTTAAAAAACATTATTTATGTTAAATTTCTATAGTTTAAATTTAGCCTATGTATACACCTAGCAATTAATTCACATCTCTTATGTAATCATTTTTCAGGCTCTGGGTAAAGTAAAATCTTTATCTTTTCTTTTAAATACAGATTACATTTACTATCGAAACATTTTGGAGTATTTGACCATTTTAATATGGACCATTAAATCTCAGGGGTTAAACCTTTTTTTTTCAACTCCAAAAATGCTAAGATAGAGCAGTTTGATGTTTCATATGTTCATGGGAGAAAGAATATTGTGATTAGCGTATCTAATTTTCCATTTCGTGGAAGAAATTCCAATATAGGTTTTTCTATCATTTGATATTCTCTTTTGGGTAAATAATTCCTAGATATACTACATTTTTAAGTTACATAATCCATTCTTAGGGCAATCATTTGGAGCGTTACAATTACATTCGTTTTATTTACTATTATTATTATTATTTGTTCGGTTCTGAAATTCCTTAATTATCTCTTTATTATGATTAGTGATTATTTGAAAAATATTTTAGTGCTTTTTAGTACTAATACTTATATTGCTCCTGATTGGTTGAGCTCTCTTTGGAAAATTCCAACTTAAAAAAAATATCATCGGAAACCTTACCAACTTGGAAATGGATATTCATACTCCGGAATATTCACTGAAAAATATCCCTTATCCATCTAACCATGTTTTCAAATTGACTTTAACGGAGAAAATTGTGGATTTCGTCAAAGGATTGCGATGGAAGGCTTTTTTCTACCTGGACTCATGTGAAAATAATGACTATGATAAAAAGAATTTTGCAACCTCAAATCCCAAAATACTCCTCCAAATTATAAGCTACAAGACCCGTTCGAAACGGACTTGTTTAAACTATTTAGAAAGGTTAAATTTAAGAGAGGAACGTAATAATTTTCAAATGAAATTAAACAAAGATATAAAAGAAGTAAAAACTTCTAAATATATATGAATGAGGTCGAATAAATTAAAAAATATGTATAAAATTAAACCCCCAAATACCAAGAAATTCTAAAGAGCAAAATTACAAATAATTATAAAATAGACTATAATAACACTATTGACCACATAAATAAGGATACTTGTAATTTTGCTAGTAAATTACATATTGAAGAGAGGTTAGGGAAATTTTTTAAAAAGATGCTTACATTCTATTTAAGAACCGTAAACCTAATTTTGAGAATAAATTGCAAACAAGATTGATTAATCCCTCAAAAACAGAGGTAGGTAGGATATCTAAAAATATTATTCAAAATATTGTAACAAATGTGAAAAAAAGCTAACCATAGTAATCTTTGGAGGAACTCGTATGAAACCATTTAATGGTCTAGGAAGATTAAAAATAAGAGTAAAGCTACTTTTATGCAATTTGATATCATTGATTTTTATCCTTCTATAACTAAAAATATTCTGATTTGTAGATATAACTAAAGAACAATATGAAATAGTATTAGCTTGTAGGAAAACAGTTCTAAAAAATAATGAATCCACGTGGGTTAAAAGTGGTTTAGATAATTTTGTCGTCCCTATGGGGGGTTATGATTCCTCACAAGTAGCTGACCTTGTGAGTTTATATATATTAAATTTTACTGTATCGTTACGTAAAGTTATTGAATAAAGTTATTTCTCTAATTTAGTATTAAATCTTTAGTTTTAGGTTGAAAAATAATTAAAATTTAAAAAAAATATTTTAAGAATTTATTTACTATAATTCTAACTGACAATAAAATAAAAAACGGAAGTGGGCTAAATGAGGAGATAACTCTTCACCACTCTTCTATCCCCTCGCACCCTTCTGTCCTGTGTCTATTCTGATTTATTTTATCCATAAGATCTGAAGAAGTCCTGTTAATTTTTTTTTCGTATTTTCGTATTTTTCAAAAACACATAACAGGATGGAAATAAATTTATAATCCTAATATGATCGGTTTGTTGTTATTTCCTAATGAAATTATTGCTCTGTAATGTCTGTTACATTGAGCTCTTCACCAGGAAAATTTAAATGTTCACTTTTGAATAGTTTTCTTGTCCTGATGGAATTACTCCCAACTCCGGTTTAACTGGACCAAATAATACTTACATTGCACCTGATTGGTTGAGCTCTCTTTGGGAAATTCCAACTTAAAAACATATCATCGGAAAACTTACCAACTCGGAAATGGATATTTATACTCCGGAATATTCACTGAAAAATATCCCTTATCCATTTACCATGTTTTTCTACTGGCTTTAACGGAGAAAATTATGGATTTCGTCAAAAGATTGCGATGGAAGGCTTTTTTTCTACCTGGACTCATGTGAAAATAATGACTATGATAAAAAAGAAGTTTATAACCTCAAATCCCAAAATACTCCTCCAAATTATAAGCTACAAGACCCGTTCGAAACGGACTTATTTAAACTATTTAGAAAGGTTAAATTTACGAGAGAACGTAATAATTTTCAAATGAAATTAAACAAAGATATAAAAGAAGTAAAAACTTCTAAATATATATGAGTGAGGTCGGATAAATAAAAAAATATGTATAAAATTAAACCCTCAAAATAGCAAGACATTCTAAAGAGCAAAATTACAAATAATTATAAAATAGACTATAATAACACTATTGATTAAATAAATAAGGATACTTGTAATTTTGATAGTAGATTACACATTGAAGATAGGTTAGGGAAATTTAAAAAGAAAGAGAGTTATATTCTATTTTCAGAACCATAAACCTAATTTTGAGAATAAATTGCAAACAAGACTGATTAATCCCTCAAAAACAGAGGTAGGTAGGATATCTAAAAATAATATTCGAAATATTGTAACAAATGTGAAAAAAGCTAACCATAGTAATCTTTGGAGGAACTCGTATGAAACCATTTAATGGTCTAGGAAGATTAAAAATAAGAGTAAAGCTACATTTATGCAATTTGATATCATTGATTTTTATCCTTCTATTACTAAAAATATTCTGATTGATCGTATTAACTACGCCCGTAAATATGTAGATGTAACAAATGAACAATATGAAATAGTATTAGCTTGTAGGAAAACAGTTATAAAAAAATAATGAATCCACGTCGGTTAAAAGTGGTTTAGATAATTTTTGCGTTCCTAAGGCGGGTTATGATTCCTCACTAATTGCAGACCTTGTAGGTTTATTTATATTAGATATACTTACTAGTATTATTAGTCCAGAACAATTATGTTTATACCATGATGGTGGTTTAATATATATCCCAAATAATAATGGCCCAATTAGCTCTTGCATACAAAAGAAGATTATGAGGGCTTTTAAGTTTTTAGGATTCAAGATAGAAGTCTCATCTAATAATAAGATAGTTAATTTCCTGAATGTGACACTAGACCTCTCGAATAACTCTTATAAACCATTCATAAAAATCTGATCAACACCCTTCATATATTAATGTTAATTCTAATCACCATAAGAACATAATTAAACAAGTCCCAAAAGCGGTAAATTTAAGAATATGTAAACTATCCGCAAATGAGAACATTTTCAAAGAGAGTAGTAAGATATATAGGGATGCCCTTAAAAATAGCGGTTTTAAGGAAGAGTTTAGGTATCTAAATGAAAATATACCTAATGATATTAATAAAGAAAATAATAAGTATGATCATAAAAATAGAAAAAGAAAAATTATATGGTTTAATCCCTCTTTTTGTAGACTAGCTAGTATAAATGTAGGTAAATATTTTTTTAAACTGATAGATAAGCAATTTTAACCTGATAATATAGTACATGAAATATTTAATAGAAAAACGTTAAAAATTAGTTACTCTTGTACGAAAAATATTTTTCAAATAATCAATAATCATAATAAAGAGATAATTTAGGAATTTCAGAACCCAACGAATAATAATAATAATAATAATAATAATAATAGTAAACAAAACGAATGTAATTGTAAAACTCGAAATGATTGTCCTATGAATGGATTATGTAATTTAAAGAATGTAATATATCAAGGAATTATTTACCCAAAAGAGAATAAAAATGATAGAAAAACTTATATTGGAATCTCCTCCACGAAATGGAAAATTAGATAGGCTAATCAAAAATATTCTTTCTCTCATGAACATCTGAAATATCAAACTGATCTATCTAAGCATTTTTGGGGTTTGAAAAATAAAGGTTTAACCCCTGAGATCTAAGGGTCCATATTAAAAAAAGGAAATACTCCAAAATGTTTCGATAGTAGATATAATCTGTGTTTAGAACAAAAGATGCATATTTTGCTTTATCCAGAGCCAGAAAAATTATTAAATAAGAGATGTGAATTAATAGCTAGGTGTAGACATAAGGCTAAATTTAAACTATAGATAACATAAATAATTAAAAAAACAAAAAAAAACAAAAAACATAGGATTGAATTGAGAATTAATGTAAATGAATAAATAAAATAAAATGTTAAATAGAAAATGTGAAAAAACATATCATATATACGTACTAATCGTTAAAAGTGTAACTGATTAATAGGTTCTAAATAAATTTGATTTAAAAAAATGTTTCAATTGAATTAAATTAGATCTTGAAATTTTACTGTATCGTTACGTAAAGTTATTGAATAAAGCTATTTTTATAATTCAGTATTAAATCTGTAGGTTTAAGTTGAAAAATAATTAAAATTAAAAAAATTTTTTTAATTTATTTACTATAATTCTAACCGACAATAAAATAAAAAAAAGGAAGTGGGCTGAATGAGGAGATAACTCTTCATCCCTCTTCTTTCCCTTCTCACTTTCTGTCCTGTGTCTATTCTGTTTTATTTTATCCATAAGATCTGAAGAAGTCCTGTTAATTTTTTTCGTGTTTTTGGATTTTTCAAATACACATAACAGGATAGAAATAAATTTATAATTCTAATGTGACCGGTTTGTTGTTTTTACTTAATGAAATATATATATATATATATATATATATATATATATATATATTATTTGTATGTGAAAACGAATTAATAGAGTTAATTTCTGTAAAATTGATTGTAACCTATTCATTTGCCTAGTGGGTAGAGTATTCGCCAATGGTCTGGTCGAGTCATACCAAAGATTAAAAAAAATGGTACAAGATGGCTCCTTGATTAACACTTAGCATTATAAGGTACGTATCAAGAGTAAAGTGGAGCAATCCAGGGAAAGGAGCAGCACCCTCCCCTACACCTTGGTGTAGTAACTATTGAAAAGGGAGCCTTCAGGTCACTCCTGACAATAGTCGCTAGCTTTATTTACTTACTACTACAACGTAGAACGTATCCTTATATAGTGAATCTGAATAAAAATTTTGTTCACCCTTTGTTTAAAAGATGGGAAATAAAATTTTTGTTATGTACAAATATTTATTTCACCCTACTGTATATATACTAGAACCTTCAATAAGTTTCCAGACTTTATTTGTACAGGCATTTAAAATTGTTGTAGACTCTTGAGAATTCACTATGTTATTTCTATACATCTTATGAGATGACTGACCAAATTTTATGATTTCAGATTCAAATGATCAGCTACAGCAGCAATTGGAATACACCCTACTAAAACCTGAATGTCACAGATGGTGAATTTCTAAGATGCAATCTGGACGTGAGGACACTTTAGAAGAACATTATGCAATGAAATTCTGTTTTAAACTCTGAAAAAAAGGCTGCAGAAACGTATGGAATGTTTCAGGCTGTTTTTCGACCATCTTGCATGAATCAAGCGTCAGTTTTTGAGTGGCATAAGAGATTCAAGGAAGGCAGGGAGTCAGTGAGGGATGATGAGAGGTGTGGGAGGAGTAAGGAAGTCAATACACCAGAGTTGATTGGCCAAAGGGTTACTATATTGAAAATTTAATGGAGTTCAGGAAGAGATTCGGTCGGAAGAGACCAGCACTCTTCAAATCGTGTCAGTGGCATTTCCAGCAGGACAATACACCAGTACACAACTCCATCCTTGTCACAGACTATTTGACCAAGATGGGCATCAAAACAGTTCCTCACCCTCTCTAGAGTCCAGACCTTGCTCCCTGTGACTTTTTGCTTATTCCCTAAGCTCAAGGAAAAACTTAAATGCTGTCGTTATGAGACAATTGAGGAGATGAAAGAGGCAGTGACTGAGGTCATTGACACGCTCACACGAAAGGACTTCTATGGGGCCTTCCAGAAGTTGTTGGAGCGGTACAACAAGTGCATTGCAGTCGGAGGAAATTACTTCAAAGTGGACTAGAGTTTCATTTGTGTACTATCAATAAAAGTGCCCATACGAAAAAAGTCTGGAAACTTATTGTGTGCTCCTTGTATATATATATATATATATATATATATATGCTCGGGCTGCATTTAAAAAAGCAATTGTTCAGCGTTTGTCTACATTTGCACCAGTTTACTGACCAGCAAGAAAAACCAATTAAAACAAACTAAAAAAACTCTTTGCCAGTTAGATTTAATAAAACATACCAAATAGATTTTTTTCTTAAGCACGCTTCTACGCACACAGGTACCCTCCCACAAACTCTCTCCCTCGCACACACCGATATATATATTTCCACAAAGCAAATTAAACTGAAAAATGATAGTATTATATCTGATTTTTTGATGATAGTTGTCCGTTCAAACCTTTGCACAGCCCGAACACACACACACACACACACACACACACACACACACACACACACACACACACACACACACACACATATATATATATATATATATATATATATATTAAAAGATCTGAAAAAGTAAAGTTACACATATATAATTGAACATAAATAATGTTTCTCTTTCTCTGTTCGACATCGCGTTCAAAACTTTATTCGACGTTGGAATGATATATAGTCCAACTTCTCTATCTTATTCCAGGAATGCAGTATTTTCTCCGTCTTCGGCATATTAGTTAAGTTGACCTATGAAGGATACTTTTATATCTTCCCACCCACCCACTCCTCATCTTTTCGCATGAGCTTATTTGGCAGAGCCTATTTATGTGATATTTGCATATTTTCGCATCAATCTCTACCGCCCCATGATTCTTTCTCAAAATAAAATAAAATAAAATAAGAATAAATAAAAAAAAACCGCATGTCAACATTTCTCGCCAGATTTATTCCTCTTATTCTATTTGCACTTTCCCAGATTTATTCCTTACTTCAGCTGTTGCTGCTTCAAGTCATTCAATATTTTTATAACACGGAATTGCAAAGTATTTCCAACTATAGATTTCAAATAAAGAATATTTAAACAAGAGCTGCTTTGAATTAAAAGTTTTGCCACATAACTAAAAAAAAAAGCTATGGAACATTAAGGTGACGGTGATACCACTTGTAATTTGTGCACTTGGAACGATACCCAAAAGCTTTGTAAGAAGACTGAAGGAATTATAAATTGGAGACCGTACCAAGATCGTCCAGATTTTAGCGTTAGTAAAATTACCGAGAAAAATCCTGCTGACTTGAGGAGACTTACACTCATTCAGACTCCAGTGAAAGACAATCAGTTAACGATGGTGTGAAAAACTTGCAAAAAAACGAAAATAGTGACAAGTTCTTGGATTTTGCTAGAGAACAAAAAAGGCTTTAGAAAATAAAGGTGACGAGATTACAATTGTAATTAGTGTGCTTGGAACGATCCCTAAAAGTTTGATAAGGGGACTGGAATAATTCTAAATCGGGGGATCAGCCGAGACTATTCAAACTACGAGATTACAAAACGGAAACCTGAAGAAAGAAACTGAACCTTTAATGATAGCATAAAATAATGCCATTAGGACCAATTATATCAAAACTTACCGGGCCATTGGCTTAATCTGTAGAGTGTTCGCTAACGGTCGGGAAGACCGAGGTTCAATCCCTGGTCGAGTTATACCAAAGACTCAAAAATGGTATTTGATGCAGCCTTGCTTAACACTCAGTATTATATGGTAAGGATCAAAGGTAAAGCGGAACAATCCAGGGAATGGAGTAGTGTCATTTCCCCTCTTCGGTTCGGGAGGGGGTTATTGCCTGGAACCTGAGGCGCCCCTAATAAGGGGAATGCTGAGAGGGCCGTTGGCATTTTTGGAAATGCTGGGCGCGTGTGGACTCTAGCTCTGCGCCGGGACCCACCAAAAAAGGCCTTGTGTCTTACTCTTCCGGTGGTGGGACGGAGGACAAATACTGCGGTATCGTAATACCGTAGTATTAGCAGGAGTACTAGTAGTACGCAGCCGTGTACGACTACCAATATTGGACACCACCGGATAGTAAGCTCTGCTTACCTTTACATTATCCTTTGTAACCTTTTGTTAACATATCTTTCTCACCTCTAATCCGTATTCCGTGTTTTCCTTCCGTGGTCCTAACCTTGGGTCCACACCACTAACCATACGTACATCCTTGGAAATAAAAGGAAAAGAAGCAGATTTTATTTTTATACATCAGCGTTTTCATTTTATCTTTGCTATTCAACAGCAGAAGACCAAATAAATTAAAATGAAAAACGAATTTGTCATTTAGTGGACTTTTTGTTCTGGTAGAGCACTGAATTAAAATGAATGAATACTAAAAGATAAGCATATACTTAGATCATGACTTGAAAAGTTGTGGAATATGAGAGTTACGGTGATACCATTAATAGTTGGCGCACCAGGAACAGTTCGAAAAGCTGGCGGAATTGGAAATCAGAGGAAGAATCGAAACCATCCCGACTACAGTATTGTTAAGATCAGCTAGAATACTAAGAAGAGTCCTGGAGATCTGAAGAGAATAACTGTCACTCAGACACGAGTGAAATACCACCAATGTAGGAGTAAAATCATCATCATCATCATGTCGTGCCGCTAGCACGGATATCCCTGAGTCTCTCTCGTCACTTCTCCCTATCATTCATCGATTCTGGTAGTTCTTCAGGGATGCATCCCGTATCCTCACACAGCTGCTGTATGTATGTTCGAGCTGGTCGTCCTGCTTTTGCTTGGCCATATGCGGGGGTCCATAGGAGTACATCACTTATGAGCTCGTCCTTGCTTCTCCAGTAGTGTCCTGCATGTCTGGTTCGTCTAGCTTGGATAGTTTTTGTGATGTGAGGCAAGTGGCCGTATAGTTGGTGCTTTGTGGGGTGTTGCTGCCAGGACTTGTTCAATATTGCTTGCAACATTCTTGTGTAATTGCCGTCTAGCATCTTCTCCAGCCGTTTAGTTAGCGTCCAAGTGGTGCATCCATATAGCAGTATCGACACGACCGCTACCAGAAAATAATTTGACAAATTTTCAAAATATAAGGACCAGTAAATAGAAACTGCAAGAATGCAATATTTAAGAATAATTAAGAATACTGATACACAAATTAAAAAGAAGCCCCCCGCTGCAATCTATTTCTCCCTGAAATCCAGACGGTCGTACTCATGAACCTTGTTCATAAATTAAAAAAATATATCTCAGCTTAATATGCTCAATAATTTTCTCCTACTGAGGTGTAGCCGAAGTGTAACGAGTATTATATTAGGAAAAAGTGAAAAAAGAAAAAAAGAAAAACAAGTTAAAATTCTGGACAAAACTATTTACGTTTCTCTTCCCACTTAGGAAAAGGGAGTGTTTCGTGTGTTCTCCCTCCAGCAATAAGTAAATAGTAAGGCCGGTACCAAGGGAAAAGAGTCTAGAAGAAAACACTGAAATCCAGCTTTACTCCGCTTTAAAACACTGGCTTTCTGTCATATACTAATCCTGGCGAAATTGCTGGGTAAATAAACACGACTGGCAGGTGAGTATTATGTGAAAATAAGTTGCTCAGCTCTCTCGAGAGAGAGATGCCGCCTTGTCATCTGGGGTCGAGAAATATGCCGACTCCACCTCTGTTGAATGATAAAACCTCTCTTGGCGACAAGGGTCCTTGATATGATACGAAACTGCATCTGATGGTGAGGCTCGAGTTATGGAGCTTTGGGCAGTGTGGAGTACGCCTTCATTGATATTAGTTCTGGTGTGTTAGTACCCACTAGAGCTGCATCTATGGGTCAAATAGAATTATTTCATTATTTACTATACTGGAAAACTTATGACTATTTACAAATGACTAATATTAGATAGAACTCAAGAGAAACTGGTCCTGTTAGCTGGGGCAGCAGAATACACCGACTGCTTCTCTGTAGAGGGGTAGATCTTCCTCAACGAGTGTCCTGTATATGACACTAAACAATCTGATAATGTGGCTCCAATAAAGCTGGATCTTTGGGGAATGCGGAGTACCCCTTTATTGCCATAGTTCCTAGGTTCACTTTGACCTGGAGTGGTAGCACTTGATAGGGTCCTATCTATTGGTCAAATAGAACTAATATGTGTACTTATGCAAAACTGAATTGTTTGAAATAGAAATATTTTGATATTTTAAACTGCGTAGTTATGCTAAACTTAATTGCTTGAAATAGAATTGTTTTTAACATTTAACTGTGTCTAAGCAAAAAAACTATACTCATACACAACTGAATTGTCCGAAACTTTTTATCAAAATGGCTTAATTCGGCGTTAAATGACCCGAAAAGTGTTGATACGCCATAAAACAAAATAACTAATCGATATCAGAAGCAATATTTGAAACCATTTAACTGTGTACAACAAATTAATTAATATTAAACTGAATTATTAGTATTCGGTAGCACTATTTGAAACCATTTAACTGTATACGATCTCATCTCATCTTGTCATGCCATCAGCATGGATATCCCTGACGCTTTCTCGCCAACTCTCCCTATCGTTCATTGCTTCCGGCAGGTCGTCAGGGCTACACCTCGTATCCTCACAGATGCTTTATCTAGGTTCGTGCTGGTCGCCCTGCTTTTGCTCGTCCATGTGAAGGGGTCCATAGGAGTACATCACTTATGAGCTTGTCCCTACTTCTCCAGCAGTGTCATGAGAGTCTGGTTCATCTAATTTGGATAATTTTCGTGTCTTCAATAGCAATATTTGAAACCATCTAACTGTATACAATAATTAATTAATGTTAAACTAAATTATTAATTTTCGATAGCAATATTTGAATCCATTTAACTGGGTGCAAGTAGAGGAATAATGTTCAATAGAATTATTTGTATTAGACAGCAATACCATTTAGTATTCTGGGTATTACATTAATTTGCCCTTGATGATGAGACTCCAATCTTGCAGGTTCACTCTGACCTGGAGTGGTAGTATCTGTTAGAGTCCTATCTGTTCGTTCAAATAGAACCGTTCAATTTTTTTTTGCAAATGAGTTTTAATAGTATTTCTATGAAACCATACATCTGTGATCTTGTTGTTCGTATTAGATAGGAATACTTGATAAAGAGAATTTCTTAAATAAAACAGCAATACTTGAAATCATTTTTCTGCTAATAAATGATTAATATCAAATAGAATTATTAGTGTTTAATAGCGATGACAAAAACCCTTTAACTGTGTTCAAACAAATGAGCTCAAAATCGTTTGAAAAGTTACCCACAAACTATTGACTAACAAATTATATATATATATATATATATATATATATATATATATATATATATATATATATATATATATATATATATATTAGGGTGCATCAAATACCAAACTTTTTCAAAAATTTCAAAGGATTAATTTGTCTCCAATTTAGTTTTATTCCATTTGTATAAAAAGATTGTCATGCAAAGGATTATGGAATTCTGCTAATTTTTTGTATGGCCACCTTGTCATTTTATCTTTATTATTTTATGCCGTGTATAATTTTTGTCATATTTAAGAGGATATAAGTAAAACTTAATAGAAATTTGTAATTAGTTCGTTTATGGACATTTTAGATAGATAAATTCATGTAGTTTATAAGCCTGTATCAAAACCCATGAATAGTTGGTTCACTACAATTTTAAATGTAATGAAAAACATGGATTTTCACAATTTTTTAAATTTATATACATTATTATAAGCAGGTAAAGCTATACTTATCTTTTAAAAGAACGTTTGCGAGGAGTTGGAATTATTTATATAATCATATCAATACAATATCAATAAAAAAAAATTTTCATCAATATATAACTAAACAATAAAACATGATTTGATACCTATTTTGCCAAAAATTATATCACGAAAAATTATTTTTGATGTAAATTTCTATGTTGAGCGATATTAATATTGAAGTGCAACGTGGTTGTATTAGGCAATATCGAAATAATTCCACAATTTGAAAATAAATATCTATTTTATATAACAAACAAAATAAAATTGGGGACTGTAGTATATTGGTTAGTAAGAAACGGAAGCACCGTTTCGGCCATCTTTGAGTTGTGTATATAAAAGGTGGAAGCGATTACTTCTCGGTGTACGTTCACTCTCTGGACTATTTGCGTTTAGTGCGTTAAACAGACTACAACAGGGACATCCCTATTTAGATACACAATGGACTCTTCCAATTAAGATATAACAGTCGACTACAATACTCTCAGTGAATTGGTTGCAAATAGCTGTTGCTGTTTTGCCCAATTGTACCAATCTGTTAGATCGGGCACACTTCGGCTAGCCGTAGTATCAGTGGCATGGATCTGGTCGAGTGTGTCACGTCACTGGATACGGTAGTCAATCGAGGCTGCCTGGCACAGGTGCCGAGTAGGCCTAGCATTGATGTCACGTGGCCAAGACTGACATTCCTCGAGTCTCAGAGGGAGCCTCATCGGAGGGGCGAGGTTAATCGACTGGCCCCCGAGGTGCCTCTTTTTAGGGAAATGCTGACGGCACCCGAGGTATTTTGAGGAATGGTGGACATGTCCTGGCTACGGCCCTGCGCTCAGAACCACCTTAAAAAGGCCTTGTGTCACACTCACCCGTTTAGTGGGGATGGCGACGAATACCGTTAGAAGCAAATAGCTCTCCAAGCTTCAAATAATTCTTAATGCAAGAGTACCTATCTAATACAAAAAAAATTCTAATAGATCTATCCACTCTGGATAAGAAAAGACTAGAAAGTAACGGCTATTAATCAGTTATCAAGAATCCTCAAATCTCTAGAAGTTAGTCTCACTCTTAGACTGACCTCCCGGTGCTAACTGTATCCCCTATACAAAACGAAGTGTCCTGGGTACGACTAAACTGTGTCCGATGGAGATCTGGGGAGTGTGGATTGCCACCTTCATTAGCATTACTCCTATATCTCGTCTGATCCAGTGGTAGTCCTATTTACCAACCCCTCCGCTCGGGCAGGATATGACACAAGGTCAATATTTTTCAAGCGGAGTTTAACAGGTTTGAATTCAGAGTTTTCCTTTTCCTAGACTAGTTGCTTCACCAAGGCTGAAGAACCCAGTCTGTCCTACTATTTACCCATAGCTGGAGGGAGAATAATTGGATTCATACCTTTCCCAAGGGTATTAGTGTTATGTAAAATGCAACCATTCTCGTCCAGGATTTGAACTCGAATCGCCGTGTCCAATTCCTACGACGATAACCATTACACCACGGGCACCTCCATCCAGTGGTAGAACTAGTTTGGTTCCCATTTATGGAACAAATAGAACTGAATGATTATTTGTAAACTTTTTCCCATTGATCTCTAAATTATTTGTATTAAGAATAGTTTCAAGAAGATTTTGGCCCAGTGGGCAGGTGTAACATATTGACCCCAGCCGAGCTGTCAAAATAGGAAATGCACCTGTGTAAATAACTGGTGCATCCAGTCGAGGAATATCAAGATATACCTTGACCGTGCACGGGTTGAATTGAGTGCGATTTGTGACGCCCACAAGAAGAATGTGGAGGTCGAACAATTATATAACCCGGGTGAAGACAGGAAGTCAGATCAGTTGGAGATCAGATCAGTTGGAGATAAAATGCGGTAGAGAAAACAAGCACCTAGCATAGGGGGCACTCAGGCCCCCGATTGAGCAGTCGCAGTCGGAGAGAAGATGCTGGAATGAGGAACATATCCCAGAAAGGATGGGCCCCCAGGCCCCCGGTTGAGCAGCCTAGTAGAACGGAAAAGAAACGCTGTTAGGGCCATAAGAGTGGGGGTCAATATGTTGCAGTTCTGTTTAGCCTCCACCTCACCTCTCACACAGTAAAACCTTTTGTAACCCTTTCGAACCCTTTCAAATAAAATGAGAGGTATATTTTTCTAAAGAACTGTGTCGCTCGTCTTTATCGTGTGGAATATGTTTCTGCATATATATGTGTATGTGTAGTGATCATGGTTATACAACACTGGGCTGTAGAATACACCGATTGTATCTCTACAGAGGGGTAAGATTCCCCAACGAGTGTCTTGGATATATCACTAAAAATCTGATGGTGAGGCTTCAGTAATGCTGGAATTTCGGGGAATGCTGAGTACCTCTTCATTGCCATCGTTCCCAGATCCACTTCGACCCGGAATGGTAGCACCTGATAGGGCCCTATCTATGGGTCCAATAGAACTAAACTCTTATAACGCTAAACTGAATTGTTGGATATAGAACTGTTTTTCTATTTTACTGTGTATAGACAAAACAAAATTTGTACTTAAGCTAAACTGAATTGTTTGAAATTGAACTGCTTTGATATTTAACTGTGTGTAAACCAAACTATACTCATACTAAACGGAATTGTTTGAAAATTTTATTTAAATGACTTGATTCGGCGTTAACTGATCCGAAAATAGTTGATACGCCGTAAAACAAAACAACCCAGCAATTTGAAGATATAATTGTTTACTACTTGTTACTTGAAACCATATAGATGAGAGCCAACAAATATTATTAAGTAGAAATGATAACTTGAAGCCATATAATTGTTTATAAATTGTTAGTATTAAATAGGAATTCTTGATACATCTGTGCAAATTAATTGTACCAGATAAAAATGCTCAATACCAAAGAGTCCTGTGTATGACACTAAACTGTATCTGAGGCTTCTGTTCCGCAGATTAGAGTTGTGTGGATTACCCCTTCATTGCTATCACTCCCAGGTCCATTCTGACCCAGAGGGGTAATGCCGTACAGGCTCTCATCTATAATTTGAGTGACACTAAATTATATCTGAGGCTGAGACCTCTGTTCTGCAGAACTGAGATGTGTGGAGTACCCCTTCATTGCTATCATACTCAGGTCCATTCTGACCCAGAGGAGTAGTACCGTACGGACTCTCATCTATAATTTGATTTATTTGATCGCTTTAAAAAAGTTTTTCTTTTAGACATGACAATGTGCAAAAAAACAAACTAGAAGAACAACATAAAGAATTTAAATGCAAAAGATATAAAATAACTCTAGATAGGTTGCCGTTAAAATCAATTAATCGAGAATCGCAAATATTTGGTATCATATAACTGTCTGCAAAAATCCTAAGGAACAACTATACAAAAAACTGAATACGAATATATGATAAACGCAATTCGCTAACATCTCAGAATAAAATAACCGTAGTTGGGTTGACATGCCGTTAAAGCCAATCAATCAGTCACTATTAGATGCAGTTTAATGTCATAGTTTTATACTGAACAGGGAAGTAGTCTAAGCCCCACCGACAGGGTTACTTTCAAAAAGAGTAACAATGATATTTGAACAGAAATTCAAAAACATTACTGACCGACCTCAAAAGTCTGGATAATCTGTGTACTTACATTATCCTCAGTTGGACTGTTGCCAAAAAAAAAAATTGGTTTGAAATCTCATGAGCGTCTTTGTCTAGACTGATATATTAGGCAGATGGATTAAGGAAATATTGTGCAAAAAGAAAGAAGATCCAAAATGGTGAGAGCGTGACCGCGCCATATGGCAAAATATTTGTCAGTTCTTGATTGTTTGTATATTTCATCAAATCACCACACGTAAGCCCATAAAATCTTCATTACATTCAAACATGTCACTCGCAAAGATATTTTTAACAAGAAGTTTTAGAGTCAAAGGATTAATGTGTAATTTATTTCACAGCTGCTCTACCATTCTTACAAAAAGAAAAGGAAACTAAAATGGATAATTTTAATAGAAAAAATAGAACATTGGTAAGCTCAGTTCTTAAATATATCACGGTTATGTAAAGAAGTAATTGCCGTGTTGCCAGGGGTAAAACGTATGTTGACTGTATCCCTTGTAGAAGGGTTGGATCCCCACCCCAATGAGTTGTCCAAGGCAGGACTCTAAACTGCATCTGATAGTAAGGTTCAAGTTCCAGAGCTTAGGGGAATATGGAATACCCCTTCATACCGTTACTCGAGGGTCCACGCTGCCATGGAGTGATAATAGCTGTTAAAGTTCCAAATAGATGAGTTTGCTAATTATTTTTATTAATGTTGTTTGATTTTATGGCATATAAACCCTTGCAGTTTATTTAATGCCAAATTGTTTTATACACACACACACACACACACACACACACACACACACACACACACACACACACATATATATATATATATATATATACGAGCAACTATTCGCTTACAAATATTATATATATATATATATATATATATATATAAGATTTGTAATAGAATACTTTGTTGATAACAATTTTAAACAAGCCAGAGCTCATTTGTCTGCAAACAGTTGAATGGTTTCAAGTATTGCTCTGAAACACCAACGATTAAATTCAACATCAATCGTTCGTTTGGACACATTTAAATGGTTATACATATGATTTTTAAGTGAATAATTTATGCATAATTCTATTTTTTTCATAAGTTAAAAATAATTCGTTTGCACATAGATAGGTTCAAGTATTGCTATTTAACACTAACAAACCTATTTAACTCTATTCCCTTTTGCACGGTCGAATATTTTCAAGTATTACTTTGTAATACGAATAATTCGTTTTAACAATTTCAAGTATTTTTATCTAACCGGAATAATTCTATTTAGTATTTATCCTTTGTTTGTACACAAATTTGATTAAAAGGTTTGAAGTATTGCTACGAAACACCAAAAGCTTTACTTGGATTCTGTTTAAATGGTTCTAAGTGTTGCTATATAACATTAACAATTCAATTTAACATCAATCATGTATTTGCACACAGTTAAATGGTCAAACAACTCTGTACCGATACAGGATGTAGCCTTGAAGGCCTACCGCGAGCTAAGGACGATAGAGACGGCTGACGAGAGATGGTCAGGGAGATTGGTGCTGGCGGCGTGACATCATGATGATGATGAAGAAGTGATCAAACAGTTCTATTTGACACATAAATGCGACCCTGACAGGTACTACCATTCCGGGTCAGAATTGACCAGGAAGTAATGATGATTCTCTAAAGCTCCAGTACTTAAGCCTCATCATCACATAGTTTAGCATCATATTGAAGATACTCGTTTTTGTTTTTTGTTTTTTTTGGAGAGCGGGGTTATAACCCATCTGCAGAGATGCAGACGGTGTATTTTACAGCCGTAACGAATAGGCTATTTTTATTTTGTCCGAATACCTGTTATCATATAACCATATGTAACAACCTTATATGGGTAGTCTCCGTCGAGTAATGCTAACATTAAAATAAATCTCTTCGAAAAGTATTTGTATAAGAGAGAAATACTTGATGCCATATAACAGTAGATTGTATGTATTAAAAATTTACAAGAAGTTTTAATTGTTTACTTGGGATTCTTATTAGAAACTAGCAACAATCTGAGTGCAATCAAATAATCTTTAAACAGAAATAATTATTTAAAACTTATAAACTCATGTACATGTACATCTTCTTTTTTTATTTTAAGTAGAGGAATTACGAGGTGCATACGATAAGTTTCCAGACTTTTTTCTTATGGGCATTTAGAATTGTCGGAGACTCTTGAGAATGCACTATGTTATTGCTATACATCTTATGAGATGACTGACCAAGTTTTACAATTTCAGGTTCAAATGAACAGATACAGAAGCAATTGGAATACACTCTACTAAAGCTTGATTGTCACAGCTGGTGATTTTCAAAAATACAATCTGGACGTGAGGACACACTAGAAGAACGATATGCAATAAAATTCTGTTTTAAACATGGAAATAATGACACAGAAACGTATGTAATGCTTCAAACTACTTTTGGACCATCTTGCATGAATCGAGCATGAGATTTTGAGTGGTATAAGAGATTCAAAGAAGACAGGGAGTCTGTGAGGGTTGATGAGAGGTGTGGGAGGAGTAAGGAAGTCAATACACCAGAGTTGATTGGCCAAAGGGTTAGGGTTAGGGTTACTATGTTGAGGTTTTAAGGGAGTTTAGGAAGAGATTCCTAGGGAAGAGGCCAGCACTCTTCAAATCGGGTCAGTGGCATTTTCACCAGGACAATGCACCAGTCCACAACTCCATCCTTGTCACAGACTATTTGACCAAGATGGGCATCAAGACAGTTCATCAGCCTCTCTATCGCCCATACCTTGCTCCCAGTGACTTTTGCTTATTCTCTAAGCTCACAGGCTGTCGTTATGAGACAATTGAGGAGATGAAAGAGGCTGTGACGAAGGTCATTGACACGCTCATATAGGAGAACTTCCATGGGGTCTTCCGGAAGTTGTTGGAACGGTACAAGTGCATTTCAGCCGGAGGAGATTACTTCGAAGGGGACTAGAGTTTCATGTGTGTACTATCAATAAAAGTGCCCATACGAAAAAAAGTCTGGAAACTTATCGTATGCACCTGGTATATTGTAAATGGGATTACCATGACCAGAAAATCCGGCTAATACTTTTGCACGACATACGGAAACACTGGATAGCTGTTTCGACCTAATTAGGTCTTATCAGCTGTATACAGCTATCTAGTGTTTCCGTGTGTCATGCATAAGTGTTCGCCGGATTTTCTGCTCATGGTAATTCAATTCACTTTATAAACTCATCTATAAATTATTATTATCACCTGAAATCGTATAAATGGGTTCAGATTATGAATAACATAGGAATACTTGATAAAGTAGTATTGTAAATCCTTTGTATTAAGAATAGTTGCTTGAAGCTATGATTGTTTACTAAGGATTATTATTAATTATATGAAACTATAAAACCGTGTACGAAGGAGCTGGAGTGTCCTCGTGGTGTAATGGTTAAAGCGATGGACTGCGGAATCGTAGTAAGTGAGTTCGAGCTCCAGTCGCGCTATTGCGTTCATTTTCGGACAAATACCCTAGGGAAGGGTTCCCAGCAATGGGTTAAATAGTACCACTACTGTTCTTCAGTGAGAATAGCTTTGGCATTAAATAACCTACAAAAGTTGATATGCCCTTAAACTAAGAAACGACTATTAATAAATAGAAATGATTACTTGAAATTATATAATTGTGAAGAAATTATTAATATTAGATGAGAATACTTGAACCTATATAACTAATTATGAACCAATTATCTATATCAGTTTGTACTACTTGATATCATAACTGTATGAAAAAAAACCCTTTAGAAACAAATATGAATGTACAATGATAGTGATTCCCCAACGTCTAGGCATAAGATAAACCAAGACGATTTAACATGCCGTTAAAATCAAACAATAAACTGTCCTAGTCGACTGTGTCTCCAGAATACACCGACTGCATCTCTGCAGAAATCTATGACTCCATCAACGAGTCTCCTGGATATGACACTAAACAATCTGATGGTGAGGCTTCTGTAATGCTGGAGCTCTGGGGAATGCTGAGTACCTCTTCCTTGCCATCGCTTCTATGTCCACTTCGGCCCGCAGATGTAGCACCTGATAGGGTCCCTTCTATGGGGCAAATAGAACTGTTTGATATTTAATCTGTGTACTTATGCTAAACTGAATTGTTTGAAATAGAACTATTTTTACATTTACTTGTTTGTAAAAAACTGTACTTATGCTAAACTCAATTGTTTGAAATAGAACTGTTTATATGTATAAAAACAGATTTGGCATTAAATAACCCACAATAGTTGATATGTCATAAAACTAAACCAAACCAAGCCAAATCATATATATTTGATATATATGTATAAAGAGGATTTGGCATTAAATAACCTACAATGCTGGATGGGCCATAAAATCTAACCGAACCAAATTAGATATATTTAATATATATGTATAAAGAGGATTTAGCATTAAATAACCCACAATGGTTGATGAGCTATTAGTCCAAACCAATCAATGAAAGAGTTCTTAACTTCTTTTAGTCATTGGACAGAAACTTTAAGTCTTCTTGGTTTTGTGTCTGTCTCAGAATCATGACCAAACCACACTTGGCTGCAATACAGACTGTTCGAAATTGACTTTCCAGTTCACTGGAGGTCATCCAATATGAAAATACGTATTTCCTGAGAAAATATAATGTGCAAGAGATATATAAGCTGCTCAGATGAGTTCCTTTCCCTAGTATCCTCTTTTTCAGACGAAACACTTTTAAGCAACTTTTTTTCGAATCTCATCTACGCTTTCCTCGCAAACCTCATTTTTCATGCAAGTGCCACTCAAACAGTCACTCCCCCAAAATAGCAGAAATACGAAACAAACTAACCTGTGAGTATTTTCTCAACAAGACAAGAACATTTAGCTCTTCAAACCAAAATTTAACAAGCATCTCTTATATCCTTAGACATCTGGATCATACCCATCCATCAATACATTCATTTTCCCTTCTTCGCTCATTTCTAACATACCATTCATTTTTTCTACGAAGATCTTTAAATAAGTTTCCAGACTTTTTTCGTATGGGCACTTTTATTGATAGTACACACATGAAACTCTACTAACCTTCGAAGTAATCTCCTCCGGCTGCAATGCACTTGTTGTATCGTTCCAACAACTTCTGGAAGGCCCAATGGAAGTCCTCTTGTGTGGGCATGCCAATGACCTTCGTCACAGCCTCTTTCATCTCCTCAATTGTCTCATAACGACAGCCTCTAAGTTTTTCCTTGACCTTAGGGAATAACCAAAAGTCACAGGGAGCAAGGTCTGGACTACAGGGACGGTGAGGAACTGTCCTGATGCCCATCTTGGTCAAATAGTCTGTGACAAGGATGGAGTTGTGGACTGATGTATTGTCCTGCTGGAAATGCCACTGACCCGATTTGAAGAGTGCTGACCTCTTCCCAAGGAATCTCTTCCTGAACTCCCTTAAAACCTCAACATAGTAACACTAACCCTTTGGCCAATCAACTCTGGTGTATTGACTTCCTTACTCCTCCCACACCTCTTATCATCCCTCATATACTCCCTGCCTTCCTTGAATCTCTTATGCCCCTCAAAAACTCATGCGAGATGACCCAAAAGCAGTTTGAAGCATTCCATGCGTTTCTGTGGCATTTTTTCAAAGTTTAAAACAGAATTTTATTTCACATCATTCTTCCTCACGTCCAGATTGCATTTTTGAAATTCACCAGCTGTGACAATCAGGCTTTAATCGGGTCTATTCCAATTGCTGCTGTAGATGTTTTTTTGAACTTGAAAACATAAAAATCGATCAGTCATCTGATACGATGTATAGAAATAACATACTGAATTTTCAAGAGTCTTCGACAATTTTAAATGCCTGTACAAAAAAATCTTGAATCTTATTGAATGCACCACATATTTATTTACCCAGGGTTTTCGCCATGACATCGTCCAACTTTACTGATTAATAGCAAATTTAGTTTTTCTTAGGGATTGTAATCTTTGTAACAAAATAGATACAACATTTTTTGACCTTATGAATAGAGAAACAGACAGGGTCACATGTTTTTTGTTTTTTTTTGCATGACCTGCTATATGTTGTATTGGATAGCTCTCTTCTATCTTCTTTGGACAATCACAATAATCGTTTTGACCTCGACGCTTTTTTTTTTCAATAGCTCTTTTTTTTTTTTTTTTGCCCCGTGCTCTTTTGTTGTGAGGAACAAGCACGAAGAGATCTTTTGTTTTAAAGAATAAATAGGAAGATATTTTTGTGTGCACACCTCTTGTAATTCTTTCTGAGCGACAAAGACAAAGTTGGTTCCTTTTGTACATGGATGAAAAATACGTGTACACGATTTTTACACATGTGTGTTCGTCAACGCCTCGAGACTAACATTTAAAACTAAATTCTCGAACACCCTCGATCCTCTGACTGAGATTACCTAATCACAGTAAAGCTCTCAAATTGATATCGGGGTTATCACCTGTCACTCATACTTGGTTTACACTCTATAAATTGGTTTCGAAGTATATTGCTGAATTCTCATTTTTAAATATTCACTACCACTCAAATGTTACATTCAGCTAAACTATTATTAACAGTTGGGACTTTACGTATAACTTGCGACAATTATTTTATGTATTTGCAAAGATGAAAAAATAACTTAGGAAAATTACCTAAGGAAAATGTTAAGAATAAATTTACTATTGCTTACCTACTATACTCTTACGTGCTTAGAGTAACAGTTGTTATCATTCGAAATATAATTTACGATCCAAGCTCAAAAGCTGGATGTG
This sequence comes from Sepioteuthis lessoniana, assembly GCA_963585895.1. Taxonomy (NCBI): domain Eukaryota; kingdom Metazoa; phylum Mollusca; class Cephalopoda; order Myopsida; family Loliginidae; genus Sepioteuthis; species Sepioteuthis lessoniana. The sequence continues at coordinate 66,381,390 of OY757924.1, read as the reverse complement.
GCTGGTCTTTTTGCTTTACTCAGGAATCCATTCATTCCTCACAGCTATAGATTAATTTTAAGGCATACTGGGTTCTTTAATCTTGTTAAAGTAACCACTCAATGAGACAACCCCGCCGGCATGGGCTGTAGAGTACTCTGATTGTATCTCTGGGGATTGTATCCCCCACCAACGACTGTTCTGAATATGACCTTAAACTATCTGATGGCGAGGCTCCAACTTTGGAACTTTAGGGATTATGGAGTACCTTTTCATTGCTATTGCTCCTTGGTTCTTTCTGGTTCGGAGTGATAGTAGATAATAGGATCCTATCTATGAGTTAAATAGAACTGTTTGACTATTTAAACTGTGTGCAAACAAATGCCTTGCATTAAATCGAACTGTTCGAAATAGAAATGTTTAACCATTTGATTTAATTGTGTGTAAACAAATAACTGATGTTTAATTGAATTTTTATTGATTCATAGCAATATTTGAAACAATTTAACTGTGGGCAAATGAATGAGTAATGTTGAATAGATTTATTATTGATGATAAGCAATACTGGAAACTTTTTAACAGTTTGCTTGAATTGAATTGTTAATAGCGATCCTTGAAGCCATTTTATTGTGTGAATAAATCTATTTATGATAGATAGCGATATTTGAAACCATTTAAGTGAATAAAAATAAATGATTTATACAAAACTATTCGAGTTAGAATATTTGGAACAAATCAACTGTGTGTAAACAATAGTAATACCTGTATTCAAACAAATAAGTTCTGACTCATTTCCAAACAAGATGACCTAAAAACTATTGACTTCCTAATCATATGTATAAGCTTTTAAGTATATGCAAAAAAATGAGCTTTGGCTCAATTTAAAATCTTTCCCACAAATATATAAATAGGTATTGCCATTATAAAACATGCGAGGGCTGATATCCCATAAAACACAGCCAAACCAAACCAAACCAAACCAAACCGAACCAAACTATGAAACTCTACATTTTAAATGCTTTATTGGCGTTTGAGTCAACCGGGTTTCGATCCCAGCTTCGGGAATCTGGCCTGTCTAGCCACACTGAAGAGTTCTGTTAAAACGAAGTAGATGACAATACATATATATATATATATATATATATATATGTGTGTGTGTGTGTGTGTGTGTGTGAGAGAGAGAGAGAGAGAGAGAGAGAGAGAGAGAGAGAAAACAAACAGAATTTCTCATAAAGTAATCCCCAAGATTTTTTAAAGCGCTGAACTGCGGAATCGTAGTAAGCGAGTTCGAATTCCAGTCGCGTTATTACGTTCATTTTAGACAAATACCATTGGGAGAGGTATAAACCTCCTCATCTCCCCAGCTATGGGTTAGATAGCATCACAGCTGTTCTTCTAGAAGGATGGATTTGGCATAAATTACCCATGAAGGTTGATATGCCATTAAACAAAGAAAATAAACCAAACCAAACCACAAGGTTTGAAATACTATAAAACACAATCAACCATATTAATTAGTGTTTTTAAACTGCGCAGAACGTGGAATCTAATATTTTATAATACTGATCAAAGTTTATATTTGGTTTGTTTTGGCTTGGTTTTATGGCATATCAAACAATGTTGGTTATTTAATGCCAAGTCCTGTTTTCATATATACGTGGTGCATTCAATAAGATTCCAGATTTTTTTTGTACTGGCATTTAGAATTATCGTAGACTCTTGAAAATTCAGTATATTCTTGCTATACATCGTATGAGATGACTGACCAAGTTTTACAATTTCAGGTTCAAATGAACAGCTACAGCGGCAATTGGAATAGACCCTACTAAAGCCTGATTGTCACAGCTGGTGAATTTCAAATATTCAATCTGGACGTGAGGACACTTTAGAAGAACGATATGCAATAAAATTCTGTTTTAAAGTTGGATATAATGACACAGAAACGTATGGAATGCTTCAAACTGCTTTTGGATCATCTTGCATGAATCGAGCATGAGTTTTTGAGTGGCATAAGAGATTCAAGGAAGGCAGAGAGTCTGTGAGGGATGATGAGAGGATTGAGAGCAGTAAGGAAGTCAATACACCAGAGTTGATTGGCCAAAGGGTTAGGGTTACTATGTTGAGGTTTTAAGGGAGTTCAGGAAGAGATTCCTAGGGAAGAGGCCAGCACTCTTCAAATCGGGTCAGTGGCATTTCCAGCAGGACAATGCACCAGTCTACAACTCTATTCTTATTACAGACTATTTGACCAAGATGGGCATCAAGACATTTCTTCACCATCCCTATAGTCCAGATCTTGCTCCCTGTGACTTTGGTTATTCCCTAAGATCAGAGGCTCTTGTAATGAGACAATTGAGGGGATAAAAGAGGCTGTGACGAAGGTCATTGACACGCTCACACAAGAGGACTTCCATGGGACCTTCCAGAAGTTGTTGGAACGATTCAACAAGTGCATTGCAGTCGGAGGAGATTACTTCGAAGGTTAGTGGAGTTTCATGTGTGTACTAACAATAAAAGTGCCCATACGAAAAAAGTCTTGGAACTTATTTAATGATCCTCGTATATTAAATATATAATTTGTAAACACATTATGTAGATACGGAGTTGAATGATAGAACAATTATATTTCTAACAATTCCTTTTAGCATAGGTCAAAAAAGTTAAATGATTACAAATATTGCCCTGTACGGCTAACAATTCAATTAAACCCCAGTCATTTGATTACACACAGTGAAATAATGAAAAAGATCTCTTTCAAATAAGTTAAAATATAAGTTTTTATTGACACTCAGTTTAAATGTAAAAGCAGTTCTATTTGACCCATAGATAGCACCCTGACAAGTTCTATCCCTCAGGCTTAGAGTGAACCTTGGAGCGATGCCACCGAAGTGGTACTCCATATTCCCCAAAGTGCCAGCATTACTGGAGCTTCGCCATCAGATTGTTTAATGTCATATCCTGGACACTCATTGAGTGGAATCTTACTCCTCAGCCGAGATGCAGTCGGAGTATTCTGCAACCCAAGCTGACTGGGCTGTCTGAATCTCTTATTTCCACCATCAAATTGCAGCCTCGCGTATATCATTACTGAACAGGAAATGTTTTATTTTTAATAACCTTCAAATTTACTATATTTCTTCTATGGCAAACTCGACTTTAGACCTTTTTTTCTTATCCATGTCTGTCACAACTAGCATCTGCTATCTTCGGATACGTGTGAATTGTCAATATTTGAATTTTCCAATATCTGAAAAAATGTACGAGGGTCATTCAATAAAAAAATAAAGGGAATTATTTTCAAAAGCAAAAAAAAAAAAAAATCAGAATTTTTTTCCATAGATTTAAACTCTGCATTATATGGTTCATAGCAACAACTTATTTTAATGTCACAGAAATATTTGTTTTGTGGCTATTTAAAATGGGAGAAAATCAAATAGATTACCCCAGACATAAGGAGTTTCTAATTGCCCCAGAAATAAATAGTTTCAAATCCTGTTTTCATATATATATTACATATATAATTTGTAAACACATTATGTAGATACAGAGTTGAAGGATAGAACAGTTCTATTTCTAACAATTCATTTTAGCATAAGTCAAAATAGTTAAATGACAAAATTAAAGACAAAATTCACCTCAAGAATGCGCCTCGTATTTAAGAAGAAGAAGAAGAAGAAGAAGAAGAAGAAGAAGAAGAAGAAGAAGAAGAAGAAGAAGAAGAAGAAGAAGAAGAAATATTGTTAAGCATTTTTCTCAATGTATGCCATCTAATTTTTGGTGCGTGAGAAGTGCAGACCTGGTGAAATTTACAGAAAAATGTGAGATATGAACGGAAAGCATGTTTTAGTTTAAAAAAATGTTTACAAAGGGACTAAATTACCCAGTCGGCTGGGGCTGTAGAATGCACTGACTGCATCTCTGCAGAGGGGTAAGATCCCCGCCAACGAGTGTCCTGGATATGACACTAAACAATCTGATGGTGAGCTTCCAGCAATACTGGAGCTTTGGGAAATTCGGTGTACTCCTTTATTGCCATCACTCCCAGGTCCACTCTAGCCCGGCGTGGTAGCACCTGATAGGGCCCTATCTATGGGTTAAATAGAATTAACGGCATACATATGCTAAACTGAATTGTTTGATTAAACTGAATAGCTTGAAATAGAAATATTTTTTACAATTAAACCGTACTTACATTTAAATTGCGTGCTTATGCTAAACTGAATTATTTCAAATAGAACTGTTTTTTTACATTGAAACTGTATTTACACTAATCTAAATTGTTTAACATACAACTGTTTTGACGTGTAACTGTGTGTAAACAAAATCTGTACTTATACCAAACTGAATTAGCCGAATTAGAATGCTTGACTAAACTGAATTGCTCGAAATAGAAGTGTTTTTCACAATTAAACTGTACTTACATTTAAACTGCGTGCTTATGCTTAACTGAATTATTTGAAATTGAACTGTTTTTGACATTGAAACTGTACTTACACTAAATTGAATTGTTATGTATAACTGCTTGAATAGTTTGAAATAGAAATGTTTTTCACAATTAAACTGTGTACTCATATTAAAACCGAATTATTTTAGATAGAACTGATTATTTACATAAAAATGGATTTGGTGTTAAAAAACCTACAAAGGTTGATATGCCATAAATCCAAACAAACCTAAACAGTGTTTCGTCACAACGACTCTAGGTTGAAAAGACAATCTACGGAGTGGAAACACTGACTCTCCGGTTAAGAAAACGTTTCAGACGCAGCATTCAGAAAAAAATGTGATTTATCAATCTTCTGAAATATGAAAGGATTCATTACTATTGATTTCGTTTGAAATGGTGCAGCTGTAAATAGTGTTTCCTATTGCCAATTCCGAAGACAGAATTCACCTCATGAATGAGCTTCGTATCTAAAAAGAAGAAATATTGGAAACAGTGACTCTCCAGTTAAGAAAACGTTCCTGGCGCAGCAGTCAATAAAGAAGAAATATTGTTAACAAAGTGGATAGGAGAAATTAATTATAGTTTTTTCCCTATTCAAAACTCTTTCCTGTATATCATAATCATTTCTTTGCACCCAGCTATTGATAGAATATTTCTAAAATACATATAAAAATTATTTTATCAAAACATTGTGTCTATTATATTTGGTACCTCAGTTAGTAAATAACTAAACCAAACTTTGTAAAGGAGTCTGAGTGCATCGCCCTCGACTAACTGTTACCCAAGCCGTCTTGTATATACTGTAAAGTAGATCTTCACTTAAAGCTTCCCACATAGAGCCCTGTATTATACTGTTGCGTAAATCAGGGCATGAATACTAGGGGTGATCGTCTTTTCGTATGGACTAACAATCTTTTGGTAGGAAATAAACAATGACCAAGTCTTCTCGGCAGCTGTAGAACTTTTATTCTTTTGAGAGTAGCTCGTGGCGTAAGGGTCAAAGGAAATGGAGTCGACAACCCAAGTCTGTTTGACTCTAACATCGTGTTTATACACTTGTGAAAAATATGAATCCAACTATTTTTGTCTTGGCGAATGGGAAATCTGGAGTACAGCTTCATCCCCATTACTCTCAAGTCCACTTTGAACCGGAGTGGTAGAACTTGTTACGGTCTCATCAATGGGTCAAATGAAATCTTTCAATTTTACAAGGGATAATCATAAATACTAAAAAAGAATTAATGATGATTCTGCAGTAAATAGCAGTACTTGAAATCATTTAACATGATACAAACAAATGATTAATATCAAATTTGATAGAAATACTTGATAAATAAAACAACTAAAGTTAAATAATAATACGTGAAACCGTTTAACTGTGTACAGACAAGTGGTTAATATTAAATAGAATCATTAGTGTTGGATAGGAATACTTGAAACCAATTAACTATGTGCAAACAAGTGATTAAAAAAAAAAGATACTTACAAACTATTCACACACACACACACACACACACACACACACACACACACACACACACATATATATATATATACATATATATATATATATATATATATATATATATATATATATATATATATATTCAAGGAATACACCCTCTGGTGCCCCTAACCACATCGTTAGTGATGTTCTTCCAAACCTTATTTGGTGTTTCGCGTCTTTCAACATCATATACTTTCACCAAGTTGACCAAGCAAGTGTTGATCTGGAACCTACTAGGAGCAAATATATATATATATATATATATATATATATATATATATATATATATATAGGATTTGGCATTAAATATCCATCAAGGATTCATATTCCATTAACAAAATGACCTCTTAACCTAATAGTCTATCCACCCCCGAATTATTGGTGAATAGTAGGCCAGACTAGGTATGGCAACTAGTCTTAAGGAAAGAAAATTCTAAATTCAAAGAAGGTCAATATATGAAAAGTCAACTGATTTCTATACGAACAAAAACTATTAATTTTTGTGCAGAAATACGATCGAGAAGCTTCAATTTTTGTATCTGTATTTTTGCCTTTATAAAGCAATCGGCGCTGACACCCTTATTTGAAAAAACTTCTTTGAGATTACTCAGACGATTTACAATATTTGATTAACTTCGAAAAACGTGAAGGATCCAAACTCAAAATAATTTAAGAACTCTTGTCCTTGTCAAAAATTCATTTTAAATCCATTTGAATCATAGATAAATCCTCAATTATTTGTCCTAATTTCTGATATGAAGCTTGAGAATTTTTATTATTTAGAGTATTCAGATTATTGCTTTTTTTTATTATATTCCCAACATTTTGGTCGATGCATCTTTCAGTTCTTCAGGTGTTTCCTGGCGAACTCTAAAGCCTGAAGAACTTTGAAACGAACCCTTTATTTAATCCACAGAGGAAGATCGTTCTAATTCCATTTACTATAACTGGGTACGAGTGTTAAGCTAAAGTAAATATTCTTTGTTAATTACCAAAAGTCAGGTTTGAACCTGTAACCTCCTGAGGATTTTACTCAGAAGCACTTAGACCCAAAAGCCTATATCCCTTACGTCATGTTTCCTGTAGAAGAAATAAAAATGCATTAATTAATAGATCAGTGTTTTAATCAATCATTTACACCTAGAGATGAACTCATAAGAGATGTACTCTTATGGATCCCCACACATGGCCGCGCAAAAGCAGGACGACCAGCTCGAACGTACATTCAGCAGCTATGTGAGGATACAGGATGTTGTCCTGAAGACCTACCTAGGGCGATGAACGATAGGGAGGAGTGGCGAGAGAGGGTCAGGGATATCCGTGCTGCCAGCACGATATGATGATGATGATATATATAACTGCCAACAAGAAACTCCTCCCATCCATAAGCTGAAAAGAACAACCTGTTTATAAAAAGACTTTCTCAATGACAAAAATAGCAGAGTTGGTTCGGAAACTGATGTTACAAATTGATTCAAGCAACAGTTCGGCCTTTCTCAATCTCATAATGGGTATTCTTCTTAACTCAAGCTTGAGAAAACCAGATTGTATATAATTGTATTACTTCAAGTATAAAAATATGATAGAAAAATCAGAAAAACAACTTACAACTTAGAGTTTCACGCTTCTCTCCATCATTCAACACGTCTGATTTTCTTTTCTTTTTCGATGCCAAATTCCTATATCCTGGATACATATTTTTGTTTGCGTAAGGGTTTCCTGTAATTATCATTTGTTCTCTTTTGAGAGTTTTTCACACCAACGTTAGCTGATCGTTTCTCACTGGAATTTGAGTAACAACAAGTCTCCTCATGTCTCCAGGACTCTTCTCAGTATTCTGGCCGATCTCAATAATGCAATAGTTTCGATGGTCTCAACTCGTCCTGTTATTTCAAAGTCCTCCAGTTCTTGTACTAATCCTTTGGTGACTGTACCAAGAGCACCAATTACAATTGGTACTATCGTCACTTTCATGTTCCACTGCTTCTTTAATTCCCTAGCAAGGTCGAGGTACTTCTCCCTCTTTTCACATTCTTTCAATTTCACTCTGTGTATTATTATTATTATTATTTTACTTCTTGCCAGTTTTTCTCACCAACAGTAGCTGATGGTGCTCCACTAGACTCTGAGTGACAGCAAGACTCCTCAGGTCTCAAAGACTCTTTTCAGTATTCTGGTCGATCCAATGCTATTGTTTGGATATTTTCGATTCGTCCTACGATTTTTAACTCTTGCAGTTCCCTTTACAAAATTTTGGGTACCATTCCAAGCACCCCAATTACAACCGTTACCCTCATGTTCAACAGCGTTTTTTTGTTCCCTGGCAAGGTCTTAATACTTGTCTCTCTTTTTGCTTTATTATTAGTACTATTATTTAAATGCATGTAAGCACATATACACTAAAACCATCTGGTATATTCCGCTTAAAAAATGACCTTGTGTTACATCCTAACCATGATGGAGGGGGTCCGATAAATACTTATACAGGGAAAATATCTTTATAATTGCCAAACTCCTTCTAATTGGAATTAAAATATCTCCAACGGAAAACTATTCCTTATAGGAGCGTTGTCACAAGTAGCGATGAAGACAATAAATGTCTTTCGAACCAGACATTCAACTGACTGAGTTTATAGTTTGTCTCGGGTATCGTGTGACCTTAATCAAATAGGTTATGAACTCATTTCCCACAGGTCAAACATTGCATCAGCACAAAACAATATTGTCCAGTCACAAATGGGAATAGAATCGGTTGCGCTTTGTTTTTCACATTAATATATGTAAGTGCTTGAGTGTATGCGTATATTTACGAGAGATAGATAGAGAGAGAGAGAGAGGGAGAGAGAAGCGGGAGAGAGATATGTAGACGGAGATGGACAGAGAGAGAGAGAGAGAAATAGTGGCAAACTATTGAAAAACTGAGAAGATAATTATGAAAAAGCATAGACAGGAATTTAATAGATAGATAGATAGATAGATTGAAAGAGGGGGGAGAAGCAGGAGAGGGAGATATGTAGACGGGGAGAGAGAAAAAGAAAAGAGGGAGAGATATATTAGCACGGGGAGAGAGAGAGAGGGGTGGGGAGAGGAATAGAGGCAAACTATAGATAAATTGACAAAGATAGGAATAAAAAAGCATAGAAAGATAGACAGGAATTTAATAGCATGAATACCAAGAGAGAGAGAGAGAGGGCGAGAGAGAGACAGGGAGAGAGAAAGAGTGGGAGAAGCGGGAAATTAAGATATGAAGACAGAGAGAGGGCGAGAGAGAGACAGGGAGAGAGAGAGAGAGTGGGAGAAGCGGGAAATTAAGATATGAAGACAGAGAGAGACAGGTGGCGAAGAAAAAGAGAGAGAGTGAAAGAAATAGAGTCAAATTATAGAGAAATTGAAAAAGATATGAATAAAAAAGCATAGAAAGATAGATAGGAATTTAATAGCATGAATACTAAGAGAGAGAGAGGGGGCGAGAGAGAGACAGGGAGAGAGAAAGAGTGGGAGAAGCGGGAAATTAAGATATGAAGACAGAGAGAGAGAGAGAGAGAGAGGGCGAGAGAGAGAGAGACAGGGAGAGAGAGAGAGAGTGGGAGAAGCGGGAAATTAAGATATGAAGACAGAGAGAGAGGTGGCGAAGAAAAAGAGAGAGAGTGAAAGAAATAGAGTCAAATTATAGAGAAATTGATAAAGATATGAATAAAATAGCATAGAAAGCTAGATCAGCATTTAATAGCATAGATAGATGGATAATGAAGAGTTTGTGGTAGATCTATCGATATATAGATTCAGTAGTTTATCTGTAACACTATGTAGGTGGCCCGCCAAGCAGACGATTCCTTTGTCTGTTTTGGCGCGAAACCAGACAAAGGGTTTTGGACTTGAATTCTCGCCGCGTCCGGAAGTGGAAAGGGACGCAAAAAGAGAGTTGGTTGGGAAAAGGAACTCACAGCAACTGGCGACGGGACACGGACAGGGGCAGTCGACTCCGGACACCGTAGCAGAGAGGCGAGTCTGCATGAGATAGGGTCTAGCGAAAAAGATCGAGTCAAGATGTCGGCATTCCAGTTGCTTTGTGGAATTTTCGCTTGTAATCCATGCTAGCGTTAGTCCATATATGCTATCGAAAATGTAGTGTTGCATACTCCCTTTCTGCTCTTGGGTTAACCCCAAGCATATTGTTCGTGTTTGTTCGTTTGCTCTCTTTTTCTCCCACTCCCTCGATTGTATTCTTGTAGTGGCAAGAAATGTGCGTTACCGCCCTCGGAACCACTAGTTGATCACCGGCCAAGAGTGGAATGGTTCGAGAAGGTTGACGTATGGTGGGCCGAAGGAAGGGGTAACGTTACATATCAGACAACCATTATATTTGTAAATATAAAAAAAATACTGAATACCTGGAAACTTCCTGATCATTGTCTTGAAAAAAAATGATCACATGGTTTCAGACCTTTCCAAAATGTTATTGCACATCCTCAAAGCGCCATTTGTGGGCGTCACAAATCGCACTCATTCAACACGTCCACTGTCAAGGTTATATCCTGATATTCCTCTACCGGATGCACGTGTTATTTACACAGGTGCATTTCCTATTTTGGGCCGGGGTCAATGTGTTACACTTATTTAACACCGAATTAAGTCATTTTGATAAAAGTTTCAAACAATTCAAATTAGTATAAGTATGTGTTAAGTCTTGTTTTTGTTTACTCGTAGTAAGATGTCAATGTTTACCGGGACATTGGTATCATGGTTAGAGTATTGGCTAATAGACCTGGAGACCGGGGTTAAATCCCAGGTCGAGTCATACCAAGGACTCAGAAAATGGTACTTGATGCCACCTTGCTTAACACTCAGCACTATAAAGTACAGATGAAAGGTAAAGTGGACCAGTTCAAGGAATGGAGTAGCGCTCTCCTCTACACTTCGGTGTAGTAGCTATTGAAAGGGGAGCCCTCTGGTCGCCCTTGACTACGGTCGCCAACTTTACTTTTTATAAGTATAGTTTTTTGTTTACACACAAATGCCAAAAAACTTCTATTTTAGACAATTCAGTTTCGCATAAATACGCATTTTAAATGTCAATACAATTCTATTTCAACCAATTAAGTTTAGCCTAAGTAGACAGTTTAGATCTATTTGAACTATAGATAGGACCCTATCAGGTGCTACCACTCCGGGCCAAAGTGGACCTCGGAGTGTTCTTAATGAAGTGTACGCCGTATTCACCAAAACTCCGGCATTACTGGAACCTCACCATCAGATTTAGTGCCATATCTAGGACACTCGTTGGTGGGCATTACTCTCTGCTAAGATGCAGACGGTGTATTCTACAGCCCCAGTCGATTGGGCAATCTTGTTCTGGATGGACATAAATTTACGCAATTTAACTTTTTCAGCATTTTGGTATCTTCCTATCTGCCTATCCACGACCAATACTTCTTGTTATCTCTGTTTCTGTCTGTCTGTGTCTATCTCTTTTATCTATAAAAATAAATGTCAATAACTATATATGTATATGATCAACAATTCTCCTCTTGCATAAAAAATCTGACACTAACAAATGTATTGCTATTTACTGCAGTGAGCTTATTTTAGTAGAAGGACAAAAGTATAAGACACCCAGTGAGAAATGAACTCATTAATCACGGCCCACTTGTTTATCTTGCTGATTTTATGAGGTAGCATCCACGAGTAACGCTGCTAACTGATAGGATGTTGCGAACATTCACGTCAAATGGATCGACAGATGGAAAGTCAAGTTTAAATTTTGGCCATGAGAACCTTTATGAATTGTATGTAAATCGAATGAGTCCTTGTGATTGGCTGTCGACAGTCACGTGTAAGGCTTTTTTGAAAAATTAGGAGTTAAGCTTTACCTATCAAGGGAAACGTATATTTTGGTGTTTAACCGAGCCTTACCTCTCATAAACGTATGTGTAACATTACGGCACCCAATATTAATTTGTACATATAGCGTTACCAGTGCCATGTCAAAATTTGTAACCCATCACAATTTACAAATGTCTCTGTTAGTCTCAGGAGACGAAAGTTTATTGCTAGTACTCTTTTTCATAGAAGTCAATGAAAAGAGAGAGATAAACAAAGGAATTACTACAACCCATTAGATATACAGATTGAATTAGTAGTGGGAGGTAATTTTGTTTAGTGACCCTAAACCGAGCCCTCGATCAGAGATGCACCTGTGTAAATAAGCCGAAGAAGAAGCGGAAACAAATGGACGTTATGAAAGAATATATGCAGATATCGGTGGCAGTTGAGTTAGTTGGACACAGGAAGGCCAGAGTGAGGGCCAGCTTGCAGACTGAGGGCTGTGACCCTCAGTGACCTCCGGTTGAACAACCCCAGCCAAGATGCGAAAGAAGCGCTAAGTGGATTCTTGAAGATAATACGGCGGGCTATGGTCAAGAGAAAAGTTGGGTCAATATAGCAGTCTGTACCTGTCTCCACTCATCTCTCACATACAAAAGAACCATCAACCCTTTCGAGAATAAAGTGTGAGAGATATATTTTTATAAAGAAGTGTGTTCGTTCATTGAATTGCGTAAATCGTGGGTATACAACAATAAGTCCTTTCTTTGTAGACCAGCCACCTGTGCACATGTGCCATCGCCTGTGGCTGACACCCTCCGGAGCCTCTTATCGTCTGTCGACTCCAACGGCCCCTGTTCCCGACTTCAGCTGACTCTTTGTGTTTTTAAAATCTTACATATTTTCTTAAAATTATTACCTAACTAATCTCTTAAACATATATGATCACTAAAACTTTTTTGTGACACGTGATAGCTAAACAGCAGCAAAAATCCACCTGTCAATCCTAATATTTTGATTTCAGATAATTTTAAAATTAACCAATCGCGTTTGATTTTGACATCCATTGACGCGTTTATACAAAACAAGGTTTGCCCCCTTTAACCTCTAGAAATCGAAAACCTGCAACTACAAACTCCCTCATTTTAGTAATAAATTGTGTGCTATCTTAAAACTTAAAAATCTCTCAATATTTTACTGAGTGACGACTTAAAAGAAATTGAATATTTCCTTCATCAACTGAACAAATAATAACTCCCATCTTTTTGTTTATGAAACTGTCCAAAAAGAACTTATGATATCCAAAATGAATGGAGGGAGTCCCCTGGGCGTTGTGATTTACGTGCTGAACTGTCACATCGAAGTAAGTGAATTTGAACTCCAATCAGCGAAGAACGTTTACATTTAGACTAATAACCTTGAGGATGGTATAAAAACCTTTTCCTCCCAGTTATGAATAAAACAGTACCACTATCGTTTTTTTTATTAAACAGTACCACTATTGGTTTTTTATTAGGAGGGTTTTGACTTTGAATGACCCATAAAGGTTAACATAGCATTAAAACAAAGAACCTAGAGAACCAGAAACATACAATATATATATATATATATATATATATATATATATAACACCATTCATTTTACGGTAACGGTAAGAAACAAAATTCATACCGTTCAGGAGACATTTGAAAGGCATTCTCCGAATATCGAATATGAAAACCTAGTTATACAGTGTGTCTTAAAATAGATACAACTGATTAATATGATAATTCATACTGTATCAACTCGTCTTTCATCTGAGTCTTAAAAAGCAATCATATCACTTCAGAAAGGTCAATCCAGATGACAAGCACAGAAATTGACTGACTTTATCCTACAGTGCACGTGAAAGACTAAATTCTTGGGAACGTCTTTAGAGGGACTTTTTCGGACTTCTTCTGACGGAATCTCTCATCGCATCCACATTGTAAGGACATCTTGCAGTCAACTCTGCCTGATCTGGGATTTTCTGTCTTCTTGTTGACGTTTACTGACTCTGTGACTTGAAATTTTCATACCCAACGATAAATTTTGCTTTTCTGGGGATAATTAGGTTAAACTTCTAGCAAAATTTTTGCACTGTTTTAATGATTTTGTCTCCGAATAAAAAGTGACGCAAAATATTATACCTCTCTTGTCCAAGGCATAGGGATGGAAGATTAATAGTAGTTATAGAATACTATTTTAAAATCTGAGACAAAAAAGAAATATTATTTGTTGTTGAGTTATAAGCAGTTTCATGGGTCCCATGTACATTGAGATACCCTATTTTATTATTAGTAGAGTTATTAGCAGTCACATGGGTCCCATGTATATTGAGACACCCCATATTATTATTAGTAGAGTTAATAGCAATTACAGGGGTCCCATGTACATTGAGACACCCTATATTATTATTAGTAGAGTTAATAGCAATTACATGGGTCCCATGTATACTGAGACACCCTATAGAAGCAGTAACCTTCTGCATACCATACAAACTAATAGCCAAATATCGAGTTCCCTGCGAGTCAATAGCAGTTAGGAAAAGAGATAACATAAAAAAAGCATCCTTACTTATTAAAAAAACAAACAAACAATGCCTGTGCTCAGAAACTTAAGAAACTCCAGAAAGAACTAAATTTTTCATAAGAAAAATAACACCTAGAATTATTCAGAAAATTGATTGAAGATAGACACGATTTGTGTGGCAGAGAGCAAATGAAGTAAGCGCAAGTTAAAGCTCTTCGGGAGTAACACTTAAAGCTGCGAGCCAAGAAAGACTTCAGAAATGAAAAAAAAAAAAAAAAAAAACATATAAAAAATCTGCTCGGAAACCTTCCTGAAATCATTGATGAATGTACCAAAAACATTCTTAACAGCGAAATAGACATCTGTTTGTTTGTTGTTGTTTCTAAGATTTTTCTTGATTTTGTGTTGGATAAAATTGAGAAGCAGGGTATTGTAAACCTTAGCACTTATAGCAGTAAGAGTTATGTCTCTGTAATTCTTTGTGATTCTGAAATCTTATTTCCTGTGGAAGGAAAAGATGCAGCTTCTCTTCCATTTCTCTATTGTGTTTACTTTATACACAGCATTGCATAATCAAGGAAGTATGTAATCAAATTTTCTTGTGTTCCATACTTCAAGGGTTATTTCGTCTTGGGCTAAAGTTTTCTTCTTTTATTCTTTTTTATTAGTGCGACAAATTCTTCCATTTACTATACTAGTTGGATGACTCATTGACAATAATTTTTTGATAGATTTGTCCGTGAGTTTTGGAGGGTTTCCGGCTGAGTGGAAAGCGATTAAAAATAGTATACCGATTCTCATACCTCGGCAGCAACATCTTATCAACTGAAAGGGATGTCAACATACGATTCACAAAGGCATAAAATGCTAGTGACAGGTTATCAATCATATGGAAATCTGATCTATCCGATAAAATAAAACGGGGTTTCTTCCAATCTGTAGCCGCGTCCATACTAGTTTATGGATGCACCACATCGACGCTAACAAAACACATAGCAAAAATTCTAGCCTGGAGCTACAAAAGAAAGTTACTTGCTATTTAGACCAAATTCTGGAAGCATCACTCCCAAAACAGCAGCTTTACGGCCATCTACATCTCATCTTACAAACTATCAAAGACAGACATGTAGAATACAGCTGGAAAAACAAGGACGAACTCATAAGCAATGTTCTCTTATGAACTTATCTTATTGGCCGAATCATAAAGACTTACATACGGACGCTGGATTCGGTCTGAGGGACCTAACGGGAGAGATTGATGGTTAGAGAGTCAGGGAACACCGTACTATAAGCACGACTTTATATATATATATATATATATATTTGTTATATACATATATATATATATGTATATTGTAATATGCATATATATACATATATATACATATATGCATATATATATACACATATATATATATGTGTGTGTGTGTGTATATATATATTGTAATATGCATATATATGTATACATATATCTATTGTTATATATATAATTTTCATTGTTAAATATATGAATATATTGTCTTGCGTGTGTGCGTGCGTGCGTGATGGTCTCAGAAATAAACGTAGATAGTTCCACAAAAATACTGATCGAGACAGTGAATCTGACCAGAAATATTGGATTCGCATTTCTATCATTTGAACAATCTAATCTTCAGGAATCATACCAGAACTAATCATAATTTTACCATCCCGAGACCAACAATGCAATGTCACTAGCATTCGTAATTCTCTTGTCACAATGCTCCTTCATTAATATCTGGAATCATTCTTTATCTGAACATCACATGCCTTTCACTACTAAAGAGAAACGCCACACTGAATTTCTGTACCATTCCTCCTCTGTCTTTCTTCATCGGAAATAATTCGTAAAAGTTTGCTTTTTTATACATCAGAGAAGTGTCCCGATGGTTCTCTGAATGTAAAACCTCCGATTTATTTCCATGGAAACTCTAATGGAGTTAGAAAGCACAATAATACCATTGGTTAAAGCAGTTGTTTGCTTTGTTAGTAGGATGTTTTACAGCGTACCGAACTTTGTGGGGGGTTTTGTAATGCCAAAGACTGTTTTTTGAAAGCAATTACATTTGAAGAAACTATTTTTACATATAAAATAGGTTGTTGAGATCTATTTTTGACAAGGAGTGTATATATTTGCCATTCCCTTCCCACGAGTTGGATGTGACACAAGGTCATTTTTAAAGCGACAGTAAACAGGTTTGAATTTTGTGTTTTCTACTCAAAGACCGGTAGCTATACAAGGATAAAGAGCCAATCCCCCTACTATTTGCCCGTATTTGGATTCATACTTTCCCCAAAGATATATGAAATTCAAACAGTATCGTCGAGAATTTGAACTAAGGTCAGTTTCCATTTCCAAAGACGATAACTATTGCACAGTGAATTCTTCACATGTATCAGAGAATTCAACTTAAGTCCTAAGTGGAAATATAAAACTATATCAAGGAAAATGATGGACAACCATTAAAGCCGAGGTCAATCCGAGACCACTGCTCTCATTGGACGGTTTCAGTCAGATGACCAAAGCAGTTCTAGGTTAGTCAGTTAATAAGAAATTCTCATCACCATGCCCCAGTTTGCTAGGGCTGTGGAATATACCAACTGCATCTCTGGATATGACACTAAACAATCTGATGGCAAGGCTCCAGTAATTTAGAATTAAACTGTGTGCTTATGCTAAACTGAATAGTTTGAAATAGAACAGTTTTTAACATTTTAAACTCTGAACTTTGACTAAACTGAATTGTTTGAAATAAAACTGTTTATATGTATAAAAATGGATTTGGCATTAAATAACCTACAATGGTTGATATGCAATAAAACCGAACCAAACCAAGTTATCTCAACATCAGAAGTCGAACCCTCTATCTTGCTTTCACTGATTCACCGTTTAGGATGAGCAGTTAGTGATTAAAAGTCCTCAAGAAATGAAAGGTAGAATTTGCTTATGAAGTTATCACGTTGTTATTCCTCATCAACAAATAAGAACAAAGATGGCTAAACAAAAGAGAGATCAGAATGACCGAGGTGACAAGACGGCCACGAGATGTGAAGGGAAGTAAAGAGAAATGAGGAGATATGAGCTGACCTCCCGGAGAGTAAAGCCCATTTAATGAAGAACAGATGATCGTATATTTAGTACTTTGCAACCCCAGAAGAAACCTGAAGAATGTTGTTCAGGAGAATCTGTGACACATTGGTAAACCATTTTTCTGTTGTCATCTCATCCATGTGTTACATCTCAAGAGAAAACCTTCACCATTATAAAGAAATTATTTGTGTGGGTAGTCCCACAGTTAATATCTTTAATCGAACTGTTGGGCCGTCATATGTATCGATTGAGGCGAGAGTCCATCATAAGCAAATATGACCCGCTGGATAAATCAAAGTGCCCGGATGCCGTGCATCAAAGAAGTAAAAAATATGGAGGTGCCTGTGGAGTAATGGTTATCGTCGTAGGAATTGGACACGGTGACACGAGTTCAAATCCTGGACGAGACTGATAGCATTTCGCATAGCACTAATACCCTTGGGAAAGGTATGAATCCAATTATTCTCCCTCCAGCTATGGGTAAATAGTAAGACAGACTAGGTTCTTCAGCCTTGGTGAGGCAACTAGTCTAGGAGAAAGAAAACTCAGAATTCAAACCTGTTGAACTCCGCTTAAAAATTGACCTTGTGTCATATCCTGCCAGAGCAGAGGGGTTGGTAAATAGGATCAAAGAAGTAAAAAAACTAAACTGTGTACTTATGCTAAACTGATTTTTCTTTTCTTTTGATCATTTTGTTTCATGTTTTGAAAGCTAAAATAAAAATACAATTCTCAGACGTATCCGTACGTAGATACTGTTTTCTCTTATTTAGTTTATATATTTTTTCTGATATAATTTTAGTTAAGAGTTTCTATTTGTAATATAATGGCCGAGGGATTTCGTTTTATGCCTTTGGGTTTAGTTAGGCTGAGAACCTTTCGGCTCAGCACATGGGTTAGTTAGGTGCAAACTTGAGTGCAGGTGTTAACACGCGCACGGGGAGGATGTGTCGTTCATAGATGTCAAAATAAAAATCCGATAGAAAGGTTGACCAGTGGATGTGAATGACGTCAAGCACCGGAAACGCGCACGCGGAGGATTTGGGGGATTTTGAAAAAGTCAGTGAAATGAGTTGAGTCTTGCCGTCCGAAGAAGAAAGGTGACTTTCGCTTGCTCGCTGAAGCCTTGGACAGGTGTCGCACGAGATGGCGGGGCAGATGAAAAAGCCAGAATAGAAAGAATGTGTATCTCTCTCCTTATGTCGAAGAACATTTAAACTCAAAGGTATTAAAAAGTTTCGTACCTGAACAAAGAAGTCGTAAGTGTTTTTCGTGTTTCGAGATTCCTATGTTTTATATTCGATATATATATATATATATATATATATATATATATATATATATATATATATATATATATATATGAACATTGTATGTCCATTTCGCATATCCGTATCTGGCTATGGAACATATTAAAACAACAACAGATACAGGTTGTTCAATAACACCATTTTCAGCTATAAAACAATTATCACAGATACTCATCTCTATCGGGGATATATTTTCGCTTACTATAAAGTGTTTGTATGATGTGCCCATTATTAATAACTCCAATTTAATCATGTAATCCCACATGTGCAGAGGTATGCGCTGGTAGTATGGCAATAAAGGTTAGAACTTTCCGTCCAAAAAACAATATTTACAAAGAGATTTTTTACACATAGTAGCTGAGTGAGAGTTTGACAAAAGAAAGTCTGCAGTGATTGCTGAAGTGCACTATTGAATCCCTTTCAGCATAAGAAAAAAAAATAATCGACACTTAATTACGTTTATGTAGACCAAATAGTGGATAGGAATATTATAAAACCACGGGTAATATCTGTGGGGGTTGTATTTGTAATTTGGTTATTTCAGTAGATGTGCATTCATACTTTACGGGTATTGCTCTCTTAATTATTCCCACCACAAATACAACACAAAACTTTACAATCGCGTAAAAGAAATGGAAAAGAACACAACGAACATTAAACAACAAACAATTTAATATGCATATAACAAAATATATAAACAAACAAAATACATGATGTGTAAATGGCCTTTTGGAAAATAAAGTTTGACAAGAAGAAAATAAATTTGTTTAAAGATGTGTGTATGTTCATGTTAACGGAGTCCGTAAATAAGTCGTTCTTACTTACATTAAGTTCATAGCGGGTTTTATGATTGTGGCGACAGCGTGTCGCGTTGATGAAAGAAAGTTTGTCGGGTTTTTCTTTTGAATGTGATTCTCGGCCATCTGAAGAGAGGTCATGAAATTTAGTTGAGGAAGGAAAGGAATTTGCCGGACATAGTATCGGCTACTGCTTTACTGGCTTAGTGGCTTGTCTTCGTCTGTGTGTAAGCTATGTGTAAGTTTGGGTTTTAGTCTGTGTGTAAGTTAATGGCTCCCTAACTCTGTGTTATTTATATCCTACAGGTGAATCAAAGAATCGTTCTAAAATTTTGGCGCGTAGACATTTATTGACCAATCATATTTGTATTTTACTATTTTATTTTCGAGCCTAAATATTTTCCGTTAGTTGACTTCCGATCCTATTTTTCTAGAATGTTCTATTCTATGTTTTTAGCTGATTGGTTGAAAAATATAAAAATGTAATTTAGATGCTAATACGGTTTTGATCCTAAATTTCTAGATTGTTCTTAAGTATGTTTTTATTGCTTATTTTAAGACTAGAAAAAATGTGTATCCCATATGTCTTTCGGTATGAAGTCTCCAGCGAGATTAGGACAGTAGTACACCATGAAATCTGATTAACACAGAGAACGATATCAATTTATTTCTTTGATATCTAGGTGAAGAAATCACTCGTTCTTTTTCATTCAAGCCTTTTAGATTAATTTGTGGCATGGAAAATAGTGTTGGATGTAATGAAAAGTATGTTATAAAACGATTAATTGCAGAATTTTTGAAAAATCTCATTCAAAATATTATCTTTAACAGTCTGTCTGTCAGACTCTCTCAAAAGATTATAAATATATATACACATATACACACGTACAGATATATTTATACACACATATATTTATACGCACACACATACGGATATATTGATACACACTCACATACAGATATATTTATACACATACACAGATGTATTTATACACATACATACACACATAAATATATTTCTACACAAACACACACAGATATATTCATACACACACATATTTATACACACACACACAAACACACACACACACACACACATATATATATATATATATACCTACAAATATAAATATATACATGTATGCACATATAAACATTCTCCTCCGTGAGTTGAGTACTCTAGTGGGGTAATTAGCTGCTAGCTACGCTGAGTGCAATAGCTCTTCTCATGAATTGAGCACTGTAGATAGCCGATAACGTATATGTTAAAAGTTATACGTAAACATGTCTTCACTTACGCTGAGAGTGATAATAAACTTAGGTAAGATATCCGACTGACGTAAAGTCAGCCGGGTTAAGATCTCGGCTTGAAGCATCTCGTGGGTCTAGCCACACTGACAAGTTGGGATTCAACGAAACAGTCTGCCTATGGTTGATATATATATATATATATATATATATATATATATATATATATATGGAAGTAAAGTAGAAGCAAAGTAGAAAATAAAAACAATCCAAAATTTTATGAGTTTATTATGAAAGTCGACGTTGAATGTTTCGGTTATAATAACCATTTCCAGGACTTAAATTTCATGAAAAGTGTTGTTAAAATAGCGATGGATGTTTGATGAAATAGTTTTTCTTCTGATATATATATATATATATATATATATATATATATATATATATATATATATATATATATATATATATATATATATATAGTCAAGTAAAGTTGGCCACTGTAGTCGAGGGCGACCAGAGGGATACACTGAGGTGTATGGGAGGGGGGTACTCCTTTCCCTGGATTGCTCCACTTTACCTTATATTGCTGTGTGTTAAGCCAGGACGTTTCACGTACCATTTTTAAAGTCTTTGATATGACGCGACCTGGGATTGAACCCAGGTCTCCCGGACCATTGGCGGACACTGTACTCACTAGGCCAATGAGCCGGTACTATATAAATGTACATATGTATAAATGCATACATATATGTATATATACATGTATACAAGTATACATATGTAGATATAGGTGTGTGTGCGTGTGTGTACGTATCCCATTATATGTAGTCGTGTCACTCAAAGCATGTCATTCTTACCATGTAACACAGTTCTATATGCCACACAGAGTGATGTCTAGCTACCGAGATAAACAAAAGAATTTACCTGTAAAAGGCCGCAAGAAGAATTCTGTAAGGTTGCCCGATCGTTCCGTGATGGATGCCAAGATTTGAATAAATACTCCATCTAAACATGCCACGAATTCCTTTTTGTGTGAGGGAAGAGTCATATGCACCACACCCTACTGGGATAAACTGGAAGAATTATTAAAGAAACAAAAAGTCTATTTTCGAGTCGCTTTTTTTTTTCTTTTTTTCACGTAGATTTGACCCGTAATCTATACATTTTCGAGTGAAATCTACCGCAGACAAATCTTTAACAACAAAGAAAACGTGGGGATAAGTCGTTTAGCAGACACAACTAGGCAAACTATGGACGATACAGCCACAAAACGGCAAAATTAATTCTAGACATGGTATAGTTCATATCAACAAAAAATTAGAATGAGAAATATATTTTACTATCTGTTATGATACTTGCTATAGCTGTTTATTTATTTTTTATTTCTATATCAGTATTAACAAAATAAGTTAAAATGGGGCGATCAGATATCATTTTAGACGTCTCACTCTCTCTCTGTCTCTCTCTCTCTCTCTATATATATATATATACATATATATATATATATATATATAGAGAGAGAGAGAGAGAGAGAGAGATGAAAAAAATGGGACAGGCACATGGCTAATGAACAGACTGAGATAGATAATCGAGTAAGGTATATATATATATATATATATATATATATATATATATATATATATATATATATATACATATAAGTAAAGTGGGCGACTGTAGTCGGGGGTGACTCGAAGGCTCCCTTTTCAATAGCTAGAACTCCCAAGTGTGGGGGAGGGTGCTACTCCGTTCCTTGGCTTGCTCTACTTTATCCTTGATCAGTACCTTATAATGCTGAGTTTAAGGCAGTACCAAGTACCATTTTTGTGTATTTATTATGACTCAACTAGAGATTGAACACCGCTCTCCCGGACTATTGGCAAACACTCAACTCATTAGGCCAATATACCTGAGTCGATTATCTATCTCAGTCTGTTAATTAGACATCTGTCTATCCCCTTCTTTTTATTCATTATTCTCTCTTTCTCACTCTCTCTCTCTCTCTCTATATATATATATATATATATATATATAAATGCATAGAGAGATAGAGAGAGAGAGAGTGGGGAGATAGGGAGAGGAAGACAGAGATGAATAAAAAGAGATAGGCTGATTGGTGATAGATAGATAGATAGATAGATAGATAGATAGATAAAGAAACAAGCGGAATCGTGCAGCTCTCAGAGAGTCAATCATATTTTCATCACCCCTGGTTTGAATTTCGCGTCATCCATCTTTTTTGACTTGTGAAGCTGTTATACTTGGTTCTTCTGTCCAAACTGTGGAGTCCACAGAGAATTTTCATCGGGTTGCCGATTAATCTTGGTGAAATAAGACGGGGCAATGAATATAGATATAAAATTGCTAAAGAAGAAGGAAGCACTAGAATAAGAAAAAAGAAAAAACAGATGCAGAAAGAAAAGACTTGAGAGAATTAGAAAAAGAAAAGAATAAAGGGAATTAGAGAGGACGAAAATGACTGGAAAATCTTGGAAAGAGAATTGACTGATGGGGTGAAAATATGGGAAAATAAAGAAGAAGAAGAAGAAGAAGAAGAAGAAGAAGAAGAAGAAGAACGATAAGTGGAGGAGACGAAAGAGGAAAAAATAGACTTACTTGAAGAGGAAAATGACAAGAAAGAAGACGTAGAAAACATGTAAAAGAATGATTGAATGATTAAAAAGAAGAAAGAAAAAAGGGAGTTAGCGGAAGAACTGAAGATCAAGTACGACGATAAGCTGTAAAGAGAAGTGCGAGAAGAAGAAGATAAACACCTTCCGAGGTTATGGAATCTAGGTCTTATCTTTTAATATATATTACTGTCTTACTCTGACAGAAATAGTGCCAGCACGCAAATAAAAATCAGATCAACAAATGAAGCAATACGGAAGACGATTTTTAGAGTGCTGTGAAAGATGTTATAGGAATTTTCTTGGTACCACAACTGAACTCTCCGAAACACATTCTCTTGTGAAACCCCAACCAATGTACAGTTATTTGTTGATATAACATTACAGGAAATTTCTGATGTTCGTTAGCTCAATGTTTTTTTTTTTTATTGTTTTTCCTTAGATTTTTCTACTTTGCTTTTCACATTTATTTACACATTTGTATTTTGTAAGTATTATTATTTAGATTAATTTTGCAACTTTAGCAGATTAAATCCAAATTTTCATATTGACAGTTACCCTCTAGATTTGTGATAGTCGCCGCTACAGGATTTATTTTCGAGTTACCGCTTTACAACGTAAATATGAATGCACCTCTATAATAAGGTTTTTTCAATTCAATTCGAGAAAGAAACTACATTAACATCTCGAAATGCTATCAATACATATTAGCGACATCAATTATGTTGTGTCCTTTTTTTTTATTTTATTTTATTTTTTTTACTTTTTTTGACAATAATAACTTTTTTTGGAATAATTACTTGAATTCATTATCTCTCTCTGCCATTATTGATTTTTTTTCGTATCTTTCTTAAAAGTTATTCTTTGTTATCTAAAAAAAAAAAAGCTCAAAACAAAAGAGAAAATGTGAGAACGTTATTTAATTTTTTTTTTTTCATTAATTTTCCAAAGTAAATTTCTTTTTGTTTTATTGAACAAGCGTCAGGAGCAACGTTATGTTTGCTAATAAATATATAATATAAAAAACAACCAAATATGAGAAAAACAGTTTTAGAAGTAGTTCATCAAATTGGAGATCTTAATAATAATGATAATAATAATAATAATGTGATCCACAGGGAGATGTGCAAGAAATTTAAATTTGACCTTACAAACAAATGGTATATGCACAACCTAACACCTGTCCTAGAAAATAACACACATAAACTATGGGAGACCACACACAGACCATCTAATCTCAGCCAGAAGACCAGACCTAATAATAATCAACAACAAAAAAAAAAGAGAACTTGCAAAATTGTCAACTTTGCTGTCCCGGCTGACCATAGAATAAAATTGAAAGAACGTGAAAAGAAGGATAAGTACCTTGACCTTGTTAGGGAATTGAAAAAACTATGGAACATGAAAGTGACAATTATATACCAATTATGATTGGTACTTTTGGTACAGTAACTAAAGGATCACTAAAGTGACTGGCGGACGAGTGAAGACCATCCAAACTACTACATTATTGAGAACGGCCAAAATACCAAGAGTCCTGGAGATTTGAGGAGACTTACTGTCACTCCAGTGAAAGACCACCAGTTAACGCTGTTGTGAAAAACTCTAATGAGTAAATAATAATAATAATAATAATAATAAAGACGTAATGAAATAGCAAATGTAGGTTATGTGGTGAAACGAAACAATTAATCACATAATAAGCAAATGCAGCAAGTTAGCGCAAAAGGATTAAAAGACTTGACTTGACTGGGTGGGAAAGGTGGTTCACTGGGAATTGTGTATGAACTAATTACTGTAATGGTTGATTGTATTAATTATTACATTATCTAGTTTGATTAGGCCGCGAATTTTTCAGTTAGCTGTTAAGTCAGCTAAAATCTTTGAGCGGAAATGTAAGTCATATTGGAAAGTTCAAGCGAGTGAGCCCACCACCAGAATAGGGGATGTGTCATTTCTACACAGGAAGACTAAATGTAAGCAAAATAGATTCATGTCTTGTCACAAGTTTGATTGAGTTAGTAATAAACACGGTAAAAATTTGGGTACACGAGTGAAATGACGCAATAACTCAGTGAGATGACATCACACAAACAATTTCTTGGTTTTGTATATAAAAATTAGCGAATTTAAAAAGTTGTCGGAAATTAGAAGTTGGAAATAGTTGAAGAAGTTGACAGTTGGGGTTAAACGTCGGTTGGGTCAGGGGGTGTCACTTTGTGTCTCTCTTCAGAGATCCTTTCATATTCTGTCCGTCTGTATGTCTCTCTGTCTGTCTCTCTTTTTCGTGCTACAATATGCAGTCTGAACATTGAACAGTATATCTGGATAAGGAAGCGACAATTTCTATAAATATTTTGGACATATTACTGTCACACCAATACGTTCCAATAAATGAGTGTTAAAATATTTGTTGACGGGGAGTTCTTCTTGTCTTTGGGTTGCCAATACCCCGGCAACTTGCTCCAACAAATCACCGCGACCGTCAGAAGTTCCGGGTTGATTGTGCCATTCCCTATCTGTAGATTTTTCAAACACAACGTGGGCACATAAGGGATTGCTAAACAGACTACCTGGAAACGCATAGGGTAGTCATAGAGCCAAGGCCATAATAAAGAGCCATACTATCACACATGGTAAAGCATAGCATCAAAATAGGCGCTTTTACCAAGACAAGATCAAAGTAAAAGTACCGTGACGGTCGTATTATTACATTTGTTTTGCTGACAACGATATTTTTACACATGCAAGAAATCGAAATTCAATCATATGAATAAATGATATTATGCACAACCAATAATATGCCCTGGAGAATGAGACGCTTAATATTCTCTGGGATTTTTGAGAGACAAACAGATCCCCGTATCACGGCCAGAAGACCAGACCGAGTGATTCTCAACCAAAAAAAAAAAAAAAAAAAAAGAAAAGAAACTGCCGAATAGTAGACTTTGCCGTTCCAGCAGACCACAGAATATTAGTAAAAGAAAGCGAAAAGAGAGAAAAGTACATAGACCTTGCCAGAGAACTAAAAAAAGAGCTATGGACATGAAGACCTGTGGAAATTTGTTGTCACTCAACCTCCAGTGAGAGATCATCAGCAAACGTTGAAGGGAATAACTCGCAAGAAGTAAAATAATAATAATAATAATAATAATAATAATAATAATAATACTGCGGACTCTACCGTCCAAGTAGATCTCAGAGTAAAATTGAAATAAAGTAAAAATAAAGATATGTACATAAACCTTGCTCGAGAACTGAAAAAAAATAGAACATGGAAGCAATGGGGATACCAATAGTAAACTGTATGCTCGGTACAGTCACCAAAGGATTGGTACAGGGACTGGAGGACTTGGAAATAAGAGGGCGAATGGAGAAACCTTCGGTTAAAGTTAATATGAAAAACTCGCAAGTAGTAAAATATTTTAAATCAGAAATGAATGAACTTTTTAAAAAATACACACACACACACACGCACAAAAAAAAAACAAAGAAATCTCTCTGAAGCACATTATGAAAGACATGGGCTTGCAATTAATGTTGATAAGTTTTTAAAAAAAGTATTTTCTTTCTAAACGTTGCTCTTAATATTCATGAAATTTACTCTTGAGCTGCAGATTTCCCACCGTGACTATGTAAATTTGAACGACCTTCTACGAAAAAGGATTTTTTTCATTCTAATTTAAAACAAACTACTAAACGTCAGTATATATTATCGACATATTAGCGACATCAAGTACTACAAATTCCGTGAGGGTCAATTACTTACTGAATAAAAGATATATATATATATATATATATATATATATATATATATCACTTATGAGCTCGTATATATATATATATATATATATATATATATATATACGAGCTCATAAGTGATGTACTCCCATGGACTCTCGCACTATCTGGACCCGATCCAGATCATTTTGGTGACAAATTGATTTCGGACTGGACCTCTCCAGGTGCTGGGGAGCACTTTGGCCGGCCGTGCTGTTGGGGCGCGGATCTGGCCGAGTGTGTCTCGGTGCCTGGGGTTTTTTTTCCTTTGGCCCCAGGGGGCCTCCCCCCCAGGCTTTTACTCCCTTCGGGGAGGTTGGGTTCAGTGCCCGGCTCCTGAGGCGTCCCTAATAAGGGGAATGCCGACGGGGCCGTAGGCATTTTGGGGAAATGCCGGGTGCGTGTGGGCTACGGCCCTGCGCCGGACCCACCATAAAAAAGGCCTTGTGCCACACTTGCCCGTAAGGTGGGGTGGTCAACAAATATCCCCCATGGACTCCCGCGTATGGCCAAGCAAAAGCAGGACGACCAGCTCGAACATACATACAGCAGCTATGTGAGGATACGGAAAGTAGTCTTGAAGACCTGCCAGAGGCGATGAATGATAGGGAGAAGTGGCGAGAGAGGGTCAAGAATATCCATGATGATATATATATATATATTATTTTGATCTGCAGATTTTATCATATTTAGTTGACCCCTCTCGATTTTTCACGTATATATATATATATATATATATGTGTGTGTGTGTATTGTCATCCACAGACATACAGCTTGTATCACAAAGTGTGTGGCTACATACGTAGGACGCTTGAAGGTGGGATCGACCCCACCCAACTTTACGTTTGACGTAGTATCTTACCGCTCTGATATCATGCGACATTTGTGGGCAGCTGTTTCCCGGATTTGTCCAAAATAGCACTGCTTTTTGTAATTTCCATTTAGCATTTTTCCGTGTTTCATGCAGCCACACAGTAGTACTGACACGAAATCTAGTTTTTTTTAAAATTTTATCAGAGATCAGATTTTCAAATGAACGATAACTTGTTAATAGCAGTCTACGTCTTCCTGATGAGTATGTTGACATCGCTTTGAATAGATGAGATATTGCTGTCAAGGTATAGGAACTCTTTTACTAATTTCAAAGGCTTGCCTTTAAATGTGTCTAGGGTACGGCTTCTGTCTTACAAACCATCAAAGTAAGACGAACGGAATAGGTTTGAGGAAGTAAGGATGAAGTCATAAGTGACGTTCTCTAATGGACACCTACATATGGCTGACCAGCTCCCTGCGAACACTGGATTCAGTTTAGACGACTTGCGAGGAGAGGTGAACGGACAGAGAGAGAGAGAGAAAGAGTGAGATAGACAATCATTGAATACCGTGCTATCAGCACGACTTCATGATATATATATATATATATATATATATGAAACCAAACCCAGAAAAAAAAACGGCACTTGGTTGCAAGGGTTCTATTTGAGCAATACATTTAAAATGATCTAACTTAAAGAAGGAAGTAATTTTCTGCCCAGTTAGTATGCTTATTTTGTGGGGTCTGCAATCGCGCTGACCGTCATTTTTTAATCTTTCGAATTATCGAAGCGACGAAGTTAACTATAAAAGGATTATCCAAATTCTTAATTCCGTCATGAATACCAACATCACAATCACTATAGACTGCTGACTCAACGGAAACTCATAAGTCTTGGAGATGTATGAATAGCACCCAGTCTGAAATATTGGGCAGACAGTTTATAGTAAAATAACGCTCCATCCGAAATATTTGGCTTATGGTAAATAGAAAAATATCAGTCCGAAATATCGGGATTCCGGTGTATAGTAAAATCGTGCTCAGTTCAAAATATTATGGCGTACGGTATATAGTAAAATAGAGCTCGGCCCGAAATATTGGTTTTACGCTGTACAGTGAAGTTGATATTTTGGTCCTACGGTATATTGTAAAATAGTGCTCAGTTCGAAATATTAGTCTTACAGTACATAGCAAAATAGGGTACAGCCCGAAATTTTGGGCTTATCGTGTAATAAAATAGTGACCAGCCCGAAATATTGGACTTACGGTGCATAATAAAATAGTACTCTGCCCGATATAGTAGTCTTACGCTATATAGTAAAATAGCACTCAGCCTGAAATATTGAAAATATCGAACTTATAAAGTAAAGTAATATTTATAAGGTTAGTCTGCATTGGGTTAAAAGAATGAATGACAGTTTTAAAAACAATAAACAAAGAGATTGTAAACTAACAAATAATACAATCTTTATGTCGTGAGAACTCAATAAATCTTTTGTTTTAAAGGGAGGAAGTTGTTAATTGTTTTTTTGTTTTTTTGTATTTGTATTATTTATTTCAGCGGCGGTTTTTTGGGTTTTTTTTTTTATCTCAACCTGTTGGAAATTTCTTCCTTTTATTATTTTTTTCTGCATATTTTAAATTTGCTTGAATATGTGTTACGTTGTGCTTTGATTATTTATATTTATTTATTGCTGTCTGAAAATTACTTTTTCTTTCTTTCTCCCATTATTACTTTGAATTCATCCCTTTGTGCCATTGTTTTGTTTTTGTTGCTGTTGCTTTTTCGTTTCATTTTTTAAAGTTATTTTGTTTTATGGTATATCAACCCTTTTTCAGCCATTTAACGCCGAATTAAATCATTACGATAAATTTTTCAAACAATTCAGTTCAGTATAAATATATTTTTCGATTTAAATACAGTTAAATGTAAAAACAGTTTTCTTTCAAACAATTCAGTTTAGCGCAATTACGCAGTTTAGTTCTATTTGACCCATAGATAAGATCCTGACAAGTACTATCAGTCCAGATCAGAATGAACCTGGGAGCAATGGCAATTAAGAGGTACTCCATATTTCCCAAAGCATTACTGAAGCCTCACCATCAGATTATTTAGTGTTATATCCAGGATACTCATTGGGGGAGTCGTACACTTCTGCAGAGATGCAGTCGGTGTATTCTGCAGCTCCAATCTCACACCTTCACTGTCAGCAACCATCCATCTGAATGAGCGCTCCTAAATGGGACTGCTCAGACACAAAAGTCTCCACCGGGGTCAGTCACCATCACAAATGGTCACAATAATGATGTTAGATTGGATTCATACCTTTCCCAAGGGTATTAGTGCAATGTGAAAGACTGATTGCATTTCACATTGCACTAATATCCTTGGGAAAGGTATGAATCCAATTGTTCTCCCTCCAGCTATAGGTAAATAGTAGGGCATACTGAGTTCTTCAGCCTTGGTGAGGCAACTAGTCTAGGAGAAGGAAAACTTTGAATTCAAACCTGTTAAACTCCGCTTAAAAATTGACCTTGTTTCATATCATATTCGAGCGGAAGGGTTGGTAAATATAACAATGAAGTTAGGGTAAGACACCTGTCGCCCGGGTGTAGATATATAACCGTATGTTTTCAATTGGTCCATTTTGTATTCGTCGTCACACCAACATCGACATTGGACTTTTCCGAGAGAAAGATTCATATACACAAATATCTGAAGGGAACATTAGCTCATCATGTTATATTGGATAACGCTTGACCTACCCGAATACCACTCTCACACTTCATGATTATATTGCAGATAAATACCGAAGATAACTACTGATCATGTCATACGCAGTTGTTATATTAGGACCGTCATTGTTCTAGTTGGATAACTGTACCAGGGATCCATCACTCCTAAGAATGATGTACTAGATGGCCATTGAGCAAAAATCCCTCCCTCATTGACCGATCCTGTTCTTTATCTTGCAAAGTGTCAAGGGACCCACCTCACCGGAAAACTCTGTTGGATGACCGGTTTAGTCAAGCAGGTATTTCTGGTTTACATACGAGGAGAAAACCTGTGAGTGAACTGATATGAACACACGAACACACACCTCTCTCTCTCTCTATATATATATATATATCGTAATGTCAGAAAAACGCATGGAGCACAAAGACATGAAATAAAAAACAACTAAATACCAAATATGATATCATTTGCCGACGTATTCATACTATATATATATATATATATATATATATATACAAACACACACACACACACAAACACACACACATATATATATATATATATGTACACAAAAAACTACAGATATACATAAATACATATGTATATCTATACATTTACATATATATATGCACATAGACATATACATACATAAACACATATGCACATACATATACACAACTCTCTCTCTCTCTCTCTCTCTCTCTCTCTCTCTCTCTCTCTCTCTCTCTTATATATATATACATAAAGAAATAGTATATTTTGGAAAATCTGACAAGATGAGAAAAATTAGAGGAAAAGTGGATAAACCAAACACTGACAAGGGATTTATGAACGATATTTCGTCTCTATTTCAAAGTTACTTCCTCGGAATGATGGTTTTTTTCTAAAGTTAAGAATTGAAGGAAATACATAAATAATTTTTTTTAAATAACAGGATGGAGGGGACAAATGATTCACTTTCTATCAGATTTCATACTACTTTGTGGACATTATTTTACATGAGAATAGTATTTAAATAGAAAATGGACGAAAAAAATTTAGCAAAAACTAAGACATTGATTTCCCACCACACTTCCTTACTTCAAGATGATTTTCTCTTTTTTCATTTGGATATTCTATCTTCGTTGGAAAAGTACTTTGTCAAATAAGATATGCCTGAAACCATTGCCTCTATCGCGCTGACATATATCTCTATTTCACCCTTTCTTTCTTTTCCGTCCCTTTTTCTCATGACCCCTTCCTCCACATATTTTCATTTATTTTTACAATTATCTTTTTCCGACTATGTTTAACTTTATAAAAAATGTAATCCCGAAAAAAGAGTTATTATTGTTAAATACGTTGTCATTATTCTGGTTTACTCACAACACTTCGATACTTCTTGACAATTTTTGTCATCAAAATCTCCCTGGCGATTTTGATAATACTCTAAAAAGTGTATAAAAATAAAATAAATGATTTAAAAGCCAATCGTGCTACCATTCATTATAAAATATTTCCTTTTTTCTTTTATATATGATTTATGAATAAATGATTTAGTGAAACAATTAATATATATATATATATATATATATATATATATATATATATGTGTGTGTGTGTGTGTGTGTGTGTGTGTGTGTGTGTGTGTGTGTGTGTGTTTGTGTGTGTGTGTATATACACATAACTATTTTTACATATAAAAATAAAGCTATATACTTACAAAAAAAAAATATATATATACTTGTCTATCTATCTCCCTATATATATATATATATATATATATATATATATAACAAAAAACACGAAAAAAAATTTTAACAGGACTTCTTCAGATCTTATGGCTAAAATAATCAGAATAGACACCGGAAAGAAGGGCGGGAGAGGTGAAAAAATATCTCCTCATTTAGCCCACTTCCTTTTTTATTTTATGGTCGGTTAGAATTATAGTAAATTAATAAAAAAAAAAAAATTTCTAAAAATTCTAATTACTTTTCGATTTAAAACTACAGATTTAATACTAAATTAGAAAATTAACTTTATTCCATAACTTTACGTAACGATACAGTAATAATTATATTAAATTAATTTCAAGATTTAATTAAATTTAACTTTTTTTAAAATCAAATTTATTTTTGAGCCTATTAAATAAGTTACACTTTTAATGATGCATACGTATATGTGATATGTTTTTTTTTCAATTTTTTATCTTTTATCTTATTTTATTTTTATTCATTTACATAAATTCTCAATTTAATCCTGTTTTTTTAAAAACATTATTTATGCTAATTTTCTATAGTTTAAATTTAGCCCTATGTCTACACCTAGCTATTAATTCGCATCTCTGATTTGATAATTTTTCAGGCTCTTGGTAAAGTAAAATCTGTATCTTTTCTTCTAAACACAGATTACATTTACTATCGAAACATTTTGGAGTATTTGATCTTTTTAATATGGACCATTGAATCTCAGGGGTTAAACCTTTATTTTTCAAACTCCAAAAATGCTTAGATAAAGCAGTTTGATGTTTCAGATGTTCATGGGAGAAAGAATATTTTTGATTGGCGTATCTAATTTTCTATTTCGTGGAGGAAATTCCAATATAAGTTTTTCTATCATTTATATTCCCTTTTGGGTAAATAATTCCTTGATATACTACATTTTTAAGTTACATAATCCATTCATAGGACAATTATATCGAGCTTTACAATTACGTTCGTTTTGTTTACTATTATTATTATTATTATTATTATTTGTTCGGTTCTGAAATTCCTTAATTATCTCTTTATTATGATTAGTGATAATTTGAAAAATATTTCTAGTGCAGGAGTAACTAATTTTTAACGTTTTTTTATTAAATATTTTATGTAGTATATTATCATTTTTAAAGAGCTTATCTATCAGTTTAAAAAATATTTACCTACATTTATACTAGCTTGTCTACAAAAAGGGGGTTTAAACCATATAATTTTCCTTTTTCTATTTTTATGATCATACTTCTTATTTTTTTCTTTATTAATATTATTAGGTATATTTTCTTCTAGATACGCAAACTCTTCTTTAAAACCGCTATTTTAAGGGCATCTATATATATCTTACCATTCTGAATATTTTCTCATTTGCTGATAATTTTCTTATTCTCAAATTTACCGCTTCTGGGACTTGTTTAATTACGGTCTTAGGGTGATTCGAATTAACATTAATATATGAAGGGTGCTGATCAGTTTTTATGAACGGTTTATAAGAGTTATTCGAGAGGTCTAGTGTCACATCCAGGAAATTAACTATCTTATTATTAGATGAGACTTCTATCTTGAATCCTAAAAACTTAAAAGCCCTCATAATCTTCTTTTGTATGCTTGAGCTAATTGGGCCATTATTATTTGGGATATATATTAAAC
>OY757924.1:66229779-66342279 GCA_963585895.1 Sepioteuthis lessoniana | reverse complement strand
ATTCGTGTTCAAATCCTGCTTGCCTAGTCAGCTGTGGCTTTAGTATGCACCGACTGCACTTCTGCAGAGGGCTAAAACCCTCCCCAAACGAGTGTCCTAGATATGACAATAAACAATCTGATGGTGAGGTTCCAGTAATGCTGGAGCTTTGGAGAACGCGGAGTGCCCATTTACTGCCATTGCTCCCAGGTCCAGTCTGGCCCGGAGTGGTAGCACCTGATAAGGGTCCTATCTATGGGTTAAATAGAACTAAACCTTGTTTACTTCACTATACTGATTTTTGCATTTAAACTGCGTATTTATGCTAAATTGAATTGTTTAAAATAGAACTATTTTGACATTTAAACTGCTTTCGAATACTAAGCAGAATTGCTCGAAATACAACTGTTTTGACGTCTGAAATGTGCACTTACGCTAAACTGAATTATCTAAAATAAAACTGTTTTGACATTTAACTCAGTGTATTGCTCAGTTGGCTGGGGCTGTAGAATACACTGACAGCGCTGCTGCAGAGGGGTAAGACCCCCTAGTGAGTGTCCTTGATATGACACCAAACAATCTGATGGTGAGGTTCCAGTAATGCAGGAGCTTTGGGGAATGCGGAGTATTCCTTCATTGCCATTGCTGCAAGGTCCACTCTGACTTGGAGTGGTAGTACTTGATAAGTGTCCTATCTATGCGTTAAATAGATCTAACGGCATAATTATTCGAAACTGAATTGTTTGACTAAACTGAATAGATTGAAATAGAACTGTTTTTCATAATTAAACTGTACTTACATTTAAACTGCGTGTTTATGCTAAACTGGATTGTTTAAAACTGAACTGTTTTTGACATTGAAACTGTACTTACATTAAAGTGAATTGTTATATATAGAACTGTTTTGATATTTTACTGTGTAAACAAAACCTGTACTAACGCTAAACTGAATAAGCTGAATTAGAACTGTTTGAATAATCTCATTAGTTTGAAATACAAATGTATTTGACAAATAAACTGTGTGCTCATGCTAAACGGAATTGTTTGAAATGGAACTGATTATTTACATAAAAATGGATTTGGTGTTAAATAACCTACAAAGGTTGCCATGCCATAAAACTCATCCAGCCAACCAACCAATCAATCAAATCCTGGATGAGTCTAATTGCATTTCCCATCGTACTAAAATACTTGGGAATAGCATGAATGTAACTATTCTTTCTCCAACTGTAGTTAAATAACAAAGCAGGCATTGCTCTAGTGGTTAGAATGTTCGCCAATGACTCGGGAGACTGGGGTTCAAACCCAGATCAAGTCATAACAAAGACACAAAAAATGTTACTGGATACTTCCTTACTTAACACTCACCATTATAAGGTAGGTATCAAGGGTAAAGAGGAGTAATCCAGGGAAAGGAGTTGCGTTCTTCCCTGCACCTCGTGTAGTAGCTATTGACAAGGGAGCTTTCGGGTTGTCCTCATCTAAGGCCTCCCACAACTTACATTTATATATACATAATATATATATATATAAACAGATATACATATATGTCATCATCATCATCATGTCGTGCTGGTAGCACGGATATCCCTGACCCTCTCTCGCCACTCCTCCCTATCGTTCATCGCCCTAGGCAGGTCTTCAGGACAACATCCCGTATCCTCACATAGCTGCTGAATGTATGTTCGTGCTGGTCGTCCTGCCTTTGCACGGCCATATGTGGGGGTCCATAAGAGTACATCTCTTATGAGTTCGTCACTGCTTCTCCAGCAGTGTCCTGCATGTCTGGTTCGTGTAACTTGAATAGTTTTCGTGATAGGAGGCAGGTGGCTGTACAGTTGGTGTCTTGTGGGGTGTTGCCGCCAGGACTTGTTCAAGATTGCACGCAGCATTCTTGAACAAGTCTATGTAGTGCACCCATATAGCAGTATCGATGTGACCGCTGCCTGGAAGAAACTGCGTTTCATTTTATCGGTTCGGTCTGATTTCCATATAATCGATAGCCTATTGATAGCTGTCCATGCTTTCGTTAACTTCGTGTCGATGTCCTTTTCGATTGATGCGACGCTGATTCCTTTGTAAGTGAATTTGTCTACTAATTTAAGAGGGGATCCGTCTAGAGTGGAGATGTCCCCCGTTTGATTATAGCACAAATATTACGTTTTCTGTGCATTAACATAGAGGCCTATGCCTGCGGCTGCTCTTTCCAAACTATGCAGTAGTGTTTCGGCTTGGTCGGGTGTATTTGCCAGTATCGCTATGTCATCGGCGTAGTCGGCGTCGGTAAAAAAAAAAAAAAAATTACATATATGTACACACATCTATATACATACCTATCTCTACATTCCTATACGTACAGACACATATGTACACACATACACACAGACATATATATATATATATATATATATATATATATGTATGTATGTATATATTACTTTTACAGACAGTTGTACCGCAATACTAATATAAACACTTTCATAAAATAAACCGCATTAACTATCCGTTTGTTTATATTTAGACTCACCCAAGCCGCCTTTAATTGTTCGGGCAAACACGTGCCTCAGTCCTATCTCTTTATCTATCGTTCTACTCTAACTAGCATTTTTATTTTCCTTGCCTTTTCTGCCACAGTCGAAAGTAAAATTTCCCTTAGGTTGGCTCAAATCTACCCTACCTCAAACATATTCCACATTTTTCCCATCAGGCTTCTCATGATTAAAATGCGACACGCTTCCTCCCTGTGTGAAGATGAATAGATATCATATACCACACTGAATTCTCCACCATCCCCGCGGGAGTGAGTGAAGAGTTGGCAACAAAATCAACACACTGAGCCCCTTTTATTACCAATCCTTTTCCTTTCCCCTAGGTGGAAATATATTTAAATCGCTAGTTCCTTCACTATCAAATCGCACTTGCTACCGTTTAATTTATTTTCTTTAGTTCAGTAGGTATTTCCATAAGGAACCTTTTATCTACATCTGATAACTTCAATATATATATATATATATATATATATATATATATATATATATATATATATATATATATATATAATGATGGAGCAGACATAGAGTCACCAAGCACCATCAGATATCTCTACATCATCCTCACGTAGATATGTGTTCCAATAAACCAATAAATAAATTTAAAAAGTAAATAAATTAATAAAAGACAAATAAATTGGTTGGTTGGTTGGTTGGGCTTTATGGCATATCAACTATTGTTGGTTATTTAATTCCAAATCCTGTTTTTACGTATATGCTAAATATATATGATTTTTTGAAACTCATTTTTTAGATACATTTTTAAACGAGCCCGAGCTCATTCTTTTGTACTTAGTTAAATGGTTTCAAGTGTTTCTATCTAACGAGATTACGAGGATCATTAAATAAGTTTCCAGACTTTTTTCGTATGGGCACTTTTATTGATAGTACACACATGAATCTCTAGTCCCCTTCGAAGTAATCTCCTCCGGCTGAAATGCACTTGTACCGTTTCATCAACTTCTGGAAGGACCCATGGAAGTCCTCTTGTGTGAGCCTGTCAATGACCTTCGTCACAGCCTCTTTCATCTCCTCAATTATCTCATGACGACAGCCTCTAAGATTAGGGAATAACCAAAAGTCACAAGGTGGAAGGTCTGGACTATAGGGAGGCTGGGGAACTGTCTTGATGCCCATCTTGGTCAAATAGTCTGTGACAAGGATGGAGTTGTGGACTAGTGCATTGTCCTGGTGGAAATGCCACTGACCAAATTTGAAGACTGCTAGCCTCTTCCGACGGAATTTCTACTTGAACCCCCATAAAACCTCAACATAGTAACCCTAACCCTAACTCTTTGGCCTGTCAAGTCTGGTGTATTGATTTGCTTACTCCTCCCACACCTCCCATCATCCCTCACAGACTTCCTGCCTTCCTTTTATCTCTTATGCCACTCAAAAACTGATGCTCGATTCTTGCAAGATGGTCGAAAACAGAATTCTATTGCATATCGTTCTTCTAAAGTGTCCTCACGTCCAGATTGCATTTTTGAAATTCACCAGCTGTGACAATCAGGCTTTAGTAGGGTGTATTCCAATTGCTGCTGTAGCTGTTCATTAGAACCAGAAATCATAAAAATTGGCCCGTCATCTCATAAGATGTATAGCAATAACATACTGAATTTTCAAGAGTGTACGACAATTTTAAATGTCTGTACAAAAATGTCTGGAAACTTATTGAATGCACTATATATTTCTGTTTAGTATAAATCATTTGTTTGCTGGTTTGGTTTCTTTGTTTAATGGCATATCAACCTTCGTGGGTTATCTAATGCCAAAGCCATTCTCCTAGGAGAACAGTGGTGGTGCTATTTAACCCATAGCTGGGAGGATAACGGAGGTTCATACCTTTCCCAAGGGTATTTGTCTGAAAGTGAACGTAAAAGCGCGACTGGAGTTCGAACTCGCGTGCTACGATTTCGCAGACCATCGTGTTAACCATTACACCACGAGGACACTTCTCATTTGTTTGCACACAGTTAAATGGTTTCAGGTATTGCTAAGTAACAGTAACTATGTAATATCAGTCATTTTTGTACACATTTAAATGGATAAAAAAATATGATTTGTAAGTGAATAGTTGGACGACAATTTCATTTTTAAATGAGTTAAAACTAATTTGTTTGTATACTTGGATTACTATTGTTTCCACCCTGTTAAATGGTTTCAATTGCTATTATCATACACTTATAATTCTGTTCAATATCAATCACTTGTTTGCTCACAGTGAAGTGGTTAAAAGTATTGCTATTTAACTGTTCCCCCTTACTCATTCGTTTGGGCGCCTTGGGTGGTGCAATGGTTAGCAAGCTAGACAAGCAAACCTACACGAGTGAGTTCAAGTCTTATTAGTACCCTATTACAATGGCATTGTGCTGTATCTAAGCAAAAAGCTTAGTAAATTACGACCTTAATCATTCGTTTATCCTCTGTAAAATCGTTCCAAGTATTGCTCTGTAACAATTCTATTAAACATCAGCCATTTGTTTACACACCGTTAAATGATCAAACATATTTATTTCTAACAATTCAATTTAGCATAAGTTATTTGTTACCGTCAGTTTGAAGGTCAAGTAGTTCTTTATGACCCATAGATAGGAACCTTTCTGGTACTTCCACTCCATTAGTACTAAAAATAATTTACCTAACGCCTATAGTTTTATTTGCACAGAAACGGTTTCAAGTATGGCTATATATACTCTAATAATTCTACGCCACATTATTCATTCTTTTTCACACCGTTAAAGGGTTTTAATTATTGGTATGTAATCCTAATAATTCAATCTAATATCAATCATTTTTTGCAAACAGTTAAATGATTGCAAGAATAAAAAATGATTAAACAGTTCTATATTTGGGACCATATTTGGTATTATTTAGCATTGTATTTAGAATAGAAAATGATTAAATAGTTTTATATTTGGGACCCTATTTGGTATTATTTAGCATTGTATTTAGAATAGAAAATGATTAAATAGTTCTATATTTGGGACCCCATTTGGTATTATTTAGCATAGTATTTAGCAAACTAAGGTTATTTCATGCTTATAGGTTACGGAATTGAGTTCATTTTACATTTTTTGCGAAGATGTTTAAGAATAGTTGGTTATTTTATGGTATACTGACCCTTCAATGTTATCCATATTTACCAACCCCTCCACTCGGGCAGGATATGACATAAGGTCAATTTTTAAGCGGAGATTAACAGGTTTGAATTCAGAGTTTTCCTTCACCTAAACTAGTTGCCTCATCAAGGCTTAAGAAATCAGCCTGCCCTACTATTTACCCATAGCTAGAGGGATAATAATTGGATTCATACCTTTCCCAAGGGTATTAGGGCTATGTGAAATGCAATTAGTCTCGTCCAGGATTTGAACTAGTGTCGCCGTGTCCATTTCCTACAACGATAACCATTACACCACGGGCACCTTCAATGTTATCTAATGACAAATCCTGTTTTTAGCACACACAGTTTGTAAACGAAGTTTGTCGTAACATTTTTCAACGAGCTAGAGCTCATTTGTTTGCTCAATTTAAGGATTTCAAGTATTATAAATAATTAAATAGTCTATTTAACCTAAAAACCGGCTCATTTTCCCAGTGGGTAGAGTGTTCGCCAATGGTCCGGGAGACCGGGGTTCAATCCCAGCTCGGCTCATACCAAAGACTTAAAAAATAGTACTTGATACCTCCTTGCTCAACACTTAGTATTATAAAGTACGTATCAAGGGTAAAGTGGAGCAATCCAGGGAACGAAGTAGCGCCCTTCCCTATACCTCCGTGTCGTAGCTATTGAAAAGGGAGCTTTCAGGTCGCCCTCGACTACAGTCGCCAACTTTTACTTTTCACTTTATCTAACCTATAGATGGGACCTTAACATGTACTAACACTCTTGTTTGTACTAACCCTCACTGGCTCATTGGCCTTGTGGGTAGAGTGTTCACCAATGGTCCGAGAGACTGGGGTTCAATCGCAGGTCGAGTCATACCAAAGACTTTAAAAATGGTACTTGATACCTCTTTTTCTTAACACTCAGCATTATAATATACGTATCAAGCGTAAAGTAGAGCAATCTATGGAAAGGAGTAGCGCGCTCCCCTATACCTAGGTGTCGTAGCAATTGAAAAGGGAGCCTTCTGGTCGTTTTGACTACAGTCGCCAACTTTAATTTTACTATATAAAGTATTCCAATTTAATATCAATTACAGCAAAATTAGGGATATTCTATTATAATGAAACACAACTCTATTATAAAACAAGATTAAAATTCCTTTTAAAGAATAGACAAGATAGGAAGATGGTCACAAAACAGTAAATTTGCTCAATATGGCCAATATTTTTTCAATTATTATATGAACACGCCCATGAAACGATTTGCCTTCAAAATAAATTATTCAGACTTTTTATTCCATTCCCCCTCAATAACAGTCTTAAGCAAACCAATATTTGAATGGGAAATTGCATTTGTTTTGTTTTATAAAACGCTCTGTATTGCCTAATCATAGGGGGTTTGGGTTTGGGCTTAAATTTTGTTTAATTGCTGTTTTCACAGTTTTCTTGTAGTCTTTCAATTTATTAGCATACTTTCTTTTTGATGTTGTAAGGTCCTTCGTAATCGCCGTAGCGAGAGCAGTTAAAAAGCCTTCTCTTCATTTTTTATTTACCCCACCCATTTCCTTAAAAAACGCTTTTTCAGTAAAAATTATTTGTTTTGTATGCGGTAAATAAAGAAACTTTGGATTGATTTCGGCTTTAAACAATTTATAGATTTTTTGTCGTTTCTTTTATTGCTCACTCATACTGGGCTGAATTTTAATTAAAGAAGTGCCAGAATAATAGAACTCATCATGAAAATTTAGATTTATCGCGTTTTTTACGAAAAATTAGACTAATCAGATTTTAAAATTTTTTAAATTTATTCCATATTTGGCTTCTGCACCCAGTAATTGCACACTGTTGTATAGTTTAAAGTATACCAATGTAGTAATAATAATTATGTGGTTTCTTACTCTGATTTGTTTCCTATTATTTTCTATTCATGTGTAAGCCACACTTTACCCATAAAGTCAACTCCTAGCTCATATCATAAGAATCCCGATATGACAAAGAAATCTCACTGGCCTTCAAAAACTTGTGACGGCTGAGCAAAGCATTACCTTAGTGACCCTTTTCAACATTTTATTTTTCACGCTTAGATAATCATAATCTACTAAGCTTTTTGCTTACATATGGCACGAGGCCGCATGAATGAGACAACCATTGAGACTCCAGCTCACACGGGAAGGTTTGCTTGTCAAGCTTACTAACCATTACATCTTCAGAGGCATCTTTCCACGCTAAAATAGTTGTAATTTACTCAGCATTTTGCTTAGATGTGATACAAGGCCAAATAAAATGGGTACGCAATGAGACTCGAACTCACTCGTGTATGTTTGCTAGTCGATCTTGCGAGCCATTACACCACCAGAAGCGCCCTTCCACGCTTAGATAGTTATAAAACACTTTTTCCAAGAATGTTCCACTTTGCTTCGTTTATTTATGGGAATTCTTCAAAGTGCTCTAAATTTAGCTCTTTTTCTTTTGTATACTTTCTTCATCTGTCGTTACTTTCCCCCTCACACACTTCAGCTATTATAAAGAAGCAAACAAGCAGTTATACCTTTGAATGGGTCTGTTATTTGAACATATCCTTGCTAGATTCCACTTGAGACTTACTGATATCAGTGGCATGCATTGCTTGGAAGCAATGCACACATTATTTACCTTCTGATAAAAACCATTCCGAATAAAAATGAATAAGTTTAACCCTTTTGCAGACTGATATTTTTTCAATCCTTGTTGGGCGGGAAAATTATCTAATAGAAATCAATTACATTATAATATACTAAAATAAAACAAAATATTATAGATATATTATATTTTAATATATTTTATCATAATACATTAAAATATATCAGACTATAATATAATATATCAAAATGTTTATATGCATTAACATTTAATTGGTCAACGAGGAGTCCAAAGGAAAATACCTTACAATGAGCGAGCATTAAAAGACATAAATGACACTCAGCAATTTTTTTTCTTAATGGCATATCAACCTTCATGGTTTGTTTAATGCCAAAACCACCTCTTGAAGAAGAACACCAGTGGTCCAATTTAAACCATAGTTGATGGGGTGTGAGAGGATTCACACATTTCTCAAGGTTCTTAATCAGTAAGTCAACGTTATAACGTGACTGGAGTTCGAACTCGTTCATTACCATGTCTCAGTCTAGCAGGTTAGCAACTGCACAGCAGGACTGCACCAAGTGCAAAGGGGTTTGGGTATTATTTACTTCAGTTGCATCGTACAGAACTTAAAGTAGATTTAGTGATTTTTACTTATTGTAATAGACACATGAAACTTAAGAAGTTAATTTACATTCGAAAATGTGTACTTTTGATAAGCAAAATTCAAATTTCAGAGCTATCTTTCCACATGTTGTGTAGTGGCTCGTACCTCGTGACGAACTATAAAAGACGTCGAGTCACTTAAGCAGAGAACGGAGACGGAAGCGAGACATAAGCAGAGACAGAAGAGCCCTGAAAGACCTCGGTCAGTTGAAGACCAACTTCGGACGTAACACCTACAGCTAGAGACTTATAATACTAGTCAGACTGTACCACTTGAGTTAATTAATTATTAACTCTGTTACACTGTGTATCGCTTCCTTACCACGATACAACACCACAATAAAATGTTAAGTTACTTCCAGATGGAATATGGAATGAATTTGCTTTCGAGATGAGGAGGAAGTCTCCGAGTTGTTGTGGCTAGCTTGTTCGAACTCAAGTCGGGCTATTACGTCCCCTTTCGAAATAAACCTCAAATCCCCTGGCCCAATCAGCTAAGGCTGCAGAATACAATGGCTGCATCTCTGCAGAGAGATAAAACTACTCCAACAGGAGTTCTGGATATGACACTAAACAATTTGATGCTGAGTTTTCAGTAATTTTAGAGCTTCAAGGAATGCAAAATATGCATTCGTTGCTATCACTCCAAGGTCCACTCTGACTTGGAGTGGTAGCACCTGGAAGGATCTTATCTATTGGTCAAATAGAACTGCTATACATTAAAACTGTGTACTTATGCTAAACTGAATTGTTCGTAAATAGAATTGCTTTTACATTTAACGGTGTGTAAATGAATGACTGATGCTTAATTGAATTGTTAGTGATAAATAGCAATACTTGTAAACATTAAACTATGTACAAACAAATGATTAATAGAATTATTCATGATAGATGGAAATAAGAAAATCTATTTAATTGTGTGAAAAAATGAACTCAGGTTTGTTTTAAAATGTTATCTACCAAATGTGTTTAGAAATTATATTTAATATATAGGTGTAAGGATTTGGCATTAAAAAAACTACAATGGTTGATATGCCATGAAACCAAACCAAACGAAAACTAAACCAAACCCCCCAAGCAATTTGTTAAACAGTGCCACTACTGTTCTTCAATGGTGGCTTTAGATTTATATAACCAACAAAAGTTGATAGCGATCAAACAAATAAACCAAC
Organism: Sepioteuthis lessoniana; assembly: GCA_963585895.1. NCBI lineage: Eukaryota > Metazoa > Mollusca > Cephalopoda > Myopsida > Loliginidae > Sepioteuthis > Sepioteuthis lessoniana. The sequence goes on along the minus strand of OY757924.1, from coordinate 66,332,186 downwards.
TCGAAACTTTTGAAATGAAGTAGAAAAAAAAAACACACCAGACCGTAGTATCTGCACTGGAAATCTAATCTATGTAACAGGTGATTAAAAAGTAATTCCCTATCTTAAAATAATTTTGATTACATTTCTTGTACAAAAAATAGTTAAGAAATAAATTATAAGAATTTTAATCTACTTACTCTCCATTCTTTAAAACCTAGAAGCAGTTGAGAAAGATTAAGCTAATCATTTAATAATTTTTATGTCATAATATATATATATATATATATATATATATATATATAATTCATATCTAGATCTGAGAATTATAAATTTTATTTTTTTCGAAATAAATGTATTCATCTATTTTATCTATATCTATAGATTTCAAAAAAACGTTAGTCAGTATTTTTTTAAGCCTTCCCATACTAAATGTCAGCAGACGTGTCTGAGAATAGGACTTTTCTTAGACGAACGGCACAAGTATTACTATATATACATATATATAACGTGAAGAACACTGCAGCGCTATTGAAAACCAGCGGTGACATCGACACTTGGTTATCTAAGGTCGATAGATCAGGTTTTCCTGGGCGATTTAAAGTCTGGCGATATCGGCACTCACCGCTACCGAGGATATTGTGGCCAATCTTGATGTACGAGGTACCGATGACGATAGTAATAGCGTTTGAAAGGCGGCTCAGCAATTATCTGCAAAGATGGCTCGATCTTCCAAGAACCCTAAGTAGTGCAGCACTGTATGGAACAAATTACATATTCCAATCAGTAGACTCTCTGAAGAATTCGTAGTAACGCAGGCAAGAGTACTGATTTTGAATAGGAATTTATATGACCCCAAAATAGCGTCAACAGGAACTGAAGTATATACAGGCAGAAAATGGAGCACATCACAAGAGCTCAAAGTTGCAGTGGTACGCCTAAAGCAAAAGGCCTTTGTCGGGACAATCGCGATAGTTCGACCAGGATTAACCTAAGTATCCAGATCGACAAAACCAAAGGGAAAGAACGAAGACAACTCCTCCAGGAAGAAATACGAGCAGAAGTAGAAGAGGGACGGATCAGTTAAATGATTAGCCTAAGCCATCAAGAAGCAAGGAATAGGTGGAAATACATCAAACAGAGGAAAATGTCACAGACCGGGAGATCAGATTTTAGTTATATAAAATTCCTAGTTCAATCTACCTACGACACATTGCTGAGCCCAATAAATCTACACAGAAGGAGCAAAGTATATAATCCATCGTGTCAGCTCTGTGGAGGAAAAGGTTCATTGCAACACTTACGTAACAGTTGTAATAAACCACTGATCGATGGACTTTATCGTTGGCGCCACGACCAATTGCTCAGAGCGATAGCGGGTGTTGTAAAACAAGCCATATAGAGAAGTGTTTATGATCCCGATAATCAGAAAAACATTGCCTAAAAGAAAACATAAGACCGAACTGGCTTTTAGCTGCCAGGGACTGGCAATTTATTAGGGCGCAAATTTTCCCTAACAAATTGCGACAACACTCCGACCAGACATTGTTATCTTTTCAAACTCGACCAAGTGGATAATAATATGATAGTTGACAGTGACATGGAAGAATCATGTTGAAGATTCCCATGAGAAGAAATCATGAAAATACCATGACCTGGTAATAGAATGCAGACATAAGGTCTGGCGTGCACGCTACGATCCGGTAGAAGTAGGCTGGAGAGGTTTTATCGGCCGCTTTTTAAGTAAAATGTTAATAAATTTGGGCCTATCTGGAAGCAAAAAAGAAATGCCATACGCTGTAGTACAAAAGTTACTGCGTATGAAAATAAAAATAAAGATACCAAAATGGTGCTAAACTCAATCCTTCACAGAACACAATCGATGTTAGAGTAAAGTAATAAATTATTAAGCATTTTGCTTAGATGTGGCACTTAGCTGTGGGAATGAGACACCTAATGGGAATCGTAAAGCTAATGGGTGTCTCAGTTTTTTGAAAATTTTAGACCTGTTTCTTTTCGGATTTTACAATACATGACACATACGGATAGCATCAAGTCAGACACCATTCGAACCATCAATAACCTGCTCCGACCTTATTCGGCCGGACTGGTGCACCTGATCCTTATCAGGGTTACCATAAAAAAAAGCTCTCTTCATTTTTAAATCCACCATCACAACAGATAAGGTAGTTTTTTTTTAATATTTTCCTTATTATCGCCAGCTGGTCTAGCGGCTTGGCTATAGAGGCTCTATTTTTGACCACTCCGAAAAGAAGTAAATCTAGTGTGAAGGACAGAGTAAAACGCCCACCTCCCACAATAGAAAAAAAAAACAAAGACTCTACACCCAAACTAGAAAAAAAAACTTTCAGCAAGACAAAAAAGACATTTCGCCTAAATTAGACAACAGTAATAATAGGGGTCTCAAAAACGCATTGTAAGCGCTCCTTAAAATTGTGGTCGATGTTGACGAGTTGCTCTAGCGAGCAAGGGCCATCTCCAGCGAAGTGCAAGAGAAAGATGTCTAGTTCAATTTGGAGGAGCTCAAACAAGACCAGTGTCTGTCTTTGTTGTAAACAAGAGATCTCGTAAGATCATCAACCCTCCCATAGATATGGTTATGCGTTATGCGTCAACTTTCCAGCCTAAGCTTAAAGTTGCTGGCCGTAATAGAATAGTAGGTACGTATTACACTTTTGGGAGTCTTTTGGCACAGTCTGCTGCTGATGCCGTTGTTCTGACTCGTAAAACTCTTAAAACGAAGGATCATATCATTCGGACAGAGAAAATGTGGCGACAGCGGACCACGGTATCAACTTATAGAGTTCCAAGCTACGTCCGAGACGCATATAAAGCTGCCTACTAGCTGCAATTAGGTGACATCGTATCAGCAACATATGACGGAATGCATTAGTAATGGAGGTTCGACATTATGCTGGATTACAAGAGCTTTTACTCTATTTCCAACTGGTCGGATTTAGAAGGGCGCAGGCTGCCGCTTATCTATTCCGTAAGGAATCCAACCTGTTTGCATTACGCAGAGATTGGTCATCTTCTCGCAATTTGTCCGGGGAAGAAGACCCCATCGAAAGCGACGTACCAAAGCCGAAACACCACGCCATGCCGAAAAGGAGGCTACCGTAGTCTCACCTATAGTTAGGGCATTGGGTATTGCATTGGCCGGTGAAAATCGTTCGTACCACCGAAAGTTCGAAGGGTCGAACGCTGATTGACTGCCTGTAGGAAAGATCCAACCTGCGAGTCCTCAATTGCGAAAGTCATCCCAGGTGGACACCAAAATTAGAGACCCTGAGCTTAGCTCTGATCAGTTTGACACCTATCTTGCCGACTTACCTCACCTCGTGGCGACGGAATCAGCTGGGTGTCAGGGGCGCATAAGAGAGGAGGAAGCGTTGAACGAGAAATAACAAAGTAGCACTCTATAACGTGCCAATTGACTCACCTGGCAACTTCTTGGGGTCTTTCTTAAGCAAATACGGTCGTATGGAGGAGGTCACCACTACACGAGGTACTACAGTGACCATAATTGGGAATTACTCCTCCCTCCACTGTTTGAAGAGAGAGGAGTTTGCTGCTGATGGTCGTTGTTCAAGGCAGACGACCGCACTGCTGGCTTTCAAACAACAAGGGCACTTAGCCCGGACCTGCCAAGCTAAAATCGAATTGAAGTCAATCCAACAACAAGAACAGCCAAGAAGGGTGGACGGAGGTAGTTAAAAAGTATTTCAAGGCTCTCTCCATTGACACCTCTCCAAAAACTCCGGAACGGACAGTAACAAAAGCGGTCTCTAACTCACTGCAGAAAAAAGGCATGCTCAGAGACGGTAGAAAAAGAGCAAATTTCTCCTCCTCCACCTCCAAAACTGCCTCGGGTGTCTTACACACACGCACACACACACAAAAATGAAAGACGAGAACAGGAGACCTCCTCCGTTAAGAGTATCTCCACCCGCAAAGAACGGAAAAAAAGAATGCGCCTAGGGGAAAAAAATGAGAAGGAACTCTCCTCCTCCAAAATCAACACCGATGACCAACAACCAAAATAAATAAACCCTCTCTTGAGTTTTTCCCCCATGGAAACATCAAAAAAGTGAAAGCGGAGAAAGAATAAGGACTCTCTAAAGCCATCCAGAAATGAGTTCCCTCCCCGAAGCTGCATTTTCTCGCAAATTTATGAAGAAGCGTGCGAATTGTTTTGTTGATTTTTGTCTTTGATGTCTTCTTAGGGGTCATCATTAATGGTCTTAGACTTTGTAGTTTCTGAAAGGATTGCTGTTTCTTCTTGGTTGGCTTTGGAAGAAGTGGTCGTATACTCCCCACTTAGAGACATAAGAATTTAAATTAGACTCAAAGCACAACAGTTAGCCAGTCCCAGTGTCCTTTCCTCTTGTCTCGGTCGGAGGATATTTAGATATTCATACCCAGGGCAAATAGTATTAATTAGTGAATTTCTCATCGATTAACTCCATGATATCGCCAGAAAACCACCCCAACTTGGTCAGATAAGACTTTCCTTCGATATTATCTTTTTTATTGCAATGACTTGGCACACTTTTCTTACCCTTTTTTTATATCTGATCTCTTTCTTACATTCCCTTCATTATTAGATAAACGTCCGTCATGTGATTTGCTGCAGTGATTCACTCTTCATCTTTTATATATGCGACAGTGTTGCTCACACGACTTTCTATAGATGCTCGTTCTGAGTCAGCAGGGGAACGCATGAATTTTCATACACTATATGAATATAACCGAACTAATGTTTCAGCAAAACCCCAATACAAACTACAATAAGGTTGTTTAAGTGTAGGGAGACAATGTTTTTCCTTAGGGTCTAGCCGTGTAAGTTGTGTCTTACACAATAGACGCAGCAATTCATTTTCTCCCTCTTTTCTTTGAACAGGAGAGGAGTATCCCGTAACTGCCAAGGAATGATTAAGTCTTACAGCAATTTTATTCTACCTCGCTGCGAGTAGGGGACAGGGGAACACACTCAGAGTTGAACTGTTTTTTCTGAATATTTTCAACTTTTTAAAACGAGAAAACTGAAGCAAAATATACAAATTAGTTAAGCCCATTAGGAAAAATATTCGCCATTTTTTACTTGTTTAGTAGAAATCTTATCAGAAAATAGTTTTGGGCAGGGAAAGTGCGCGTATTGACGTCATGATTTTGAGAAGAACCCGAACCTTAAAAACATACCGCAGCTACATAACACACTAGCACTAAATTTCTGACAGGGTATTTCGTGGAATCTTAACCAAATACTCTAGACTTTTGACTGTCCTCTTCGTGAGCAGTCTTTCCGAGTGTGAAATACTCGGTCGGAATATCACTTACGAATATAAAGTCATGCTCCCCTTACTTTATAAATAAGAATTAATGGCAAGAAAATTACGTTGGCAAAACATTTTTTCCGATAGCCAAGCATCAGCATTTTTGTCAAATTAACTTTTTCTAACTTAAAATTTTACTTCAGTTTTTTATGCAATATGAGACGACCGGTGAAACTGTTTCTTTCTTTAACCGGAATGCCTCGATGATATTGATGATGCTTCTATTAAGGAAGGAATAAACGTTACCAACACTTTGATAACCAGGGTGATTAACATAATATTCAGTATGAATGAAGAACCCCCCCCCACCAAAAAAAGAAAAAGCAACTTCATTTGCACAGGTGACTGGTGATTCTTATGCTGCAAGTTACAGCATTTTCAGTGTATTGTTGTTATAGAAAAGAACTACCTATGACGTGAAATTGTTTTAGAAAAGATCTACCTATGACGTGGAATTGTTATAGAAAAGATCTACCTATGACGTGAAATTGTTATAGAAAAGATCTAGCTGTGACGTGAAATTGTTATAGAAATGATCTAGCTATGACGTGAAATTGTTATAGAAAAGATCTACCTATGACGTGAAATTGTTATAGAAAAGATCTAGCTGTGACTTGAAATTGTTATAGAAAAGATCTAGCCATGACGTGAAATTGTTATAGAAAAGATATAGTTATGACGTGAAAATGTTATAGAAAGGATATAGCTATGCCGTAAAATTGTCATAGAAAATATATAGCTATGACGTGAAATTGTCATAGAAAAGATATAGCTATGACAAAAAATTGTTATAAAAAAGATATAGCTATGACGTGAAATTGTAATAGAAAAGATATAACTATAACGTGAAATTGTTATAGAAAATATATAGCTATGACGTGAAATTGTTATAGAAAAGATATAGCTATGATTTGAAATTGTTATCAGCCTACGGTTACTAACAAAAATAAGGTTGCAATACCCTAAATAAAGTTGCAATACCCTGAATAAAATTGCAATATCCAAAATTTCACTACCAATTTTGAGGTGGGTACAGTATATGTATACTCGGGTTGGATGGGTAATATATTTCTCGATAAAAATTTTAAGTTTTCAGCTATCTAGTAAACGTACTGGACTGTCTGTGCTTTGGCACCTCGGGTGGTGTAATGGTTTACAAGAGAGAAAAACAAACCTTTACTACTGAGTTCGATTCTTGAGGGGCGCCCCATTCATATGGCAATGTGCTACAATTCAGCAAAAAGCTTAGTAAATTACAACACCATCTGTTTACCTTCAATACGACCCAAGGCGGGTTATTTGAGGGTTATTCAATGTCAAAGTCATCCTTGTAGAACAGCAGTGATACTATTTAAATCCATAGCTAGGGGATAAGTGGGTTCATGTCTTTCCCAAGGATTTTTGTCCGAAAGTTAACACAATAGCGTGACTGGAGTTCAAATTCACTTCCGACGATTTCAGCCTAACCTGTTAGTTACATCACCTCATTGGGTGTGGTGTTACAATATGTCATTAATAGTTTAGTTTGGTTTTATGGCATATCAACCATTGATGGTTATTTAATTCCAAATACTGTCTTTACATATATATTATATATGATTTGTAAACTGATTCTGCAGATACACTGTGTTAGATGATCAAACAGTTCCATTTCTAACAATTCAACTGAACATAAGTCAAAGTATTGTTATGGATCACTAACAGTTCAATTAAATATCAGCCATTTGTCTAAGCACCGTTAAATGATCAAACTATTCTCCTTCTAAAAATTCAGTTTTGCATTCGTCATTTGTTTGCATACAGTTTAGATATCAAACAGTTCTATTTGACCTATCTATAGGACCATATCAGGTGCTATCACTTCAGGCCAAAATGGACCAGTGAGCTATGATAATGAAGGGGTACTCCGCATTCCCTAAAACTCCAGCATTACTTGAGGCTCACCATAAGATAGTTTAGTGTCATAAACAGGACACTCGTTGTGGTGGTGGTGGGAGTCTAACCCGTCTACAGAAATGCAATCTGTGTATTCTACAGCCCCAGTCGATATCAATTATAGAATTTATTACAATGAAAACACCCCTTTTCGAAGCTATGGCAAAATGTATGATCACATACCATAAATCCAACAATATTTCTACGGTGAGTGTAGAAAAAAAAAATCGCAATATTCTGATACGTGCTATTTTGCATCGTATATATTATATGACCAAAGCAGATCAAACCATGAGATGTACCGGCTGTGGTTGGCAGTAACGTGGTATTTAGTGTACTGACACATCGGGTATTACTTAACTTTACGTGTGATTTCAAAGCCACACAGGCAAATGTGAAATGTAGTCTAAATCGGGAACTTCTGCTTTTAGAGTTCGTACTGGGGAAGCAACGAAAAACATTTGTTTTGCAAAAGGCGATGATTCAGTTAATCTCAGGAAAGTAATTAGATAGTTCAAGGAATTTTGCTCGTGTTACAAGAACCCCGACGATTAGACAAAGTCAGGTAAGTCGAAAAGTCATGTATTCAGAGGCTTTTCTCCAAACTCCCTAAGAATTGAAATAAAAAAATATCAGGTAAGTAGCACAGAGACTATAAGTGGAGCTCGGTGTCTTACTCACGTCTGGTTAGTCACCTTCACGACAAAAGTATCCAGATTTATCGAATTGTGCCTCAGATTACCAAAAAAAAAAAAAATGCAAAATGTTTGACACCCTATTAACTGTACATCTAATTCTTAGGTTTGAGTAAATTAAAAACCTACAAGATATTTGTAAAATATTTTCCAACTGTGTACATATAAAAGAAAAAAAGAAAATTTCATTACTATATAAGTTTTCTCGATCGTAGTATTCTTGACCCAACAAAACAGCTATTTATTTGTCGCAAGTATCAGTAGCGACAAAATTTTCTTTTTCCTGCTTCAATACATCAGGTTTGGTGTCCATATAACTTAAGACTGTAACGGGAATCGACAAGAAATAGTCAATAAAAAAAGCCAAACACATGAGGGAACAAATTGCCCGTATGCGTCAATTGATAAATGAGTGTGCATTTTTTTAAAATTGAAAGCATCCATGATTTTATACTGTAATCAGTTTCTAGTGTCATAAGCGAGTTCAGATGCCTATTCATTTGCAAATTTAATACCGAATAATATCTGCATAATCTCAATAACAATTAAATATTTACAAAGCAATGCGTAGTCTCGCTCGGGGTTGTTTAGCTCTCTGAATTCAAATGTATTTCAAAATTTTATCTTTTCCCAGCCCGACCATCTCCGCTATCACAAGTCTCTCATTTTAATTGCCAATTTCTATTTCTTTCTTGGTCAACTCTGCTCGATATCCAAGCTGTTTGTGCCATTTCTTGATGGAAACGTACGAATACAATACAATGAATCACAGAACGTCATGATGTCTGTCGATAATTAGAAATTTCAATTGTTGCCAGCAACTGGACCTTATACCGGCGCCAAGTCTACACAATAAACATTTGTTCAAACCACAACAGTAACGTATATTTTACAAGTATTTTAAGTTTGGTTTCAAAATAAACAACACGTATTAACCTTTAACATGGGTGTGGAAGAGTTGTTATTATGGAATAGTTTCAGAATTTTTGGTTTCCAGAACTTTCCCTATATTTTAGACAATCGCTGCTATTCTGTGGGCTGGGCAATTTCAATCCTTTTCTCCAGCTTACCAAGATTCTGGGTAGTGGTGGAGCTGTTTCAAAGGCTCTAACTATGATCGTAGCACCGTCATGCTCGAAAGCCTTTTAAACTCTCTGGAAAGACATGTATTTTTCTAGTGTCCCGTTCTTTGCGGGGGGGGTTGTACACTGCAGGAACGGCAAAAATTCATTTGAGGATAAGTTTGTTAGGATTTCTTGTTTATTTTCATTTTCTCTATCTTAAAAATACACTTTTAATACAGTATCTATATCTAGATCAAATTATGTTAACTAATCCATCCAATAGTCTACAAAAATGTATTTTTAAGTTCTTTTTCTCCCTATTGTTGCCAAAAATTTTTCTGCCCACTTTTTTTTAATATCAGGTAATTTGTTTCAAAAATATATAGTGCTGCTTTTAAAAACTGTAATTGCTCTTTAGACTTAGTTTTTTTCAAATCTGCATTGAGTCTTAATATACAGCTCGAGGAGAACTATTAAAAAATATCTATTATAATTAAAAATTCTATCGATTATTCGGAAAGTCTCCATTATATTACCTCTCATTCATTCTTATTAAGAAAAATGTTGGCGACCGTCGTCGAGAACGACACGAAGGCCCCCCTTTTCAATTGCTACTATACCGATGTGTAGTGGAAGGAGCTATTCCATTCTCTTGATTGTTCCTCTTTACCCTTGATCTTTACCTTATAATGCTGAGTGTTAAGCAAGGAAGAATCAAGTGGCATTTTTTGCCTTTTTCGTAAGACTCAACTCAGGATTGAACCCTGGGCCATTGGCAAACACTCTACCCACTAGATCATAATCCTAATTTCTCTCATCTCGCAATATATTATCTTTATCATACTTGATATACCATCAAATTCCAATATTACATTCTAATATCCATGTCTAGACACTGAATCTTTGGTATGAGTACAATATTCTATATGGAGTTCTTATAAAGGTTCTCATATATCTTTAAAAACGTCCATCTCTCTATTTAAAAATTCTAAAGAATTATATGCGTCTCACTTTCTGGACTAATTCTAGTTTGCACTTACCATTTGTCAATATGACCAAATTTTAAATTTGCACAATTCCCTGTGGATTGTCTGACCCACCCAGACCCTTCTAGCCTTATACTTTTTTTCTGCACTAACTTGTTTATATGATTGATTAATTCATATATCATCACATAACCTACATTTGCTATTTTGTTGCGTCTGGTCTATTTTTGCTTCAACATGGTCCTTTTTGCGTTGTTCTGTGCTTTTATTTGGGATTCAGTTTCTCTCTTAAGGTTTCCCTTTCTTAACCATATCCAAGACTTCTGGTGTGAGATTTCGCTTGTTTATCGCTTAATATACCGGGCCATTGGTCAAATGAGTACAGTGTTTGCCAATGATCCAGGAGACCGGGGTTCAATCCCAGGTCGGGTCATATCAAAGATTCAAAAAATGGTTCTTGATACCGCCTTGTTTAACAATCAGCATTATAAGGTAAAGATCAATGGTAAAGAGGAGAAATCCAAGGAATGGAGTAGCGCCATCCCCATACATCACAATGTAGTAGCAATCGGAAAGGGAACTTTCAGGTCACCCTCGACTAAGGTAGCCAACTTTTTTTTATATCCATACAATTTTTCTTCCCATTTTTGTTTTCTGGGTATTGTACTGTTGATCCTTGTGTTGTCTGTTGTTTTTGGTTGGCGACCGTAGTTGAGGGTGACCTGAAGGCTCCCTTTTCAATAGCTACAACACAGAGGTGTAGGGGTGGGCGCTACTCTTTTCCCAGGATTGCACCATTTTACCTTTGATAGTTACCTTATATTGCTGAGTGTTAAGCAAAGCGGTATCAAGTACCATTTTTAAAGTCTTTGGTATGAAGCTACCTGTAATTAAACCCAGGTCTCCCGGACTATTGACGAACTCTCTACCCACTAGGCAATGAGCTGGTTGTTGTGATTAGACTTTGTTTTTTATTACTTAATGAACTCTTCGAGTCGTCGTATGGAAGCATTGACGCTATCTTCAATACTAGCGAATTATCTTGCGTCAGTCTAATATATTCGCTTATGCATCATCAGCATCATCATCATGCCATCAGCACGGATATCCCTGACCCTCCCTATCGTTCATCGCTTCTGGTAGGTCCCCCAGGCAACACCCCGCATCCTCAGAGCTGATGTATGTAGGTTCGAGCTGGCCACTCTGCATTTTCTCGGCCATGTGAAAGGGTCCATAGGAGTACATCACTTATGAGCTCGTCCCTACTTCTCTAGCAGTGTCCTGCATGTCTGGTTTGTCTAACTAAGATAGTTTTCGTGATGGATAGTCGGTGGCAGTACAGCTGCTGTTTTGTGGGGTGTTGCCTCCAGGACTTGTTCAATATTGCTCGCAGCATTCTTGTGTAGTTGCCGTCAAGCTTTTTCTCCAGCTATTTAGTTAGCGTACATGTAGTGCATCCATATAGCAGTATCGACACGATCGCTGCTAGGAAGAAACTGCATCTCATAAGCAGTGATTCGCTTATGCAATTAACTGTTTCGTCAGGTCACCACAAAACATTTACTTACATTTTTTCAGTTTTATCAATTATTGCTTTGAAATAATTTTTCTTGTACTGTGTTGTGCCACTATTAAATCCCAAATTCTCTTTCTATATCTTGGCTGTTGATTGATTTTAGCAGCATGTAAACCAGTCAATGTTTATATTCTACCATCATGTTCTTATTTACATTTTTCGTATAGTCTCAAGGCTTTTTTTCGCGAGATCCTATTGAACACGAAAAAATCTTAAGTAAATCTCTTTCTTGTACTTTTTATTTATTACGGACCGCAATAAATAAAAATTAATTCTCAGATTAAGACGCCTCATCTCAAAATGATTCCAATTAAAGACAAGTACAAAATAATTCGATACGGACCCGACTCTGGATGACCTGATGAGGATTTATAAGACCAAAAATCCATCCTTGATCGCCCTTTGGGGCCTGTGGCGCAGCGGATAGAGGCGTTGAGTCTCTACGGTTCCAGGTGAGCATTGTCAGAAGATAGCGGTTTCAAATCCTACCCAAAAACGTGGTTCGATAGACAACAACCATGGAAGGCAGTAATTACTGGGGATACGGTTACAAGACTCAGCATTCCTATCCTAGGTCACGGTAAATGACCTGAAGAAGGCCATTTAGTAAAAAGAAGAAACAAACAAACAAAAAAATAAACTGCCAAGATGAGGACAAAAAGTCCGCAATAAATAAAAATTAATTCTAAATCTCTTTCATCCAGAGATAAGTTCTTAACTACCTTTCCAGGTCATTGTGGACCTGGAAATAATGACGAAGGTTACTCTACACTTCTCCGAATAGGAATCTCATAATCAGATGCAGTTTTGCGTCATTTCAAGAACGTCCCTTTTAAATGCAGTCTTTACCCCACTGTAAAGGATGTAGTCGTTGTATTCTGATGTTTGCTGCCAAGATTTATACTAGGGTTGTAGATTCCAGTAGTTAGTAGAAGAGGTTTTAGTTTTCTAATTTTGGCAAATATCAAGTTTTTCATCTTTTCTTTGTAGTCTCTTGTCATTAGTAAATGTTTTGTTTGGTGGCATATCAACCATTTAAAGTTATTTAATGCCAAATCTTTTACATATATATATATATATATATATATATATATATATATATATATATATATAATCTAATATAATTTCTAAACACATTTTGTAGATAAATTTTTTGAACTAACCAGAGACATTTTTTGCATTCAGTTAAGTGGTTTTACTTATTTTTATCTAACACGAATAATTCTGTTTACAATAAGTCATTTGTTTGCATACAGTTTAATGTTTTCAAGTATTACTATATATCCCTAACAATTCAATTAAACTCATTTGCCTACATACATCGAACTAAATGATCGAATAGTTCTATTTCAAAGAATTCAGATTAGAATGTCGATAAAGCTAAATATTCCTCCACATTGCTATGTATCACTAACAATCAATTAAACATGTCATTTGTTCCATTAAATTATCGAATAGTTCTATTTCAAACATTTCAGTTTAGCACGTCGAAGTTAAATGGTTCTATGTATTCGTATCTATCACAAACAATTAATCAGTCATTTGTAAACACATAGTTAAATGTAAAAACAGTTTTATTTCTAACAATTCAGTTTAGCGTAAGTACACAGTTTAAATATCAAACAGTTTTATTAAACCTATATATTGGACTCAACCAGGAGCGATCACTCATGGCCAAAATGGACCGACGAGCGACGGCAATGAAGGGGAACTTAGCATTCCCCAAAGCTCCAGCATTACTGAAGCCTGACCATTAGATTGTTTCGTGTCATATCTAAGATACTCGTTGGGAAAGTCTTACCATTCTGCAGAGATGCAGTCAGTGTATTCTGCAGCCCCAGCTTACTGGGCCAAAATGATTAAATGTCGTCATTGCTATTACGTATAGCAACGAGCGTGAGTCTCCCTGGAAAATTCCGCTTTGGATTGTAACTTTTGCTCGGGTTTGTCTGTCTGCAGCTAATTCTACGTTCCAGTTATTCATAGCTTTCCTCGATTATATCATGGCTTAATATTTTGAATACATTTTATTCAGGTTGGAGGAACTATGTCATTCCTTTTTGTTGTCTGTTTGTCATTGATAATCTGATCTCCTGAGATCCTTTTTATCCATCTGGAATATAGTTCGCGGTATTCCAACATCTAATATATTTTTTGTGCAGTTAGTATCTTCCACTCTATAAATAAACCCACTGTCAGTTTTGTTGCTTAGGGTGGTACCTTTTGGGGTATCTTCATGGATCAGGGTAGTTTTTCCAACTGTACTCCATTCCGGTATTCTTGTCTCAAAAGGAATTAGATCAGTTGCCAAGAATTTCTTGAAGAAACATGAATTTTCTTGAATTTTTCTTAGTGACTCCAGATAAAATTCAGCCTCTGTGGCTTCTTCAATTCCTTGCAAATCATCATGTTGTTTATCCATTCGGAGTCTTAAATACAAGCAATAAATAAATTATTTAAGAGGAAAACTGAGTATGATCCAATAGAAGTGGGGGTACAGGGGCTTTGCTGGGCAATCATTAAGTAGATCTCTTGCAAACATAGGGACTGTGGGTGTAGTGAAGGTGAAAGCAATTAGGAACATCACCAACGAAATTTCCGTTGCTTCCAAGTGGATTTGGCGGAAAATATCCGAGCTTTGGAGAAAGAAAACATCTATGGAAGGAGTTGATCCATAAAATTATTCTCCCGAACATCTACCACCTGTTCGAGCATAAAGGGCTTAATCTCAACCAAGTCAATCGGTGACGGAAGTGGATGAGGAAAACATCTAGATTAAGGAGAATTGATCTAATGTTTTGAGGTAGGAGCAAAAGGACCTAGTATGTACAAATTAAAAAAAAAACTTAAGGTTTCTTTCTTGTGAATTGTTTAATTATATTAATTAAAGGTGGAAAATTATTAATTTCATTCGATAATTTTAATCGAATCGGAGAAGAAACGGTCATTAATTGGTGCCTTCTCACAACTCAAATAGGAGACGGTGAAGTAAATTGTTCAGAGTAGTGATAACTTGATTAATAGTGGCAGACAGCAATTCTATTCAAGTTGACAAGTTAGGTGATAAGCCGTTCTGAAAACGTTTCGTACTTATTTCGAAAAAAAAAACAAAAAAAAACTCGTAAAACAGTAGGATTAACTACGAATTCTCAATTAATCCTTCGTTAATTACATAAATTGTTCCATTGGTCTTAACTTAGTTCCATCCAGTTATTCGTCAGTCGCTCGTCCCTAATATGTCCTGGTTTCTTTTTTTTTTTCATAGTTTATTTAGAGATTATTGTGTAAATGTGTAAACATATGAATGTGTGGGTTTGCTAGTAGAAATATGGAGTCGTGTGCAAGGTATTTCACTAGTAAGGAAATTTTAAACGTAGGCTGAAAACATTAACGCTAAGAAAGCTAAAATCACTAATATTAGCAAAAGAAAAAAAACAGATTACCTAGAGGTGTTACATTTATTTTCTCCCCTTTTGAATAGTCTGAAAATGGTAGGAAGAAAATTTTTAAAAATTTGGAAATAAAGAAAGAATAAGTAAGTTAATAATAGATTTGTATTATCCACAGTTTATATATTTCGATAACTCTGTATAGATAATTACAAAAGGAATATTTTTAAAATTTCAACAAATAAATGCGAAAGGCGTTAAGAGAGGCGAGTATAGGCAGCTTCGTTCAATTTTTCCTTTAAAATGGTAATGATTAAATTATAGTCTGGTTACGTAGGAAAATTTATGGGGGGACGAAAACGCTCCATAAGTTAATAAATAGTGGTTGATTAATAACATCAGAATGAGCACGCTAAATAAACAAAGGTTAAATTTAGAAAAGAAAGAAATGACAGAAATGCCAAAGAAACAATGTTTCAATTTAGAAAAGAAAGAAGTGAGAGAAATGTCAAAGAAACAAGGGTTTAATTTAGAAAAGAAAGAAGTGAGAGAAATGCCACAGAAACAAGGGTTTAATTTAGAAAAGAAAGAAGTGAGAGAAATGCCAAAGAAACAAGGGTTTGATTTAGAAAAGAAAGAAGTGAGAGAAATGCCACAGAAACAATGTTTCAATTTAGAAAAGAAAGAAGTGAGAGAAATGCCAAAGAAACAAGGGTTTAATTTAGAAAAGAAAGAAGTGAGAGAAATGCCACAGAAACAATGTTTCAATTTAGAAAAGAAAGAAGTGAGAGAAATGCCAAACACACCAGAAAAGGTAGACGTGAGCGAGTAATGAAATGAAACGAGTGTAAAGTGTAAATTTCTTTAAATAAGTGAGGGTGGGGGGATAAACTCTTCCTATTTATGAGCGTTGACTATAAAGCGTACTAGTATTTGCTTGTTAGAAGGTTAAAAGATGTATAGCAGAAAAATGTCAAAGAGGTGGTCTGGTAATTCCAGACCCATGTCGGCGTTGCTATTGGAGCCGATATGATATGTAAAAACCCGAAATCGGCGATGAACACAATATATCACTTAAGATCATCTTTGAGGCATCTGGAAATACTTTGAGGTATTTTTAAAATGAATTAAACCGCTAATGTCAACTCTATAATTGATTGATGATGACTCCGCGACCAATTTGCGAACTTGGCTGTGATTGCATAATCACATTCATGTGACTGACAGGTTCTAGATTATAGATTTGAGCTAAGAATCACTAAGTCTAGAATCACTAAAACGAGTTGACGATTATTTCCATTTATGATTTAATTTCCGGCAATGTACGGCCAGTTATGGAATGTGGAAAAGAAACACAAAAAAGAATGTATGCAAGAAAATATTTGTTATTCTTTAAAAAGAACTTTGACCAGCGTGGAGTGATGAAAGAGCGACGAAACAAGAAGACAGACCGACAGAGAAAGATACATGATGATTCTGTAATAAATCTTGTGTTGTTTGTTTTCTTAATTTCCCCCAGAAAAAAAATTGCTTTCGTTAGCATCCAATTGACCATTTTTCTTTTGGCTTTTTCCAGCTTGACGAGAATTATTTTGAATGTGCTGTTTTGCGTGCATTGTTCCAGCACCCTTTAATCTCTTCCTTAATTAATATTTTTCTCAAGTTTTAATGGTTTATCCGACCTTCACTTCAAGCGCCATGAGATAAACTCTGTCCTGTTAAGTAAATAATGCCCCTTGAGACCAGGCAATCATCTGAATACAACCCACCCAGCGTGAACGCCAGGTCAGCTCTTGCGAAGGCAGGTTTTTATTTTTTAGACTTCGTACCAAGTAAGATTTAACATTGAATCATTTTCTTGCTGGGAACCTTGCCTGAATTAAATCTCATTAAAGAAATGCCTAGTATACTCTAGCTGAGAGGAAAGATTAATACATGCCTTTTAAAGGAGCACTAGCACGAATAAAAATTGATAGCCCCGTCTAGGATTTTTGATTCGTATCCTCTTGTCCAAACTCTACAACACGCGAAATCCCTTAGCTGTGTGGATTCATACATGTCAACTGTGGTTTGAAAGGCTTATAAATGGCAATTGTGACATCTCACAAGCCATGCATTGGGAGATGATCAGTGAATAAAAAACGTTCGAAAAGACATTAAAATTGGATAGATTTTTATAGTACCCGGGATTTGGCACCATTATTAAATGTGTCATATTTAATTGTGCTCGAATATCAAAGGAATTAGGAAAAGTGCTGAGAGGGAATTTGGGTTCGGCAAGAAATTTCGCTTGAGAACCAAACGCAACATTCTAACATCTGCAGCAGTGGTTTTACTCAGGAAACCAGTCTTTCCTTTTTGTATTGTATTATTACAAGTGATGTAAAAGAGGTTCTGCAAATCAACAGAATACAAAAAAAAACAAAACAAAAAAAACAGTGGTTATCAAAGTGAGAGGCCAGTTCCAATATCAAAACTCCATCCACAGTAGATTTAAAGACAGTTTTCAACTTATTTTTATATACTCTCCCTCGTATCAAATGTTCTTGAGATTGAAAAAAATCTATAGAGGCTAAATCTGGTGAGTATGGATGATCTTCAAGAATTTCATTCGTATCTTATTTAAGATGTTTTGCAGAATTTGCTATAGCATTGTTATGCTGATGAAGAACAATTTCTATTTACGAAAGCAAGATACTTTATTTACCCGATCGAGTGTAGTGTAGTGACTGGCAACTAGTAGAATTTATGGATCCTCTACAAAGAAGGGATTTAGGTTCTGTGAGAGCTTTTGCTTGAGAATCGAGCGCAACGTTCTACTAAACTCAGCAGTCACTTAACCAGGAATATCGTTGGAAAAATACAAAGGAAAATGGATAGAAATAAAGAATGAAATGGAAGGTTTCTCCACGCCCTCTATGCTCAACAGATTTGGCAACAACACATTTTCATTTATTTCGGTTACTAGAACACTTCCATTGTGATGGAACAAATAGAAACAAAAGTCGAAAATGTTCTTTCAAACAGAAGAAAGAGAAATACCTTCCTTCCTTCCTCCAAATTCAATTACTCTCTTTGGGATTCTATTTGTTCTATAAACAGCAATAATGCAAAAAGATATAAGATTACGTTGGATAATTTCAGAAAAAGATAAATAATTTAAGATTGTATTTTTGGGAATTACTGGATGAATTACTTAAAATTAAAACGGTATAACGTTCTAATTTAGATCTAATTTAGATCTTGTATTAACAGTTTATTTTCTGTGAAAATAAATTTTTAAAGGTTGATGTGAGAATATAGTAAGGGGTGGGGAAGGCTCAATGAGGTATGAATAATAAGAGAGAAGCCGTATTTCAATAATTAGTAAAATTGTTTTACTAAAATAGTAATATCCAGTTACCATCCAAGACTATTCGGACTATTTCTCCACTTTGAAGCTGGAAATTGTAGACGCACGAAACATCCAGTTAAAAGAGCGAGATAAAAAAGTAATAATAATCACGTGATCGGAATTGGTGAAATTTTCAGATCCTCGGCGAAGCCGTTATATTTTGTACAAATGCTCTAAGGAAAGTTGTTGGTTCTTCCTTCCGGCAAAGTGTAAATATTCGGGTTGATGATTCTTTAGATATGGAAAGTCAACTAATCTACGGAAAAAAAACTGAATTCAAACCCTCTCTATTCCACTTAAATTGAAGCAGTGACACATCGTGTCTGGTGAAGATTACGTGTAAATACTTATAGTTGAAAAACATTTTTTTTCACAGAATTTCATTATCTTCCAAACATAATGTTAGAAATATAGTTAAATTTCTCCAGTTATGAGGATTTCTTTTAGTGTAAAAATTTACCTTTTATGGTAATTTTTTTAGTTGATTGTCTTGATTATGAAATATGTTAAGAAAAAATGAAATAAAGTGAAGGGATTTAAAAAAAAATGTTGGTCTTCGTGTATACAACTTGAGACTTTCATTTTTTTTTAAACTATCGTTGTCGGAAATTTCAGTCATCTGCCATTTAGTATTTTTTCCAATTTTTTCTTAAACATGTATCTATAGTTGTAAAACTATTGTCATGGCCTTAAATAAGCACTAATACGCTCTAAAACTGGGATGTTTGCTTTCATATTCTCTCCAGACCATCGTTGATGATCAGTTGGTGGGAATAATTCATTATATTCCAAAAACTTATTATTGGTAAAAATTTCAAATAATAATGTCTGAAGAAACAAGCCTTCATATTGATTTTAACTGCAGGCCAAACTGTGAAAGGTTCTTTTATGCCTAGAGTTTAGAAAATAGCGTTAAGTGTTCATTCAATGTATTTTTGCGAAGTTTATCTTTGGACCGGTCCATTGGCCTAGCGGTTATAGTATTCGCCAATGGCCCGGGAGACCGGGGTTCAATCCCAGGTCGAGTCATACCAAAGACTCAAGAAATGGTAATTGATCCCTCCGTGCTTAACACTTGGCATTATAAGGCAAGGATCGAGAGTAAACTGGAGCAATCCTGGGAAAGGAGTAGCATCCTCCCCTACACCTTGGTGTGGCAGATATCGAAAAGACAGCCTTCGGTTTACCCTCGACTACAGTCGCCAACTTATTTTACTCACGTTTCTATCGATAGCAGAACTATTTGATATATAGATGAAACCCCAACAGGTACTACCACTCCTGGTCAGAGTGCACTGAGGATTAAAAGCAATGAAGGAGTACTCCACACTCCCTAAATCTGAAGCTTCATACAGTTTTGAGTCGTACATAGGATACTGTTTTTGGGGGGAATCCTCTGTTGGGGATACAGTCAAAATACGTTAACCACCAATGACAGAGCGAGTGATATTAAAAGAAGCTTCAAATACCTTATACACTTCACATGAAATGAATTCGTTCTAACAGCAAACTCGTTTTAATGACTAAGATTTGAGAGGATTGAATAACTACTCTATAACAAATGACCATTTCAAAGAAATATATGTAAGGAAATTTCTTCAAGAAAAAGTCATTATAAAATACGTATTATGAAATATAAGAAAGGTCGAATCTTCTTTATTCGTATTTATTTACTGACCCATCCCCTTTGCCATGGACAGGATATGAGAAATGGTCAATTTTTCTGCGGAGTAATGCTAGTTTGATTTCAGAATTTTCCTTCTTGACCAATTGCTGCATCGAGACAAGAGAGCCCTAGCTACCCTACTATTAAACCACGTTCTTGGAAATAAATTGATAAATGATTTTTCAACAAAAAAAACAAACTGTTTCATCTAGAATTTGAATTCAAGCCACCAATAACCATTACGCTAATGGGACCTGTTTCTGTAAGTGAGTAGCATTTTTAAATGTCAAACAAACTGTCGAAAACGATTACTTGAGAATTTATTCTTGTCTAGGGAATATCTTTAATTCGTCTAATGCAATAGAACATGTCAAGAATACTTAATGCCAAAGTCAACTTACAATCATCTCAGCAGTGTACACATAGCAACTTCAATAGTTTGGTTGGGTTGGTTTCATGGGATATCAACCGTTGTTGGTTATTCAATACCAAATCTTGTTAATACATATTTATTGGATATATATATGATTTGTAAACATTTTGTTGATAACATTTCAAACAAACCTAGCTCATTCTTTGCACGTTTAAATGGTTTCAAGTATTCTTATCCAATACGAGTAATTTTATTTACTATTAATGATTTGTTTGCACGCAGTTAAACGATTCCAAGTATTGCTATGTATAACAAACAATTCAATTAAACATCAGTCATTTGTTTACAAACAGTTAAATGATAAAACAGTTCTATTTCAACCAATTCAGTTTAGCATAAGTAATTTGTTTGCACTAAGTTTAAATGTCACAGTACTTTTCGACCTATATAGAGGTCCCTGTCAGGTGCTTCTACTCCAGGTCAGAGTGCACCTGGGAGCGATGGCAAAGAAGGGGTCCTCTGCGTTCCCTAAAGCTCCTGACTTAAGGGAGCCACACCATCGGATTGTTTGGTGTCATATCCATAACACTACTTGCGTCTGCAAAAATGGAGGTGTACTCGACAGCTTCAGAAGAATGGACTGGCCAATTTGAACAAATCGATTTGGTGACCAAATTACATATATATATATATATATATATAAAAAGTTGGCGACCTTAGTCGAGGGTGACCAGAAGGATCCCTTTTAAATGGCTACCACATTGAGGTGTAGGGAAGAGCGCTACATCTTTCCCTGGATTGCTCCATTTTACGCTTGATCCATACCTTATACTGCCGAGTGTTAAGCAAGGAGGCATCAAGTACCATTTTATGAGTCTTTGGTATGACTCGACCTGGGATTGAACCTTGGTCTCCCGAGCCATTGACAAACACTCTAACCATAGGCCTAGCAGTTATAGCCCATTGTTCTATATATATATATATATTTAATCTATTTCTATATTAGGTTAATCCCTAGCTTTAACTCTGGTAAACTGAAAAAAAAACAACAAATGATCCAACTTGTGGATAAACAAATGCACAAATCGATATTTGTGGGGAAAATTCCATAAAAAAAGAAAAGACTAAAAGCATACGTATTGTCTAAAAAAGTATCGTTATGTATAGCCAAAAGAAAAATGAACTCTGAGAGAGGACTAAGTAAACGAAGAAAGTGCTCAGTACAAGGCCGAGTAAATATTAATATAAATACCTAATGGCTCAGACGAAATCTACCTAGGTTTCACTTTTCCAGATTATCAGGGTGAAGCTAATTTTCATTCTGATGATCCAGAAAGGCGAAACCTCGGTATATTTCGTCTGACCCATTAGATACTTATACATATATATATATATATATATATATATATATACTCACACACGGTATTCTAGGTTAATTCAATAAAGTGCATTTTGCCTGAGGAGTGGACAAGAGAGGTCAATCTATATAATTGCACCTTCTTCAAGGAAATCAATTCTGATGAGTGATTTTCAGTCTCAGAAGACAAATCTGCATGAGACACTGCGCCCGAAGCCGTTTTTTTTTACCTTAGAGTTAATGCGTTTCTACTCACAGGACTGTCTTTTCGACTCAAGCATGCTGTGGCAAAGCCGTGTTTTGCCCATTTGTGAAAATCTTTGGCTAAAACATGCTTCTCCGTACACATACATTCCATCTGTTGGTCTCTATTTGGATTTCTCAGCAACCGAAAATTGGATGACAGACCTCTTTGAAACTGGGGCCCAAATTTACCTCCTATTTGAATAGCCTTAAAGTATTTTTGCAAGATTAAAATAATTACAATTTCGAATCTACACAAAATTATTTAAGGATCCTTGTACATACACACAACTGTAATGACATTAATTAAAAAGAAAATTTTAGGGGAATAAATTTTGATATGAAATGAGTGACACTAAAGCCAAGTTTACTATTTAACTGGGTAATGTTTTTAGGGGGCTTTAGTGTGCAATATTAAACGGTAAATTCAAACGGTAAATTTAAACTGTAAGTTCCGCAGCTTTATAGTTTGGATACTGATTCGAAAAAATAACCGCTTGAAAGCGTAAAATTATATAAACCAATGAATAATTAAAACCAGATAGTCGCTACGATTACAAATGTTTAAACCTACAACTGTTCAACCACAAACTTTACAACTACAAATATACAATGAACACGAATGGATAACGTCTAGGCATAAAATAAGACTAAACGATTCGACATGCCGTTCAAATCAATCATATAACAGTGTGTGTGTGTGTGTGTTTGTTCATTCCTTTACTAGAATTCGATAAAGGAAAAAGAATTTTTCTTATATATTGAATAAGTAGAATGTTCGAAATAAAACTTCAAAAAATCAATTGTAGTTGGATTCTAATACTTCCTTAATTGAAATGATTTTCTTTATTTATATGCATGGATGATTATATATATATATATATATATATATATATATATATATATATATATGCATGTATGTATATATATATATATATATATATAGTAAGATTAGAAATATTTATTTGAAAGCCCTCATCAGGTTTCACGCTATTCTATGGTCACGAATCAGAAAACATGTACCGCGAGAAAGAATCGAGACTTGTGGGTGAAAGTAAAGAGGAAAGAAAGCAAAATTACTCATGCCATTTCAAAGATTACTTTCAAAATCACAGACTGTTTATATCGACCAGTCTTGTTTCAGTGATCATAACACACGCTATATTTTATTTCTAGATTCCCAGTTTTTGATAAATGTCAAAACTGATGCTACACCAGATGTGAGATGAAGCTGAAACGTTATCGGTACGGCCATGAGACGTACAAGTTGTTCCACAGATACTTCCAAACAGTTTGACTCGAATATAAACAGTCACACTTCTGGAATAATTTCGAATTCGAGCAAAAACCACTGATGTGAAAAATCTTACTGGGTTTGGTTCTATAGCATATCAACCATTGTAGGTTATTTAATGCTAAATTCTTATATATATATATATATATATATATATATATATAGTAAGTAAAGTTGCTTATCTTAGTCGAGGGTGACCCGAAGGCTCCCTTTTCAATAGCTACTACACAGGTGTAGAGGAGGGCGCTACTCCATTCCCTGAATTGCTCCACTTTACGCTTGCGCCGCACCTTATAATGTTGAGTGCTGAGCAAGGAGGCATCAAGTACCATTTTTTGAGTCCTTGGTATGACTAGAGCTTGGATTGAAACTCGGTCTCCCAGGCCATTGGCGAACACTTTAACCGCTAGGCCCATGGATTGGACTATATATATATATTGTGTATGATTTCTAAACACATTTTGTTGATAGCATTTTTAAATGGATCTGATTTCATTTTTCCTTCAGTTAAATGTTTTCACTTATTTCTATCCCATACGAATAATTCTATTTGCTATTAATCATTTGATAGCACACAGTTTAATGTTTTCAAGTATTGCCATGCATCACAAACAATTCAATTAAATATCAGTCATTTTCTTCCACACAGTTAAATGTAAAACACTTCTATTTCAAACTATTCAGTTTAGCATGAATACAGCTTAAAAGTTTCGACTTAGTTTCTTTGTTTGATCGCTATCAACTTTTGTTACTTATATAAATCCAAAGCCATCCTTGAGGAACAATGGAGGTACTGTTTAACAAACTGCTTGAGGGATTTGGTTTGGTTTTGGTTTGGTTTGGTTTCATGGCATATCAACAATTGTAGCTTTTTTTATACCAAATCCTTACACCTATATATTAAATATGATTTCTAAACACATTTGGTTGATAACATTTACAAACGAACCTGTGCTCATTTTTTTCACACAATTAAAAGGTTTTTCTTATTTCCATCTATTATATATAATTCTATTAATCATTTGTTTGCACATACTTTAATGTTTACAAGTTTTGCTATTTACCACTAACAATTCAATTAAACATCAGTCATTTTTTTACACACAGTTAAATGTAAAACACTTTTATTTCAAACAATTCAGTTTAGCATGAAAGCAGTTTACATGTCAAGCTGTTCTATCAGACCCAGTTCTATTTGACTCATTGTGGTAGCACCCTATCCATATTTACCAACCCCTCAACTCGAGCTCAATTTTTAAGCGGAGTTTAAACGGTTTGAATTCAAAGTTGTCCTTCTCTTAGACTAGTTGCCTCCCCAAGGCTGAAGAACCAAGTCTACCCTACTATTTACCCATAGCTGGAGGGAGAATAATTGGATTCATATTTTTCCCAAGGGTATTAGTGCTATGCGAAATGAAATCAGTTTCGTCCATGATTTGAACTCGTGTCGCTGTGTCGATTTCCTTCGACGATAACTATAACATCACAGGCACCTCCAGACCGCACCAGAGTGGACCTAAGAGCGATGGCAATAAAGGGGTTCTCCACATTCCCCAAAGCTAAAACATTGCTGGAGCCTCACTATCAGATCGTTTTGTGTTATACCCAGGACACTCTTCGGTGGTGGTGGTGATTTTACCCCTTGGCAGACATGCAATCGGTGTATTCTACAGTCCCAGCCGACTAGACAAAACTTGTAATGAGTATTACGCAAATTAATGCCTTCAGAAATCTTAATGCTAAACTGGATAAGACATAGGAGAACGTTAAGTTTCGGTTGAGATCAAATGGTCAACTACATAATGAACGAAATTGATAACCTAGGAACTTGATACATGCGTTCATAGTGTAGGGATTATTGTCGTAGGCAATCGACACTGCCACCCTCGTTCAAATGAACGAGGGTTTTTGAATTTCTCATAGCGCTAATAAAATTTAGAAAGCCATATATCCATCTATTTGCTCTTCAGCTATGGGAAAACACTAGGGCAGAATAGGATCACAAACCTTAGTATTACCACCGATCTATAAGGAAAACTAGGAATTAAGATGTAAACTCCGTAAAAATTAACCTTGCATCGCTTCATGCTTGTGCCAAGAGGTTGGATGAATACATTCAGAATCATAGATTAACAAACCAATGTGAATGGGTAAATCAGATGCATGAAATTCCTGAAGACTTTAAGATAACAGATCACCAGATCGAGGCCAGAAGACCAGACCTCGTAATAATCGCCCAGTTGGCTAGGGCTGTAGAATACATCGAATGCATCTCTGCTGACAGTTAAGACATCCCCCGAGACGAGAGTTCTGATAAATGACATTAAACCATTTGATGACGAGTACCCTTGCTAATCTACAAGGATGGTTTTTATATTAGATTAACCCACAAAAGGTGAATATGACATGAGATTTAAGAAAAAAACTTCCTTCCAATTTCTGAACGTGTTAAATTCAAACTAAATACCAAATTTTAATCCTTTCAGTTTGAATGGGCGATAAAAACTTCCTGATTCGAACAAAATGAAATAGATGAGTGTATAAACATGCAGTATATAAAAATTTATCCATAAGAAAAAATATAGCCGACCACAAGCTGCTCTTTGTTTGGCCGGAGTGGAGAAGGGAGAAGTAATCCTAGACAGTGCGGCACCAAAAAGCTACTTCTTCTTTTTGTCAAGAACCACTATTCAGACCCTCAGGACGAACTCGGTGACCGAACTGATTTCACGAAAAACTTAAGCTAGCTGATGGATTTCGTCACTTGCTTCTTGAATGAAGCTTCCCAAGGAACAAAACCAAAATCAAACCAAAGTCGACTACTGAAATTCTGCCAAGTTAAACGACTGAAAGAAAATTCAACCGATAATTCTGCTCAAAAGAACTTTAAAGAAAACTCGAAATTTAGTAAAGTCTGAAACATTTCTACAAAACAAAAAAGAAAAGAAAATACTCAAATTCAAAGAACTTTTTCCCCGAACACTCTCAGATATGTTCCAGCAAATTGCACTAAAATTTGCAACACTTTATCTTTTCTATCCCTTTCTTTGTTGTTTCCTTTGTATAAAATTCCTTTTTAAAAACTTTATAATAGTTGACCAATTATAGCTTTAATATGCTTTTAATGCAAAGGTACAGTTCTATGTTATCAAGTATTTCCATCGAATACGAATAATTTTTAGAGATCGATCAGCTCCAACGAAGCTGCCTTAACAGGTACGATTAGACTCAAAGTGGACATGGGAATGCTCTGCCCTCTCCAAAAATGCAATTTTGGGGAGTTGGTTGGGGGAAGTTTTAATAATTTACACTATGAGATACTGTGAGTCTATTCTAAGCCTCGCCATTAGACCGAAAGATAAAATCTTCACTTTTATATTTCAGTTAATTAGAAAGCCAAGGGGAAAAACAACTGAATTAAAAATCAACAAAAGCTTAAACTTTGAAGAAAATAGAATTATAATGATTAGATATTCTAACTTACTACGTACAATCCAGAGTTCGTTGCGATACATAATAGTGTTGTACATTTTACAAAGTATCGTCATTACAAAATCTTGTTCTGATTGTGTGTTTCGTCTACAAAAACTAAACAGCCACTGAACCACTACGGGTTCTTTTTGTATTGTCGTCATACTAATCATTGGTCCCCAGTAGTAATTTACTAAGCGTTTTGCTCAGATATGGCACAAGGCCGAATGAATTGGACACCCAAAGAAACTACAACTCACTCTTGCAGATTTGCTATTCAAGTTTGCTATTACACAACCCGAAGTGCTCATCACCAGTTGCCCAGTATGTTGTCTATTTACACTCATTTTTCCGTGTTTAGCGCATGATGAATCGCATGCCCTATTTCGTCAGCGAGGTAAACGCAAAAGACGTGTCAATGTTTACTTCACCGAAAAAAAATAGGATATTCGATTCTTCGTGTCTAGCATAAAATTTTCGTGGGATATCCGAGTAAATCAGTCTTAGTGAGTTCGGTTCTCACTTGGTGTCAATTAGATATAGCCTCGTACTAAACTAAGCTTAACAGCATATATGATTGAGTGATTCATTTCACGGCATTTCAACCTGTCAAGGGTTATTTCATGCCAGCAGGTTTGTTAATCGCGTTCATTATACAATTGTATTTACATTTTTTATGTAGTTTTTCATTAATAATTTTTTACGAAGATTTATACCCGGGCCATTGGCCAAATGAGTAGAGTGTTTGCCAGTGGTCCAAGAGGCCGTGGTTCAATCCAAGGTCGAGTAATATCAAAGACTGAAAAAGGTACTTGATCCTATTTACACAACCCCTCCGTTCGGGCAGGATATGACACAAGGTCAATTTTTAAGCGGAGTTTAACAGGTTTGAATTCAGAGTTTTCCTTCTCCTAGACTAGTTGCCTCACCAAGGCTAAAGAACCCATTCTGTCCTACTATTTACACATAGCTGGAGGGAGAATATTTGGATTCATACCTTTCCCAAGGGTATTAGTGCTATGTGAAATGCAATCAGTCAGGTTCAGGATTTGAACTCGTGTCACCGTATCCATATCCTGCGACGATAACCATTACACCACGGGTACTTGATGGCGCCTTGTTTAACACTCAGCATTAAAAGGTAAGGATTAAGGGTGAAGTGGAGCCATCCAGGGAAAGGAGTAGTGCCCTTCCCTACACCTCGGTGTAGTAGCAGTACATAAATTAGTAAATTAACCATAGGGAGCTTTCGGGTCACCCTTGACTCTGGTCGCCAACTTTACTTACTATACCAAGTATTCCTATCTATTCTTAACAATTCTATGGTTTCAAGTAATTATTTTCCTTTAATGATATCTTTTTGTTTGCATTCGGTTATATGCTTTCCAGTAACTAATAGTAATCCTTAGTGAACGATTAAAGCTTCAAGTAACTATTCTTAATACAAACAATTTACCATTATATATAGTATTAAGTATTCCTATCACATAGGAATACTATTTAAACAGATCTACTTGTACCACAGGTGGGACTCAAAAACTACATAATAGATTAGTGATATCTATTTTGACATATTGTGTAGCATTCAAGTCCAGAGTGAAATATGCAACGGTTAAAAATAAGTCATTTATGTAGAAACAGTTCTCTTTCTAGGAAATTAATTTAGTATAAGTCATTTATTTACACTGTTTAAATGTCAAACAGTTCTATTCGACCTATAGATAAGACCCAATCAGGTGCTACCATTCCAGTCCAGAGTAGACCAGGGCGCAATGGCAATAAAGGGGTACTAAGCATTATCCAAAGCTCCGGTATAACTGGAGCCTCTCTATCAGATTTTTTAGTCTCATGTTAGGACACTTGTGGGGGCGGTTTTATCCGTCAGCAGAGATGCAGTTGGTGTTTTCTGTACCCCAAGCCGACTGGGCTGGCTTCAAATTTCATTTCCATATCAATGTTTTCAGACACAATCTGTAGATATAGTTCAAAAACATTCTAAATATCATCTCAAACATATTTATTTCAACTATTGATGGAACTTTAACATGTTGTACTATTTTGACTCAGAGTGGACCTGGGAGTAATAGCAAAGAGGTTGGACTTCATACAACTAAGTGATCCAGAATTGAAGCCTCACCCATAATTATAACGTCATACGTAGGAAACATTTTTTGATGGGAAGGGTCTTATCTCTCTTTGGAGGATTCAGTCAGTGTATTCTGTGCCTCACCGACAGATCATTTGTGGCTTACATCTGCTACTTTTTTCAAATGATCTGTGTGCAAATGAGTCTGGTAAATTCATCGTTTGGTTAATTAATCATTGGTAAACTACTCGTTGGTAAATATATTGTCGGCAAAATCGTCATATGAAATATTCATCGATCGTAAACTCAACGTGGGTAAAATCCTCGTATGTTAAATTTATCTTCGGTAATACCTCGAATATAAAATTCATCGTCATTAAACTTATAGTCAAAAAATCATCGTATGGTAAATTTGTCACTGGTAAATTTTCGTGGGTAAATTCAGGATTTAATATTTGCTTATGAGAATTTAATAAAAAGAGCAAAGGGTTAGGGTTAAATTAGGTTGGTTGTTTGTTTATATTTTATGTCATATCAACCTTTGTTGGTTATTTAACGCTAAATCTATTTTTATGGAAATTGTTCTATTTCAAACAATTCAGTTTAGCATAAGTAAACAATTTAACTGTCAAAACATTTCTATTTCAAGCTATTCATTATATTCAAAGTTCTAATTCAGCTAATTCAGTTTAGTATAAGTACAATTTTTGTTTACACAGTTAAATGTAAAAACAGTCTTATATTAAACAATTCAGTTTAGTGTAAGTAGAGTTTCAATGCCAAAAACAATTCCATTTCAAACAATTCAGTTTAGCATAAGTATGCAGTTAGTTATATTTAACCCATTGACAGGGCCCTGTCAGGTGCTACCTTTCCGAACCACAGTGGACCTGGGAGCAATGACAATGAAGGGGTGTTCCGCATTCCCCAAAGCCCCAGCATCACTGGAACCTCACCATCAGATTATTTAGTGTCATATCCGGACACTCATTTGGTAGAGTCTTACACCTCTGCAGAGAAGCAGTCAGTGTATTCTACCGCCCCAGTTTAGGTTAAAGAAAACGTACATTAGAAAAGCAATTAATCTGATACGATGAATTTACTGGCAATAAATTAACCATAAGTTGATTTTACCATATGATATATTTAACGAAGATAAATTTACCAAACGATGAATTAAACCTAGGATCGTGTGAAATCCTAGAGATATCAATTAGAGAAAATGTTTGGCTATTGTCAAATGAAATAAAGCTTAAATTTTTCAGTGGGTTAAAAGAAAGAAAAGAGACAGAAGAACGATTCTTTAATTAGGAATAACTAGTGTGCATATTCAGTTTCCTTCAATTTTGAAATATTTATGTAAAAATCGTTTTTACTTCGTTTCCTGCAATTAGGTTTCGTACCCTTTGGAAGTTTATTTTTCATTCCGTAGCATTCTTGGGCAGGCGACCAAAACACAATTCATTCCTCAGAGAGCATTTTCTTTCACTTATACTAAGTGCAGTAAGGTCAGATATACGCATGTTAGAAGGTCTGACATATTAAACGGCAATTCAATGAATAAACTTTTGAAAAATGGTTTTTGCCCCAGTTAACACTCAAATAGTTAATATCAAGTCCCCAAACAATAAAGATGACTCAATCCATCATCATCATCATTTTGTTACATCGCCAGTGTGGATCTCCCTGATCCTCTTCTGTCACCCTACTCTATCCTTCATTGCTCCCGGTAGTTCTTCAAGGTTACATTCTGTATCGGCACAGAGCTGTTGTATATAGGTTCTAGCTGGTCATCCTGCCTTTGCTCGTCTATGTGAAGGGGTCCACAGGAGTATGGCACTTATGAGTTCGTCCCAACTTCTCCAGCAGTGTCCTGCATGTCTAGTTAGTCTAACTTGGATAGTTTTCGTGATGGGTGGTAAGTGGCTGTACAGCTGCTACTTTGTTGGGTGCCGCCTCCAGGACTTGCTTATAAATTCAATTCAGTTGAGCATTAAACTCAGAAAACAAATTCTTCCTTGCAGGAAAAGTCAAATGGAATGGCCCAAATAGTCAGGCTTTCTTTTCAGTGATTACAAGATTTATTTTGCCCAGAATGTACTTATTTCGAAGAGGAAATTGTTTATGGTTTATATCAAAAGTATAATCCAACATTATTTGTGGTAAAGAGTTTTTCTGCCATCAAATATGGAAAATATCTTTGTGTGATAAAAGGGATGCTCTCAGCTCAACAAACAAAACAAACGACTACAAAAATAGAAAAAATTTAATAACCAAAAACGTTTATTACTTAACAAATAAAACATTGAGTATGCCACCAGAACTACGATGCAACTTTTCGACGCACTTTTTCATGTAGCTAGCATTGAGATTGTGGCACTACTTCCAACGGTGCATTTATATTCGATTTGGTTTGTCCTTGGTATTGTTAGAGTGATAATACTAGCGAGTCGCTAATAAATGCATTTAAGTATTTAAGGTTAGGTTATGTTTCTTTGTTTAATGGCATATCAAACTTCTTGGGTTATTTGATGGCAAAGCCATCTTTCTAGAAGAAAGGCAGTGATACTATTTAACCTATAGCTGGAAGGATAGCAGGGTTCGTACCTTTCCCAAGGGTATTTGTCCGAAAGTGAACATAATAGTGCGACGGGAGTTCAAACGCGCTTATACGATTTCGCAGGCCAGCGCATTAACAATTACACCACGAGGACAACCGCCAAGTAGTTAAAATTTAAAAAATGTTTGTAATATCGAAAAAACATGCCGATTCTGGAGATCCCGGCTGGAGCTGGCAACTGAATCGGGGTTGCTAAAAAGATTATTCTTTTTGCGACCCATTCGGTCAGTAAACAAAGCAACAGGGACAAGGGTAACAATAGTCTCTGTCAAAAGTAACTCTTTAGATGGAGGGAGGTACCTATTTATTGGAAACTGCTTCTTCCCTCTTTTACCTTCCAAAGGTGATTATGAATAATTAGACCTTTCTGACTGCATGTTCTTAGCAGTACACCTGGGTAGAATCCTCCCCCGAAAGAACCAATACTCCAACCGGTAAAACTCCTGTCCTTCACTCCCCTGTCATCTTAACTAATTACGATAACGATTGACAATGCTTCATCTTAAATTCAACAAAAATATTAAAGCACAATATGCTTGATACCTGAACGTGAAACGCAGCTTTAATCCACGTTACTTGAAGATTTCGGATATTATGTGATATACTTCAGCCCTAAAATTAAAAGAAACGTTACTTCTAATATAGTCTACTATGACTGGATCTAGATAAACAACGAGGAACACGTACATTTAGAAATATAATCTTATATTTTTATTCGACTGTGACACTTGTTTGGAGCAAGAGAACAGTCGGAATGAGTTTGCACAGACAAAGGAATTATCGGGAACTGCCTGCGAGAACTGACTTCAGCCATCATTCATGAAGGTATATAGTCTTTAAACTCCCTTGCGACCCACTTGGCCACGCCTCTTCATCCACAGAATGCTTGTTTTTCATTGATCATGGTTTACACTCAAGCAATGCTTGCTCTCCATTGGTCACGGCTTAGAGCTATGCATTTATTGATTTACAGTTGTTTTTCTGTTGATTTTCATCTACGGCTGGATTTATCGATCAACTATATCAAGTATATCATCGCAGGTCAAGGCAATATATTACACTGAAGTAAGAGAATATTTTTTACAAGTAACAGTAAACAAAGAATTCTTTAATAAACACATTTGTGGAATATCCACTATTCGCGATGCCTATTATGTATTGTGAAATCGGAGGTGCCCGTGGTGTGATTGTTATCGTCGTAGGAAATGGACACGGCGACTCGAGTTCAAATCCTGGACGAGAATGATTGCAATTCACATAGCACTAATACCCTTGGGAAAGGTATGAATCCAATTATTCTTCCTCCAGCAATGGGTAAATAGAAGGGTAGACTGGATTTCTTCTGCCTTGGTGAGGCAACTAGTCTAGGAGAAGGAAAACTCTGAATTCAAACCTGATAAACTCCGCTTAGAAATTGACCTTGTGTCATATCCTGCCCGAGCGGAAGGGTTGGTAAATAGGATTGTGTATTGTGAAACTCTAATATATATATATATATATATATATATATATTCATTTATTTGCAACTATTTTTTATTTTTATGGTCCAATTAAATTTGTCGCCATAAACGTTGCATTAAACGGGTTGAATGAGCTGTTTCTGATTGTTTTCGGTTTGACGAAGCTAAAAAGATAGACCCTTTTTTCTATAAAGGTAGTACATATGACCCCCCTCCAAAAAAAATTAAAACAGAAAGTGTCGGACAAAACGTCGGGGTAACAATATTCAAAATGAATGAGGAAAAACTCAATTTTTTTAAAATTTCGTTTCGCATTTTTCTTTTTCCTTATGATCGCTTTTTTTTGTTTTTTTTTTTCAATAGACGCATTATCACATTATATAAAAGTAAGACAAAAGTTTTGCAAAATTTTCGTAAGTGCTAGTTGGTGTATATAACGTAGTTTATGCCAAGAGCATAATCCAACAATATTTGGGGAAAAGAGGGATTTTCACTCCTCGCATAAGTGTAGTTTGCGTGGATCAAGCTGTGATAGGTACCCGCTGTGGTTAGCATTGTCGTGATCGTGCACTGACACATTCTACATTACTTCACTCCATGCGTGATTTGAAAGACGCACACATGAAGATGCAACAACTCTAAATCAGGAAGTTATGCTTTACGAGTTGGAACTAAGCCATGGAAGCAACCTAAAAAGATGATGGCACAGTTGAGCACAGTACAGTAACCGGATGGTTGAAGGAATTTCGATCGTGTTGCCAGAACCCCGTCAATCAGGCAGAGTCAGGTTGGTCTAAGACGATAGATTCCGAGGCTGTGCTTCAAGCTGTAGAGATTAATCAGAAAGAGCACTCGAAGAGTATCGAGTAAGCTCGATATGCGACTATTCAGTGTGATTCATCATTTTCACCACCTCGGTAAAAGTATTTGTCTCTGCTAAATTGTACTTCATTTTACAAAAATATTGCAAAAGTTTTGACTCACCCTAGTATTTGTTTGACAACTTGTGTTATTTCTTAATTAATGAGAAAAATAAACAAATAATATGTTGGACTCATGATGGCAATTAATCTATTTGTTGGTTTCTGTAAATTTTATAAGAAGTTCTTTGATTATTGCCTTTCTTTGTTGGTCTCTTGCGTGTTATCGATATGTTTCATCCTCTTCTATAAGAAGCTGGCGTTTATTTATTACTTTTAGTTCATTTTTATTGAGCACGATATTATTGTAGACACAATAAGTAATTACGCTCTTCTTTATACACATAGAACATTCCAAATACTCACACTAATACACGTACTTATTTATGTATATACATATACATAGCGTTGAACCCACATCGTTATATTCCCTTGAGACAGCTGGGAGATATCAATGAAGCGTACATTTATTGGCTGACGGGCAACCGGTAAACAGGAAGTCGTCTATTTTTCTAAGAAATAATAAAATAATGGACAGAATAAACGGCTTGATTCGAAGAACAAACGATAGGAATTGTTGGCTTTGTAGCCTTGCCCGCCTGGATACGGAAGCAACACTTGCTTGTTTGGTTTAATTTCATGATATACATTTGTTTGAGCTTCGGATGAAAGCCATTTATCAGGACGCTCGTAGGATTATTAAATAAGACAACGCCGGTCGAAATCTTTGCTTTATCCTTAACTGATTTACTGCTTTTTTTATGTTGTTTTCTTTATTAAGTTATCCCATAAGTATTTTCCAAAAGCTGATTGCAATAGCGTGAATAACATGTCTGCTATTCTAAAAAAGTTTACATCATCGCAATGCATTCCTGTATTAAAAAAGTTGTGCCCACAGAACGACTAGCAGTTAAAACGGGCTACATCTAAAGATAGTTTGGCTAGGTTTCTTTATTGGTTTAGTTTAATGGCATGTCAACCATTGTAGATTATTTAATGCCAAATCCGGTTTATTCATACATATTAGATATATACGGCTTGTAAACGTAAATCAACAAAGTTAAATGGTTCCAAGTATTGCTATGTATCACTAACAATTTAATTAAATATCAGTCATTTGTTTAGACACAGTTAGATGATGAAACAGTTCAATTTCTAACAATTTACTTTAGCATAAGGCATTTGTTTGTACTCAGTTTAAATGCCAAACAGTTCTATTTGGCTGATAGAGAGGGCCCTATCAAGTGCTATCACTCTGGGATAATTTACTTTAGCATAAGGCATTTGTTTGTACTCAGTTTAAATGCCAAACAGTTCTATTTGGCTGATAGAGAGGGCCCTATCAAGTGCTATCACTCTGGGTTAAAGTGGACCTGGGATCAATAGCAAAGAAGGTGTATTCCGCATTTCTCAATGATATAGCATTACTGGAGCCTCATCATATCCTGGATACTCGTTGCGGGGTGGATCTTACCCGTCAGCAGAGATATAGTCGGTACATTTTAGAGCCCCGGCGGACTGGGCTGGTTTCTTTATTTAATGCCATATCATTCTTCATAAGTTATATAATTCCAAAACTACACTTGAAGAAAGACCGTAGTGGTGTAATTCAATCCATAGCTAAGGGGATAAGAGGGTTCATATCTTTCCTTAAGGTATTTGTCCGAAAGTGAATGTAACAGCACGCAAGGAGTTTGAACCCGCTTACTACGATGTCTCAGTCCTCTACATTAGCCACTACGACATTACAACCCCGCTCTAAAAGCATGAACGTGTCTACAAAATATGTAAGACCTATAAGGCAATATGAATTGAGAAAAATTGAGATTGTGGTAGAAGCAAGCAAAAATGTCTGAAATTTATAGTGGTGTCTTTAATAATATTGATCCTAATATTTAGGATGAAGAACGGCGCTCCATGATGATATTGATCCTTCTATTTAGGATGGAGTGAAGGATTCTAATTAGCTTTTTATGGTTAACAGCGGTCCATAATGCTATTGATCTTTCTATCTAAGGAGTGAAGGAATTCGTATTCCATGGTGATTAGCGCTTCATAGTGATATTAATACTGCTATTTAAAAAGGGCTGAAGGGTTCTGATCAGTATTTTATAGTTGACAGTGATAGATGATTTTGATTCTTCTTTTTAGGAAGACGTGAAGGATTCAATGTACGCAGACTACGCCGATGAGATGGTGTTTCTTGCAAATACATCCGCTCAAGTCGAATCCCTTCTGCATAGTCTGGAACGAGCAGCAGATGGTATAGGCCTCCATGACAACGTAGAAAAGACAGAATAAATATGCTTTAATCAAGGAGGTGACATCTACACATGAAAGGGTGGTCCTTTGAAACCAGTTGACAAGTTAACCTGCCTAGGAAGCAGCGTCTCATCGGCCGAGAATGACATCAACACGTGACTAGAAAAAGCATGGATATCTATCGACAGCCTATCGGTCAAATGGAAATCAGACCTGACCGATAAAATAAAACGCAGTTTTTTCCAAGCAGCTATATGGCTGCACCACATGGACGCTAACTAAATGTATGGAGAAAAAGCTTGACGGAAATTACACAAGAATGCTGCGAGCTGTATTGAACAAGTCCTGGAAGTAACACCCAACAAAACGGCAGCTGTACAGCTACCGACCACCCATCACAAAAACTATCCAAGTTAGACAAATCAGACATGGGGGACATTGCTGAAGAAGGTAAGACAAACATAAAAGCGGTATACTCCTGTGTACCCCTTCATATGGACGAGCAAAAGTAGGACGGCCAGTTAGAACCTATATATACAGCTCTGTGCCGATATAGCTCTGCACCTGGAAGACCTCCCCGGAGCAATGGACGATAGAGACGGGTGGCGAGAGAGGGTCAGGGAGATCTGTGCTAGCAGCGCAACATGATGATATATATCAATCTATCATTATACATCCTATATATATATATATACATTTCCAAGAAACAATATATATATATGTATATCTTACGCCACTTCCGCTTATAAGAATATATACATATATATATATATATATATATATATATATATATATATATATTAGTTTTTATTTATACTTAATAGAGTGGATCCTTATCTGAAATTACTAGTTTCATGCCGTCTTTACACGGCAATCATCATCTTTTCTGGCTGATGATTGATGTGTAAAGATGGCATGGAACCAGTAGTCGCAGATTAGCATCCATGCTATCAAATATATATACAAACTAATATATATTCATTTACTATTATATTATATAATTGCAGTATCACAGATATTGAGCAGTCTCCAAATTATACCTCATTTGATCAGCCACTAACCCAGTAAGTGACATAATTTTAACCATATAGTGTTGTAATATATATAGATAGCGCCAAGAGTGGCAGTACCGCCTTGAGCTACCGAAACTGTGTTATAACCCTGGTTGGCGGCTGATGAGGCTAGGGTATCGCACGTGCTTTCACACGTTGTATGATGAAAATTTGAACACTAAGACTCTCTGGAAAGCCAGATGACTCTTTGGAAAGACAAAGTGACTCTTCAGAAAGTTGGAGTGACATCCTGGAAAGACAGGAATTTTAACAAATATGGATAATACAATGAAAGAAAAATGCCCTCAGGGTGTCTGTAGCGGGGAGGGAGAATATATCACCCATCTTACTTGCTCCTACGATAACGATCTGGATATGTACCCGGCTACAACGTGTGATTGCGGTATAAAATTCAACAGCTTGCGAGGAACACGAATCCACAAGGCGCGCTGGTGCGAAGAACGTAATTCTCCTGCCGGAGAATGTAAATCGATTGATGGGCCTATGAGTCAGGTTTACCCCCACAGTATTCACGAGCCCATTGCTGACCATCAGCGTCCTGGAGACATTTTTTGCAAGCCAGGAATTTAGTGGCCCAAGGGTAATCAGATAGGTACCTGGACTAACTTCGACCAGGAGCTTTCTTTTTACTCACCATCCATCTTGAGGGCCCATTGATCAACAAATAATATCTTTTAGCGGAATTATATATAACGTTTGTCTCGAGTGCTTTTGGGCAGTAACGCATAAATGAAAGAAAACGAATCGAAAAGATAACGGATATAGAAAAGAATTTCAACACGAATGTTATACACGTGTAACCACCATTCTCGTGTAATTACGCAAAATCAAGAAACGGTTGCTATGACATCTAACGACCGTAAGTAAACGCTTTTTTAAATCACAAACTGCACCAAAATGAAGATGAACGAACGTCTAATGTAATGTCCGCTTTTAGTTGGTCTTGTGTATACATAGATTTTTTTTTAAATACCCTATCCGGTGGCAAAAGCTGCTCGGTAGCGCCAGGAGTGGCAGTACCGCCTTGAGCTACCGAAACTGTGTTATCACCCTGGTTGGCGGCTGATGAGGCTAGGGTATCGCACGTGCTTTCACACGTTGTATGATGAAAAAAAAAAAAAAAAAAAAAAAAAGATAAATGTATACATATAAGCATAGGTTTACTTCCGTTAATAAATCTGCCCTATTTGCTAGGGCTGTTGAATACACCATTGTACCTCTATCGAGAGGTAAAACCCCATCCCAACGAAGCCAACTGTTAGCTGTGGGTGGCAACTCGTATTGCTTCTGGATGGGATCCTGGTGACTGAGCAATTCTTGAACTGGCAACTTGTAACGCTCCACTTTGGCCCTTACTGACCTAAACGGGTAGTCAGAGGGATCCGCCCCAATCAGTAAGTTAGTTTTGTCAATCCCTAGTACCTATATGATTGCCACTACCATATTCTTCAAATTGCGCTTGTGATAAATAAATACCTAATCCTATTCAATCTTGAAAGCGTTAGAAGGTGGTGCCGAAGGGTCAAATGCGCAGAGATAACAATACGCGAAACCATTTAGCTGTGTGCAAACAAATGGCCTTTAGCTTATTTCAAAATAAAGGTTACCTACAAACTATTCACTTATCAAACATATATGTACATGAGCGTATGTGTGTGTGTGTGTGTGTGTGTGTGTAAACAGGATTTAGCATTACATAACCGCTAAGAGTTGATATGACATTAATTCAACAAACCCGAAATAAAGGTGCATTTTTCTATTATATGCGCTTATATAAATCCATATACCCTTGCAGAGATACATTGCATTTTTACTATACATTTTTTTCTTTCTACATTGAAGAGACATGTACGTACATGTACATACACATGCATAAACACATGCAATTTTAATTTCTACTTCGGTTGAGTAGAAACAATAAAACTGCATGGATTACAAAACTTGATTTATTAACGGAAGTAGCGTAATCGGGCTAAAAACAGAGAAATTGATTATCTTTTTTGTCTTTAAAGTAAAAACAAACCGATTAGAAAAATGTTCTTTTTTATTTTATAGATTTTTATTTCAAATGTTTCATTTATTTATTCACAACAACAATAAACCATGGATACTAAATAGTTTTTGGTTGATAAATAGATCATTTTCGTTACCAATAGAATAACTAACTATTCAATCATTTCTGAAGAGCTATGATTTTAAAATGGACGGAAAATGAGTTTAAACAAAAAAACTGAAAAGAACTTTAAAAAGAGAGTAATTTTTAAGTTAAAGATTTAAAGCAGCTCCACAAGTTTGATTGATTGCTTATAACGGCACATCAACTCATCTAGGGTAATTATATGCCTTGAGATTGGGGAGTATCATTCGCTTAAGTTCAATTAATCATCTGTCATTTTTTAAAAAACATCTAAATGATCAAACAGTTCTATTTGAAACAATTCAATTTAGCATAAGTCATTTGGTTTCACCCAGGTTAAATTTCAAACAGTTTCTATTTGTCATTATCAGGTGCTACCACTCCACGCCAAAGTGGACCTGGGAGTGATGGTAATGAAGAGGAACTCAGCATTTCCCAATGCTCCAGCATTACTAGAATATCACTATCAGATTGTTTACAGTCATATCCAGGACATACGTTGGGAGGTGTCTCTCCCTTTTTCAGAGATGCTGTCCGTGTATTCAATTACTCCGGCCAACTGGGTTGTTTTTTGTGGATTTAAATCTCTACTGGGGAGACGGGTAGTATATTCAAAACCTCGTCGACGGTGTCGTTTTATCACCTCAAAACATGTGAGTATCAAATTAGAGGGAGAATGGTGGTAATATATTTAACTCATAGCTGGGGGTATAAGAGTGGTTGTTTTTTGGGGGTTTTATGGCCTATCATCCTTTGTAGGTTATTTAACCCTAAATCCATTTTTATGCAAATAGTCAGTCCAATTTTTAAAAATTCAGTTTAACTTGAGGACACAGTTTAATTGTCAAAAAAAATTTCTATTTCTAGCTATTCAGTTTAGTCAAACAGTTCTAATTCAGTATAAGTAAAGATTTTATTTGCACACAGTTAAATGACAAAACAGTCCTATATCAAAGAATTCAGTTTAGTGTAAGTACAGTTCCAATGTCAAAAACAGTTCAATTTCAAACAATTCTGTTTAGCATGACCACGCAGTTTAAATGTAAGTACAGTTTAATTGTCAAAACCATTTCTATTTCAAGCTATTCAATTTAGTCAGACAGTTTTAATTCAAACAATCCAATTAAGCATAAGTATGCAGTTCTATCTAACCCATAGACAGGAACGTATCAGGTGCTACCACTCGGGTCAGAGTGGACCTGGGAGCAATGGCAATGAAAAGATACTCCGCATTCCCCAAAGCTCCAGCATCCCTGGAACCTCACCATCAGATTTGTTAGTGTCATATCCAGGACACTCTGCAGAGAAGCAGTCGGTGTATTTTACTGCCCGAGCCGACTGGCCAAGAGTATAAGACTGTTCATACCTTCTCAAAAGATATTAGTCCAAAAGTGAAAGTAGTAGCATGGCTGAAGTTCTAACCCTCTTTCTATGACGTCTCAGTCCACCTCGCCACATGGATTCCTCTATTTTCCCTAATAAAACTTTTAATAGAATATATTAATTCATATCCTGAAGAAGAAGCTAGACGGCAATTACACAAGAATGTTGCGAGCAATATTGAACAAGTCCTGGCAGCAATACCCCACAAGGCACTAACTATACGGCCACCTGCCTCCCAACACGAAACCTATCCAAGTTAGACAACCCAGACACGCAAGGCACTGCTGGAGAAGCAGGGATGAGCTCATAAGTGATGTACTCCTATGGACCCCCGCATATGGCCAAGCAAAAGCAGGACGACTAGCTCGAACATACGTACAGCAGCTATGTGAGGATACAGGATGTAGCCCTGAAGACCTGCCAGAGACGATGAATAATAGGGAGAAGTGGCAAGAGAGAGCTAGGGATATCCGCGCTAGCGGCACGACATGATGATGATGATGATGATGATGATATCATTCAATTGTTTCTGAGGAGTCGTGGTTTAAAAATAGACAGAAGAGGATTAAAAAACAAATGAACAAAAACATTGAAGTGAAGCTTTTAACTAAAGATTCAAAGCTTCTTTATATGTGTAAAGCATTCATGAAACATAAATAATAGATTGGTTGGTTTGGTTTTATGGCATATCAACCATTGTAGGTTATTTAATGCCAAATCCGGTTTATACATATATATATATATATATATATATATATATATATATATATATATATATATGATTTGTAAACATAAGTGAACAAACTTAAATTGTTCTGTTGATTGCTATGTATCACTAACAATCTAATGAAATACATCAGTCATTTATTTACACACAGCTAAATGTAAAAACAGTTCTATTTTTAACAATTCAATTTAGACGAAGTCAACAAAGTTGAATGGTTCAAAGTATTGCTATCTATCACTAAAAATTCAATTAAGCATCAATCATTTGTTTACACATAGTTAAATGCAAAAACAATTATTTTTTAACAATTCAATTTAGCATCAGTCATTTGTTTGCACTCAGTTTAAATGTCAAACACTTCTATTTGATACATAGATAGGACCCTATCAGGTGCAACCGCTCCAGGTCAGAGTGGACCTGGAAACAAGGGCAATGAAGGTGTACTCTGCATTCCGCAAAGCCCCAGAATTACTGGAGCCTCACCATCTGATTGTTTAGTGTTATATCCAGAATACTCATGGGGAGGGGGGTCTTACCGCTCTGCAGAGATGTAATTGGCGCCTTCTTCAGATAAATATTAGAGTGAGTTGAAAATTTTGCAATGCGAAGCATACTTCGGCAGCTCAGGACGGGGTTGCACAGGTGACGAATCATATCGGAATATAAAATGCTGATCTCGCCTGATACTCTCCGTATGCTAGTTTCCAGATTTTTTATCATGACTTGGAGCATGTCCTCGGAATCTACGATTTTAGGCCTACCTGACCTTGCCCTAGTTGAATTTTCTTAAACTACTTAGTTACTCTATTTTGATCAACTTCATTTTCCCCTTTCGCACAATAATTTTGGGGGGGGGGTTGCTTTCGAAGTTTTATGGCTAAATTCGAACTCGTAAAGCATAGATTCACAAATTGAACAAAATTGCACCTTTAAGTGGGGCAGTCTTCGAATCACACACGGATTGAAGCAATGCATATATCAACTTACCAACTTCTACGTTACTACTTACCTCAGCGGATACCCTCTAAGGCTTGAACTGCTTTGATAATTTTATACATGCGCCGCAAACAAGCACTTAGGAAAAATATCATGAATCATTTGACTCACCCTCGTATCTAGAGTATGATATGATGTTAGAGATGCAAGAATAGATTTTGGAAGGAAATGCACTTTAATTGAAGGTTACTGTCTCTGGGGGAAAAGGCCAAGAGAAGAAAGAAGAACCTTTTGGGAGTTACTGATAACTTTTAAGATCCGGAAAAAGAAAAGGATGAAAAGTGATATCTCGTTCAAAGGGAGAATAAAGATGAAATATAACAGCAAGAGAAATTCGCGATATTTATTTTTCATTAGTGTATATCTGATAAAATATTTCAATTCATTGATGATTTTATATTGACGCATATTGTATCACCCATGAATAAGAACATCCTGTTTCTTATAAATTCTTTATCTGATGGCATATCAACATTCATGGGCCATCTAATTCCCAAACTATTCTTCTGAAAGAATAGTATCTTGGAAGATAAGAGGGTTTATACCTTTCCCAAGAGTATTAGTCTGAAATGAACGTAATAGCTTACTACGATGTTGGCATTCAGCATATTAACCATTACATAATGGGAACTCCAACATAAGGATTTTAATTGGTTGGTTGTGTTTTATGACATATCAACACTTATAGGTTATTTAATGCCAAGTCCCGTTTACACACACACACACACACACACACACACACACACACATATATATATATATATATATATATATATATATATATATACGTAGGAAAGGTAAAACAGGAGAAAAATATTTTTGATGGTTTGTTTATTTTCCAACGCGTTTCGAATTCAATCTTTTTTGAATGCAAAAATATTCTAACAAAATTATCTTAGCATGGGAAATAATTATGATTAATAAATTTTTGTTGAATTGGACGTCTTCATCAAGGCTTGTAGATCTTGGTATGTAAAACAATGGAGTAATATCGGTTGATATATATATATATATATATATATATATATATATATATATATATATATATATATATATATATAGATAGATAGATAAATAGATAGGTATTATTCGGTTCAGTTAAACCAGAGTTGGGAGTAATTCCTTCAGGACAAGAAAATCATTCAAGAGCTGAACATTTAAATTTTCCTGGTAGAGAATTCAATGTAATTAATTTTACTGAGCAATACTTTCTTTAAATAAAATAAACAAAGACCGGTTATTTTAAAATAACCGATCTTTGGTTTTTTCTTTAAAGAATATATATATATATATATATATATATATATGTATGTATATAGTATTCTTGGTCCAGTTAAACCGGAGTTGGGAGTAATTCCATCAGGACAAGAAATTGTTGAAATATTTTTGAAATGTTAAAATATAGTAAATAAATTAAATATTTGTTTTTGTTTTTAGTTTTAATATATCTATTACTGTATCTTTATGTGAGGTTATTATTTAAAGTTTAAATGTAATTCAATAAAAAAATCTGTAT
The DNA here is from genome assembly GCA_963585895.1 of Sepioteuthis lessoniana. Lineage (NCBI taxonomy): Eukaryota > Metazoa > Mollusca > Cephalopoda > Myopsida > Loliginidae > Sepioteuthis > Sepioteuthis lessoniana. The sequence continues at coordinate 66,288,227 of OY757924.1, read as the reverse complement.
TTTAGGTCTAAATGTAATTAAAAAATTATTAATTAAAGAAATTTTTTTAAAAACAATTTTACTACATTGCTAACCGAAATTAAAATTTAAAACGGAAGTGGGCTTAATGAAGAGGTTACTCTTCACCCCTCTTCTATCCCCTCCCACTCTTCTATCCCCTCCCACTCTTATGTGTCTATTCTAGTTTTTTTATCAAAAAGATCTGAAGAAGTCCTGTTAATTTTTTTTCGTGTTTTTGGAAATTTCAAAAATGCATAACAGGATTGAAATAAATTTATAATCCTATGTGACCGGTTTCGTTGTTTTTTCTTAAAGTATATATATATATATATATATATTCTTTTCATTTTCATACATTTTCTATTATTCTGAACGTGTGAAAAAACCAGATGATACACTTTGTAAAAATAATATTACACAAACTAAGATCTGGGAAACAAATTCAATAAAATGAAGGAAAAAAAAAGCATTCGTACAGCTTGAAAATTGTTGTACAGCGGCTAACACCCATTCAGCACTCTACCATATATACTGGCTTATAGCCATAAATAGCCTATGATTAAAGACTTCTATGGTTGATTACTAAGCAGATATTAAGTTGATTAATATTCAGACTGATCTTACTTCGTTTGGCTATACATTATTTTGACACTCCTCTATTTCTTGTAAGTCCTCTTCTTAATTGTTAGTAACTTGTCGTACTGTGTCTTTTTGTATGTATCCTCTAGCACCAGAAACTGGTGCTAAATAAATATATGAAGCAAACATTCTTCTCTGTGTATCATTTACCTCGACAATACAACAAAAATAATCAGCTAATAATATAATGTGTAGTTTAAAAAAAAAAAAGAAAAAGAAAAAAGAACACCGACAGAATTACCTTAGCTGAAACGTAAGAGTACACAATACACTAAGTAAAGTGAAATTCAAATACTTAGACAAATCACTTCTGGCTCTGTAAGTATTCGTGCATATATATATATATATATATATATATATATATATATATATGCAAGATTTGTATGATTAGTAATCGAATAGTTTGAATACAATATCATTTTTCAACGAGCCAGAGTTTATTTGTTTTCACTCATTTAAATGGTCGAATAGAACTGTTTATTAATATCAAATTTGATTATTTGTATTAGATAGGAATACTTGTAACAATCTAACAGTACAAAATTGAGCTTGAGCTCGTTAAAAATGCTAACAATAAATTATTTACTTAAAAATGATCTATCTAAACAGGAATTGGCTTTAAATAACGATCATCAAGAGTTGATGTGCCATTAAACCATAAAACTTAACCTTAGAGGAAGGATGATAAAATAAATGAATTACTTATTTTTGATATTTTTAAAGCATTTAAACCCTTTTCATAGTTAGGTTGCTCGCTTCTTTTGGTTTTATGGCATATCAACGCATGTAGGTAATTGTCATATAGGAATAATGAGAGACACTGATGATTGAACACCGATCGCCAGTGAACAGAAATAGCGGGCCTCCAGATATTCTAGAGGTACCGTGCTGTTATCGTAGGACACTGGTCGAAAGGTCAAATAGTCGGACGACAATCAGTCTGACGGATTTAAGCGTGAGAAATACTTTCAGTAATAGCTTGGCCGGAAGTATTTCGGAGAGTTATAATCTTTTCTTTGTCTGTTAATGTGTTATTTCTGTTATATGAAATACTTATACTTTTGTAAAGTTTTCTGTCAATTATTTTCTCTTTTTATGCAAATGTGAGCGTTAAAGAAGTAATTAAATGAAGGCTCCTTTTTATACATATATTTGTTAAAGATATAATTGTAAGGGAATAGTTTGTTGGTAACAATTTTTACACGAGCGAGTCCAAATTTGTTTCCACACAGTTAAATATCTTCAAGCATATATATTTAACACTAATAATTCTATTCAATATTATCCATTAGTTTATACATACTTAAAATGGTTTCACGTATGAAAATGTTTAAATATTTCTATTTGACCCATTGATGGTGTTATAATTTGGATAGCCATTTTGGTCTACCGTTCAAAGACTGCAGTGTTCGTTATACGGATCTGGCCAAGTGTGTCTCGGTACCTGGAGATTTCCTTTGGCCTCAGGGGGCCTTCCCCCCAGGCTTTTACCCCCTTTCGAGGGGGGTTGGGTTCATTGCCCGGCGCCTGAGGCACCCCTAACAAGGGGAATGCCGAAGGGGCCGAGGGTATTTTTGGCAAACTCCGGGCGCGTGTGGGCTACCGCCCTGCGTCCGGTCCCACCTAAAAAAAGGCCTTGTGCCATACATGCCCGTAAGGTGGGGCGTGCATCAAATACCGCAGTGTTCGTTATACGAATGATACGTCCGTCTGGTAGAAACTGTAAAACAGTTATTCAGTATCTGAGGATAATTGCAACTGATTTTAAATGCTTCTAATCGTCGTCTCTGATTGGCCAATATCTACTGCGAGTACCTGCTTCTGCTATCTGATGCCCGTGGTGTAATGATTATCGTCATTGGAAATGGACACGTTGATACGAGTTCAAATCCTGGACGAGACCGATTACATTTCACATCGCACTAATACCCTTGGGAAAGGTATGAATCCAATTATTCTCCCTCCAGCTATGGATAAATAGTAGGACAGACTGGGTTCTTCAGCCTTGGTGAGGCAACTAGTCTAGGAGAAGGAAAACTCTGAATTCAAACCTGTTAAACTCCGCTTAAAAATTGTCCGTGTGTCATATCCTGCCCGAGCGGAGGGGTTGGTAAATATGATCTGGAAAATTTATAAATAGGATGGACCATCCTCTGCGAATCTTATACCCAAACTACTCCAACAGATGGAACCCTAACAGGTACTACCATTCCGGGCAGAGTGGACCTGGGAGTAATGGCAACGAAGGGGTACATTTTCTCAAACTCCAACATTACTTAAGCCTCACCATCAGATTGCTTAGTGTCATATACAGTATATCCATAAAGTGTTGTACATGATCAAATATTTCTATTTGACCCCTAGATAGAACCCTAACAGGTACTACAACCCAGATCAGAGTAATGTCAAATAAAGGAGTACTCCACAATCTCCAATTCTCCAGTACTCAAAACTCAGCAGCAGATACAGTTTAGTGTCCTCTTCAGGACAATTGTTAGGACGGGTTCTTTCCCCTCTTCAGAGATACTGCCAGAGTATCCTACAGCCCCAGCCATGTGGACAATCCAGAGTAATACATCTTTAATAAATCTTTAGGAAACAAAAGATATCAGGAGTTTATCATTTTTTAAACAAAGTGTTTTCATAAACATTTAAAGCTGCTTCAAATAGTAATAAAAAGATGACAACTATATTGAAAAGCGATAATCAAAATATGCATAAAAGATAAAATTACATGAGTTGAAACTACATAGATTCAATAATTCTGTGGCAAGAATTTATGAACACTCTGAACACGGATAAATAATACTAAATAAATTAAGTTTTGACTAATCATGTTTTCAAAACTTATCTTTTTTGGTATTGTTTATTTGGAAGATATCACATTCTAAAAAATACATAGCCCACTCGGCTGGGACTGTAGAATACACCGACTGCTTCTCTGCAGAGGGGTAAGACTCCCCCAACGAGTGTCCTGGATATGACACTAAACAATCTGATGGTGAGGGTCCAGCAATGCTGAAGCTTTGGGGAATGCGGAGTACCCCTTCATTGCCATCGCTCCCAGGTCCACTCTTGCCCGGAGTGGTAGCACCTGATAAGGGTCCAAAAAAGGGTCCACTAAACCGTGCTTCTTTCACTATACTGATTTTTGCATTTAAACTGCGTATTTATGCTAAACTGAATTGTTTAAAATAGAACTGTTTTGACATCGAGACTGCGTACTGGTGCTGAACTGAATTGCTCGAAGTGGAACTGTTTTTGACGTCTAAACTGGGTACTTATGCTGAACTGAATTATCTTAAATAAAACTGTCTGACATTTAAATCTGTGTATTGCCCAGTCAGCTGGGGCTGTAGAATACACTGACTGCACTTCTGTAGAGGGGTAAGACTCCCCCAACGAGTGCCCTGCATATGACACTAAACAATCTGATGGTGAGGTTCCAGCAATGCTGGAGTTTTGGGGAATGCGTAGTATCCCTTCATTGCCATCGCTCCCAGGTCCACTCTTGCCCGGAGTGGTAGCACCTGATAGGGCCCTATCTATGGGTTAAATAGAACTAACAGCATACTCATGCAAAAAGAATTGAGTAAACTGAATAGCTTGAAATAAAAACGTTTTTGACAATTAAACCGTACTTACACTTAAACTGCGTGCTTATACTTAACTGAATTATTTCAAATAGAACAGTTTTTCGACATTAAAACTGTATTTACACTTAACTGAATTATTACATATAACTGCTTGAATAGTTTGAAATGGAAATGTTTTTGACAATTAAACTGTGTACTTATGCTAAACTGAACAGTTTTCAATAGAACAGATTATTTACATAAAAATGAATTTGGCGTTAAATAACCTACAAAGGTTGATATGCCATAAAACCAAACAAACCAACCAACCATCTAAAAAATCCAGGTGCTTTTAGTGCAATGGTTATAGCCGTATTAAATGATCACGGCGATCAGAGTTCAAAATCTGGACCATGCTGTTTGCATTCACATAGCGTTAATATCCAAATGAATCCAATAATTCTCCTTCTAGCTATGGATAAATAGTTAGGCAGACTGGGATCTTTAACCTTGGTATGGCAACCGGTGAAGTAGAAGGAAAACCTGTTTAACTCCGCATAAAAATTGACCTTTTTTTGCATCCAATTTGTGCAGAGGGGTTTGTAAATACACCCTCTAAAAGTTTATATCATCGAAACTACCACAGATGCAGACTAGTCCTTCTTTTAAATACACCAAGCCGAGCCGAATCTCTGCTGCAAAGCCAGGAACAGAGAGCAAGACATATTAGTTTCGACGTGAAATCAAATTAAACAAAATTTGTTTTTAAAATGATGGTGCTATATTAAATGACACACCTGTGAAATTAGTAGACCAATTTCTCATATATCAGTCACAATATATCATCTATTAAAAGGGTTGTCAACATGTGCATCGGAGAGGCATAGCCGCAATCGACATGTTATCGACCATATGGAAATGTAATGTATCTGTTAAAATAAAACGGGAATTCTTCCAAGTTGTAGCCGTCTCATTACAATAATATTGGTACTTTAACAAAGCGCTTAAAAATAAATAAAAACAAAACAAAAAAAAAGATGCTACATGCTGTTTTGAACAAATCCTAAAAACAGCATTCCACAAAACAGCAGTTGTATGGCCACCAACCCGTTATCTCACAAGACATCCAAGTAAGACAAACAAGATATGCTGGACACAGCTAGAGAACAAGGGACGAACTTATAAGTGAAGTTCTCTCTTAAGCTTCCACACATGGATACACGACAGTTGGTTAATCAAAACTCATTTTCCTCGGCTCTTTAGAGGTAAATGACCTAATATAAGTGATGGACGATAGAGAGGAATAGCGAGAGAGTCAAGCAAATCCCTGCGATCAAGAAGACTTTATAAGTATAGATATTAATCTCTATCTGTTGAATAAAAAGAGCACCTCTTTTATATATGTATATATATATATATATATATAAAAGTAAAGTTGGCGTCGTTAGTCGAGGGTGACCCAAAGGTTCTCTTTTCGATAGCTACTACACCAAGGTTTAGGGGAGAGCACTACTCTTTTCCTTGGATTGCTCCACTTTTCCCCTTGATCCGTACCTTATAATGCTGAGTGTTAAGCAAGTCTCTGGTATGACTCGACCTGGTATTGAACCCAGGTCTCCAGGGGCATTGGCGAACACTCTAACCATCATGCCAATGTCCGGTCACCTCTTATATATATATATATATATATATATATATATATATGTGTGTGTGTGTGTGTGTAGTAGTAGTAGTAGTTATCGAAAAGGGAGCCTTCGCGTCAGCCTCGACTAACGACGCCAACTTTACTTACTTTACTTATATATATATATATATATACTACATATGTATATATATATATATATATATATACATATGTAGCTTATACATAGGTGTGTGTGTGTGTGTGTGTGTGTGTGTGTGTGTGTGTGTGTGTGTGTGTGTGTGTGTGTGTGTGTGTGTGTGTGATTCTATTTTTATTCACAAGAATTTATTTTTATGATAGATTTTCAATACTGTAGATTTTGGTATTAATTATTACCTAATGATATCCATTTTTCTTGCATAATTTAGTGAATGTCAACGACCTCACAAGAAAGGGTCAACCACGAGCACTCTCACTGTCAGTGCGAGAAATAAACACACGAGAAGGTTCAACAGTCAGGTACCGCAAAGGACAAAATAAGGAGCTGACAAGACCTACACCCATCGAAAGCTGGTTGTAACCCCTAGAACTTAAATTGTCGATACTCATAGGTTCACACTTACTCGTAGTGATAGTACTTTTAGGGTCCCATCTATTGGTTTAATGGATCTAGTTGTGTTATATATTGACCCTTGACCGAGCCGTCAGTCTACGATGCACCTGTGTAAATAAGCAGAAGAAGCGGAAGCAAGTGGGCGTTATGATGGAATATAGGCAGATACCGGCGGCCTTTGAGTCATTTGGTAACAGAAAGGCCAGAGTAAGGCCCTCAGTGACCCCTGGTTTAGCAACCACCAGTCAAGATGCGGAAGAAGTGCTAAGTGATTTCTTGAAGATAACACAACGTGCTATGGTCAAGAGAAGAAGTTGGGTCAATATAGCAGTCTGTCCCTGTCTCCACTCATCTCACACATCACAGAAACAACAACCCTTTCGAGAATAAAGAGTGAGAGAGATATTTTTATAAAGATGTGTGTTCGTTTGTTCATTGAAGTTCGTAAATCAATGTTATGATTATGGCTATGCAACATTTGAACAATATTCGTATTAGACAGGACTGTCTGCTAAATAAAAGAAGTTTCTTAAGAAAAAACTACTAAATAAAAGTAAATAGGAACGTCTTATGAATTCAGTTTCCTAAACTCGAGGCGTAAAATAACCCTTGACGGTTAGCGTAGAAACAGAGTCAATGGCCTTTATTGACTGTAACTTTTTCTCTAATATGATCATCCTACCACTCGGCGGTCACATGGGCGAGAAACTGTCAGTCACCAAATATCATTGACCCTGTGTCTACACTGATTTACACACACACACATACCCACACACGCACGCATATATATATATATATATACATGTATATATATATATATATATATATATATATATATATGCATGTATATAATAATGCCCATACAACAGTATACTCTAACCAGTCATTAATAAAATGTCAACTTTCTTCTAAGCCAGAGATAATGGGATTTTATTATTCTTAATCGAATATCATTCAATCAAAAATGATATTAGTCACTATTTATCATCAAACCCTACAAAATTTGTAATTAAGACAATGAATATTGAGCCGTTCAAAAATATGTTCTTTCTTAATATAAAGGGGTGTCGGGACAGGAAGAAATTGGTGTTTTTAATGCAATTTTATCTTTGATTTTTAAAGTTTTGCAATTTTATTTGTGGTTACAAAGACTGTGTTACGAGTTCGATAATAAATAATGCATAGCAATATCTATTTATTTTGTATAATGTTTTACTTAATATATTTAAGTCCCATCCCTGTCTCTCAGTCTCTGTCTATGTCTGTTACTTTCTCTATCTCTGCCTTTCTCTTTATACACACACACACACACACACACACACATATATATATATATATATATATATATATATATATATATATATTTCATTGAACATAATAGACATTTTTGTCTACATATTTTTTGTTAATCCTTTCGAATTGCCGTCTTGATCTTATGATATTCTTTTAAGTTTGGGTTGTATGTTCCTAATATTATAAGAAACATATAATCCAAACTTAACAGGGGGGTGTCCTCTTGGCGTAATGGTTAAAGTGATGGACTGCGGAATCGTAGTAAGCGAGTTCGTATTCCAGTCGCGCAATTACGATCACTTTCGGGCAAATACCCTTGGGAAAGGTATGAACCCCCTTATCCTCCCAGCTATGGGTGAAATAGTACCACTACTGTACTTGGAGAACGGCTTTGGCATTAAATAACCTACAAAGGTTGATATGCCATTAAAAAAACCCAAAGAAACCAAGCCAAACCAAACTTAACAGAATCAATTTTAAAACCAGTGCTAATGTACTTAATGTCTGACGTTATTTATCGTACAGATTCGAAAAGTAAACGTTACACAATACAACAGTACAGACGCTCTTCCTCTCTCAAAATAGTAATGTACGGACAAAAGTTACATCAATTTTGTAATACATCCTCCCCTGATGATGGCCCAAAGTCGGGCAGAAAATACTTGGGAAATAAATAATTATGAAAGATTTATCAACCAATCCCCGTCGAATATCATAAGATCAATACGACAATTCGAAAGGATTAACAAAAAAAAAATAAGTTGACAAAAAATGTCTATTATGTTCAATGAAATATGTATTAATGAAGAAATGCTGCCAGTATATATATATATATATATATATATATATATATATATACACACACCAGGGTCTTTCAATAAGTAAAGAGAATTTCACCAAAGAACTTGGCAAAAGGAAACACTGTTTACTGTTGCAAATAATGAACATTCCTTTCAAGTCCCAGAACACTGTCAGTGTGACCTTCTTTACTGAAACTGCTGTTGGATCTTCTTCCTTAGCGGAGAGTCAAAGTGTTTCCACGCTGTGGACTGTCTTTTTATTCAGGCTCGTTGAGACAAATCCAAATATTTAACTGAAACATGCTTCTCCATACACATCATACATCATTCCCTAAATTTCACAAGGTTTGCACTTCTCAGCCAGCAAAAGACCGTTGTTCCTTTCTGTAGCACTGATTAATTTTCCGCCATTTCGAAAAGCCTAAAAACAAATATTTTTGCGAGATTAAAATAATTTTTACAATACGCCAATTCTACAATAATGCAGTATTTTCATTAAGAGAAAAAAATTCTGAAAAAAAGCTTTATTTTTCAATAAGATTCTCCTTATTTATTGAATGTCCCTCGCATATATATATATATATATATATATATATATATATATATATATATATATATATATACCCTTGGTAAATGTATGAATCTAATTATTCTCCCTCCAGCTATGGGTAAATAGAAAGGCAGACTAGGTTCTTCAGCCTTGGTGAGGCAACTAGTCTGGCAGAATGAAAACTCTGAATTCAATCCTGTTAAACTTGGCTTAAAAAATTGACCTTGTGTCATATCCTGCTCGAGCGGAGGGGTTGGTAAATATGTATATATATATACGTATATACTCACACAAAGGAACCAATAGAAAGACAGGGAGACAGAGAGACAAGGAGAGAGACAGAGAGAAAGAGAGACAGAGAGAAAGAGAGACACATAGATAGAGAGAGGGAGAGGGAGAGGTGGGAGAATGACAGGAGAGTGAGAAAGAGAAATAAAGGGATGAAAACAAAGAAGATTACTCAGTACACACATTTTTTGTTAATTGTTTTTTTCTTACTTCATTATTGCTTCCACATTTACAGCAACACTTTGAGGTAATTGTGAATTAAAAAAAAAAGAAAAATATACACTTTGAGGTAACCTTCCTTTGTTCAACCGTATAACGGCTGCTCCCATTAATTAAAATTAATTAGTCCAACTGGCATCTGTAGAATATCCCAACAGCATTGACTGGCATAATTACGCGTCCCTAAATTTGGACGGGATGTTTCATTTATCAGGGGGATTAACCGTTTACTTTACTCCAAGGATTCGGCCATTTATTTGTTCATCGATCTGAATTTTATATCTCACACTATTTTGGATTGTTTCCAAATTTTGGAGTCTATCAAATTATATCATGAATACTCCTTAAAAGTAAATGAACAACTTTAAGCTTATCTACTGTTTCATAAAGCAAACTCTCTCTATCTCTCTATTTCTCTCTCTTTCTCTCTCCCTCTCTTTATTTCTCTCTCTCTCTCTCTCGCTCTCTCTCTCTCTTTATTTCTCTCTTTCACTCTCCCACACACGCACTTATTATAAGCGAATCTTTAAACCAATGTCCATTGTAATTTCTTCCGAATCCCAAGACTTTAAAATAAAACCTTTGTTTATTGGTAGTAGAGTTGATCTTTTTAGAGCACTTTATAAGAAAGCAAACACAACAAATTTCTTTTGTGCAACAACAACTCATACCTACGTGTGTCGTTTGATAAATAAGGGTAACTGTTCTGAAAAATAATTTTTTTTTTGTTTGGTTTTTCAGAAATTTTTTTTTCATTATTGTCAAATTCTGCATTATACAGTTATTGCAAAAATTATTTATATCTCGAAAAAATATATAATTCTTGGATTATTCAACATGGCAGCAAATCAAACAGAGTTCTCTTGAATTAAACAGAGGTCCTTCATCAAATTTTCGGTGGCTGAGTTGTGCAAACCCAGCAAAATTTACTGAAGAATGCGTGATTAGTATGGAGAAGGATCTTGGTAAATTGGCTAAAGATGAGTTTGCCCCAAGTGGTCTAAGTAAGAATAAAAAAGTTCATGTAGTGGAAACACGCCCTGGCAAATACACCCAACAAAGCCGAAACCCTACTGCATAGTTTGGAGCGAGCCGCCGCAGGCATTGGCCTCCATGTCAATGCACACAAAACTGAATATATGTGCTATAATCAAACAGGTGACATTTCCACACTAGAGGGAACCTCTCTGAAACTAGTAGACAAATTCACCTACCTAGGAAGCAGCGTCTCATCAACCGAAAAAGACATCGACACACGGCTAACGAAGTCATGGACAGCTATCGATAGGCTTTAGATCATATGGAAATCAGACCTGACCGATAAAATGAAACGCAGTTTCTTCCAGGCTGCGGTCGTGTCGATACTGCTATATGAATGCACTACTTGGACGCTAACTAAACGGCTAGAGAAGAAGCTAGACGGCAATTATACAAGAATGCTGCGAGCAATCTTGAACAGGTCCTGGCAGCAACACCCCACAAGGCACCAACTATACGGTCACCTGCCTCCCATCACGAAAACTATCCAAGCTATACGAACCTGACATGCAGGACACTACTAGAGAAGAAAGGACAAACTCATAAGTGATGTACTCCTATGGACCCCCGCATATGGCCAAGCAAAAGCAGGACAATCAGCTCGAACATACATACAGCAGCTATGTGAGAGTACGGGATGTAGCCCTGAAGACCTGCCAGAGGCGATGAACAATAGGGAGAAGTGGCGAGAGAGGGTCAGGGATATCCGTGCTAGCGGCACGACATGATGATGATGATGAAGATACGAAAGAACCCATCTCTATTGAATTCTTTAAAAAAAAAAGGTTCAACTGTAAATATAGCTTTTTACTGACAACACCTGAGGTAACATTCACCTTATTTATTGAATGCCTCTGGTATATACTAGAATCTACGAATTCTTGTTGGAAGGAGATCCAAAAAGATATTGACGCTTTGACTACTTAGAAAGGAATCTATCATCTCTGCTTTAAAACTGTAATAGAGATTAGAATGAATTTTTAAAATATGATATTAACTGCGGGCGATGACATAACAAGATCATAATTCACCTGCTAAGTTGACAGAAAATTGCTTTATTCTCCAATGTTAATGGTTAGTTAGTGTTTTATGTTGTATCAACACTTAGGGGTTATTTTATGCTAAAACTTGTTATATATATATATATACACATATATCTCTAGTCATCCACAGACAGATCTGTTTCGTTCTATCAGAACTCATCAGTGTGGCTAGACAGTATCTTCTCGTAGCTGAGATCGAAAACCGGTTGACTCAAACGTCAAACCAAAGGGTCTAACTATTCAGCCACGAGGAGATATTAGCTGCAAAGTAAAATTTAAACGGTTATGAATCACAATTACTATTGTTTACATACATCCGTTCAACGGTAGCGAGACCTCAATTCAACTACGAAGAGGCTTGCAATAGACCCTTATGGCAACACACACATATATATACACACATATATATATATACGCATATATATATACGCATATATATATATATATATATATATATATATATATATATATATATCATGATTTGCAATATGTATATGATTTGGTAAATTTATTTCTAATTGTGTTGTTAGAACACATTTTCAGGCACACAGCAACATGATTTCAACTATTCCAAACAAATAAAGATAACTCTATATGTGAGAATTCGGGTAGACATTTTGTCCTCATGTCGTGGAATTCTGAATACAAAAGATACGTCTTGTCAGTAGAAGACTTCTGAATAATAAGAAAATGAGAATAATTTGTCCCTCCTTTTATATGCTGATTGGCTGATCTCCTACTCCTGCTGCTGCTGACAGGCAAATCGATAAATAGGATAGACGATTCTCATGTTTTGTACTTCCCAACATGACCTTTCCTGACCAGCCCTCCGGTTTATGCATTTGGTTTGGGATCGGATTGAGGCGGCTTTTTTTTAGGGGAATGCCGACGAGGCCTGATTGTTGGTTGGTTGGTTGGTTGATTGGGCTTTATGGCATATCAACCTTTGTAGTTTATTTAACGCCAAATCCATTATCATGTAAATAATCAGTTCTATTTCAAACAATTCAGCTAAGCATGAGTACACAGTTTAATTGTCAAAAGCATTTCTATTTGAAACGATTCATTTTATTCAAACAGTTCTAATTCAGCTATTTCCGTTTAGTATAAGTACAGATTTACTTTACACACAGTTAAATGTCAAAACACTTCTATAGGAAACAAATCAGTCGGGTGTAAGTACAGTTTCAATGTCAAAAAACAGTTCCATTTCAAATAATTAAGTTTAACATAAGCACGCAATTTAAATGTAAGTACGGTTTAATTATCAAAAATATTTCTATTTCAAGCTATTCAGTTTAATCAAACAATTCAGTTTAGCATAAGTATGCCGTTAGTTCTTTTTAACCCATAAATAGGGCCCTTGTACTACGCCGGGCCAGAGAGGACCTGTGATCAATAGCAAAGAAGGGGTGCTCCGCATTCCCCAAAGCCCCAACATCACTGGAACCTCACCATCAGATTGTTTAGGGTCATATATCCAGGACACTCATTGGGGGGTCTTACCCCTCTACAGAGCTACAGTCAGTGTATTCTACAGCCCCTGCCGACTGGAAAAGTTGAGGCCCGATGCATTTTTATGCTCGCCAGGCGTGTGTGGGCTATGTTGATGCGCCTGGACCCACCTTAAAAAGGCCATGTGCAGCCATTGCCTCTTTGGTGGGGTATGCGACAAATAACTGTACCCCCTAACATGTCCAACAGTATTTTTATAAGTTGTTTGCACATCGTTAGATGATTTTAAGCATTTTTATTTATGAGTAAAATAGAACTGTTTAACTATTTAACTGTGTACATACAAAAAATTAATATTATATTGAATTATTAGTATTAGATAGCTCTACTTGAAACCATACCACTGTGTGTGCATAGAATCTAACTCTCTGCAAACAAATAAAATTTGGTTCGGTAAAAAATTACCAACAAACTATTCATGTGAAAATAATTATATATATATATATATATATATATATATATGGAAGTAAATTTTGGATTATAATCCGACAATATGTAGAGGAAAATTAATAACAAAGCAATCCAAGTGGAAGGAGAGGTTTATTGAGAAGTCGACACTATAGCGTTTCGGTTCTACTGAACCATCATCAGGGCCGTGAGGGGTGATAATAGCAATATTAAGACAACGATGGATGTTTAAAGATGTAAAATACAAAAACCTAGGGGAACATTTGTATAACAAGAAAGAGTTGGCCGTTTAATTGGTGAATTAGCGTTTGTTGTTTTAGATAACGTCATTTGACTTATTAGGAATATTGTATAGAATTTATGTTCCGTTTGTTTATCGAGAAAGATTTTGAGTCAAAAGGAAGAAAAAGAAAGAAAAACAAAAAGAAAAATAGAAAGCTTAAAGATTATGATATATGTGGAAAATATTAACTAAAGATGGAATATATTGTAGCTATCTAAAATGGATTTGCTCAAGTAAGGAGAAATATTATAATAGCCAGGATGAATATTTAGGGAATTAAAGAATGAGATAGCAGCGGCTTCGAAAATTCGTCTTAGACATTTATTATGGATGTAAATGAGCATTTACATCCATAATAAAAGTAAGACGAATGGTCCTCATGGACCTGATGATGATTCAGCAGAACCGAAGCGCTATAGTGTCGACTTCTCAATAAATCTCTCCTTCCACTTGGATTACCTTGTCATCAATTTCTCTCTCTCTCTCTCTCCATATATATATATATATATAGAGAGAGAGAGAGAGAGAGAAAGAAAGTGTGAGTGTGTGCGTGAACATGATTTGACATTAGATAATCAAGGATTGATGCTCCATTAAACAAAAAATATACTTTTTTGTTCTCTCTCCTTACAATGTTCATTTTTCAGACACTTCAATTTTTTTCCTACCATTTAGAATCGAGTAATATATGATATTCACTCCCACTGAGTTTTTTGTCTCTATTACAATCAATATTACGTCACCGATCAAAGATTCTTGTCTCTAAAAACAACTCTCAGCTTTCATCTTCTGATTTATTGAGATATGCATTGATTTGGATTGTATTATCTTTCACTATCAGTTACGCTGTTGGGGGAAAAACCAGCGTCAGATTTGTAGACGGGAGTTACGAAACGTGAAGCATCAAACCTGATAGCGACAAGGATGGTTTCAGCTAGAGAAATTCAATAGAGTGTAGAAAGTTAAATTTACAGTGGCACCTTTTGTTAAAGAATTCAATAGTGATGGGTCCTTTCATGTCCCAGAAGACTGTCAAACATGATCTCCTTTACTGACTGTTTCCCGAGGAAAATCATCTTTATTGGAGTCAGTTGGTGGTACAATCCGTGTCAGAGAAGGCCCGAGATTAATGGCAATGTGTACTCTATATTCCGCCAAGATCCATGACTGGAACATCACCATAACAGAGCTTAGTATCATATCCCGGACAGGCATTAAGAGGGGAGGTATTTCCCCTCGGCAGAGATGCAGCCACCGTATTCTACATCCCCAGATGACTGGGCTGACAAATAAATAAGTAAAGTTGGCGACCGTAGTCGAGGACGACCAGAAGGCTCCCTTTTCAATAGCTACTACACCGAGGTGTAAGGGAGGGCGCTACTCCTTTCCCTGGATTGCTCCACTTTACCCTTGATACGTAACTTACATTGCTGAGTGTTAAGCAAGGAGGTGCCAAATACCATTTTTAAAGTCTTTGGTATGACGCGACCTGGGATTGAACCCAGGTCTCCAGGACAATTGGCGAAAACTCTACCCTCTAGGCAAATGAGCAGGTAGACAAATATTTAAAAAAATGCTTATTTCTTTGTATAAACTGTTTGATTGGTTGGTTGGTTGGGTTTTTATGCCGTATCAACCATTGTAGAATATTTCATGCGAAATCCATTTTTATACAAAGGAACTGTTCTATTTCAAACAATTCAGCTTAGCATAAGTACATTGTTTGATTGCCAAAAACATTTCTATTTCAAGAGATTCAGTTGAGTCGAACAGTTCTAATTCACACAATTCATTTTAGTATAAGTATAGTTTTTGTCCACACACAGTTAAATGTCAAAACAGTTCAATTGCAAACAATTTATTTTAGTGTGAGTACAGTTTCAATGTC
Organism: Sepioteuthis lessoniana; assembly: GCA_963585895.1. NCBI lineage: Eukaryota > Metazoa > Mollusca > Cephalopoda > Myopsida > Loliginidae > Sepioteuthis > Sepioteuthis lessoniana. The sequence goes on along the minus strand of OY757924.1, from coordinate 66,272,451 downwards.
AAAAACTGTTCTATTTCAAACAATTCAGTTTAGCATAAGTACGCAGTTTAGTTCGATTTGACCCCTAGGTAGAACCCTAGCAGAAGCTATCACTCCTGACCAGTGTGGATCTAGTAGCGATGGCAATGAAGGGATACTCTGCATTCCCCAAAGCTCCAGCATTCCTGGAACCTCACTATTAGATTGTTTAGTGTCATATTCAGGACACTCGTTGGGATGGGTGTTACCCCTCTGCAGAGGTGCAGTCGGTGTATTTTACAGCCGACTAGGTAAGTAAAATATGCAGTTTATTTATCATCTGATAAATATATTCTTACATTATTATATTGGTAACGTCTTACGAGACTCTTGTGTCATTCATGGATCTTGGATAAATTATATCAGAGACGTAGACGAAATGAAAAGACGACAATGAGTTCACATCAGTTGTGACAATACCCCCACGGCCCCCGAATTCATCAACCTCTTCGAAACATTTCAATCTTGGCCGGTGAACATCTAGTGGTTCCGACAGGGGTATCACACATATCTTCATGGATACAAGAAATACAATCAAGGGAGTGGGCGAAAAGAACAAAGAACAAGCAAACAATATGGGCTTGGGTTAACTCGAGTGCAAGAAGGTTAAGTTATGACACTCTGCATTCCTTTGTGTATCTGTAGACTAACGCTAGCGTGTATTTCTAGCGAAATTTCTACAAAGCTACTAGGAATGCCAGCTCATCCTAACTGGCCTTCCCTCACTGCTTCTGGACCCTATCTCATGCCGACTGGTCTCTTCTGCTGTCCGGTGTCGACTGTCAGCTGCCACTCTGCGTCTCTCTTCAACAACTCTTCCTCTGTGTTCCTTCTTCCAACTCCCTACTGGAGTTCCTCTGCCTACTTCCGGACGCTTCGAGCTCAGGCCTTTGTTTGGTTTCGCGCCAAAACAGACACAGGGATCGTCTTCTTAACGGACCACCCACATAGTGTCATAAGCAAAATGGAATAAGCGGACGCTTGGTAACACTTACTTTATTGATATGTTTCACCCTCCTTTCGAGCCAGTCTCAGCAATAGGGAGACGTGAAGTGATATATATTTTTTTGCGGGGGGGGGGCGGAGATTGATGAAGAGTAATAACAATGAAGTAGGTGCCTCTCTAGGTCAAAAATATATTTTTGATATTATTTGGATTCAATAGGAATCATCATCATCATCATGTCATGCCGCTAGCACGGATATCCCAGACCCTCTCTCGCCACTTTTCCCTATAGTTCATCGCCTCTGGCAGGTCTTCAGGGCTACATCCCGTATCCTCACATAACTGTATGTTCGTGCTGGTCGTCCTGCTTTTTCCCGGCCATATGTGGGGGTCCACAGGAGTACATCGCTTATGAGCTCGTCCCTGCTTCTCCAGCAGTGTCCTGCATGTCTGCTTCATCTAATAGGAATACTTGATATTATATACCTGTCTTTGTATTAAAATTTGTTACTTGATGATATTATGAACTTTAAACGCACCAGCAGTCCGGAACTAGTATAAGATTTATTTATAAGAAAAAAATCAAACTGACCACGTGCGGCACTTTATTTGGCCGGAGTGAAGAAGGGAGAAGTAATCCCAGACAATGCGGCACCAAAAAGCTAACTTCCTTTTTTTGAACTACAATTCAGACCATCAGTACGAATTCGGGGACCCGAACTGTAAAGGCACAAAAACTTAAGCCAGCAGATGGGTTTCGTCACTTGCTTCATGAATGGAGCTCCCCAAGAAATAGATGAAAGTCGACTACTGAAGTTCTACAAAGAAAATTCAACTGAAGAAAAATTCATCCGAGAATTCTGCGGAAAAGAACCTTAAAGAACACTCGAAATATTATGAACTCTGAAACTTTTTGATAAAACAAGAAATGAAAAGAAAAATACTCAAATTCAAAGAACTTTGTTTCTCGGGCACTCTCTTAGATCAGTTCCAGCAAATTGCACAAAAATTTGCAACACTTTATGTTTTTTATCTCTTTCTTTCTCGTTTCTTTTGTATAAAATTTCCTTTTAAAAAATTTTATTGTTTGTGTTATCTTTTCGAAACAGTAATCGAACTAGAAAGCTGCGGAACTTACTTTTTAAACTTACTGTTTAAATTTACAGTTTGAATTACCGCTAGCGGCACACTAAAGCTCCCTAAAAACATTACCCAGTTAAATACTAAACTTAACTTTTCGTGTCACTCACTTCATATCAAATTTTATTTCCCCTTAAACTTTCCTTATTTTGAAGTTTTCAACCCACAAAATTTCTTTACTGGAGCCACACCATCAGATGCAGGTTATTGTAATACACAGTATAATAAGTTTTTGTGGGAGGAGTGAGTAAATCTTTACAGGGGATAGTCTCTGTGTATTCTAATAATCGCTGACTAGTCGAATTTATTTTTAGGTGAAGTATTGTTAAACATCAATCTTTATTTGTATGAAATTAATATAAAAGAGATTACCACTCAAAATGAATTAATGAAAATCCCCATGGTACAGGAGTCACAATCGGCTGGGGCTGTAGAATACACTGACTGCATCTCGGCGAAGGGGTAAGACTCTATCCAAAGAGTGTCCTGTTATGACACAAACCAATCGGATGGTCAGACTTCAGTAATGCTCGAGGTTTGGGGAAAAGCGCAGTACCCCTTTATTGCCATCGATCCCAGGTCCACTCTGGCACCTGATAAGATCCTATGTATGAGTTAAACAGAACTAAACAGAGTGCTTATGTTAAACTGAATTGCTTGAAATAGAACTGCTTTTGATAAACTGCTTACTTATGCTAGTCTGAATTGTTTGAAGTTAATTCTGTACTTATGCTAATTGTTTGAAATAAAACTGTTTTATGTATAAAATATATTTGCCATTATACAAGATACAATGGTTGATATGCCATAAAAGCAAACTAAACCATGGTGCAGTGGATAATGTGATTAACTGTGACATCATAGTCAGCTAGTTCAAACTCCAGTCACGCTATTACTCTCTCTTTCGGACAAACAGCCTGATAAAATGTATGAACCCCTTTATTACCCCAGCTATGGATTAAATGGTACCATTACTTTCCTTCTGCGAGGTTGGATTTGGCATTGAAAAATCCACGAATATTGCTATTAAACGAAGAAACCAAACTTAAATAGAAATAATTATTTGAAACCTTTTAGTTATTACTATTATACAGGGATACTTGAAACCAAAAAATTGTGTACAAATTATTTCTATTAGATAGGAATACTTGGTGCCATTTAACAGTAGATTATTTTAATAGAGAGATTATTTTAATTGAGAAGTTATATTGTTTTTTAATGACTATGATTATTTACCTGAAACCATATTAATGTGTGCAAAGAAATTACTATTATTTGATATGAATAATAACCTCGAACCATATTTTTATGCATAGATTATTAGTGTTAGTTCGGCATACTTGAAACCATATATCTGTGTGTAAATTATGTGTATTAGGAAAACTTGATATTATTCAAATGTGTGCCAAAAAAAAAAAAACAACAACCCCTGAAGAAGCAATCAGGCAAAAATATAAATATGAATATACGATGAGCGGGATTCTTTAACCTTTTGCCATAAAATAACCCTCGACGTGTAGACACACCGTTAAAATCAACCAATCAATCAATTTGATTGAAATATTTGTCCAGTATAAACTCAAAGACATACGATTCACTTTCTCCAGCCATTGAACAGGAAGTAAAGTGTGGTTACTTCATAAAAATCTTTGGATTGTCTTTAGGGGATACACAGACAACATCACCCAAATACTTATATAGACAATCTTATCGGTAGATACTAAAGAATATTCACTAAACATACAAAATTATGATTTAGTAATCTCTATATCTGTTATCATCGTACCTGAATCGGCAGGCCGTGTTCAAATCCTAATCGAGGCTGTTTGCCTTTCTCATAGTGCTTATACATTTACGAAAGATATGAATCCAAATATACCCCCTTTAGCAATGTGTAAATAGTAGGTCAGAATTGCCTTTTTAACATGGTATGACAAACGATCTAGGCGGAGGAAACTCTGGATGGAAATTAGTTTTAGACCTGGTGAGGGATGGGCTCTGTCAGGCTATTTATGTCCCAGACATGCAATACAAGAAGCGCCCTCTCGACCAAACCAGGTTACGGACAAGTAATGATGAGGATAATTTAGTTATTTCTAGCCCCACATTATGAAGCTAATATTAATCTAAGAGCTTCATTCTTACTCTTGGATTCATGAATCAATATTTTTAAATCTTAATATCTTATTTATTCAGAAATAGAAATTTCAACAACACAACTCGACGGGTAAAAAATTAACTAATGAAGTTAACTTACATTTTCTGAATTAGATGAAGACTACTCTGCATGTAGAATTTCAAGCTAGTAATCCTAGACTATGTTTTTATGAGGACTTAATAAATGTCGTCAAAAGGTTAACATTTATGGTACTCTGGAGAAGTAAGGACGAACTCATAAGCGATGTACTCCTATGGACCCCTTCACATGGACGACGAGCTAGAACCTATCTACAGCAGCTCTGTGCGGATACGGGATGTAGCCTGAAAGACTAGCCGAGAGCGATAGACAATAGGGACGAGTGGCGAGAGAGAGTCAGGGAGTTCCATGCTAGCAGCACGACATGATGATAATGATAATGATGGTATTCATTTATAATGCAGCAAATATAAAAACACGATATTACAAAGTTTTCGGAAAAGTTTCTTTGGAGAAAGTTCATAATTTTATTTTTGGTTAGAAAATTTTTAACTAGATTTTTTTTACTTTATACATTTAAAAGTTTTGGAATTTTAAAAATTTATCAATCTATAAAACCATTCTAGAACATCCTAATAATCATTTAAAATACATTTAAAAATGATTTGAAATTTTGTGGATATTGCTATTGTCTTTGTGTTTAAAAATGACTGAAGAAAGTACCGGGAATTGTTTGGCTTGGTTTTGTTTCTTTATTTATTATTCGTGGGTTATTTAATGCCAAAGCCATCCTTGTTGAAGGGTAATCGTGGTACTTTTTAACCCATAGCTGGAAAGAAGCAGGAGTTCGTGCCTTTCCTAAGGGTATTAGTCCAAAAGTGAATCTAAGGGTACAAATGGGGTTCAAACTCACTTACTATGATGTTACAGTCTACGGGGACTCACCATCAGCCGAAATGTAACGTAGTTTCCGATGACAGCTATGTTGGTGATGGCTAATCGTCAAACGAAGAGGGAAAATCACAAAAACAAAACTCATCTTAAACTTTAGGACATTAATTGCATTATTCTCACTGTTTAGTTTCTGGGACCTTCGAAGTAGGAAGAAATGGATAAAGGACACCATATGCAGGCTGTTTTCTTTTTCATTTTTAGGAACAGTCTCTTCACGTATCTTTGCAGCCCAGTACGCTGGGACAGTAGAATACACCGATTGCATCACTGCTGATGGGTAAGACTACGCAACAAGAGTCCTGGATATTACTTTAAACAATCTGATGGCGATACTCCACCTTGGAGATTTGGGGAATGTAGAGTACCCCTTCATTGCTATTACTCGCAGGTCTTCTCTGGTCTAGAGTGGTAGCACCTGACTGGGTCCTATCAATGGGTCAAATAGAACAAAATATGTGTACAAATGAAGAACTGATGCTAAATTTTGACCTCTATGTTGAAAACATTTAACTGTGTGCAAAAAAGACCTCAATCTCGTTTAAGAATTTCATCTATAAAATGTGTTCACAAATCATATATATATATATATATATATATATAGGATTTGGTATTAAATAACCTACGATGGTTCATATGCCATAAAACCAAACCAAACCAAACCATATATTTGATATTTTCGATATCTCCGTACCATTCGCTTATAATATCACAAAAATGTTTAACAAATAATAATAATATCTATTATCAATTGGTGGTGATCAGCAAATTCTGATAAATTTAAAGGAAATATATTATTATTATTATTCGTAAGAAATAAGTATATTTTGAATTTAAGATTGATTAGATCAGATATGAAACTAAGCCCAGTCAGCTGGGTCCGTAGAATACACCGACAGCATTTTTGCCGTAGGATAATAAACGAGTGTCCTGGATATGAAATTAAACAATCTGGTGGTGAGGCTCCAGTCTTAGAGTTTTGGGGAATTTGGTGTACTCCTTCATTGCCATCCCTTCCAGGTCCATTCTAGCCCAGAGTGGAAGCACCTGATAGTGTCTTATCTATAGATCAAATAGAACTGTTTGACATTTAAACAGAGTGCAAAAGAACTAGAAATGTTTGATAATTTAACTGTGTAAAAATGCCAGATGTTTAATTTAATTGTTTGTTATACATAGCAGTATTTGGAACTATTTAACTTTGTGCAAAAGAAAGAGCTTAGACTCATTTAAAAATATTATCATGAAAATATGTTTATAAATCATATATTTGATATATATGTATGAAGAGGATTTGGCAATAAATAACCAACAAGGGTTGACATGCCATAAAACCAAACTAAACCAAACCAAGATATGAAACCTAAATTGCTGTCTGTTTATATTCAGTATTTACTAAACGTTAGATATTTAATTGATACAATAAATTTTCTCTTCTTTTCTACATGGGAATGATATATAAGAATCTCGGGTTGTATATTCATATATTGAGTTTTTGTTGCCTTAGTTATTAGCAGAGTGATGTATTCTTAAGAGGAATGTTGCACATAATACAATTATTCAGTACGAAATTTTAAATAGATTTATTTATTAAGTTTAACGTAGAATTCAATACTTTTCTATCATACAGCACTTTAAAGAAACTAAGTATATGTATATTTATTGTATGGTTTCTTTGTTTAATGGCATATCAACCTTTATAGGTTATTTAATGCCAAAGCCATTCCCCAAGAAGAACCATAGTGATACTATTTAATCCATAGCTGGGAGGATAAAGGGGTTCATACCTTTCCCAAGGGTATTTGCCCGAAAGTGAACGTAATAACGTGACTGGAGTACAAACTCGCTTACTACAATTCCGCAGTCCATCGCTTTAACCACTACACCACGAGGACACCCTCTTATGTTTCTGATAAGTGGTCAATCGCCCTCGAAAATGTTTACTTTTGATAAGTAAATTTCAATTTGCAGTAATCTATTTCCACAATAAAATTATATGACTCGTCCAGACGAACGTGGAATAAGTATAAGTAATGACTTTACTCAGAGAGTGCTCATAGCGTTCAGTTGTTGTTGATTTGGTGGAAAGAGAAAGAAAGCCAATACGTGTATGGGATACACATTTTTTTCTAGTCTTAAAATAAGGAATAAAAACATAATTAAGAACATTCTAGAAATTTAGGATCAAAACCGTATTAGCATTTAAATTAGATTTTTACATTTTTCAACCAATCAGCTAAAAACATAGAATAGAACATTCTAGAAAAAAAGGATCGGAAGTGAACTAACAGAAAATATTTAGGCTCGAAAATGAAATAGTAAAATACAAATCTGATTGGTCAATAAATGTCTACGCGCCAAAATTTTAGGGAGATTCTTTGATCCACCTGTAGGATATAAATAACACAGAGTTAGGGAGCCATTCACACAGACTTACACACAAGCTTACACACAGACGAAGACACGCCACTAAGCCAGTAAAGCAGTAGCCGATACTATGTCCGGCAAATTCCTTTCCTTCCTCAACTAAAGTTCATGACCTCTCTTCAGATGGCCGAGAATCACATTCAAAAGAAAAACCCGACAAACTTTCTTTCATCAACGCGACACGCTGTCACCACAATCATAAAACCTGCTATAAACTTAATGTAAGTAAGAACGACTTATTTACGGACTCCGTTAACATGAACATACACACATATTTAAACAAATTTATTTTCTTCTTGTCAAACTTTATGTTCCAAAAGGCCATTTGCACATCATGTATTTGGTTTGTTTTCATATTCTGTTATATGCATATTAGATTGTTTGTTGTTTAATGTTCGTTGTGTTCTTTTCCATTTCTTTTACGCGATTGTAAAGTTTTGTGTTGTATTTGTGGTGGGAATAATTAAGAGAGCAATATCCGTAAAGTATGAATGCATATCTACTGAAATAACCAAAATTACATACAACCCCCACACGTGTAATAACTTTCGAATAAGTGAATAAGTAGATATTTAATTTTTTATGTCTCAGTTAAATTAATTAGTTATACAACTTCTTGAATGATGATATCAATGTAAATGATTTAATAATTTAAAGAAGACTTATTATAATTCAAGGATAGAAACCATTTAGAATTTATTGAATTTTATTTTGAAGGTTACACACGAAGTATACTAATTATAAACACAAATTCTCAAAAAGATTCAGCTGGCATTTTGTAGGTAATTTGATGCATTTAATTTAATATTTAATTACTGCTGATCATCTTTACTATAACCTACAAGCAAATAGCAGAGTAATTTGGTCTATATATTTTTCAAGACAGCCCACTAGGAAATTTCCAACAAGATCTTTACTTTATATTATTGAATCAAAAGTAAGATTTACTTAGGTTAAACTAAAGGACACAAATTGCGGATTTAATTGGCCTAATGAGTAGAGTGTTTTCCAATGGCCCAGGAGACTGGGGTTCAATCCCAGGTCGAGTCATACCCAAGAATCAAAAAATGGTATGGAGGTTGCCTCGCTTAACACTCAGCATTATAAGGTACTATCAAGGGTAAAATTGAGCAATCCAGGGAATGAAGTAGCGCTCTCCCCAACGCTACGGTGTGGTAGCTATTGAAAAGGGAGCCTTCGGGTCACCCTCGACTAAGGTCGCCAACTTTACTTACTTTTACTTAATATTTACATTGTATAGCATAATCACCGACGATTGGATTGTGAAGTCGAAAGAAAATATACACCACTCACCAAAAGTGTTAGGACCTATGTTGCTTTATTCTTTCCTCTCAGTTGACGTGTATTTATGGAGGACGGTGAGTCCATTATGTAGGGAGTACAACAATTACCTAAACTAACAAAAATTCATAGAGAAAAAGCTAAATGAAAACTACACAAGAATACTACGTGCTGTTTTCTTAAATTCCTGAAGGCAGCATCCAAAAAAAACATCAGTTTCACGGCCAATTGGCTCTCATCTCACAAGCCATTCAAGACAGGCAAACATGCTGGGCATTGCGGCAAAAGTAAGAACGAATTCATTAGCGGCGTTCATCTGAGGACGTCTACGCATGGACACACCTGATTTGCTCTGTACAAACATCAGATGTTGTCTTGAGGACCTACCCAAAGGAATGAATGATAGGAATGGATACAGAGAGAGAATGAGAGAGAGAGAGTGAGAGAGAGAGAGAGAGAGAGTGTGTGTGTGTGTGTGTGTGTTAAGGGACTTTGTGCAATCCTCACGACTCGATGATAATGATCTATTTGCATCCGTTTCTATTTGCTTACAATGTTACAATTGTAAATCGAAAGTTTCTGTATATTTATAAATTAATGGGATTTTCAAAGAGCCCTATTTATGACATCATGATTGGAGGCTATCGCTCTAAACGTCCTTGAGTTATAAAATGACAGACGAACCCGACCGAAAAAATATTTAGATGATTATAGCATGATTTGTTTTCAATAGGTCAGGGATTAAATAATTAACAAATTGCTATGACTAGACCGGATTATCAGTGCATTTCTTTGACAGCTACTAATTAAAGATTGATAACACTGTGGATTTGATTACTAATTAAGATGGCAACTTTGTATGTTAGCATTGGATTTGTAACGTTCATATCTAATCACTCTCACTTTTACTCTATCTGATTTTCAAGCTTACACACATACGGACACATTAAATGTGCACCTATAATACGTTGATTACATGCCCTAAGCCCTTCCCCTAACGAATGGCATGTCCTTGTTTTGATATTAAACCGCATCGGCAGGTTACTGTCAATTTCCAAAAATATTTACTGAAACACTATCAGCTTATAAATCAAACGTGCAAAAACATTGATTTGGCATTAAATTATCCACAAGGGTTGATTTGCCTTTAAACAAAATAACTCAACCGTTCATTTCTTAAGCAATGGGGAACATGGGGTAACTCTTTTATTTACATTTTCCTTAGGTCAGATACAGTGTTGTAGTACTTGATAGGTTGGTTGGTTGTTTCGGTTTTATGGCATATCAACCTTAGTAGGTTAATGCCAAATCCATTTTTGTGAAAATAGTTCTATTTAAAACAATTCAGTTTAGCATAAGTACGCAGTTTAAATGTAAATACAGTTTTATTGGGAAAAACATTTCTATTTCAAGCTATTCAGTTTAGTCAAACAATTCAGTTTAGCATAAGTATGCCGTTTGTTCTATTTAACCCATAGATAGGGCCCTATTAGGTGCTGCCATTCCGGGCCAGAGTATACCTAGGAGTAATGGAAATGAAGGGGTGCTCCGCATTCCCCAAAGCCCCAGCATCACAGGAATCTCACCATCAGATTGTTTAGTGTCATATCCAGGACACTTATTAGGTGAGGTGTCTTACCCCTTTGCAGAGAGGCCGTCAGTGTTTTCTACAGCCCCAGCCGACTGGGAAATACTTGATTGTGTCCCACCTATGACTCAAATATTTTTTGAAAATTATTATTTTGAATACTTGAAACCATACAACTCTGATTTTTTGGTATATCAAACATTGTTAGTTTTTTTTATGGGCAATCCCAGATTTTACATATATATTAGATATATAATGTGCAAACACATTTTGTAGATACGCTGTGAAATCATCTAACAGTTCTATTTCTAATAATTAGATCCAGCATGAATCAAAGTTAAATGGTTCCAAGTATATTCACAAATATTTCTATTAAACATCACTCATTTTAAAACAGTTCTATTTCAATCAATTCAATTTAGCATAAGTCATTTGTTTGCAGTCAGTTTGAATGTTCAACAGTTCTATTTGACCCATAGATAGGACCCTATCAGGTGCTACCACACTGGGAAGAGTTGATCTAGGAGCGATGGCAATGAAGGGGTACTCCGTATCCTCCAAAGCTCTAGCATATTTTAATGTTGCAACCGGGACATTTGTTCAGGGTGGGGTTCTTACCTTTCTGCAGAGAGGCAGTCGGTGTATTCTACAGCCATAGAATTCGGTTTGGTTCGGTTTAACTTTATGACATATCAACTGTTGTAGGTTATTCAATGCCAAATCCATTTTTATACATATAAACAGTTCCACTTTTTAAAAAAGATTGTGAATAAAGGAATTATATTATAAATTTGAACTCCCATGATCAGAAAATCCGGCAAGCACTGCGCACGACATACGGAACCATTGGAGAGCAGTTCATGGTAATTCAAATTTGTAAGCACTTCTATTTCTAACAACTCAATTTAGCATGAGTACAGATTTATTGTTTACACACAGTTAAATATCAAAACAATTCTATTTCAAATAATTCAGTTTAGCATACGTATGCAGTTTAAATGTCAAAACAGTTCTATTTTAAACAATTCAGTTTAACATGATTACGCAGTTTAGTTCTATTTAACCGATAGATAAGATCTTATCCGGTGCTACCACTCTGAGTCAGAGTGGACCTGGGAGCGATGACAGTGAAGGGCTACTTCGCATTCATCGAAACTCAAAGACTGGAGCCTCACCATCAGATTGTTTAGTGTCATATCAGGACACTCGTTTGACGGGGAAAGTTACCCCTCTGCAGAGATGCAGTTGATGTATTCTACAGCCACAGCCCACTGTACTCGGTTTCATATCTGATTGAAACAATCTTAAATCCCATTGCGAGGGCAATAAAAAGGTACTCCGCATTCCCCTGTATTACTGGAGCTTCACCATCAGATTGTTTAGTGTCATATATCCATGGTATTTGTTGTAGAAGACTAATCCTTCTGTAAAGATTCAGTTGGTGAATTCTGCGGCCGCGGTCAATCGGGCCAACAGCCAAGCTAACTCTAAATAAATTATTTGTATTAGATAAGAATTAATGAAATTTATATATGATCTAACTGTTCGCAAACAAATTATTATAAAATAACCTGAAAGGAAGGTATTGTTAAGTAATCCGATATCATATTATTCTATCCGATTGATATTACATGTACTTCAGTCTTTGTAGGGTTATTTAATGCTGAAGAAATGTCAATAGATTTAATGAAAGAAAATGTTTACACACATAAAAAGGAAAGAAGATAACGATATTCCGCCGGAAATATTACTGATGCAGTCAACGCAGATGATCTAACGCTTCACTTAAATACACCTGTCCAAGTCCAGTTTCTGCTGAAACAAGCAGCAACAGGCACGAGTGTCCGTGTGAAACCTGATAAAACAGTGTGAATGTATTTTAAATATGCTGTAATAAAATATCCTCTCCCTCCTCTTTCCTATGTGGACTTACTAATACGGAGAACTATCTATAGTGAGCACCGCATTCATCGGCGTCTTGCTTCGGGTATTAGTAATGTCTTACTAATCTCTATGTATCCAACAATTGTACGATTACAATAAACCTTTCTTTCCTTCATCTATTATTGTGTTGGTTGTTCCTTCCACTCCAGTAACAACCTTATATATTGTAACTACTTTTCAAGGATACAACAAAACAAAATGGAGGCACCTCCACACTAAATGACGAAGCTATGAAGTTAGTAGACCATTTCACATGCCTCAGTAGCAATATCTCATCTAGAGGAAGTGATATTAATATACGCTTAGGAAATGCACGGACTGCTTATGACAGATTATTGATCATATGGAAATCGGATCTCCAAGATAGAATGAAAAGGGATCCGTCCAAGTTGTAACTGTGTCAGAACTACTGAATAGCTGCACCACTTGGACTTCAACAAAAGACTTGTAGGAAAACCTTAATAGAAGCAACAGAAGGATCCTGTGTGCTGTTTTAAACAAATCCTGGAAGCAGCGAACCATTAAAAAAGCAGCTGTACGACCACCTAACTCCCATCTCATAAGCTATTCAAGTAAGACAAACAATACATACTGAGCATTGCTGGAGAATCAAGGACGAAATTATTAGCTAGCGACCTTCGTCGAGGGTGACCCGAAGGCTTCATTTTCAATAGCTACCACACCGAGGTGTAGGGGAGGGCGCTACTTCATTCCCAGGATTGCTCCAATTTACCCTTGATCCTCCCCTTATAGTGCTGAGTGCTAAGCAAGGCGGCATGGTGTACCATTTTTTGGGTCTTTTTTATGACTCAACCTGGGATTGAACCCTGGTCTCCCGGACCATTAGCGAACACTCAACTCATTAGACCAACTGGACGAGTTGCTTGAAACTATATAATCCTGTGGATTTCTTCATATGGACACACCAGTATTGGCTGATTAGCAAAAACTGACATAAATCACATCTGTGCGGATACAGGATGACATGTAGATGACTTGCAATGAACGATGAACTATAGGGACGGATAATGAAAGAGTGTCAAGGGAATAAGTGCTTTCAGCATGGTTTGGTGATGAAGTCGTTTCAAATAACTAATAGTCTGAAAACAATGATAGCTTCAGGTTACAATTCTCAGTGCTGATAATTTATTCAAATAACTCGTCCAGTTGGTCTAATGAGTAGAGTGTTTGCTAATGGTCCGGGAGACCAAGGTTCAATCCCAGGTCGAGTCATAACAAAGACCAAAAAAATGGTACGCCATGCCGCCTTGCTTAGCACTCAGCACTATAAGGTGAGGATCAAGGGTAAAGTGGGAGCAATCCTGGGAATAAAGTAGCGCCCTGCCCTACACCTCGGTGTGGTAGCTATTGAAAATGAAGCCTTCGGGTCACCCTCGACTAAGGTCGCTAGCTTTACTTTACATAGTCTCAATTCTTATCAAATACAAATTATTGGCACTTAGTTCTATAGTTTTATATATATCAAGCAATTATCTGGTTTCAGGTCACTAATAATCTTTATCTTTTGCTGTATACTCTTGATGAGGAAGAACTGCAACATATAGTTATAAAAATATAACTCACACTTTATTCTCGAAGGGAATCAAGGCTTCTGTGATGTGAGAGAGACAGAAACTGGTAGGCGAAAATAGACTACTATACAGACCCATAATTTCTTCTTTGCCGTTCCGTGGGACACTGCCCCACAGCGGGGCACCCAACCACTCACTGGCGCACCTGTGACCGCAAGCTGAGACTGACTCTTCTGGCTTGTATATCTCATCCCCAGCTCCTAGATTCATGTCATTATGTTCGGAATCAGAGCTATGTTCCACGTTACTATCTGGCTCAGAAACAGTAGGGTCTGGGGCCATGAGGGATTGGTTTTATGGCAGAAGGAACATCGGGGTATTGGACATGGTGCTTGTACTTGCGATTCATCCCTTTTTAAATTATCATGCTGAAATTGCCGTCCGTAATGTGATAATTTCCTTCCCTGGAGACCATTGGAATGGCAAATGGCATACTTTCCGTTTATAATTCCTGAAATCCTTCAAGTTCTCCACATGTTTTACAGTAAACGGGAGAAGCGATTGGCTTAACCTGATCCCCTAGTTTTAATTCAGTGTAATTGTGATCTGCCATCTTCTCAAAGTGAGTGGTTTTTGCTGTACGGTTACGAAGAACCCCATTACCGCAGATATAACATTACTTGTCAAGGTTATTCTTACACTTGCGATCCATTTTTACAGAAATACAAATGTCAAGCTGAAAAGCAAAAAATAAATCAGCACTCATCTCGTCATTGACATAGTTCATTAAAATCATTTAAAGCTAAAAAATGTTCACCCCCACCACCACTAAGTATGTGAGTGTTAGCGAGTGCACTGTAGTTATGTACATATACAACATTATATGTTATACTAAATATTAGGCACCCACGATCAGCTGTGACAAGTAGAGTCCGTAGGCTTTTGAAAAAATGTTATCATTGTTTACAACTTGTTGTGAAGTATTCAAGCTCATCTTAAAAAACATACTTGACCAAATACAATGAATGGTATTTTTGAATTCAGCATAAAATATCAATCATTTATCACTTGATAAACCTTTTACCTTTGGAAAAAAATTTAATGCATGCTAGTATTAATTAATCAATTTCCTAATTGTCCTTGAACAGTTAATGACTGTTATAATTCGAAGGTTGTTCAGACTTTTTTCGATGATGTTTTTGTAGAATTGTAGAGTAAAATGATATATATATATATATGATACATTCTTAATACATTTACATTTGTGAATTTTAAGAGTTTTTATTTTGCCATGTTCTATTTAAAAAGTTAGGATACTGAATCTGCATGATGCACTTTTCCATATAATCAAATTCATAGTTTAAACATTTTGGAGTGCAAATCTTAAGCTAAAAAAAACAGCGTTTATTCCACTTTTTATCTAGTAGTGAGTAAAATATATATATGGTCATTTTTATTCATGATACGCTTCAAATTCTAATTTATTGCAATCACTAATTTGTAAGAATGTAAGATGTTGTTATTTTCTAGTTCATAAATGAAATCAATGCCAAATTCAATAATGTTTGATTTATCCATAATTTTGAAGTCATTATTCCGCGGATATTCAAGTAATATATCTTCTATAAAACGGAAAAAAGTTAGAATCTTTTGCTATTTCTCGATTTGAACACATCGTCATCTCTTATTTTCTCGGTTCTCGGCTAATTTCGATCCTCGGCTCCAGTCGGGCCACCTTCAGATGGATGAAGGATCAATGTCAAACCTAAAACTAGACCTTCGGGTCTAGTTGAAGCCATAACCAGCAATGTCACCTGGTATACGTGCCAGGAGACTTAGCAAAGGCCAGCATAGATCACATTGCACCTAGTGTGACTGTGACCAGCATAATCCAGTAGGGCACAAGTATCAGCTTATGCCCGACCTTCCCTCCCCTAAACCCCAACAATAAAAAAAAAGACCTTGTGCCCTCTCCCCACTGGTTGTAGGCATGGATAATATCATCGTCATCACTTTTTCTCGTCTTTGTCTCTATCAATTTTCTTCGAGATTCTGGAAGATCACACTCTCTCAAAGTAGGTAAAGATCTAAGATCCATTTCCTTCGTGTAATTCTGTGGTTTCTTTTCTGCAGTTTTTATTCACTTTCATATAGACCTTAATCTCCAACAAAATAACGCCATGGCCACCCAGCAAACTTTCAAGATTCTGCTTCGCACAGACGTGACCTTTCTTTTTCATGCCCTATAATTAATTCCTTGTATTTCCGAAATTTCCTCTTGAGCTCTTCCAACATTCAAGTCTCCCAGGGTATTGTCAACTCCACATTTACCACTACTTTCTGGAATGGACTTCGATAACCGTTTGTGAATTCATTCAATATTCTGCACGGGTTTCGAGTGCATCTCCACCGTTGTCGATTGCTTCTGTTGTATACAACTGCTGGATCTTGACAAGCGACGAAGGATACGTATGTATCATCTAAAATTTTTATTCTTTGATGATGAGGTTTGTGGGTAGCAGAAGAGCAGTCAGGAATCAGACCAGCCAGCAGAAACTTAATTTCAGCCAAATTTCTAGACTTTATATTGTCTTAAAACTCCCACCCGATCCACTCCGCCTCTTCACCCACGCAATGCTTATTTTTCATTGGTCATGGTTTACACTCATGCAATGCTTATTCTCCATTGTTTACGGCTTATCATATTTACCAACCCCTCCGCTCGGGCAGGATATGACACAAGGTCAATTTTTAAGCGGAGTTTAACAGGTTTGAATTCAGAGTTTTCCTTCTCCTAGACTAGTTGTCTCACCAAGGCTGAAGAACCTAGTCTGTCCTACTATTTACCCATAGCTGGAGGGAGAATAATTGGATTCATACCTTTCCCAAGGGTATTAGTGCAATGTGAAATGCAATCAGTCTCGTCCAGGATTTGAACTCGTATCGTTGTGTCCAACTCCTTTGACGATAACCATTACACCACGGGCACCTTTTCTAATACCTTATTTCCTTATACTCACATTTTTTTTATGCCTTGGGTATCACACCCATGCATTTTTCTTTTTTCCGGTCGTCACTTTATAGATTTTATCTATGACCGAATGTATCTGTCAACTTTATCTGCCAGGTTCACTGCCAGTCAAGTCACTATATTATACTTCTAGCCAATCATCTGCATCAAGCAGCCTCACTATTTTACTCTCACTGAGAAAATTGGAAAAATAGAGAGAGAGGCTTTAGGTTTCTCTAGTCAACTATAAAACCGTATTCATCATCAACGTACTTATAGTTCAGAAACATTATCTATTACAGTGATACATCTATAGATTTGTGAGCGCTTATGGTGTAACGGTTTTCGTCGTAGAAAACAGATTCGGCGAAACGAATTCAAATCCTGGACAAAGCTATTTGTGTTTCACTTTGCGCTTATGCTCTTAGGAAAGGCATGAATGCGTCTGTTTTCTCTCTCCAGCTATGGTAGTAGGATAGATTGGGCTCTTTTTCTTGGTACGGCAACCAGTATAGTATAAGGAAAACTTTGAATTCAAACCTGTTGTACTTCTCAAAATATTTTTCCTGTTCTTGCTATGAATAACCACCAAGAAACGCGTTATATACATTCGTATGTAGTCTTTTTCCCTATAAGAAATTTAACCGAATATAATATTGAAATTCTTTTTATCTGAATTCAGAAAATAGGAAATCATAGTTGAAAATAGGATTTTAAAATTGGCGCTGATTCTGACGTTTCTCGAGTCCAACAGAATTTTGTACATTTAAATCCGAGATAGCCGAACTATCTTAAATCCAATATGCAAATAGAAAATTCAAATACAAGTTAATCTGCTGACAGCAAATACTTCTCATGAATTTACATTATATATTTATCTGAATTTTAGAGAGTGTATAGGATTTAGCTGATACATATTCCAATGTCAATATGAGTTATGCAACGAAAGTGTATTTTTACCAACACTGTCTTTTGGATAGAGCGAAAGATTTCTTGATATGTCACTGATATATGCTCCATAATTTAGTTTGGTTTGATCTATTTGTTTAACGGCATATCAAATTCTTATGGATTAATTATTGCTAAAATTTCATTCATTCTTAAATGTTTGATTGCAATCAAAACTATATTCAATTTTCCATTGGATATTATTTTTGTTTCAGTTTTGTCAATAATTTATTTTTATTTTTACACGGTATAAAGTATCCCTATTTAATGGATCTCTTGGGGATGTAGAGTACCTCTTGATTGCCACTGCTCTCAGATTCACTCAGATCAGGGGGGGTAGCATCTGATAGGGCCCTATCTATGAGTCAAATGGAACTGTTTAATCATTTTAAACTGTGTGCAAACAAATGACTTAGGCCAGAAGTTTAGTTCGTTTCTTATCGTGCTGTTTTATAACGCTCTCAGGTGCATAAAAATAAGAGAAAATAATTGACAAAAAACTTAAGAAAAGCATAAATATTTCATTCAACCAAAATAAAAGATTAACTGAAAATAAGACAAACAAAATAGAGTTGCTATCCGTACACCGCCGGCCAAGATATAACTGTAAAGTCTTCTCCTTGAAATCCGTCCAAATAGTGTTCTTAGCCAATGTCCACCGATTCATGTACCATGCTAAATGTCCTTTGGACTGATTTCCTATGCTTATCAGCACGGAACCTCTATTCATATAATCTAGAGACCCGCCACTTCCGTCCCCTGGCAATCGGTTTTTAATCGCCAGTGTCTCTCTTTATTCCTATATGACACTCAGCCAGTAGCTAACTAACTGACCTATTTTCAGAATTCCCAAACTCTCGTGTATGACCACTATCAAAACCTCAGCCAGGTTACAGCTTCACTGGTTTGGGAGGTGGCCACTACATTACACCTGAACTCCAAATTCATCTCAGTTCTAAGAGTTGAGGTCGTGGAAGACATTAAAACAATACATTGACGGATCCACTCAGAGGGAAAAGAAGTTTTCAGACATGCTTTGACCAACAGTAAACTATCTGGAATACGTGGGTAGAATATTAAGAAAACTCTTAGGACGAAATTTACCGTTGCATTTATTGTTCAATTCTGTCGTGTTAAATAGAATTTGTGTCTCGATAATTTTAAACACACTTGTCTCTCTTCCATACTATATAAGCTGTTGTCACCTGCTACTCTGCAACAGTACTATTGCTTCTATTAATGCCCATTGAAAAGGCATGAATCCATTTGTTCTCTCCCACCAGCTATGAGTAAATAGTGGGGCACATTAAACTCTTTAGCCTCGTTCAAACAACTAACGTAAAAGAAAGAAAACTCTGAATTGGAACAAGCTTTACCCATCTTAGAAACTGATCATGTATCACATCCTGCCCGAGACAGTTGGTGGGGTGGGGTAATAAATACAGACATATACAAAGTAGGTTTGCACGCATTCAATATCAATATTAAAAAGCTAATATTCAATCAGGGTCGCCAGTCTGAATAATAAAATGAAATTTACTTTGTCGACAGATCTCGTGTATTCACTTAATCAAAACGAATCAAGTTAAACTAATTACAACAAAACTTATTAGCTGATTACAGCTTTTCGGATGGGGAGTTTGCTAACAAGGAATAAGAAATAGCTATCAGAGCTGTCTCGAAGAAAAATCAATGCTTTGTCTCCAACAATATCTTGAGTATTAAAATATCCAACCACATTTAGCTGCCTCAAGTATGACAAATCTTTTCTGTTTATAACCCAAGTTAAGAATCGAAATATTAAAGTTGCAAAACTTGTAAAACGTTAAACGCGAAAACACACGCCCTGTCTGTAGTACAGAGGAAGTATAATAATTCAAACAAAAAATTTCTCCTATCTAAATGCCAGTCACTTATTTGTCAAAGGCTCTCTTACATCCAATTCGTGTATGGTGGTCTTGGTTATTACTTAACAGTTAGCGTAAATAAAGTTTGGCGACCTTAGTCGAGAGCGACCCGAAGGCTCCCTTTTGAATAGCTACAATACCGAGGTGTAGGGGAGGACGCTACTCCTTTCCTTAGATTGCTCCACTTTACCCTTGATACCTACCTTATATTGCTGAGTGTTAAGCAAGGAAGCATCAAGTACCATTTTTAAAGTCTTTGGTATGACGCGACCAGGGATTGAACCCAGGTCTCCCGGGCGATTGGCAAACTCTACCCACTAGGCCAATGAGCCGGTACTTACCCGTATATAAAACCTTAAAATCGAAATCCATAAGGATCAGATATTCTTTTTATTACAAAATCAAATCATGTCTTGAAAAAACTGCTGCAGTCAAGTACAGTGGTTGGTTGGTTGGTTGGTTTTATGGCATATCAACCTTTCTAGGGTATTTAATGCCAAATCCATTTTTATACAAATGATTAGTTCTATTTCAAACAATTCAGTTTAGCATGAGTACACAGTTTAAATGTCGAAAACATTTCTATTTCAAGCTATTCAGTTTATTCAAACAGGTCTTATTCAGCTAATTCAGTTAAGTATATATTTTCTTTACACACTGTTAAATGTCAAAACAGTTCTATATCAAACAATTCAGTCTAGCGTAAGCACGCAGTTTAAATGTAAGTACACAGTTTAATTGTAAAAAAACATTTCTATTTCAATCTATTCAGTTTAGTCTAACAGTTCTTATTCAAAGAATTCAATTTACTTTAAGTATGCAGTTTAGTTCAATTTAACCCATTGATAGGGCACTATAAGTTTATAGTGGGCCTGGGAGCAATGGCAATGAAAAGGTGCTCCGCATTCCCCAAAGTCCCTGCATCACTGGAATTACACCATCAGACAGTTTAGTGTCATAAACAGGACACTCGTTGGGGAGAGTCTTACCCCTCTGTAGAGGGGCAGTCGGTGTATTCTACGACCCCAGCCGACTAGACGCAAGTACTCTGGGTGGTACAATTACTATATATATATATATATATATATATATATATATATATAATCAAACGTGTGTGTGTTTGTGTATGTATTTACCAACCTCTTCGCTTGAACATGATGTGACACATGTTTAATTTTCAAAGTTTAATTCAGTAATTTCTTTCTCCTAGACTGACTGCCATACCAAAGTTACTGAGCCCAGCCTGTTCTACTATTTCCCAATATCATATATGGAGAGAGAAGAGTACACATCATTCCTAAGAGTATTGCCACTATGTAAAAAACGCGAACAATCTCATCCTGGATTTGAACTTATTTAGCTGTGTCGATTTCCAACGACGATAAGCATTCGAGAGCCCCAATATATATATATCATCATCATCATATCGTACTGGCAGCACGGATATCCCTGACCCTCTCTCGCCACTCCTCCCTATCGTTCATCGCCCTAGGAAGGTCTTCAGGACAACAACCTGTATCCTCACATAGCTGCTGAATGTACGTTCGAGCTGGTCGTCCTGCTTTTGCGCGGCCATGTGTGGGGATCCATAAGAGTACATCTCTTATGAGTTCATCTCTGCTTCTCCAGCAGTGTCCTGCATGTCTGGTTCGTCTAACTTGAATAGTTTTCGTGATAGGGGGCAGGTGGCCGTACAGTTGGTGTCTTGTGGGGTGTTGCTGCCAGGACTTGTTCAGGATTGCACGCAGCATTCTTGTGTAATTGCCATCTAGTTTCTTCTCCAGCCGTTTTGTTAGCGTCCATGTAGTGCATCCATATAGCAGTATCGATGTGACCGCTGCCTGGAAGAAACTGCGTTTCATTTTATCGGTTAGGTCTGATTTCCATATAATCGATAGCCTATTGATAGCTGTCCATGCTTTCGTTAGCCTCGTTTCGATGTCCTTTTCGGTTTATTCGACGCTGCTTCCTAGGTACGTGAATTTGTCTACTAGTTTAAGAGGGGTTCCTTCTAGAGTGGAGATGTCCCCCGTTTGGTTATAGCACATATATTCCGTTTTGTGTGCATTAACATGTAGGCCTATGCTTGCTGCTGCTCGTTCCAAACTATGCAGAAGTGTTTCGGCTTGGTCAGGTGTATTTGCCAGTATCGCTATGTCATCGGCGTAGTCGGCGTCGGTAATTGCTGTTGCGGGGTATCTTCTGCTTCTTCTCTTCGTCAGTTCGAAGCCATTCTCTTTGATTTTGTCAATCGATGTTCTAAGTACGTAGTCTAGACAAATGATAAAGAGGTACGGGGCCAGTTAGGGCTCTCGAATGCTTATATATATATATATATATATATATATATATATATATATATATATATATATATCTTGGGGCTCTCGAATGCTTATGGTAACCAAATGTAACCAAAAATAAAACTGTATAAATCTCAAAAAATTGTATAAATATAAGAGTAATTATCTATTATATAAATATTATATAAATAAATATTGTATAAATATAAGTATTGTATTAATTCCAGACAGTGGCAGAATGGTTAGAGTGTTCGCTTAATGACCCGGGAGACCTGGGTTCAATCCCACGTCGAGTACATACCAAAGACCCAAAAAATGGTACTTCATGCTACCTTGCTCAACACTCAGCATTATAAGGTAAGGATCAAGATTAAAGTGGAGCAATCCAAGGAAAAGAGTAGCACCCTCCCCTACAACTTGGTCTAGTAGCTATTGAAAAGGGTGCCTTCGAGTCACCCTAGACTACGGTTGCCAATTACCTATTCTTTGTATAAATATTACAGTATTTATTTATTGTGTAAATATGGTATAAAAAATATTGTCTGAAAATAAATATTGTACTTATTCATTGTATAAATATAACAGTACTTCTTTACTGTATGAATAGATAAATATTGTATAAATATAACAACACTTATTTATTGTATAAATACTAAATAAATAAAAATATTGTATGAATATCGTACTTATTTATTGTATAAATATTACAGTACTTATTTTCGGACAATAGCATATTCATATTCTATTCTATTCTATTCCTGGGGCATCTGAGCAGAATCTGTCCAACATCCTGCCACATCCAAATGCATTGGTCGACCTCTAGAATAAGACACCCACGAACCTTCAAACTTGCAACTAGCTGAAATTATAGTCTTGCAATTTACATTGTAATTTCAGGCGTAATTATGGTTGTAAATGTCACATGCGCCTCTGGACGAGAAACACTGTTATTAACGTTGGCCTGCCAACACTGTAAGCACCCCCACCACAATGCCCAACTGCCGATAGCACTATCACTACCTCTAAATCTCTTTCCTCGAGAAAACACTCACCCTGGATTGTCTGTTATTTGAGTGTTACTGGAAAGGAATGATACGTGCCCATTTCTAGAAGGTCAAAATAACACACACACACACACACACACACACACACACACACACACACACACACACACGCACGCAAGTACCCATTTATAAATACAAATTCAAACTGAAATACACATGGAAAACTTTCAAATGCTAATGAGTAGTACACAAAAAATTTCCTGACCCGCAAAAATGGATCGCCAATGATGGCGACTGTATTTAGTAGGTTAAGATTACTCTCTTTCACGGTGTGACTGTGTTCTCTATTTCTGCAGTAATTTTGGTGGCATGAAACTTACAATAACAGCTACAAGATCGTGAGTATTTCTTTTTGTTATATAGGTTACGAATTATATCCATGTCCAAATAGTACTTCTAATGACCGCTTGACTAAAGTGGCATCTAAAAGAACACCACTGTAAAGTAAAATTTTCTTTTGCTTGTTTTGCCCTGTTGGCTGAGGCTGTCGAATATACTGACTGCATCCCTACTCCCCGTTCCAAAATGAGTGTTCTGTTTATGACATTAAACCATCAGATGGTGAGACTCAAGCATTAGAGCTTTTGGGTATGCGGAGTACCCCATTATTGACATAGCTCCCAGCTCCACTCTGACTCGGAGTAGTAGACTGATAGGATCCAATCAGTGGGTCAAATAGAACAAACTATGAGTGCAAATGAATGACATGTTCTCAGTGGTAGAGCGTTTGCTTTGCATGCGAAAGGCCCCGGGTTCGATCCCCGGTATCTCCACAATGAAAAATACTTTTCATTAATTTATTAAGATTTAAAAAAAAAATTCAGCCGTAGATTTGGCTCCTAGAAATTGTCATAATGGTTAGAGTGTTCATCAATGGCCCGGGAGACCTGGCTTCAATCCCAGGGCGAGTCATACCAAACACTCAAAAAATGGTATTTGATGCCACCTTGCATAACACTCAGCATTATAAGGGAAGGGTAAAGTGGAGCAATCCAGGGAAAGGAGTAGCACCCTCTTTTACACCTTGGTGTAATAGCTATCAAAAAGGGAGCCTTCTTGTCACCCTCGACTAAGTTCGCCAACTTTACTTATATAGCAATACATGAAATCATTTAACTGAGTGTAAAAAAGAGATCAGATTCATTTAAGAATGTTATCTACAAAATGTGTTTACAAATCATATATATCTGATATATATGTATAAAGATGATTTAGCATTAAATAACCTACACCCAACCAAACCAAATCATATATATTCAATATATATGTATAAAGATGATTTGTCGTTAAATAACCTACAATGGTTGATATGCCATATAACCCAACCAAACAAAATCATATATATTCAATATATATGTATAAAGATGATTTGACATTAAATAACCTACAATAGTTGATATGCCATATAACCAAACCAAATCAAATCATATATATTTAATATATATGTATAAAGATGATTCGCCATTAAATAACCTACACTGGTTGATATGCCATAAAACCCAACCAAACTAAATCATACATATTTAATATATATGTATAAAGATGATTTGGCATTAAATAACCTACAATGATTGATATGCCATAAAACTGAACCAAACCAAATCGTACATATTTGATATATATGTATAAAGAGTATTTGGCATTAAATAACCCACAATGGTTTATATGCCATAAAACCCAACCAAACTAAATCATATATATTTAATATATATGTATAAAGATGATTTGTCTTTAAATAACCTACAATGATTGATATATCATAAAACCCAACCAAACCAAATCATAAAAATTTAATATATATGAATAAAGAAGATTTGGCACTAAATAACCTACAATGTTTGATATGCCATAGCATCAAACCAAACTAAACCAAACCAAATCTTTTGCCGCTTCTTAGAGAAGAGTGCATATATCTACTCCTGTTCATAGTGTCCAAACGCAGCTTGCGCTTTCGACGACAGCAAGTCACATGGTGCATGAGAGCATGTCTCAGACATGTAACACTTCGTTCAACACTTTTATTCTTTACCTAAGGACTTTATAGCTATACTAAAGACTCTTTCGACAACAGCAAGACAATTTATCTCTATTTATCCTCTTTATATATCTTTTCAGTATCTCTAGTCATTTCAGTATACATAAAATTAGGTTTGCTCAGGCAATAAAAAGTTCTTGTTTATTCATAGTGACTGGTTTTTTGCATTGTCCTGCTGAAGGAAATATAAAACTATAATACATTTCCTTTGTCACAAATGTCCGAGTTATCCGTTGTTCAAATAATGTTATTAGGTTATGACACACTGATACAACAAACACAACAACCCAACCTTCAAGCCTACAATATTCTATCCACCGTTGCAATATATATCATCATCCTCATAATGTCACGCTACTAGCACGGATTTCACTGACTCTCTCGCCATTCGTCTCTATCGTTTCAGGTATGTCATCTGGACTACATCTTGTGTCCTTACATAGCTGTTGCAAGAACACTTGTGCATCCGAGTGAAGGGGCCCATAGGAGAATGTCACTTATGAATTCATCTTTAGTTATAAAGTAGTGTCCAACATGTCTATAGCAAATATATATATATATATATATATATATATATATATATAACCTCCGTTACAACATATATATATATATAAATGTATTTATATAAATAAATGTAAATAAATAAATGTATACATATACATATATATATATATATTAACTGATGTTGCCATAAATATATATAACTCCGTGGCTGACGTATGTCGTCTACATAGCTGAGTGATAACATACTAAGTCTAGCGTAAAGTCTGACTGGTTTCGATCCCAGCTTGAAGCGTCCTGATGTCTAGCCACACAGAAGAGTTGTGATACAACGAAAAAGTCCATCTGTGGATGACAATATACGCTCCTCTCCTGGGGGGGGGCTCTGGTGAAGAAATTAACGGCTGCAAAGCTCTTCTAACGAATGAGGACACTGGTATTCGGCAGCGCAAAATGTAAACAAAAACCAAAGCTAATACATAATGCTTTATAATTACCCAACTGATGTAAGTCGTCTAAATGGGTGAGCAGTAAAATACTAAGTCTATCGTAAACTTTGAGTGGTTTTCGATCCAACCATGACGCGTTCTGCGTGTCTAGCCACAGTGAAGAGTTGTGATACAACGAAACAGTCTGTCTGTGGAAGGCTATATAAATAATTATATATATATACATGCATATATATATATTTCTTGTGTATACCTGTCGCAAATTTTAGTCCCAAGCTGAGAGCTGTCATTTCAGTGGTGGAAAACTGAAATCAGTTTAGGACCATTTCTGGGTATCCGATGTGTTTCCACTTGCTTTCATCCAAAAGCGAGAAAGTTTGTAAGATAATTTGTGAGTATGGTTGTATTTTTTTAACATTCAGCGTATTTTTGGGTAATCCCGTTCGTGAAGTTGTGGTGTTTGTGCTATTCGGGGGACAGTTGGCTGGCTTCGTGAAATAGTGATGTGGCTTTATGGTGTAATTGGGTTTTGGATGCTTCCGACAATAGTTGAAATATCAACCCCCTACGCGGCACAATCAGCCCCTTACACTTTATAAACCCCGGAGACTATAAATAAAATCAAGGACATTAGAAAACTATGAACAGCTTAGACATAACTTTGCTCTACACAAATATACCCATAAAAGATGCCTCAACTTTCTTGCTATTCACTTAAGAAGAACTTAATTCAACTCATCACTCCCATAAACACCTTGATCGAGATCTGCCAACATGTAACAAACATGACTTATTTCAAATTTAATAAATTCTATAAACAGAAATCTGGTCTTCCTATGAGAAACTCACTTAGTGGGGTATTAGCATGACTATTTTTGAATTTTTAGAATCTGGCCTTTTAAATACAGGCTACCTGTTAACACTAAATTTTTTTAGATATATTGTGGAAATACTTATTTTCCGACCCCATCACAAAAAAATTGCAGAAACTGCAGAGAAATCAAACAATTTTGAACAATACCCCATCAGATTTACATATGAAAAAGAATCAAATAACAGATATCCTTCCTGAAAACACACACACACATGTGTGTGTCTGTGTGTATTTTAACCTCCGTTAAAACATATATATATATATATATATATATATATATATATATAATGTACATATATATATAAAGTACATATATGTATACATAAATAATAATGATAAACAAATATATATTAGATTTGTATATTTAATGCTATATATATATATATATATATATATATATTATGTAAATATATATACATATGTAATAATGATAAATAAATATATATTAGATTTATATATTTAATGCCATGGAAGTTTGTCAGCGACTTTTGGTTTCATGAAGATTTTACAAAAAAACTTTGTTAAAACTTCATGAAACCAAAGTTCACGGACAAATTTATATGGCATTAAATATATTAATCTAATATATATTTATTTATTATTATTATTATTATTATTATTATTATTATTATTATTATTATATAATAGCTCTATCCTAGACATTGAGCACTCTCCAAACTATATTACACTTGGTTCGCCACAAACCCACAAAGTAATTTAATGACAACCAACACAGTTAATATATATATATATATATATATATATATATATATATATATATATATATATATGTGTGTGTGTGTGTGTGTGTGTGTGTGTGTGTGTGTGTGTGTGTGTGTATTAACGGAGATTACTCTCTATATATATATAGTCTGACCATACAGATTTTTCCAATAATCTGTATTGCACGTTGATATTTTTCATCTAAAATGTGCATAGTAATTTCGACATCGTAATTAACAAGTTTGAATTCCAGAGGCGCTATAGCGTTCATTTTTGGACTAATACTCTTGGGAAATAAATGAAACACCTATTTTCTACGAGTGCCATTACTGTTCTTCTTTAAAGAAGATTTTAGCAATAAATAAGCCATGAAGTTTGAAATGCCATTAAACAAAGGAACAGATACCGTATGTAATAAATTAATGATATGAAAAGCTTGCAGACTATTTGAAGTATTAATTAGCACAAAAAATTGAATCCATTGTCTGCGATAATAGATTTTGTAACTAGAAACTTGTCATTGTTAAAACAAAGACATAATTACAAAACAGATATTTGGGTGTGGTTGTTGCACAATATAAATATGGATCACAGCCCAATTTTTTTATTCAATTCGTTTGTTTGTTTTGTATTATCTATTAAGAAGATTAAATCAAAAAATTTCCAGAATATTTCGCAAATCTTTTCCGTCTGTTCACCATCATCACCATCAGCAGCAGCAGTAACCACATTATATTTTGCTCGTCCAGTGGTATACCTTTCCGAACACGTTTCAAAATGACCATAGCTGTATTTATCTTCTACCGTGTCTTACCAGAAATTACCTCTCTCTCTCTCCCTTTCTCTCTCTCTCTCTTTCTTGCTTCCCAATCTCTCTCTCTCCCTTCCCAATCTCTCTCCCTCTCCCTTCGCAATCTCTCTCTCTCCCTTCCCAATATCTCTCTCTCTTTCTCGATTCCCAATCTCTCTCTCTCTCTCTCTCTCCCTTCCCAAAATCTCTCTCTTTCTCGATTCCCAATCTCTCTCTCTCTCTCTCTCTTTCCAATCTATCTCTCTCTCTCGTCCGCGATTCCCAATCTCTCTCTTTCTTGCTTCCCAATCTCTCTCTCTCTCTCCCTACCCAATCTCTCTCGCTCTCCCTTCGCAATGTCTCTCTCTCTCTCTCTCTCCCTTCCCAATATCTCTCTCTTTCTCGGTTCCCAATCTCTCTCTCTCTCCCTTCCCAATATCTCTCTCACTCTTTCTCGCTTACAAATCTCTCTCTCCCTCTCTTTCTCTCTTTCCAATCTATCTCTCTTTCGTCCACGATTCCCAATCTCTCTCTCTCTCTCTCTTTCTTGCTTCCCAATCTCTCTCTCTCCCTTCCCAATCTCTCTCGCTCTTCCTTCGCAATCTCTCTCTCTCTTTCTCTCTCTCCCTTCCCAATATCTCTCTCTTTCTCTGTTCCCAATCTCTCTCTCTCTCTCTCTCTCTCTCTCTCTCCCTTTCCAATATCTCTCTCACTCTTTCTCGCTTACAAATCTCTCTCTCCCCTCTCTCTCTCTCTCTCTCTCTCTTTCCAATCTATCTCTCTCTCTTTCGTCCGCGATTCCCAATCTCTCTCTCTCTCTCTCTCTCTCTCTCACTTCTTTGATCTGCTTTCTATTGCACCATGTGTTATTTTTCATTCTTGCTATGAGTCTTTCTCACATGTCTTTCTATCTCATAATCTCTTTTATAATTCATCTTACCTTCATTTGCTCTCGTTTTATTATCGTCACTCCTTTGAGAGTTTATCACACCAGCCGTTGATCTTCCACTGGAATTTGAGTAACAGCAAGTCTCCTTAAATCTCCAGGAACCTTCTCAGTATTCTGTCCGATCTTAACGATGCTGCAGTTTGGATGGTCACCACTTCATCTGGAGGTGCCCGTAGTGTAGTCGTTATCGCCGTAGGAAATGAACACGGCGATACGAATTCAAATCCTGGACGAGACTGATTGCATTTCACATAGCACTAATACCCTTGGGAAAGGTATGAATCCAATTATTCCCCCTCCAGCTATGGGTAAATAGTAGGACAGACTAGGTTCTTCAGCCTTGGCTAGGCAACTAGTCTAGGAGAAGGAAAACTCTGAATTCAAACCCGTTTAAACTCCGCTTAAAAATTGACCTTGTGTCATATCCTGCCCGAGCGGAGGGGTTGGTAAATAGTACCACTTCTTCTATTTCCATTGCCCAGTCGGCTGGGGCTGTAGAATAAACTGACTGCACCTCTGCAGAAGGGTAAGACCCCCACCACCAAACGAGTGTCCTGGATATGACACTAAACAATCTGATGGTAAGGTTCCAGCAGTGCTGAAGATTTGGGGAATGCAGAGTACCCCTTCATTGCCATTGCTCCCAGATTCACTCTGGCACGGAGTGGTAGCACCTGATAGGGTCCTATCTATGGGTTAAATAGAAATAACAGCATACTAATGCTGAACTGAATTGTTTGAATAAGTTGAATAGCTTGAAATAAAAATGTTTTTGACAAACCGTACTAACATTTAAACTGCGTGCTTACGCTTAACTGAATTATTTCGAATAGAACTATTTTTCGATATTAAAACTGTATTTACACTTAACTGAATTGTTACATATAACTGTTTGAATAGTTTGAAATAGAAATGTTTTTGACCATTAAACTGTGTACTTATGCTAAACTGAATTGTTTTTACAAGAACAGATTATTTACATAAAAATGGATTCGGCGTTAAATAACCTACAAAGATTGATATGCCATAAAACCCAATAAACCAACTAACAACCTATTTTCAAGTCCTCCAGTTCCTTTACCTATTCTTTGGTGATTGTACCAAGCGCACCAATTACAATTGTTATCACTGTCACTTTCATGTTCCATTGTTTTTCAGTCCAGGTTCTTTACTTTTCGCTTTCTTTCAAGTTTACTTTGTGGTCTGCCGGGACGGCAATGTCCTCAATTTGACACGTTCTCTTTTTTTGTTGACTAATACTAAGTCTGGACGTCTGGATGAGATTAGGTGATCCATTTGTATCTCAAAATCCAAGAGAAGTCCGTGCGTCTCATTCACCAGGACAAATTCAGGGTTGTGCATATACCATTTGTTCGTATGGTTAAATTTCAATTTCTTATACAATTCCTTATGGATCACCTTCCTCACCTAGTCGTTTCTATTCTTATACTCTTTCTGTTGTAATTTGCTGTGTTCACTTATTATGTGATAGATCTTTTCGTCTCTGTCACCACATAACCTACATTTGCTATTTTTTTGCGTCGTATCTATTCTTGCTTTGGTTCTTATGGCTCTGTTTTGTGTTGCTATTGGGAAAGATTCAGTTTCTTTCCTAAGGTTTCCTTTTTT
The DNA here is from genome assembly GCA_963585895.1 of Sepioteuthis lessoniana. Taxonomy (NCBI): domain Eukaryota; kingdom Metazoa; phylum Mollusca; class Cephalopoda; order Myopsida; family Loliginidae; genus Sepioteuthis; species Sepioteuthis lessoniana. The sequence goes on along the minus strand of OY757924.1, from coordinate 66,241,287 downwards.
TAGCCACGTCCTTGTTTTCTTGAGTGAGATTTTGCTTTTTTGTTGCTTAAAATATCCATAATGTTTTTTTTTTCTTCTTATTTTTGTTTTCTAGTTATTTTTGTACTATTGATCCTCGTGTTGTCTGTATTTTTTCTGGTGGTTGTAATCAGTCTTACTCCTTGCTTTTTCATGTCTTTTTCGACTCACTGTATCGATGCATCAACGCTATCTTAAACGCTGGTAACCCATCTTCACATTTCTTTTCTTAATACATATAGTCTGTCAACATCATCTCTGAGATTTTAGGACTTATGCATCGTCATTAGTTTTCTTGCTCTCTGGTCCATTTGTTTAAGTTCTTCCCTCGTCCCCTTCAAGAATGATCCTGAATATCTTACGTGGGAGACAGCCCCTTTCGGGCTTATATCCCCATGTTTCCTTCACCCTAACCATGAGTAAATTGAGAGGCAGACAGGATTCTCTCTTGATAAGGCAACCAGTCTAGGAGAAGGAAAACTCTAAATTCAAACAAACTACCCCGCTTAATTATTGACCTTGTGCTAGCATTACTGAAGCCTCCCAATTGGATACAATTTAGTGTCATATCCTGACAATCGTTGGAGTGGTGGGTCTTATCTCTCTGCAAAGATGCAGTCTGTGTATTCTACAGCCCCAGCCGACTGAGTTGTTAATTTTTTTTTTTTTTTCGTGTGGCTGAGAAGGGCAAGCCATGTTTACAGAAGAACATACAAAAATATAAGAGTGTAATCAAAAGGTATTGAGAGTAATTCTTTGCTTCTGATGACCGTCTAATTTTTAAAAAATCTTAAAAAGCGATTTCAAAAATCGGTCTGCATTTGACTCATACATATCCACAATATCCACAATATATAAACGGATGTATGTAAACAATAGTAATTGAGATCTATAACCGTTTAAAATTTACTTCGCTGCTACTAGCTCCTCGTCGCTGAAGGGTTAGAAGCTTGGATTGTCATTTGAGTCAACCGGGTTTCGATCCCAGCTACGGAAAGCTAATATGTCCAGCTACACTGATGAGTTCTGATAGAACGAAACAGATCTGTCTGTGGATGACTATAGAGATATCCACTATATATATATATATATACAAAGTTTTCAGAAGACGCACATACTATGTATCTATCTATATATTTTTTTTTCGAATTCATAAGTGATATACTCCAGTGGACCCCTTCACACGGACTAGCAAAGGCAGGACGACCAGCAAGAACCTACATACAGCAGCTCTGTGCCGATACGGGATGTAGCCAGGAGACCTGCCGGAAGCAATGGACGACAGAGAAGGGTAGCGAAAAAGGGTGAGGGATATCCGTGCTGATGGCACGACATGATGATATATATATATATATATATATATATATATATATATATATATATATATATATATATATATATATATATATGTATTGCTGTTTTATATGTCAAATGTGTGTGTGCGTGATAACTACAGGTGATTGCATTCTTAACCTCTAAAATTATAAATCAAACATGCAGATTAATACTAATCTAACTTGTGAAAGATAAAGAAAATGCTTTTGATGATAATCCAGTAAGATATCAATAATTCGTTGGATTACATTGACCCTTGTATGATACATATGCCGCTCTCTGGGTCTACATCGCTACAACCAAATGACTATAAAAACTGCAGGATTTATTTCCAAGAAGCTTCTCTTTTTACTTTGGAGTTCACTTCTACTGGAACATTCACCTTCATCATGACTTTGTCATTAAGACTAGAGCCCCATTCATAAGAAGGTGATAAAAAATTTCTTCACTCAACCAAAATGATAAATACCTTCTTAAAACGTTTATTGAACCTCTTTAAAAGGTTTATTTCAACCAGAGAAACCAAGTATCACGAGTGTTGAACTGCTGGGTGTATATGTTGAAGATTATGTAGAAACAAGCTCAAGGCCATTCCCTTCCTAATTTGGCCGATAATCTTTCACATATATATATACATATATATATATTATAAAAACATTCTCCGAAAACTTGAGATTCTATATTTGTACATTTCCTCATGCCTATATATATATATATATATATATATATATGTGTGTGTGTGTGTGTGTGTGTGTGTGTGTGTGTGTGTGAGAGAGAGAGAGAGAGAGAGAGAGAGAGAGAGAGAGAAAATGTGCAAATATGAAAAACTCAAGTCTTCAGATGATGTTTTTATTCCTAGTTTATTTTATTTCCGTTGGTGCCGTTCAGTTTCAACAGAAACATAATGTTCAAAACTTTCTTATTTTTCCCTTTCATTTGACCATTAATCCTGATGAAGGTTTTATGGTTTTATATTTAAAAATCAAAATGTTTAACGTGGGCTAATAATTTGAACGCTAAATAAAATCATCTGAAAACCTTGGATTTTGTTCATATTTCTTCTTTTTCAAACTGCCAGATGTATTTCCAGTTCCCCCCTCTCTCTCTCTCACTATGTATCTCTCCATCTATCTATCTATCTATCTATCTATATATATATATATATATATATATATATATATATATATATATATAAGTCTGATGGTAAGTCTATGTGGCCCTTAAATTACAAGAAAAATAGACCCTTATGATTTTAAATTGCTATAAGTTTTAAATACCTAACTCAACAATGTGATACTTGCTCACACACACACACACACACACACACACACACACACACACACACATATATATATATATATATATATATATATATATATATATATATATATATGTGTGTGTGTGTGTGTGTGTGTGTGTGTGTGTATATTTGTTTATCAACTTATCTGATCGTGAGTTTTGATTTAAATTTATTATAAATGAATGCAATCATCGAAAATAAATATTCATTTATCAACTCATAATTTGACAAATCCAGCGGCAAAGGCTATCAGCATTTTCAAATAGTAAGACAAATCACTTTCGTTAAATAGATCTTATTGCGTGGGTATTTCAGAATACTTTTTAGGGTTTCTTTCTCGAATAATATATCCAGAATTTCTATTTCTGGAAATCGGTTGTTATTTGTAATAAAATTTCTCTTGTCCATTTATCAGACATCTCTTATTCTGCTTTCTACAAACTATAAGTTGGTGATCATAGTCGGGGGTGACCCTTTTCGATAGCTACTACACTAAGGAGTAGGGGAGGGCACGGCTTCACTCTCCATATTATAAGGTGCGGATCAAGGGTGAAGTGGATCAATCCTGGAAAATGAGTTGCGTCGTCGCCTACACCTAGCTATCAAAAATAAAGTTGGAAACCCTAGTCGAGGGTGACCCAAAATCTCCCTTTTCAATAGCTACTACGACGAGGTGTAGGGGAGGGCACTACTCCTTTCCCAGGATTGACCTACTTCACCCTTGTTAAGCAAGGAAGCATCAAGTACCATTTTTGAGTTTTTGATATGACTCGGCTTGGGATGGAACCCAGGTCTTCCGAGCAATTGGCGAACACTCTAGCCATCATGCCAATGTCCTTGCTTAACTTTCAGCATTATAATGTACGGATCAAGGGTAAAGTGGGTCAATCCTAGGAAAGGAGTAGCGCCGTTGCCTACACTTTGGTGTAGTAGCTATCAAAAAGGGAGCCTTCGGATCCCCTACGACTACGGTCTACAACTAATTATTTTCTTTGATCAAGCCAATCCAACACAACTAATGTTATTTTGAAGCTGTTCATATATTTGACTTAGCACTGTAGATATCACTGCATGAAGCAGTAAATGTTTTCATTTTCTAATCCATACTCTCTTATATTTGGTTTTCATTTCTTTTATTTCTATTCGATTTAAAAATTCAAGCCTAGCTGCATTCTGCTTCCTGTCATCGATATCCAGCAAGAGATATTGTGCATTGCATGATAGGCCATTAAAGGGTGAATAGTATAATTCGATCATCTCTCAGAGTATATGCACAGCATACAGTAGGCTCGTCGTCAGATCTTAGTTTCACTATTTGCATATATATATATATATATATATATATGTATGTTTGTGTGTGTGTGTGTGTGTGTGTGTGTGTGTGTATTTTGAGAGAATGACGAAGAGAAAAGAGGTGGATTAACTGATTGATATATAAAAAGATATTAAAAGTGCGGGATAGATATTAAACGAGTGTGATAGATAGATAGATAGATAGATAGATAGATAGATAGATAGATAGATTTGTTTCTTTGTCTAACGTCATATCAAACTTCTTGGGTTCTTTAATACAAAGACCTTCCTTGTCGAAGGACAGAAGTGGTACTATTTAATCCAGATGGAGTGAATAGGGATTTCATACTTTTTTCAATAGTATTTGTCTGAAAGTGAACGTAATAGAGCAACTGTAGTTCAAACTCATTAACTAAATGTCACTGTCCACTATGTCACGGGTCCACCCTCCATGTGATAGATAGATGGATAGATAGATAGATATTAGTAATGTGTAACCGATATCAAACGCTCAATATATATATATATATATATATATATATATATATATAGAGAGAGAGAGAGAGAGAGAGAGAGATGACGAGTGTGCAATCTTCAGCGACCGACCTTTAGTATGTCTTGTTTTTATACATATCTCTTAATCTACTCATAAAAATACTTATGGCTTTTTTGATTATTACCGTCATCGTAATCATCACAAAAATAATGAGTTTTCTGTTGTTCTTTCAGTCATTGTCCTCTCGGCTGGAGCGGCAGAATACATTAATATCTCTCTGCAGAGGAGTAAGAACCCTCCCCTAACGGATTTCATGAATATGACACTAAACAATCTGATGGTGACATTCCAGTAATACTGGAATTTTGGGGAATGTGGACCACCCCTTCTTTGCCATCGCTCCCAGGTCCACTCTGACCCGGAGTGGAAGCACCTGATAGGATCCTTTTTAAATGTCAAATAGAACCAAACTGTGTACTTATGATAAACTGAATTGTTTGAAATAGAACTGTTTTGACATTTAAACAGCGTACTTTATTTTAACCACGTACTTATGCTAGACTGAATTGTTTAAAATATAACTCTTTTGACATTTAAACTACGCATTTATGATAATCTGAATTGCTTCAAATGTTTAAAATGTTTTTGAAATTGAAACTGTACATATGCTAAACTCAATTGTTTGAAATAGAGCTGTTTTGACATTTAACTGTGTGTAAACAAAAGCTATACTTATCCTAAACAGAATTGTTTGAATTAGAACTGTTTAACTAAACTAAATAGCTTGAAAAAGAAACTTTTTTTTTACAATTAAATTGTGTACTTATACTAAACTGAGTTGTATGAAATAGAACTGTTTATTGTATGAAATGGATTCGGCATTAAATAACCAACAAAGTTTGATATGCCATAAACCAAAAAAAAAAAAAAAAAACAAAGAAACTTTTCTGTTATTTCCTTTTCGTTTTAGTACCGTTTTCTTTTTTCCTCCCACATCGCTATTATCCCTCTTTTGAGTATCATCATCATTGTCTTCATTGTCATTGTCAAAGGGAGTCCATGTGACGTGGCAGCTAACGTGCTGGACTGCGACATCGTAGTAAGCGAGTTCGAATTCCAATCTTGCTCTTATGCTCACTTTCTGAATTTCTGAGACGAATTTTGATAAAATTTTTTTCATTCAGGGTTTTCGGACTCTTGGCTACATTTTTGTTATATTCACAACGTTTCGGCGAGTATGTCCTCCGGCCTACTTCAGGGATTTTTTAATCGTACTCGAGAGGCTACACGGAGGTTTGACCTACGTCCTTTATTTAATCCACAAGTTCACTTGCCCTGATTCCGTTAACCACAACCGGGTACAATAGTTAAGTATTCCAGAATTTTTACTCTCTTGCAATCAGGATTGAACCTGCAACCTCTAGATGATTGTCTCTAAAAATCTTAGGGAACTAATACCTATAACCATTATGCTATGTGTTCAGTAGGACGCAGTGTAGTGGTTATATGCGTTGATGATCGCATGCCAATGCATCAAAATGAAGACATTATTCGGAAAACCCCGAATAAAAACCCTAGGGAAATGTATGGATAACCTTATTCCTCCAGCTATGTTTTAAGCAGTACTATTACTGGCCTTCAATGAGTATGGCTTCGGCATTAAATAATTCACGAAAGTTAATATGCCATTAAATAAAGAATCCAAGTCTATCATCATAACAATGTTAATATTTTATTTTATTCTCTCATTTTTTCCCTCTTTTTCTTATTCTTTTTTCTCTATCTCTTTCAATCATTTTCTTTTAGTTTCAATAACCCCTTTGTTTTACCTCATTAACATCATCCAACTTTTTCATTTCATCATCATTACGGTCTTCATGTTGATAATACGAGTATCAATCTGATATCTTTCTCTATTCACACATTTTTTCATCTTTTTTCTTCTTCTTCCTCTTTCCTTTCCCGTTTTCTCTCATTTCCTTTCATTTCAAAACTCACTTCTCCTTCTCCTCAACGACATGATCCTCCTCTCATCATCATCATCTTATTAATGTTAGCCTATTTCTTGTAACATTACTACTGATAGAATTCCTTGTCCATTATGGTTTTATTCTTGCAACAATAGTGCGTGTTTTGTGACCATTACAAACGCGCCCTCTATTGTATGGGTCACCCCTCTGCAGCACATGCGCAAAATCGCACGCCAGTGCATCAACTGCCAATAAACCATTTCCTATTAAAAAGAACAAGTCAGAGATAAGAAATTTAAAATCAAAGCCGCTACACGGTGTTCCCAAATGTAGACGTACTGTTTGATAGATAGAGTAAAACAGAGTCATGAAACGATTACCAGTTGTAAACTAGATCGATATCGGTTATTAAAAATTCATTGTAGATGGAAAGTTTGCTTCTTGCTTCACGCTATTCTCATCTGATAGTTTAGTATCATGACCAGCTGGGTAGAAAAGGCTGTTCCATAATGGAAGGTGTAGTTGACGTGTTTGCAAGAATTGGAGGTGTCATTTCAAGTTTGCTAAAATTTGGGGATATCATATCGAATTTGGTAGAATTATGCGAGTCATGTAGATTTTCTTTTTTTTGGGGGGGGGTTATGTCAGGTTTGGTAAAATCGGGGATGTTGTGTCGATTTCACAAGAATTGGGGTTGTAATATCGAGATTGATAGGATCGTGGATATAATGTCAATTCCACTAGAATTAGGGGTGTTGATCTTGGTAGAATTAGGGGTATCCCATTTTAGTTGAAATAGGAAATGTCGTTCTGGTTATAATAGAACTGAGGGTTTCATATCGAGTTTTTGGTAGAATTGGCGGTGTCCTATCAGGTTTGGGAAAATTGAGGAAGTTCTGTCGAGTTTGATAGAATTAGGCGGGGTCATATCGGGTTTGGTAGAATTGGGGGTGTCATGTTGATTTTGGTAGAATTTGATAGAATCGTGGATGTTATATCACTTTCACAAGATTTAGGGTGTCGAGCTTGGTAGGATTGGGTAGTTAATGTTTGAGTAAAAATTGGGAGTATCCTTATCGTTTTTATGGAAATGAGGATATCATGTCGAGTTTTCTAAAATTGGGGTGCCATATCCAGTTTGGTAGAATTGGGTGTATTTAGTTTGATAGAATTATCGGTATCCTTTCGAGTTTGGTAGAATTGAAGGAGTTTTGTTGAGTTTGGTAGAATTGGAGGAGTCATGTCAACTTCAATTGAATTGGGAGAGTCATCCATTTTGGAAAAATTGGGGTGTCATGTCGAATTTTCTGGAATTGAGGGTGTTCTATCGGTTTTAATATAGATTGGGGTGTTATGTCAAGTTTGGTATAATTGCGGAGTCATGTTGATTTCAATAGCACTGGAATTGTGATCAATTTGAGTAGAATTGAGATGTCATATCGAGTTCGGTAGATTTGGGGATGCCATGTTGACTTTGGTAGAATCAGGTGCTCAATGTGCATTTTGGTAGAATTGGGGAGTCGTATCTAGTTTGGTAAAAGTGGTGATGCTACGTTGGTTTCACTAGAACTGGGTGCGCCGTGTTACTTTTGTAGAATCGGATCACCAGTTATGTTTGGTAGAATGGGGGTGTACCATTGATGGGCTTCAAAAGATGAGGTGTAATAAAATGTTTAATAAAATTAGGAGTTAAAACAGTTTTGGTATAATTGTGTGAAGTGTAAGGTTTGTGAGAAGTGGACCTCATGAAATATTTGGTACAATTGGATGTCATGTCGGCATGGGAAGATATGATACAGCGGTTTTGATAGACTAACATATCAAGGCTTTTTTGGCAGATTCAAGTTGGGGCAGAATAGTGTATGATGAATGAACTGAATGTTATGATGATTCTGATAGAATTGTGTGTCAGGTTGTTTGGCTTGGTTTGTTTGGTTTTATGGCATATCAACCTTTGTAGGTTATTTAACGCCAAATCCATTTTTATACAAATTATCTGTTCTTTTTAAAACAATTCAGTTTAGCATAAGTACACAGTTTAATTGTTAAAAACATTTCCATTTCAAACTATTCTAGCAGTTATATGTAATAATTCAATTAAGTGTAAATACAGTTTTAATGTCGAAAACAGTTCTATTTGAAATAATTCAGTTAAGAATAAGCACGCAGTTTAAGTGTAAATATGGTTTAATTGTCAAAAACTTTTCTATTACAAGCTATTCAGTTTACTCAATTCATTTTAGCATAAGTATTCTGTTAGTTCTATTTAACCCATAGATAGGGCCCTATCGGGTGCTACCACTCCGGGCCTGAGTGGACCTGGGAGCAATGGCAATGAAGGGGTACCTCACTTTCCCCAAAGCTCCAGCATTGCTGGAACCTCACCATCAGATTGTTTAATGTCATATATCCAGGACATTCGTTGAGGGGGTCTTACTCCTCTGCAGAGAGACAGTCGGTGTATTCTACAGCCCCAGCCGACTGGGCAAGTGTCATGTCCTGTTTCATAGAATTGTGTATCTTTGTAGTTTTGGTAGCGTTTACTAGTAGAAGTAAATGAGAAACCTACTCTCGTAAAAGTACTAAAACAAAATTGCTTCTTTTTTAAGTAGAAAACTGTTTCTTTTTGGTGTTTGATCCATTTTTTTTTTTTAATATATCAGCCATTTTTTTTTGTTCCAATAAAATATGCAATAATAAAAGTTACAAACTTAGGCATAACAGAGGGAAAAATGGATATTTATCTTATCAACTAGTTCTGGTTGTAAAAACTAATGTTTATCTTTAGTCCACTTTAATCACATTTTCATGTTTGTGTGTTAATGCTGATTTTCTTTTGGCTTTTCTTTACAAAAGAAAACAATTTCATTCAGACGATTTTTACACTGTTGTCACAATGCCCAGTCGGCTGAGATTGTAAAATACTTCGACTGCATCTCTACAGAAGGGTAAGGTGCCCCTCATCAAGGAGCATCATGGATATGACACTAAACAATCTGATGGTGAGGCTCCAGCCCTGTAGCATTTGGCAATGTGGAGTACCCCTTGATTGCCATTGTTCCCAGATCAACTCAAATCCGGAGTGGAAGCATTTGATAGGGTTCTATCAATGGGTCAAATAGAACAGTTTGATATTTAAACTGTGTGCAAACAAAAGATTACTATTGAATAGAATTATTTGTGTTAGATAGCAATAATTGAAAGCATTTAGGAGTTTAGAAATAACAGCAATACTTGCATGTAAAAAATAATTCTAGCTCAATAAAAAGGAAATTATCTACAAACTATTCACTTACAAATCCTATGTATATCCAATTAAATGTGTACAAACAAATGACTGGTGTTAAATTATCATTTTATATAGCAATACCTGAAACTATTTGACTGTGTGCAAAAAAAATGGACTCAGACGCGTTTAAAATTTTACCTACAAAATGTGTTTACAAACCATAATAAATATATATATGCCCGTGGTTTAATGGTTCAAATATGATTGCATTTCACATAGCATCAATACCCTTGGGAAAGGCATGAATCCAATTATTCTCCCTCCAGCTATGGAGGGAGAATTAGGTTCTTCAGTGGGGCAGATTAGGTTCTTCAGCCTTCGTGAGGCAACAAGTCTAGGAGAAGGAAAATTCTGAATTTAAACCTGTTAAACTTCCCTTAAAGATTAACCTTGCGTCATATCCTGCCCGAGCAGAGGAGTTGGTATGTATATATATATATATATATATATATATATATATATATAAGTGTGTGTGTTTGTAAGTGTGTGCGTGCGTGTGTGTGTATAAAGAGGAACTGGCGTTAAGTAAACTACAACGGTTAATATGACATAAAACACAAACAACCTTTAAAAATTATATATATATATATATATATATATATATATATAAACAAGATTCATCATTAGATGATCTGCAAGTGTTGATATATCCCCAAACCTAAACAAATCAAACCAAACTACTGTCACAAACGTTGCTTCTTCTTGTGACTCATTTATTTGTCATTTTTTTTTTGTTGCATTTTTTTCTTTTCAAGGCTTATTGTTTGGAGTTTTCTATGCCAACACTTTCATGTCATTCGTGCTATGTTATTTTTCTTATTTTAACGACCAATTCCTTTCATATTTGCACCAAACTTTAAACACCGGGAACAACTAACATCTTTATTATTATGATACTTCTTGCAGGTTTCTCTCACCAGCGTTAGCTGGCGGTCTTTCACTGGATTCTCAGAGACATAAAGTCTGCTCATGTCTCCTGGACTCATCTCAGTATTCTGTCCGATCTTAACAATACTGTTTTTTTTTGGATGGTTTCCATTCGTCCTCCGATTTTCAACACGTCCAGTCCACATACCAAACCTTTAAGAACCGTTCCTAATCCACGAATTACAACTGGTATCACCGCTACTTTCATGTTCCACAACTTTTTTGTTTTCTGGCAAGGTCCAAATACTTATCTCTCCCTATTCGTTTACTTCGATTTTTACTCTGTGGTTCGCTGAGACGGCAAAGTCAACAATGCGGCAGGCTCTCTTGTTTTTCGTGTGCGCTAGTGTACCATAACAGTACCAAACAAACGTTTGTACTACCACGTGCTCGAACAGGTTTATGCGTGTATAATATCATCTTAAGTGGTAGTCGGACTCTGTTGTAACCTCGCTGAGAGAAAAGTTGACGAACACACAAAAACTGTCTTAGTTCCCTAACACAAAAGTTTATTCCCTACTACACTTTTTAAGTAGTCAGAGAAAGAAACAGTGTATCAAAACTGAGTCGCTCGCATTAGCTTGACAAAAAGAAAAAATGTGTCTTGAGGAGAAACAGAGCAGAGAGAGACCTTGAATTTTCTAACTGGTTTTCTGTTGTAGCTCTGATATGTTTATTCGCTGGTTTCATCTTCATAGGTTCATGTCCGATGTGAGACCCCTTTTCGAAAAACCTTGGTGAATCTCCTCTAAGTGAGATTTTTTTGCATATATGTGTGTGTGTGTGTGTGTCTGTGTCTGTTAGAATAAGAAACTTTACACTTATGACAAAAATAATTGCTTTTTAGAATTAGACCTTCCGAATTGCGCTTGTATTCATA
>OY757924.1:66219779-66222279 GCA_963585895.1 Sepioteuthis lessoniana | reverse complement strand
TAGAACTATTTGACTATTTAACTGAGTGCAAACAAATGACTTATTTTTAGAATGTTCGGAACTAATTATTCGTCGCCACTTTTCTACTGTTCCTTGGGAAGGGTGATTTTTAGCCGATTATTGAAATCACTTTATTTTCGTACAATGCAGAATAGTGAGTATGGAATGCTAAACAGTACTAAACTCGCAATGTTACATTTCACATCTATTTTGCATACGTCTCTCGTCTCTCTACAATCGTCAGACCTCTGACTGCCCCTTTTTTTTATATCCACCACTTCTAGTCACGTGAACTCTAGTAGCACGATCCATTTCAACACTTGTGTTTGTTGGCTAGAGATTCGTATTTGAACCAACAGTCGGTATCAGTACATTCTTCTACATAACAAGATGATTATTATTTAGTTATCACGCAGAAGATCCTAATTAACCTATTCAGTTGATAGGTGAATTAGAGAAGAACGGGATATGAAAGCAGCCAAACGCGTATGTGCCAGACTAAGTAGAGTCAAAGACTTACAATCAGATATGCTGTATACTGCTGGAAACGTAAGGACGAACCCGTAATTGACGTTTTTCTATAAACCTCAAAACATGGACACACCAATGTTGGTCGTCTTGCAAAGACTAGCAATGACATACATACATTAGTATTGTGTGGACACTTGATGCAGTGTAGTAGACTTGCTTAGAGTGATGGACGATAGAAGCAGATTGTGTGAGAGCAAAGGAATTTCGAGCTATCAGAACAATTTAAAGATGTTTTATAATTGTCGGAACTGATTCCTCGGCGCCACTTTTCTAATGTTCCATGAATGGGGTAATTTTTATCCGATTTTTAAAATCACTTCATTCTTGTACAATGCAGAATAGTGAGTATGGGATGCTAAACAATGCTAATTCGCAATGGTACATTTCACACCTATTTTGCATACGTCTCTAGTCTCTCTACAATCGTCAGACTTCTGACTGCCCCATTTTTATATCCACCACTTCTAGTCACGTGAACTCTAGTGGCACAATCCATTTCAACTCTTGTGCTTGTTAGCTAGCGATCCGTGTTCAAATCACACGAGTCACTATCGGCACCTTCCTCTACATAACACTTATGCAAAATTGAATTGTTAAAAATCAAACTCTTTTTACATTTAACTGTTTGTAAACAAATAACTGATGTTTTATTGAATCGTTACTAATGGTTATCGTCGTAGGAAATGAACACGAGAAACGGGTTCAAATCCTGGACGAGATTGATTGCATTTCACATAGCACTAATACCCTTAGGAAAGGTATGAATCCAATTATTCTCCCTCCAGCAATGGGTAAATACTAGGGCAGACTAGGTTCTTAAGCCTTGGTGAGGCGACTAGTCTAGGAGAAGGAAGACTCTGAATTCAAACCTGTTAAACTCCGCTTAAAAATTGACCTTGTATCATATCCTGTCCGAGCGGAGGGGTTGGTAAATATGGTTACTGATACATAGAGAGGCTTAGAATACACTTACTGTATCCCCTGTAGAAGGATAAGATACCACGAAAGGGGTGCTCAAGTTATGATACTAAACTGCATCTGATGGTGAGACTCTTGTTCTAGGACTCTAGGAATTGTGGTTTATCCCTTCATTGTTATAATTCCCAGGTCCACTCACACCACACCAATGGGTCTGATAAATCTGTTTAAATTATAAGTATTGAATAAGACAACATAAAAATGAATAACTGTATAAAAATTATTGGTATGAGATCGTAATACTTTATGCAAAAAAGTTGTTAAGAAGCAGCTACACACAAAGTGTAACAATGAACGTAGAATGAATGCGATTCCCAGAAGTCTAGGCAAGAAATAACCCTTGATTGGTTGAAATGCTGTTAAAAATCAATCAGGCAACCAACCATCTTTCTAACAACTTGTTTGTGTATTGATTTCTATCTACACCGCTTGAAGGATGCGCACATAATGTATTGATTATCGTTGTTTGAGATGAAATCGTTGACCCGAGTTCAAGTTCTGGATGAAGCTGTTTGTGTTCCACTTCGTGCTCATGGCCATGGTAATAGATAAATAATAGAGTAAATTGGGTTCTCTAGCCTTGGCAAAAAAAAAAAAAAAACAGACTAGAAGTAAAGCTAAATTCTAACCAGCTATAATGCGCTTAAAAATTGACCTTGTGTCATATCCTGACCGTGGTGGAAGAGTCGAGTAAAGGATTACACTTATTGACCAACTGTGGCGGTACTGCACACAACAGAGTTAAATTTAATAACTAAAAATGTTAAACTAAACGAATGAAGCCACAAACAGATTGAGGGATCTTTCACCAAGTGGGGAGAGGACAGGGTGAAAAACTCTTGGCAGTCCTGTGAATGAGATTGAAACTTTTTGTACGCTAAATCTTACGGTATAAAACAATTTCACTTACGCCCCCATGTGTACAAGACTTAATTGATGTTGCCTCGCTTACCATAAGCTGGCGACGTGCCTGTTTGAACAGAGTATGACA
>OY757924.1:66209779-66214779 GCA_963585895.1 Sepioteuthis lessoniana | reverse complement strand
GATTATCACTGGGGGCCACATACCTCCTGCTCCGAGTCTAAACGTGTGCAGCACACGCACGCATTCTCTATCACTTTCTCCCTCAGGCTTCGTTTCTCAACTCTCTCTCTCTCTCTCTCTCTCTATATATATATATATATATATATATATATTGAGAGAAAGAGGGGGTAGACATATACAAAGTTCGAAGTATGAGACACCCAGTGATAATCAAACTCGATCGTTATAGTCTACTAGTCAAGTACACTAAATAGACCATATATATGTGTATGTTTGCTTACATGCTCGTAAGCATACACACACACACACACACACACACACACACACACACACACACACACACACACACATATATATATATATATATATATATATATATATATATATATAATAAAAACACATATATATGTATGTATATAACTATGAATGTATATATATATAAATATATACATGTATTTATAAAATCCATATAGGTATTTATATATATATATATATATACACACACACACACACATATATATATATATATATATAATAGCTGCCATTTTTAATGTAAGCATTACTTTGCTTTGTGTAAGAATACATACATACATACATACATATGAATCTGTATTTGTGTGTTCTTATATATATATATTTGTTGTGGGGTGTGACAACTATTTCTACTTTTGTCTGAGATAGACTTGGCTGAGAATAATGGAATTTCAACTGATTAGCCGGAAAACCTCACCATAATGGTATTGGGTTAATGATAGACTTTTGGTTTGGCCTCTCATTAGTTCCTCGCCGGCCGTTTCTACAAAGGACAATTGCCGGAAAATATATGTCATGGGAACGGTATACAAGTCAAAAGACAGACTAGGAGAAAATGGAAGCAGAGTGAATGAGGGAGAAATAATTAACAATTAAAAGAAAAATAAAGAAAAAACGGACTCGTAATTTCAGAAATAGGATTTGTGTAAATGGTTGCAGTCATGAAATATGAAGTAAAAGCAAGATTGGAGCCTAAAAGTAAGTGCTACCTGATCTCTTGTTTTCGTGTACATGTGCAACTAGGTAGATACGGATACTTGAAGAAATGATAGAAAGGTTACTTTTACTGAATTTAAATAAATTTATAAGTTAAATAAGTCAGTTGAGGCAATAGAATTCATTGATTCTGCAGAAGGATAAGCCTACCTCCATCTGACACCCGATAAATCCAGGATCCAATATACTGACCTGAAACCAACAATTAATAAATACCTTCTCACAATATGGCAACAACAATGGAGCAATAACATCCACAATAAACTCTTCCAAATTCAGCCCACCTTAGGAGAGTGGAGACTAGCACCGAGAAAATCAGGAAGAGAACAAGTTGTTATATCCCGATTGCGAATTGGTCATACAAGGCTTACTCACTCTTTCATTTTGAAACAGGAACCACAACCACAGTGCTTAACCTGCCAGACAACTTTCACGGTTAAACACATTCTTATAGAATGCAGAACTTTCGCTGTTATCAGAAAGCGATTTTTCAAAGTAAATAACTTGACCGATCTGTTCGAGAACGTCAAAATAGATGACATTCTGTCCTTGAGAGAGACAGAGTTGTACCAAAAAATATGTCAACTTAAAACTGGTTAATCTTGTGCAAACAAATGAAATCCTGCTAATAGAAAATTCTACCTACCTTAGTATTCATTTTGAAATCTTTGGTTGAATATGTATGTATATATACACAGAATTTGGCGTTGAATGACCTACAAAGAATGATATGCCATAAAACCCAAACAACCAACCAACCAACCTCCATCTAAAGAATATTCTTGAATGAGATTGAACTTCGTCTGATGTTGAGGCTCTAGTTTTGGAGCTTTGGGAAATGTGGTGTATCCTTTCATTACAATTAATCCAAGTTCTACTCTGATCTGGAGTGGTAGTACCAGCTTGGATCCTGTCTATGAGTCAAACAGAACTGATCAATCATTTACTAACGATTGTAATTGCTAATTTTTTCTTAAACCATAGAACTGTTTACAAACTAGTTGTATTAGATATGAATGTTTGATAAACAGATTTACAAATCTCAAATTGTAGTACTTGAAACCATTTTACTCTGTGTAAACAAATGATCAATATTATATAGAATATTTACCGTTAGATAGGAATATTGGAGCCATTTGAGCAAACAAATAATCTCTGACAGTTAGATAGGAATATTGGAGCCATTTGAGCAAACAAATAAGCTCTGACAGTTAGATAGGAATATTGGAGCCATTTGAGCAAACAAATAAGCTCTGACAGTTAGATAGGAATATTGGAGTATTGGAGCCATTTGAGCAAACAAATAAGCTCTGACAGTTAAATAGGAATATTGGAGCCATTTGAGCAAACAAATTAGCTCTGACAGTTAAATAGGAATATTGGAGCCATTTGAGCAAACAAATAAGCTCTGACAGTTAAATAGGAATATTGGAGCCATTTGAGCAAACAAATAAGCTCTGACAGTGAGATAGGAATATTGGAGCCATTTGAGAAAACAAATAAGCTCTGACAACTCGTTTGAAAATAAACTATTCGCTTTCAACTCGTATATATATTCACACATACACACGCACACACGCACACACACACATGTATATATATACATACATACAGGGTAGAACGATAAAATTGTCGCCCTAGAAAAAGACGATATGATTCCATTTCTATTTATCTATCTATCTATCTATCTCTTTTCTTTATGTATATCAATCCATTTCCGGTTTTCTTTTTTTTTTTTTTTTTGTTGCAGACCATCTACTAGTTGACCAGTTGTGTACAAATCCCAAGAGCGATAGGAGCCTTCTATCATGTCTGAAAGTGATTCAATGTTTAACGAGCGAGATCGTAGATGCGCCGCTGTATAACGCATGCTCTCTACCGATCTAACTTAGGACAACAGGATCATTGCCAGCACCCTCAAAATGCAAATCCAGACGGTTCAACGCTTGAGGGCAGAGCTCAACGCATCTGACGACCTTTTGGAGGTGGTGGAGCGGAAGGACACCGCCAGGGAGACTAGGAACAAGGTATTCAACGAAAAGGTCTAGGCAATCATTGATGAAACTCCCCAGCGGCCTATTCGGCAGATTGCCAGAGATTTAGGCGTCTCACACACAACTGTGAATGCATGTGTGAAGGAGGACTTGAAGTGTAGATCCTACAGGCGCCAGACTAGCCAGATCTTGACTGAGAAGACTATGAACCTCAGGCTAATCAAGTCTGTCACGGCCCCTCCTCCCACGACCTGAACCCGCTGTACTACTTCGTTTGGTCATACGTCGAGAACTTCACCAACATGACCTCCCACAATACCAAAGCAAGCCTGATCGCCGCCATCCGCCGAGATCCCACCGGCGCCTGTGGAAAAGGCATGCTCCCAGTTCCAGATCCGTATCGAGACGGTGATTGAGGCTGAAGGCGGCTACATTTAATAGATGTCAGCTCTACTACATAATCAAGTGACCTGAATTGATTTTTTCAATAAAAGTTTTAAAATAAAGCTGTAGTGCTGTTTTCTTTCGGACGACAATTTTATCGTTTCACCCCTATATATATATATATATATAGGTGTGTATGTATGCACCATTAAATCATCCAAAATAGTATATATATATATATATATATATATATATATCTCGTCTGTGTCATCCACAGACGGACTGTTTCGTTCTATCAGAGCTCTTCAGTGTGGCTAGACACGCAGGACGTTCGAAGTCGGGATCGAAACCCGTCCAACTTTACGTTAGACTGTGTTTCCGACCACTCGGCCACCAAGCGGACCACGTTGGGGAATTTTAAGGTATTTATTTTAGCAACAGCAACGGCAGCAGCCTTTGTTTATATTTTTTTTATACCCTATCGGCTACCAGAGTGCTCAATTCTTTCGAAGAGCTTCGCATTACGCTAGCGGTGGCCGACAATTCCTTCGCCAGAGAGCTAAACCCCCATGGGGGAGCATATATATATATTATATATATATATATATATATTATATATATATATATAATATATTATCACACATGAATATGCATATAAATATATTCACATAGATATATGAACAGACTCTTTTACAATATCTATATGTCCATATATAAACGCAAGTATATGTAGGTACGTATATTGGTAAGTACATAAATATAAATGTTTATTTATATATACCTACATATATATATATGTGTGTGTGTGTGTGTGTGTGTGTGTGTGTGTGTGTAAGCTAAATAACAACATTTGCCGAGTAGTAGCTGCAAAATTGTTTTATAAACAAAAAAAAATGGCTTCTTATTTCAACTCACACTTAAGAATTGTTTTTTTTTTCAGTCAAGTTTCTTTTTGGTTTCTTTGTTTTAATAGCGTCGTATTAACCTTTATAGTTTATTTAATATCAATGCCATTCTCGTAGAAGAACAGTCGTCGTAACATTTAACCCATAGCTGGGAGGATAAGGGGTTTCATACCCTTCCCAGGGGTATTTGTCCGAAAGTGGACGTAATTGCGTGACTGGAGTTCGAACTCGCTTATTACGATTCCGCAGTCCATCGCTTTAACCATTACACCACGAGGGACACCCCCACCTGCTTTCACTCAAGGTTTGTTTGTCATTAGTAAGCAATAATACAAAGTGAGAATTAAAATGAATATAATTAGTTATACCAGTGACAGAAACAGTTTGTAAAATTTTCTTTTTTTTGGCAGATTTAAGTTCTTTGGATTTACTAACCTCTTGCAGAACATGGCTTCTTGGTGATTATTATAATTTTCTAAGCTTTTAGCTTAGATTTGGCACAAAGTCATATGAATGGAGTTCCAGTGAGACTCGAAATCACTCATGAAAACTTGCTTCTCTAGTGTGTTAACCATTTCACCACCACCCCGAGACGTACTCTTCTTGGTGATTATTGACTATTGTTAGTGGCCTCGCTTCACTAAAATCCAAACTTTCACCAAGACGACCAGACATTCCTGTATCATAT
>OY757924.1:66122279-66207279 GCA_963585895.1 Sepioteuthis lessoniana | reverse complement strand
GGAAAGGAAGCAAAGACTAATTGTTGAAAGGAGATTCCAAATCGAGAGAAAGAGACAGTACAAGAACGCAAATAAAAGCAGACAATTGACATGAGTAAGAGAAGATAAACGGGGCAGCGAGAGACGCAAAGAGAAGATAGGAACAGGAGGAGTTACGGTAAAAGAGGGGTGGTAGTAGGAAAATTAAAAGAAGAATATAAATAAAAAGGGAGAAATGCGAAGAGAAAGAGAGAACGAGAGATAGGGAGAGAGCAGTGTTTAAGGGGGAGTAGTTGGAGAGAAAAACGATAAAGAAAAAGATACAAAAAAAGGAAGTGAGCAGCGATGGAGGGTGTAGATACAGAGGCAGCAAAGACGGGGTTAAGTTTATGGAAGAAGGACGTAGGAGAGTTTGTGCCAAAGAAAAAAATATCCAACACACCACTTCAGGCAGCAGACTGGTTCACCTCAAAGCGGAAAAACAACGCGTCTGTGTTGATTTATCTTACCTTGCATTTCATTAATTTTTCTTCTCTTTATCTATCTATCAATCTATCTATCTATCTATATATATATATATATATATATATGTGTGTGTGTGTGTGTGTGTGTGTGTGGGCTCACTTAGAAACAAGAAAGAAAGAATTTTTGAATTTAGTGCCAAATTTGTTATTTTGTTTCTTTGTTTTGTTTTTTTGATGGTTTTGTACTTTTTCTTTTTTACTTTTAGCGTTTTCCTGAGAGTGCAAACATTCCAGTCTAGAAGAGGCGTGTCTTTCAAATTCTCTGACGTAATAATAGATCTCTGCTCAAATTAGAGTACACGGAAACGTCTTATTATTCTTTTCTTTACATTGACCTTAGTATTGATATTGTTTTTGACTTTGCGTGAAAGTGGTAGCATCTTTAAATACAGGGTTCTCCAGCGAATTTTTCGCGAAAAAGAACTTATGTTCTAATAGTTTTCATTATCTTATCACGAAGAGAAAACGAAAACCCGAAAAGGTGAAAATGAAATGAAATCATACACTGGATCAAAAATATATATGGAATTTAAAAAATAACGAATCGGGAAAAAGGTGAGAAGAGTTTTAAAGAAATTTCATTGCGTTGAGAAAAATGGATGAGAAATGATATAAAAAAGAATTTGAAGGGAAAGTTGTTGTTTTTTTTTTTTTTTTCAATTTAATTTTTGGATCCTGAAAAAGTATCAAAGAAAGTGAGAAGTTCTGGAAAGGAAAGAGAAGGAAGAAGAAGGAGAAAAGTTCGTGTTTGAAGCAACAAAAAAAAAGACGTAGAAGAAAAAATTGAATTTAAAAAAAAAAAAAGCAAATATCAAAAGAAGAGGAAAAATTTAAAAAAAAAAATAAAAAGAATTAAACAAAGCAATACGGAAAAAATGCTAAAAAAATAATCCTAAGTAATATCTTATCAAGTGGAAGCAAGCAGTCAATGCACACACAAAAAGCACGCAATCACACACATATATACATATGAAAAAAAAAAAAAGAATTTGAAAGAAATTCACAACAAAAAAATAAAATTGAAAAAAAAGTTTAAATTCATTTAAAAAAGAAAAAAAAAAGAAAGAAAAAATAAAAAGAAAAGAAAAGCAAACCTCCCTAGGATTTACTGTGGAGGTTAAGGAATACCGTTCCGTGGATATATATTACCTAAATTCAAAGTAAGTCTTAATTTTTATCATCTTTTTTTTAATCCACTGAATAAAAAAAAAATCACTTGTTTTTCAAAGTCAACCTCTAAGAAACTTCATCTCGTCAGACTAATAGTCTTATCTTAAACGTAATTCTCTTTGAAACTCCTAAACTAAGAATTGTTGCTTATAATCCATTTTTTATTATTTATTTTTATTTGTATTGCCTATTTTCACTCTTCCTAGATCGTCAATTCTAGAAACCGTTCGTAAGCAACGTCTCTCAGAGAGAAAGAATAAGTACAGACGAGATTTGAATTCGTATTCCTTATCTTTAAATAATGCATCGCTTTTTGTTAGGATTTTGCAAAAGTTTTCCATCATCTACTATATACAAACATAGTCGATTAGTTGCCTTCCCTTTAAAAAAAAAATGATCATATGTGAGATTTAAAAAAAAACAATAATATATATTTCTGTACTTATTTAGTAAATAAAAATGGCGAACGTAATCCACCATTATGGATAATGGTGGACGTGTTATCGGGCCGAATGACATAACTTTTTTGTTTCTTTTTTGATTTGATATCATTTTCTTCGGACAACCAACATCTTCAGTTGATTGATTGATTTCAACGGTATGTCAACCCGTCAAAGATTATTTTAATGACTCGAGCTTAGGAAATCGATCCAATCTGCGTTCATATTTTTATTGTTTTAGAAATTTTTTCTGATCGAATACAAATAATTCTCCAACAGATTTATTTGGTCCATAGATGCAACCCTAAAAAGTACAACCACTCCGAGTCAGGGTGGACCTGGGAGTAATATCAATTAAGGAGCCCTCTTCATTCAGCACATCTCCAGAACTCTGGCCTCACTATCAAAGGCTGATTACTGTCACACACAGAGCATCCCTTTTTTGAAGGAGTGTCTTTCATCTCTGGTGGAGGAATATTTTCAGCATATTCTAAGCTCCATCAGGTTGTCAATGATTGTGATATATATATATATATATATATATATATATATGAACGTGTGTGCGTATGGGTATGAGAGAGAGAGAGGGAGAGAGAGAGAGAGAGAGAGAGAGAGAGAGAGAGAGAAAAGAAAGGAAATGAATCACTGAATATATTTGGAAAAAAGGTAAACGGACGAAAGATTTATGTTTGGTATATTTGATGATATATCTATTATTTATTTGTTTATTTAATTTCTGCCAACGCGTTTCAACTTCAAAATTTGCTTGCATACAAAAGTATTCTCTTAAAAATTATTTCAAGTATGAAAATAAAAATGAAATAATCATAAAAGAAAAAATTGTTTTCATGCAAGTCCAAAGTTTTCATCAGGGATTATATATATACATATATTTATATATATGGTGTTCCAAAAATGTATACGCATTTACTTTTAAATTACTTTTAATGTGTATACATTTTTTGGGACACCGTGTATATATATATATATATATATATATATATATTGTCAATAAATTTGAAAC
Source organism: Sepioteuthis lessoniana (assembly GCA_963585895.1). NCBI lineage: Eukaryota > Metazoa > Mollusca > Cephalopoda > Myopsida > Loliginidae > Sepioteuthis > Sepioteuthis lessoniana. Next base: position 66,204,142 of record OY757924.1, on the reverse strand, counting down.
GGTTGCATATCATGTTGAAGAGATGAGAAATCAAAATATTTAGTCCATTGAAATCATTTAAAATCTCTCAAGTCAACGAAAGAAAGAAAGAAAGAAAGAAAGAAAGAAAGAAAGAAAGTGAATAAGTTGGAAGAAAAGAGCGACTGAATTCAAAGAACCCAGTCTGTCTTACTATTTTCCAGTAGCTGGGAGAAAATAGATGATTTGATGTCTTTCTTAACGACCTTCACGCGAAGGAAAACGCAAACAACTTGGTCTAGTATTTGAACTCATCTTGCCGTTTCCATTTCAACTGACGATAACCGTTACTCTAAGCACGCACTGTTAAGTGTCTGTAAACCCTTCCAGCCGGAGTTCCATACTGGTTCACAGATACTCTTCTCCTTGTCACTAACCATTTAATTATCTACCCTTTCTTAATATCGTCACGTGACGTCTAGATGATATTAGAGATGTGCTTAAATTCCCAACATTTTTTTTTTATCTATAGACAAAATAGTTGAAAAGAAGTTTTTTTTTCTGGGTTATTTAATACCAAATCCTGTTTTTCATAGCATATCAACCCTTGTGGGTTATTTAAAGCCCAATCCTGTTCATATATATGTATAATTTGTGAGCAAATAGTTCCAGGTAATTTTATGTTCAAACGAGTTGTTAGAGTTTATTTGTTTGCACTCAATAAAATAGTTTTAAGTATTCCTGTTTAATTGTAGTAATTCTATTTAATATTAATCATTTGTTTGAATACAGTAAAATAGTTTTAAGTTCTGCTATCAAACTCTAATAATTCTATTCAGAAATAATCTTTTGCCTGCCCACCGTTAAATGGTTTGATATTGCAGTTTAACATTAGTAATTCTATTTATCAAGTATTCCAATGTAATATGAATAATTTGCACACAGATGTATGGTTTCAGCTTTGCAATAAGTTGGCGACCATAGTCGAAGATGACCCAAAGGCTCCCTTTTCAATGTGTAGGGGAGGGGGCTACTCCATTCCCTGAATTGCTCCACATTACCCTTGATCCTTAAGTAAGGCTGCATCAGGTACCATTTTAGAGTCTTTAGTATGACTCGACCTTAGATTGAACCCCGGTCTCCCGGACCAATGGTTAACACTCTACTCATTAAGCCAAATGAAAATAGCAATATTCGACCTATAGATGAGACGCTAATAGGATGGACCTGGGAAAAAATTCCAAGGCAGGAATGCCTCACATTTCCAAAAGACTCAGGACCGAAACCTCACCATTAGCTGCAATTTAATGTCATAACCAAGACACTTGCTGGCGACGGGGTGTTACCCCTCCGCAGTGATGCAGTCGGCGTATTCTACTGCTCCAGTTGACAGCGCGATGTTTTTTTTTTTCAGCGGGAAACTTTTGCACACACGTAGTATCTTGAACTAAATAATTCAAAGAATTTTAAAGTTTACCAGTACAGCTAGGCCTGTTGTTGACCACACTAGAATTTCTAGCAAGTCGTCACGCAATTATTATGCCCATATGGAAAAGTCATAATTACTCATTACAGAAATTGTTTTCTAATACCCTGTAATTATCGCCCAATTATCTATATATGTTGTTCTCATTGTTCTCTCTCTAAATTCAGACTATTATTTTTACGCTCATCTTGTTCCAGGAATAACACTTAGAATTCCTGGTTTGAGCTCAAGTAATTTAAAAAAAATAGAACTGAAAGCCAAGTAGTCTATCTTTTTTCTTTTCCAGATACCAACAAAGTGAAATTATGTAAGTGAGGTCAGTTTTTAAGTGAATGCAGCCAATAAATCTATAAATATTGTCCGTATAAAACAAAGAAAATACCTAACTTGTGTATAATCATCTAATACATAATTTTTACATAGATGACTATGCACTCGCTTTGGCAGTATTCTCACCATTGAGGCATATTTTATTAAAGACAACACATAAAGCAGGCTATACTTTTATTAGCTTCTGTTTTCGTTTATACTACTTCAGTCTATGTATTTATCCAACCGCCTTCCACCTAGGGCTGGATGTGATGCAAGGTCAATTTTCAAGCAGAGTAAAGATGATTTGAATTCAGAGTTTTCCTTTTCCTAGACTATTTGCCTAACCAAAAATAAAGAAAACAGTCTGCCCTATCATTTACCTATAGCGAATGATTCTTTCCAAATTGCATCTGCGTGGAGGTAAAAGTGCACAACCTTGTTCAGGAGTTGATCTCAGTTCACCGTTTCCATTTCCAACGATAAGAATAAGAATTACGTTATGCGCACCTTATTTCAGGGTCAAAGTAATTTGAGAAGTGTCCAAATATATATATATATATATATATATATATATATATATATATATATATATATATATATATATATCATTTGAAATCATTTGATATATATATATATATATATATATATTGTTCGCCAATAGCCCGGGAGACCTGGGTTCGATCCCAGATCCCAGATCGAGTCATACCAAAGACTCAAAAAATGGTACTTGATGCCTCCTTGCTTAACACTCAGCATCATGAGGTACGGATCAAGGGTAAAGTGGAGCAATCCAGGGAAAGGAGTAGCGCCCTCCCCTACACCTTGGTGTAGTAGCTATCGAAAAGGGAGCCTTCGGGTCACCCTCGACTATGGACTATATATATATATAGGGCAGAATGTGATACAAGGTCAACTTTTATCAGCGGAGGACAGCTGATTTGAATTCAGAGTTTTCCTTCTCATAGACTGGTTGCCTAACCAAGGCAAAAGAACCCAGTCTGCATTACTATTTAACAATAATTAAACAAGATACCAGGTGGATTCATACCTTTCCAAAGCTTTGTTCATGATTTGAACTCAGATCATCAATTCCATTTCGATTGCACGATAAGTGCGCCTCACATTCATTGATGCAATGATTTCAAAAGATTTAGATATAAATCGGCAATCGTTTCAAGAAGAAAAGGGTGAAACGTTAAGATTCAATATTTTGATATCATTAATTACAACAAATATAAAAGGAAAAATAAAAATAAATAGTATATTATGTCATATGTTTGCAACGGCATTTATGTTCTATAATAGAATTCTTGCATCTAAATCCTAAGTTATTTCTTGCACTCCGACTGCATCTCTTCAGTGGGTAAGAGCCCCTTCCAATGAATATCTTCGATATGACACTAAACAATCTGATGGTGAGGTTCTAGTAATGCTGGAGCTTTGGGGAATGCGGAGTACCTCTTCATATGCCATAAAACCAAACCAAACAAAACCAAACCTAAGTTATTTCTTTCTCGACAATAACTAATGACTTTCGAAAGTACTCTAAATGTATCCATGAATGAACCTAAGGAACTTTTGGCTGTTCTTACATGATTTCCATCCTACACTCAGACACTAAATACAAAAACAGCAGAAACCTATTTTCAAAATCTTTATAAGTATGGAGATTATATGTCTGTCTGTCTATCTGTCACAGAAGCTACGTCACCACCAACGTGACAATTCCCTTAGTTATTTCCGTTATGTCTAATTATTATTATATAAGCATTGTTTAATCATGCTTAGGATTTCATTTGTTAACGATGCCTCTATTAAAGTCTAGCTGGGTTTATTAGACTTCTTTGTTTAATGGCATATCCACCTTCGCTTGTTATTTAATTGCCATAGTCATCCTTGGAGAAAGTGGTACTTTTTGAGCCATAGCTGGTGCGAAGAAATAGGGGTTTATACCTTCTTCAAAAGTGTTTGGCCGAATGTGAACACTATAACGTCACCAGACTTCACGCTCACTTACTTTGAAAAATAGAATATAAAGAATAAACAGAAAAACACATCGACACAACTTGAGTTTTTAATTTTTTTCAAAATATTAAAAGACAAACAATCAATTTAATTTTTCTCAAAGTCATTCAAGTCTGAATCATTGAGGGTCCGTTAGACACCAGCAAGTTCAGTTTTATTTACTCTTTGTTTATTTGTTTGTTTGTTTGTTTGTTTTAACATTATTTTGCACATGTGCAAGCGTACTACTTTGTGTTCTGTTTTTTTTTCTTTTTTTTTCCCGTTTTTCATAATTGCTCTTAGTCTTGTGACAGAATTCATAAAAGTTACTAATAAAGAGAATATCGGCTTAATTAAACAAACAAACAAAAAAAAAGTACAGTAAGCTTAATAAAGTTTGTTTAGTCATTATTCGCATCTGTTTGTTCTCGTTCTGATGGTTATTTGTCTGCCAATGTCATACGCCCATTTTCATTTATTTCTAATTATCCGATTCGCGCTTTAAGCTTATAAATAGGACAAGAAAAATATATTTGAATGACTTAATTCATTTCGTGCATCAGAACAGAGGGAGCTCATCGAAGTTTAATAATTAGCGAACTAATCTTGCTGATTACAAAGTATTGAGCTTACTATACTCTATGTGAGCTCTATGTGTGTGACCTTATGATAAAATCTTAGTTTATTATTTTTTTTATGTACCTTGCGTGATGTGTGCAGCTTGTTGCAGGTAACAAGGATGTATTTACCCTATTCCTCCACCACATGCAGGATGCGACAAAAGGTCAGATTTTAAACGGATTACAGCAGGTTTAGATTCAAGGTTTTCATTCTCCTATATTGATTGCCTAACTAAAGCTTAACGACACAGTCTGCTCTACGATTTACCGTTTGCTTTGGGGAATGGAATAACAGATGGATTCACACATTTCCTCACAGCATCGTTCAGGATTTGAACTCGAATTGATTGATTGTAATGGCATATAAAACCATCTAGGGTTATTTTATGTCTTGAGTTAAGGGAATTACGTTTATTGTATATTTATGTTAACATTTTATCGGCTCATTGGCCTAGTGAGTAGAGTGTTCGCTAATGGTTCGGGAGACCTGGGTTCAATCCCAGGTCGCGTCATACCAAAGACTTTTAAATGCTACTTGATACCTCCTTGCTTAACATTCAGCAATATAAGGTACGTATCAAGGGTAAAGTGGAGTAATCCAGAGAAAGGAGTAGCGCTCTCCCCTACATTTCGGTGTAGTAGCTATTGAAAAGGGAGCCTTCGGGTCGTCCTCGACTCGGGTCGCCAGCTTTACAGTTGTTTCTTTAGGCTTTTTGCACTGTTATATGATACAACTGTGTAATTCCTATCAAGTACTAAGAATAATATGATTTTAAGTTATTATTTCTATTGAATAATAGTCATTGGTTTGTACACAGTCGTTTAGTTTCATCCATATTTCGAGATAGTCTTAATATAAATCATTTACAGTTATAAGGCATCAGGTATTCTAATAGAGTACGAATAATCTTTAAATACAGGGTGTCTCAATATTCGTGGGACCCATGTAATTGCTAAATATTCAACTATCAATCTTCGATCACAGTGCCTTGTACAAGAATGGAAAAATATTTTCTGTCTTTTATTTGGAGACAAAATCATTCAAAACTGTGCGAACAAAATTTTGTATGAAGTTTAACTTTAACAATTATCTCCCAGAAAAGCCAAATTTATCGTTGGGTATACAAATTTCAAGCCCCAGGGTCAGCATATAACCTCTTTAAGAAGGCAGAAAATGTCAGATCTGGCAGGAAGTTGACAGCAAGATGTACTGATAATGTGGATGTGTGTGAGTGTTTTTGTCGGAAGGTATAAAAAAAAGTCCCTCCGTTGACGTTCCGAAGAACTTGGTCTTTCACATGCATCGTTGCAAAGAATCCTAAAGAAGGATCTTCAGCTGTAGCCGTAGAGAATACAAATCAAGCATAAACTTATGCCAACTGACATGGAGTCTCTTGTCTCAGTAAAAAAAACATTATCACATTTTTCTTTCTTTCTTTGTCCAATGTTGGTTCTTTCTTTCTTTCTTTCTTTCTTTCTTTCTTAGTTCATCCAATTCCATTCAATTAACCAGCTAAATATCCTTACATTTGGCACCACTACTTTGCATTTTATTGGCTAAACGAAAAGTCATATTTACGAAAATAAACAATCTACATAAACAGAATTATTAGTGTTAGATTGCGATATTTGAAACCATTTAACTGATAGCAAATAAATGATTAATATTAAATTGAAATATTAGTGTTAGATAGCAATACTTGAAACCATTTCATTGTATAAAAACAAATGATTGATATTATATAGAATTGTTAGTGTTAGATAGCAATACTGGAAACCGTTTAAATGTGAAAATAAAACTAATGGGGTTGCATTTATTTTGAGACAACTTGTAGAACTATTTGATCGATAGATGAGATTTTAGCAGGTAGTAACCCTCTGGATCAGTAAGAATCTGATAGTAATGTCAATGAAGAGGAACTCCACACACCCTATATCAACGGAACTGAAGTCTCATCATCTGATGAAGTTTAGTGACATGCTTAAACACTGCTTTTATTGGACGGCCTTGCCCCTCAGCAGAGAATAAAATCAGCATATTCTTAGATCTGTCCACGTGGCCAAATTGAATTCGTGTTGTGGGTTACATTTCTTACGACGCTAAGGGCAAGACACCCACTTAGATGTGTTTCCAAAGAGGAATGCGCAATTTTTGGTAGTGGTCCCATCAATCTGGAAGTCTTCCACAATCAAAAAACAAATACCTTAGCTGCATTCGGCCCCAGTGGAATGGTTACAAAATAAATCCTCGACAATACAGTGCTTAAAATACTACTTTGTGTGGAATATCAAAAATATATAACATGTGATCTTTTCTGAGGCACTGTTGATTTAAACTACCAGATGTCGTAATTAGGTTATGTTGACGTATACAAAATAGGAAACGTGGTGTAATGGGGTCTGATTAAAATCTCTAATAAGATTACTTTTTGGTACTTAAGTACTTTGTTCCTCCTTATGAATCCAATGAGTACCAAGGTCACTTAAACGAAACACGATGACCATTAAGGTTTTTCTCATATTGGTCATTATCCAGGATACGGTGATCTGTATGTATCTGAAGGTTCAAAATAATTTTATCGGTCTCATTTTCCAGGACTGGTTCTGGTTTTTGCATATACAAATATATATATATATATATATATATGTGTGTGTGTGTGTGTGTGTGTGTGTGTGTGTGTGTGTGTGTGTGTGTGTGTGTGTGTGTGTGCTTTTGTGTGTGGTCTGATAACATACTTGAGAAACTGACTGTTACAAAGCACAGTCGACTCTGTCTACGCTAACTTAACGGAAATCTACATATGCTCTATCTGCGATATTGAGCACTCTTTATTCATAAAATATCGTAAACTGCATAATTCATATATATATATATATATATATATATACGAGGATCATTAAATAAGTTTCCAGACTTTTTTCGTAAGGGCAATTTTATTGATAGTGCACACATGAAACTCTAGTCCCCTTCGAAGTAATCTCCTCCGGCTGCAATGCACTTGTTGTACCGTTCCAACTACTTCTGAAAGACCCCATGGATGCCCTCATGTGTGAGCGTGTCAATAACCTTCGTCACAGCCTCTTTCATTTCCTCAATTGTCTCATAACGACAGCCTCTGAGCTTAGGGAATAACCAATATATATATATATTGCAGCTTACATATGTGTGTGTGTGTGCGCGTGTGTGTGTGTGTGTGCGCGTGCGCACGTGTGTGTGTGTGTGTTTTCCTATAATAATATAGTTGAGAAATTGGCAGTCACCACACACAGTCGACTCTGGTTCTACGCTATCCTAACTTACATTGCATATGCTCTATCTGTGATATCGAGTACTCTCAATTCATATAATATAGTAAACTGCATCATTCATATATATATATATATATATATATATATAATCCTATTATAAGAGAGGAAAGACTTTGGTGTAGAATGAAAAAAAAAGCACCATGGCATTAACGAGCAGGATAAATAAATAAACAAACAGATTAAAAAATATACGGTCTGACATTTTGAGCCAGTCATCTAATGAAAAATAGATAGGAAGCTATAGAGGTGATATTATTGGATTGTTCGCGGGCAATCGGTTGTGTGAAAAAAATAAAAATAAAAGCAATAGGAAGCGGTCGTGTTACAAGAAAAAGTTCTAAAGCAAAAAAAAAAAAAGCTTGCGTGAAAAGTCAAAGTTGTTAGAGACAAGAAAAGAGATAAAAATTGTTTACCATAATGTCATGAGAAAGAATTCTCTAAAGTAAAAGCTGTTGAATTTTTAATAAACTTTAATGAGTCGATGAAGACATAAAAAAAAGATAATAAATACATAGTTAAATATTATCATCCATCACTTCCAAAAGGTCTTCTAGACTACATTCTGTGCCTATACAGACCTATCGTAGATAAGTTCTAGTTGTTCAGCCAACTCTTTTACGTCGGGGTCCTTAGAAGAACGTCACTCATGTGTTCGTCCTCGCTTCTCCAGCAGTGTCCCGCATATCTAGTTCGTCTTTCTTGGATGGTTTTAGAGATGGGAGGTAAGTAGCTTTTCAGTGGTTGTTTCGTGTTGACCAGTTTATATAAAGACAGTTAACGCCGGTAGGTTTTCGAAAAGTCGTGTGATAGTGATTGAGAGAGAGAGAGAGAGAGAGAGAGAGAGAGAGAGAGAGAGAGAGACGGTGGTAAGTTTTTATTTTGCCACCAACCATTGCTCTCCAAAGTATTGCAGAGCAACAGACGATGAAATGAAAAGGTCTTTATTGAATATTGATAACTAACAAGAAATGAAGTGAAAGCTGATGATCAGTTTTGCTATTCGCTGCTGTCCCCTTTCGTACATTTACGACGATAGATAATTGGTTCACATTCGTTCGGAATAAGTCCCCCGAGCCGCAACAGCTGGGTCTCGGCTCAATAGAACAAGTTTAGCCAGAGAGAAAATGAGAGAGAGAGAGAGACAGACAGACAGACAGACAGACTTATGAAGGAAGAAAAGAGAGAAAGGTAATAGAGAGCAAAGAAGAAATTTAAAGAAAAAGATAGAAAGAAGAGAGGAGAAAGAGAACATGAAAGCAAAGAAAAAGAGAAACAGAGAGAAGAAGAAGAAGAAGAAGAAGAAGAAGAAGAAGAAGAAGAAGAAGAAGAAGAAGAAGAAGAAAGCGTGAGAGAGAAAGAGAGATACATAAAGGGAGAGAAATAAAGATAGAAGATAGAATGATAACAGGAATGAGGAAGTGAAGATGGAACCAAAGATATATATATATATATATATATATATATATATAGAGAGAGAGAGAGAGAGAGTTGGGAGGAGGAAATAGAAATAAAGAATTGAAATAAATCAAAGTTAATAAGGGAGCTGTAGCTAGATAATTAGTGGAAAAAAAATAGAGAAAGAGAGAGAGGAGTTTCGAAGACATAGTAGAAGATAATAGGAATAATTTCAGGAAGAAGAATGAGGCAAGGGAAGAGGAAAAAAACAAGAAAGAGAGAGAGAAAGAGAGAGAGGTGGAGGATGTATAAATGGAGAAGATAGCAGGAACAATAATAGGAGGAAAGAAGAGAAAGAGAAGATGAATTTAAAGGAAATAAGCGAGGGAGAGAGGAAGAGAGAGAGAGAGAGAGAGAAGGGGTGAAGAAACGGGCGTAAGGAGGGAAGAGGAATAGGAAGACAAGATGAGATCAATAAAAATAAGAGAGACAGAGAAAGAGAGGGAGAGGGAGAGGGAGAGAGAAGTTTGGAGAAACTAGTGTAAAAGACAGAAATAATGATAGCTGACAGGAGAAAGAGCAAGAAAAGATGACATGAAAGAAAAAAAGAAAAGAAAAGAGCGAAGAAATAGAGGTAGAAGAGAAAGTTCGATAGCAGGAAGGAGAAAGAGGGAGTTTAAGATGAAATCAAATTAAGAGAGAGATAGACAGACAGAGAGAAACACAGGCAGACAGATAGAGACATACAGACAGAGAGATAGAGAAAGAAGTGTAGGAACTAAAGTAAAAGATAGAAATAAGGATAGAAAAAAGAGGAAGGAAAGATGGAATCAAAATGAATTAGAGAGACAAAAAGGAAGAAGTTGATATCCAACAGAATATATGAAAGTGGGGAAGAGAAAAGAGCAAGACAAGACAAAATCAACGAAAATAAGTGAAAGAGACGGACAAAAAAAAACAAAGGGTCAAGACGTTAGAGGAAGGAAAAAGAAATAGGAAGAAAAGTAAAATGGAATAAGATAAAGAAGGAAAAAAGAAGAGGAGAGGATGAAATCAAAGAAAATAAAAGAGAAAGAGAGGGAGAGGGAGAGAAAAAGAGAATGATTTCAAGTATTGCTATATATCACTTACAATTCAAATAAACGTCCATCATTTGTTTATTCGAAGTTAAATTGTCAAATTATTCTATTTCAAACAATTCAATTTAACAGTTTAAATGGCCAAACAGTTCTATTTGACCTCAAAATAAGACTCAATCAGATGCTACCACTCTAGTTAGAATCGACCTGGGAGCAATGGCAATGAAGGGATATTTCACGTTCCCCGAAACTCTCTAGGATTGGAGCCTCACCATCTGATTGTTTAGCGTCATATCTAGGACACTCTTTGGGGGGTTCTTACCCCTCTGTATAAATGCATTCGTCGTTGTCTCTTCCCTAAACGACTGTCTCAAAGAGAACAAAGTTATGAAATAAAGATGAGTGTTGGTAGAATAAATATCATCATCATGTCGTGCTGCCAGCACGGATCTCCCAGGCCCTTTCTCGTCACTCGTCTCTATCGTCAATCGCCTCCGGGAGGTCTTCAAGGCTATATTCTGTATCGGCACAGAGCTGTTATATATAGATTCTAGCTGGTCGTCCTGCCTTTGCTCGTCCATGTGAAGGCGTCCACGAGAGAATATCGCTTATGAGTTCGTTCTTTCTTCTCCAGCAGTCTCCCGTATGTCTGGTTCGTCTAAATGGGATAGTTTTCGTGATGGATGGTAGGTGGTCGTACAGCTGCTAGTTGTAGACTGTTGCCTCCAGGACTTATTCAGTATTGGTTGCAGCATTCTTGTGTAATTGCTGTCAAACTTCTTCATCCAAACGTTTAGTTAGCGTCCATGCAGTGCATCCATAGAACAGTATCGACAAGACCGATGCTTGAAAAAAAAGTGCGTTTTATTTTTATTATGTGTGTGAACGAAAGAAAATGAAAGACATAAATTGAGAGAGGATCACATTCATACGGCTCATACAGAAATATGAGTGTCGAAAAGAGAGAGTAAAAGAGGGAACGACATTGAAAAGTACGAAAAGTCCGTGAGGACACAACGGGAGAATGCAAAAATAACGAGGTGATAATGAAGCAGATACAATGAGTTGTAACGTAAGCTTTGTTTATTCTTTCCTTCCTCAAATTCCTTACGGTACATGCTGTTTTCGCCATCCATCACAAAAGCACAGAACACGAATTATATAAGGTGTTGCTTAGCAAAATATTAAGAAAATTAATATCAAGGGTGCGGCTGGTATTTGAGGACAGATTTTATGCATTAGAAAAACACTTATGAAACAAAAGAAGATGATTGTATTTGACTATAAATAATAAACATAGAAGTTAGCAAACGATTGATTAATTTTATTCAATACAACCACCACTAGCATCAATAACTGCCTCTATACGAAGTCAAAATCGGTTGCAAGCTTTGATTAACTGCTCTTTATTCATGACGGACATTACTTGAACAATGGCAGCTTCTAGAGAGTCCTTGGTGTTATGGATATGTTCATTAACCTCTTTCTCAACAACGCTCCGCGCATTATAGTTCATAAGATTGAGATCTGGAGAGTTTGGAGGCTAAATGTTGGGGTTGATACGGTCATACAGATTATTAGCCATCCATTCTTGCTTCTGCAGGATTTTTGAGTTTGTTTAAAAGTCTTTGGGGTCTGTTAAAGAGGTTTTCATTTGATTTTTCAGAAATAGATTGTAATCTCTTCATCACGTAGAATTTTTATCTAATGTCTTCATGAACACTCCTTCTGATTATCTTTTTAGACACATGCAACTTTTTTTGCAATTGACCTCATTGATTGACCTCGGTTTTCATCAATTATCTGCTTAACTTAATGAATAAATTCGAGTTTTCTCATCGAATCAGAACGTGTGAAATGTTTTTCACGTTTTGATACAGACATTACGTTATTTTCTTTTTCTAACTTTTTACGTATCTTGTGGACAAACTATCTTGCAACTCTGAGAAAACGTGCAATTTCTAAATCCCCATGATCAGCCTTTAATGCCTCAATCACAGCATGCCTTTTCATTTCATTTGTTAGCATAGGCTCTGTCATTATTAATTTCGGAAAAATAAAAGCAGTAGAAGTTAATAGAAAATAGTATTAAGCTAAAATATATGTCCTCAAATAACAGTCCTACCCTTTATATAAACAGAATGATAAAGATTGTTGGATATGATTAAGTTTCCGTTTCTTTGTTTAATGACATATCAACCTTCGTGGGTAATTTAATGCCAAAGCCATCCTTGTAGAACAGTAGAGGTACTATTTAATCTGTACCTGCTTGGATAAGGAGGTTCATGCTTTTCCCAAGAGTATTAGTCCGAAACTAAGCATAATAGTATAACTGGTTATCGAACACGCTTACTACCATGCGGCAGTCCAGGAAGTTACCGAATACACCACGTAGACTCACTGCTAAATGGATCTGTGTACATGATCCTATTTGATAGGAATATCTTTAAGCCGATGAATTTGACCCGTAGATAGGACTCTAACAGATACTACCATGCCAGGTCAGAGTGAACATGAGAGTAATATCAATGAAGGAGTATTCCACACTCCTATTAATGGGAGGATAAGGGGTTCATACCTTTCCCAAGAGCAGTAGTTCAAAAGTGAACACGATAGAGTTTGAACTTGCTTACTTCGAGGACGTAGTCCAGCAAGTTAAGCATTAGGCCACAGTTTCCAAACAGCGGTCGTGTCCATACTATTATATGGATGCACCACATGGATGCTAACTAAGCGTATGGAGAAAAAGCTTCACGGAAACTGCACAAGAATGCTATATTGCTTTGTTCTTTGGTTAATGGCATATCCACCTCTGTAGGTTATTTGAAGCCAAACACACGGTAGTTGTACTATTTAATCCATAGCTAGGTGGATAAGGGGATTCATACCTTCCCCTAGGGTATTTGTCCGAAAGTGAATATAATAGCGCGACTGGAGTTCGAACTCACTTACTACGATTTCGCTGTCCATCGCTTTAACTATTACACCCTGAGGACAGCCCCGAGCTATATTAAACAAATCCTTGAAGCAACATCCCGCAAAACAGCAGCTGTACAACCACTAACCTCCTATCTCTATAACCATCCAAATAAGACATGCTTGACACCACTGTAGAAGTAAGGATAAACTCATAAGTGATGTTCTCCTATGGACCCCTTTATATGGACGTGCAAGTGTTGGACGACCAACTAGAACTTATCAACAGCAGATCAGTACGGACACAGGCTGTAGTTTAGAAGAGGAGCTGGAAGTGATGAATGACAGAGACGAATCGTGAGAGAGAGAGGGAGAGTTACGGAAATTTGAGCTCGCAGCATGACATGATATATATATATATATATATATTTGAGGAATGATTGAAACCTGTTAATAGATTATCGTGATGGATAAAAAAACAGACTGAGATGAAAAGAAAGATTATGAGATATATCAATAAACAAATGTTGTAAACAATGCAGAATAATCCCTAAAGACGAAGAAAGTGGTTAGTAGAGACAACTGGCAGATTTATATTTCAATGCACAACTTTGTTTGAAACAATCTTCAAGAAACGAAAAGAGAGCACCCACCAGCTATAGATTAGATATTATAATTTCTGCTCTTTTACAAACATGGATTTGGTATTAAATAACCCACGAAGGTCTATATGCCATAAAAAAAAGACTAACCAAAAGAGCGAAAGTCCCGCTACTATGATGGAGGCACTCGTGTTATAATGATTATCACTGGAGGAAATGGACACGACTACCAAAGTTTAAATCTGACACAAGGCTATTTATATTCCATAATAATCTAATATCCTTGAGAAATTTATGAATCCAGCTATTCTCTCTTGAGCTATGGGTAAATCGTAGGGCAGGCTGGACTCTTTAACTTTGGTATATCTGATGGTCTAGGAGAAAAAAGAAACTAAGAATTGTATCCAATTGAGCTCTGTTTACAAATTGACGGAGAGTTAAATATTGCCTAGGTACATCAACGTAAGTAGGAAAAATACGAAGACGAGCAAGTTCAATGTTTTAAAAATGGATAATCTACAGATGTATTGGTTCCTTGGTTCGGTTTCTTTGTTTTAATGGCATGTCAAAAGAACAAAGAGCATAATACAGAACATTGATTGTATTTGATTGAGAACTAAACTATGAGACCAACTCTAACAGGGGCAGATTCAGCTGTAGGCCCAAGCCAGATAGGAAAATTAGGTCCACTAGATTCAAATTACTCATGAAGTATTTTTGATCAACTTGGACACGGCAAAACATGTTCGATAGAGCCTTCCATTAAAAAAAGTCAACAATTCGCATAGTGTTGACCCTTTCAAAATCCTTAGTACAGACCATTTAATTCCACTGACTTCACTCTTTGCTCAGCTTCGTCTGCAGGGCTCGTTTTATTTATGTTAGCCTGTGAGCAAATAGTTATACCTAGAGCTCATCTCTGATTTTGCAACCATCATTGCAATATTGTCTTGAGAACTGTTAAAGAGGGCTCATATCTTGGAAACATACACTAGAAATAAGTTAACATGGACGTTGTTTGATATCTGTTGAGACAATACCGATAAATTCAACTGTTTTCTGGTTACAACTGGAGAACAAGCAGAGTTCAATCGTAGTTGAGGATGATTTATGATCTGAGTCTAGAGGCACTTTCCAAAGGGTGAATTCTTATGAAGACCATGCGAAATTTTGCGCTGTTCTTGTCCACGTATTCTAATACAGAAAAGTCTTCACTAAAAAATGACTTGGTGTAGCACCCTGCTTATGGTAGAAAGATAAGATAATTACTGAGACATGACGTGCCACTGTAAAGGGGAATACAATCGGGACAAGATATATTTTGCCTCTACTCTCCAGTACACAGAGGTAAGTAAGTTGGCGATCATTGTCGAATGCGACCAGACGGCACCCTTTTCAATAGCTACTACACCGAGGTGTAGGGGAGGGCGGTACTCCTTTCCCTGAATTGCTCCACTTTACACTCGATACGCTATATTGCTGAGTGTTAAGCAAGGAGGTTTCAAGTACCATTTTGAAAGTCTTTGGTATGACGCGACCTGCAATTGAACCCAGGTCTCCCGGATCATTGGTGAACACTCTACCCACTGGGCCAATGAGCCGGTGCTAGTCTCTCGGTTAATATCGATATTTTCGAAAGCCATGGGAAGCAGCATGGTGGACGTAAAGACAAGCGAATAAACCCTCTGACGGCTCAACGCAATGCCAAACAGGTTCTGGGCGTATGAATCCTACGGTTTAACGACCATCTATAAGAGTGGCTTCTGAAGATGAGAATAAAAACAGCCATCGAAAGATTACTATGATGACCCCTTCTAACCACTATTTATATTGGCCTCAGGAAATCAGCCTTCAGATGGTACCGATCTATGGCTTAAAAGAAGAGAATTTGATGATATTCTTTTTTAAATTTGAACTGTCAAAAATATTTAATCTTTAAAAACAGCCATATCTAAAAGAACTTTAAGCTGCTTTCTTAATCATTGTGAGATACAGATGAGTAACGACCAATAACTGTTTCCCAAGCCATTAGCAATTATTTGCTCGTTTTATTCAGCATCATCATCAAGTATCACTGCTAGCACGGATCCCCCCTCTCTCTCTCCATCCATCCCTATCATCAGTCGCTCCTGGCAGGTCTTCCGAACTATATCCTGTGTCCTCACAGAGCTGATGTAAATAAGTTTATGTTAGTTAGCCCACATTGGTACGTCTATGTGTTGGGGTCTGCAGGAGAACATCAATTATGAGTTGGTCATTGCTTCGCCTGCAGTGTCCCACATGTCTTGTCCGTCTTATTAGGATGGCTTTAGTGATGGGAGGTAAGTGGCCATACAGCTGATGTTTCGGTGGGTGACAAAAAACATAATCCATAGTAAATAAAAAACTATTTTTATAATAATACAACTGATTGATAAATTCTGACGCCATATCAACCTCTTTGCGTTTATTTTATTTGGTTTGGTCTAATGGCATACCAAACATTGTAGGGTATTTAATGCCAAATCATCTTTATACATATATATTAAATATATATGATTTGTAAACTCATTTGCAGAAGTGTTTCGGCTTGGTCAGGTGTATTTGCCAGTATCGCTATGTCATCGGCGTAGTCGGCGTCGGTAATTGTTGTTGCGGGGTATCTTCTGCTTCTTTTCTTCGTCAGTTCGAAGCCATTCTCTTTGATTTTGTCAAGGCCTCCATGTTAATGCACATAAAACGGAATATATGTGCTATAACCAAACGGGGGACAACTCCACTCTAGAAGGAACCCCTCTTAAACTAGTAGACAAATTCACGTACCTAGGAAGCAGCGTCGAATCAACCGAAAAGGACATCGAAACGAGGTTAACGAAAGCATGGACAGCTATCAATAGGCTATCGACTATATGGAAATCAGACCTAACCGATAAAATGAAACGCAGTTTCTTCCAGGCAGCGGTCACATCGATACTGCTATATGGATGCACTACATGGACGCTAACAAAACGGCTGGAGAAGAAACTAGATGGCAATTACACAAGAATGCTGCGTGCAATCCTCAACAAGTCCTGGCGGCAACACCCAACAAGACACCAACTGTACGGCCACCTGCCCCCTATCACGAAAACTATTCAAGTTAGGCGAACCAGACATGCAGGACATTGCTGGAGAAGCAGAGATGAACTCATAAGAGATGTACTCTTATGGATCCCCACACACGGCCGCGCAAAAGCAGGACGACCAGCACGAACGTACATTCAGCAGCTATGTGAGGATACAGGTTGTTGTCCTGAAGACCTACCTAGGGCGATGAACGCTAGGGAGGAGTGGCGAGAGAGGGTCAGGGATATCCGTGCTGCCAGCACGATATGATGATGAAACTCATTTATGATAATGTTTTTAAACGAGCATAAAATCATTATTATGCAAAGCTAAATAGTTCCAAGTAATACTATGTCCCTCTGACAATCCAATTAAACATGTAATTTGTTTACACACACTTAAATGATCAAAGAGTTCTATTTCTAACAATTCAATTTAGCATAAATCATTTGTTTGTCCTCAGTTTAAATGTCAATCAATTTTTTTAACCCAAAGATAGGACCCTATCAGGTGCTACTATTCGAGCAAGAGTGAACCTGTGATCGATGGCAATAAACGGGGGCATAGAATTCCCCAAAGCTCCATCATTACAGATGCCACATAATCAGATTGCTAAATGGCAGATCCAGTACACTCGTTAGGGGGTTCTTACCCTTGTGCGGAGATGCAGTCGGTGTATTCTACACTCCCATCCGACTGAGCTATCTTGTCTTGGCTATAATAATTAACAGCATCCTCTAGTGAAGCTCCACTTTTAGAGCTCTGGAGAGTGTGAAGTATCCCTCTTCTAACCATAAACCCGGGTCCATTCTGACCTGTAATTTTTGTACCTGTTTGAGGGCCCCTTCCATAGGTCAGATAGAACTGTTTGTGATAATGTTTAAATCGATTTTTAAGAACAACATCACCTAGGCTCCTAAAAAATTGCTATTCAAACTAAATGCTGAATGTTTTCCTGTTTGAAATAACCGGAAATATTAATTTTTTGTATTATATATAATCGGAGACCATTCTAGTTAAACTGACATCCGTATGACGTAAAATCAAATAGGTAAGCAAGCAAAGAAACATCAATCTATTTAAAGTCTTACTGATAACCTCCCTTGGCTTTATTTATATCATCATCATCATCAACAACATCAAGGCGTGCTCCAAACACAGAATCCTTTTACTCACTCTCGTAATCCGTACCTATCAGTCATTGATCTTGGTAAGTTCTCTAGACACTAAGAGTCTGCAGAGAGCTGATGCATGTTACGTTTTGTTGGTTGCCCTAAATTAGTGTGTCCATATGTAGAAACGCATAAGAGAACGAGTTAATTCTTACTTCACCAACCGTACCTCGCATGTCTTGCTCGCCTTTCTTAGATGTTTTTTTGAGATTGGAGGTAAATGGCTGTAGAGCTGCTTTTGTCAATGGCGCTACTTTCAGGATTTCTTCAAGACAACACGCAGCATTCTTGTGTAATTTCCCAACAGCTTTCTCTCTAAACACTTCGTTAGAGTCTAAGAGGTGCAATTATACAATAGTATTAACAGGGCAACATCTTTGGGAAAAGCGTTTTATTTCATCAGAGAGATCAGATCTCTATATGATCGGTTTCCTATCAATAACAGTGCACGCTTTTCTAAAACGTATTCTGACATTGCTTTAAATTGACGAGATACTGCTACCGGGGTAAACTGATCAACTAATTTAATGGGCTTGCTGTTTAATTATATAACACCTTCTTGAATATACCATCTGTTAATCGCTGACTGTGTATTGATATAGCTTTCTTGGCTGACATAATGATAAACATCGATATATAGACAGAACCCACTATATATTCTTCAAATTCATCATCAAACCAACGGCAATTTAATTGGGAGTATCATCGCAAGTGAATGATTACTGTCAGAAAAAAAACTATCAAGCCACTTTTATATTATTCCTTCTTCGAGAGAAATAACAGTCACAGAGTTCAAACAAAATTATCTATGAGGTTTTCGTTAAAGGAGTTCGAAATTATACCATTAGATCATCTTATCGATTACCCAGTCGACTGCGGTTGTAGAATACACCACATGCACATCTTTTGAGAGGTAAGACCCCTACTCAACGAATGTCCTTGATGTGATACTAAATAATCTGAAGGTGATATTCCAGTAATGCTGGAGCTTTGGGGAAAGCGAAGTACTCCTTCATTGACATCGTTCCTAGGTCCACTCTGGCCCGAAGTGGTAGCACCTGAAAGGGTCCTATTCATGGGTCGAACAGAACTAAACAGTGTACTTATGCTAAACTGAATTATTTAAATAGAACTGTTTTGACATTTAACTCTGTGTAAACAAAAACTATACTTATATTAAACTGAATTTTTTGAATTAGAACTATTTGACTAAACTTAACTTGAAATAGAAATATTTTTGACAATTAAACTGTGTATTTATGCTAAACTCAGTTGTTTGAAATAGAACTGTTTATTTGTATGGATTTAGCATTAAATAACCTGCAAAGGCTGGTATGCGATAAAACCCAAACACATTATCAAATATATTGTATAATGCGTTCTTAGTTCGTGTTTTGTTTGGAGTATATTTAACACGTCCAGGTTCAAAGAACGTTACTTAGTGTATAAGTCACTCTACCAGTTGAGCAACAAATGTTGTAACGCCCCCCCAATTGAATTGTTTACCGTGACTTCATTTTGTCCTCCGCACACTGCTATCTCGAATAAAAGTTTTCCTATGATGTTATTTAGTGAGAAAAGTATCCCCTGTGTTCTGTTTTTAACCTAAATCAATCACCATTAGAAAGGTTTAACTAAGCCAATTTATTTTGTTGCGTTCGAACAAGTCAATATAATCTGTAAAATAAAAGAAAAAATTACACATTATCATAGGTTTTCTTTAGTTTAATAAAATTTGGAAAATTTTATGGGCATACTTTTTCTATTTTTTCTTAAAAAGTAATTACAACATTCGTATTTGACCAATTTCACTTGTTTTTTTTGGGTTTTTTTTGTTAATTTAACACCATGTCAACCCCAAATGGGTTATTTAATGCTGAAATTTTATACGAATAATTTACACATAGTTAAAGACTTTTCAAACAGATAAATATTGATAGAATCTCAAGAAGCACAACCACTCCCGGTCCGAGGACCTGTGAATAATGGCAATGAAGAAGTGACTCCATACTCTTGAGAGCTCTAGAACTAGTGCTGTGCCATCGGTTGCTGTCTTAATATCAGGACATCTTTTTAGAGAGTCAAGAGGTTTTACCCTCTTCGTGGGATGCCGTCGGCATATTATGAGGCACAATTCAATGACTCGAAATGTCGTGAAGGTCAGATGTCACCGAGGCCATGAAGGTGACGAACCACACTGGACTGTGAGATACCGAGCTCACCAGATACTCTATGTGCTACTTGTCGGATTTAACTCTTTGGTTAGGAGCACGGCTACCGAATACTCAGTTTTAAGTCCTTTGCCTGGTTCTTGCTGCACGTGCGTAATTTCTACAACATCTATTCGATTCTTAAGAATGTACGTAAAAATCCAGGATAGATTTAAAAAATATCCGAGAACGCCCATCTCTACGCCATAGGTGAAGGTGAAGTTGAAGTTAAAGGTGAAGTTGAAGTTAAAGGTGAAGGTGAAGTTGAAGTTAAAGTTAAAGGTGAAGGTGAAGGTGAAGTTAAAGGTAAAGGTGAAGTTAATCACGTACCGTGATTAACTTCACCTTCACCTTTCACACAAGAATTATTTTCGCTTGCTTCCAAGGCGTTCTGACTCGATTCGAAATGTAAGGCATAAGTTCCCAAATTAGTCTACATTACACTTTCAAATGTGCGGATCGAAGCAATGCACAATCGTGTCAGCGCACCAACTACCACCATACGACCAACCACGATTTAAACTGCTTCAATCACGTGATATACGCGCTGCAGACTAGTACGTACTAGCAAAATAATGCAAAGCAATTGACTCACCCCAGTAAGTCATACCGACAAGGGTGTCAAATCCAGCTGTCGGTGCTGGAAAACCAGTCGGACAAACTGTCATTAATCTCTGCCATTGGTTTTATCGTGATTTATGTCTTTTACGAGAGTAGTTTGATCATCCCATTGTAACCGTGTTCTTCATTATCTGCCTCTTTTTTTTATTATTCAAAAAATCGCGTGATGGTTAAAGAAACAGTAGGTTTTGCTCTCCGCTCGGCCATAAACACGGCAAGCATTATTATCCCGGCAAATCTTGTAGGACAAGAGGGATTGCAAATGAAAAGGTCTTTATTGAATATTGATAATGAAACAAAAGCCTGTGATCAATTTCCTTGTTTGCTAACGTCCTCTTTGTTGCACAGTAAATAATTGCTTCTAGCTTTTTCGGAACAAGCACTCTGAACCATTATAAATATTATATCTGAGCAACACAGATGGGCTCAGGCTAAAATAAATAGATAAAAAGATATCAGCAAACTGAGATTAGATATATATCAACACACTAAAATAGCCACTCTGTTGATGGGGCTTAGAGCGTTCGCCAATGGCCCGGGAGACCGGGGTTCAATCCCAGGTTGAATCATACCAAAGACTAAAAAAATGGTATTGATACGTATCAGGGGTAAAGTGGAGCAAACCAGACAAAGCAGTTGCCCGATTCCCTACACCTCGGTGTCGTAGCTATTGAAAAGAGAATCTTCGGGTCGCCTCCGACTTCGATCACTGACTTTACTTACATCTCCTGCTGAAGGATAAGGCCCACCTCCAAAAGATAAGTCATGAGAGTAACACTAAACTTCAGCTAGGAGTAAGGTTTCAGTCCTGGAGATCTAGGGAGAGTGAAGTACCGCTTCATTTCCATTCCTCCAAGGTCTACTCTGACCCGGAGAGGTAATAACACTCTGAGTTATATAGATCTGCTTGCAAATGATATGAATTCAACTGGAACGCTTCATATATAACCGTGTGCAAAAAACAAACACTCTTAAGAAAAGACAGAAAAAATGTAAATACATTAGTATAATAGACGTGATTTCCTACCTTCTCCGAATAAAATAACCCTAGAAAGGTTGACATGACGTTAAAACCAACCAATCAATCAATCAATCTGACATTGAGATAGATAGATAGATAGATAGATAGATAGATAGATAAGGAAAGATTGCAGCTAATGTCTAATTTAAGCTACGCTTGTTTTAAAGCGTTTTATGCGGTATATTTAGTATGCTACCGTAGTAGATCGTTAGTAAGGAGTTGGAATCCAACTGGGTGTCCTATACTCCTGTCTCGTGCTGAAGTAAGGTAAGTTTTTAAAAAAAACGAGATGCATACTTAGATAAGAAAAATTAGATAGACCCAAATAGGTTTAAATTAATTTCATTATATAAATGTATGTGTGTAAGAGAGAGAGAGAGAGAGAGAGAAAGCGGTAGAGAGAGAGAGTCTGTGTGTGGAGGGGTACATATTACTATGCTTTCCATTTTGTTCTTCCATCATCTGCGCTAACTCCCGTGATTTTCACTCCACTTCCACGATTGGAAGTGTAACCTCGGACATTCATGTCTTTGCTGTTACCATCTCTCTTTTCTCGTTATATTTCGTTCTTTTTCCTTTTCTTTTACTGGCACGCTTCTCGTCTCCTCTTGCTTTTCCTCGTACTTCCTTCTCTCTAATTGCTATTAGCTACCGCCGCCTTCACTATATACTATCTCACTCTTTTTTCGCTGAACGCATCTCCCAATGTCTTATTAACTGATTTTGTCTTCCTGTGGACTTCTTGAGTTCTGGACACTGATAGATATGTCGTGAAAACAGTTTCACTGAAATCTCCGTTTGATTCCTTATTTTCATTCAACTTATATTCACATAAACTTCTATGCTCACACACATGAGCACATACACATACATACTTCAATATATCGCCTGCAAACTTTAACCAATTTTGTATTTACACGTCACAAGAACAGTGTACATCTCATCATATTGGTGTGTTACTGCGCATGTGTAGACGCTTTGCATTTGACGTCTGCATAGCAATACATTCAGTATTTTTGCCACTGTCCAAAAAGGTGAGTCCTTTTTTTTTGAGTATCTTTGAAAATCTTTTATATCTTTGTCTTCTGGCTCTTTCTCCGGAAATCTGGTATATGTTCTTTGGTCAGTCTTTCAAATCTTTCATTTAAAATACGTCTTGATCTTTATTCTCATGAAAACGGGGATATATATTTAGAGAATAAATTTATGTAAGTTTAGAGGAGAAACGGGAAGCAATATGGCGTAGAGATGGGCGTTCACGGATATTTTTTTAATCTTCCTTGATTTTTACGTACATTCATAAGAATTGAACAGATGTTGAAAAGTGGGAAAGTTATATCAGGATAATTGTCTGTCTTTAAGGTAATTGAACAGTTTTTAATATTTTCTTCTAAAGTTGATAAATCTGTCTTCTGTGAATAAGAAACTCATCTTCTGTATACAGGTAGCTATATATAATTTTATTGCTTATGTTCTATCTTTAGATGTATGTATGTATGTATGTATGTATGTATGTTTGTGTATATGTGTATGGTTAAATTATTTCGGGGAACGTTGATTTTTAAACATTTGTTTTAAAAAAATTCGATGACGCAAATGTCTTAAATCGATACAAAAAAATCCCTATATTTATGCGTTAAAACAACTGAACATATTTTTAAAACATCACAATTCAAAATATTTTAATGTAAAAGCTTTATCAAAGGTGCGTCATTTGTAAGAGGTTTATTAGGTTAATATCAAATGTCTTCCGTGAAATATAATTTAACATTAAAACTCTGTTGGGGAATACAGTTATCATTTCTTAAAATGCTAGACCTTATCCGTAATTTTGATAATTAAAGTAAAATATGAATTTAATTTATGTATTCACCGTACGATTTTCTAGAATTCTCATTGTTAAGCTATATAGAAGAACGTGAATTGATAAAAGCAAGGTTGTTCTTTTTTTTTATTTGTATTTCTGTAGTTTTGATGTGGATGTTTTTTTGTTGTTTTTTTTTGTTTTTTGTTGTTGTTTTTTTTACCTGACGAAGGGTATCGAATGATCTAGTTCTTTCAATATTTATTCCATTCTTACATCTGTTTTCATTTTATATGGGGTTTATTCAGTCATAAATTGCCTCTGTCTCTTGTTTTGTTTGTCTTCTTATCAATCGGCTGAAAAGAAATAAAATATATACTTTTTACAAAGGATTGAAGATTGAATGTATTCAAATAGAATGGTATTTAAATTTCTGTTCTCGAAAAAATTTGTTCTAAAAAAAAATAAAAGAAAGCAAACCGAGAAAAATATTAAAAAGAAAATTAAATCTTTTGTCTTAATGCAAAAAAAAAACATATTCAAAAGACAAAACATTTAATTTTTCTTTTGAATATTTTTCTTGATTTTTAATCTGAGTTTTATTCCATCTTGTCAAATCAAGACGACCTTCGATTTGTATCCAACAATACTTTTGCATTCATTTTAGACATTTATTTGTTTATTGGTACTTTAATATTCATATTTGTTCGTCATGTCTCTCTGACTATGCCCTTCCCATTCTCCCTCTCTCTCTCTATATATATATATATATATCTTCCTCCTTTCTCTATTCCTCTTTTCTATCCCCCTCTCAATGTCTTTAGTATAGTTTTCTTTTTTATACGGCCATTATTACGTATACGTAAGACCTGATCAAGTCTCTCTCACTGACAATCCTCTCATACAATTCTATATATGTTTGTATAACGAGTCGTTTACATGTGTGCGTATACGTCACCATTTTCTTCAGTAACTTTCTTTCTATGAATTTTATTTCCCATAGGTTTGAAATGATAAGTGCATCCGTATTACTTTTTTAAGTATTTATTTAGGTCACTCTCATTGAAGACAAACCTGTTAGTCTTGCGCACAATAGCAAAATAACTTAGTTGGCTTAAAAAAAAGAGTTGAAACCAAGAGTAAGAACCTAAAATAGAAAATTGCATAAGAAGAAGGGAGGGAACTTTAGATAAGGACGAGATACACACAGATAATGACATATTCATACGCCTGTGCGTGTTGGGTTCATTTCTCTTTTGCTTGGCAACTCAGTATTTTTGGATACTTCAGGTACGGTGGTTATTTTAACTAATAAAATAAACACCGTTTTGTTGTGTTTTTTTTTTCTAAGTCAAAATAAATTTTCAAGGAGAGGTTAGAAAAAACTACTGACAACGGAGATAATTTTGGGTGTTTCCTAGTTTGAAATTACATGCAATCTCAACTAATTATTTGCGCAATGGCCGCGTTAGCATTCTTTCTGAGGAGAATCAAGAAACGCCAACGTAATTTATGCGTTTAAATAGTTTCAGCAAAAAATATGATTACTCATTGTTGTTGTTGTTGATGATATTATTATTATTATTATTATTATTATTATTATTATTATTATTATTATTATTATCTATTTATTTATTTATTTATTTATTCATTTAGAAAATAAAATCCAAAGCTTTCCATTAGTAGTAATGTTAATAGAATTATCATCTTTATTTTCAAAAGTGAATTGATGAAGATGACCCTTAATACAAATATGTTTGTCGCTTAACAATGCTTTGATATTCGATGGACAGAAAAATAAAAATATTCTACTGCCTTAAATAAGAAAATGAAAATGGAAAACATTTTATTGGTCTCTTAATATTTTTCGTTATTTTTTATTTATTATCAATTAAAATTTATGAACATGTATACTAATTTAATAGATATTACGCCAACCCTTTCTTATTGATACGTACAAACGCACACTCACACACATGCACACATATATACACGCGCACACACACACAAATATATATACAGTTATAGTTATGAATTGAAATTTATGATATTGATGTCTGTAAAATTAATAAAATGTATACACGTGTGTGTGTGTGTGTGTGTGTGTGTGTGTGTGTGTGTGTGTGTGTGTGTGTGTGTGTGAGAGAGAGAGAGAGAGAGAGAGAGAGAGAGAGAGAGTAACGCCTGTTTAATTTTTTCGATAGATCTTCATATTTCGGGGCGTTGTAGTGATTATAAAAGAACAACAATCAATTATTTTGGATGCGAAAAGTTGATTCCTCTGGTCTGAAATTATATATATATATATATATATATATATAGATATATATATATATATATATATATTATTTTCCCAAATACAAACTCTTGTTACCTGTAATTCTACAATTATTTGAAACTCTATAGCATTGAAGAAAAAACATTAGAAAAGTATTATATATATATATATATATGTGTGTGTGTGTGTGTGTGTGTGTGTGTGTGTGTGTGTGTGTGTGTGTGTGTGTGTGTGTGTGTGTGTGTGTGTGTGACTGTCAATATAAATGTGTATGAATACATAAAATGTTTACAATATATTTAGACATAGCAGAAAATAAAGAACTTGAACTCACCATCTGTTTATACAAACCAAAGTACTTACTATTTACACGTCCGCAAATGATATTCGTATTGTTTGTGCACGGCATGAACTTTTCAAACTGTTAAGAATTTTTCTCTCCCCAGGGATGAAACATTGTTCTATAATTCTAACAACGCCTGGATTCATTAGAAATACTTTTGAATTTTTGGTGGTCCCCAAAAGACTTTCTGAAACAAGCTTTACCGACATATTTATCAAGTAATATACATTACTTTACACAAACTTACTCGGCCTACTCATCTCGTATATCTTTCTTTCTTTTCCCAGAATGCTTCAGTCCGGAAGTAGGCGCATTGGTGTTTTATTTTTAATAAAGTGTTTTTCAGCATGACGAATTCTAAAATCGATTCAATTCTCTCATCAGAAATGATTGTTACTGTCGGTGGAAATATAAAATAAAACAACGATTTTTGGTGTAGATGTATTTTATCTTCGTATTGTGTAACTTTTTCTAGAAATGAATACGTTTTGTTGCAGCTTACTCTGATGGCGCCAAATTCAAAATGGAGAAAATGCTATTCGCCTATGGCTGATTTGGTAACGGTTAAAAAGACTGTTTTAAAGCATTAGTTGCTACAGTTGTTTTTGTTGATAATAAAATGTATGCTTGCTTTAAAATAACTTCGTTGACAAAACGATAAAGATAAAGCAATGAAAGAAAAATAATAGAAAGAGAGAGAGAGGAAAGATAAATTATATCATATGCATAAATATATGTATATGTTTTTTTTTCTCATACCGGAAGTTGGTTCAAATAAATGAAAATACGAAAAAGATTTTTGGACACGAAAAAATGAAAATATGATGCCACAACTATAGAAAATGAAATAAAATAAATAAAAAAATTTAAAAAATCAGTGTAAAAAGTTTTTTGGAATGGGGTGACTATAACAAAATTATTTCAGACTAAATAGTTATAATATTCTTGTGCGAAACTAAGGCTTCGGAGAAAAAATACCAGTGGGATTGGGATAAACGATTGCAAGGAATAACACAAAAAAATCAATAATAATAAAATTATTGTCCTAATTAAAAAATAATAATCAATAAACTTCACCAATAACATCTATTCAGAAAGCAGTCGACTGACAAAACATTTTTCTGATACAATAAGAGTTGAAGACTGTCAGCTCAGCTATGAAGAAACTATAGACTACGCATGATAGTGAGGCTCCTGTTCTGAAACTCTGAAGCCTGTGAAGTCACTCTTTTGTAGCCATTACCTTCAAGTACACTGAACTAGACTTGTCCCATATATAGATATGTATGAGATGTAAATGAAATGTTTAAAATGATTTTGAATTATATTTATCCATCGGCTCCCAAAACATTAAAATTGAAAGTAAGTCTTAAGTGTTTACCTGTTTGAAATGAATGTGAAGATACATTTTATGCTCTGTATATAATTAGAGACCATAGTTGTTGAACGAATTTCGGCATAAAATTATCCAGCAAGTGTCGATATACTATTAGATCAATCAAGCACACAATGACAAAGAATGGCATTCTGGCTCTTACCGATTGTTTCTGTACCTAACATTATAGGAACGCTTGGCAGTATCTGGTTGAATTAAGAAACCAAGGAAGAAGTGAGACCATACAGACGACAGCATTATTTGAATTGGCTAGAAAACTAAGAAAAGCGCACGATCACTGGGGAAACCTGCTGCCACTTGATCTCGAACAAGAATCATTTGACACTAAAACTGTAAACCTTCAATGAATAAATAATAATAATAATAATGATAATAATAAGCAAAAGAAGAAGAAGAAGAAGAAGAAGAAGAAGAAGAAGAAGAAGAAGAAGAAGAAGAAGAAGAATACACAAACCAGAATCCATCTTAGAGAATTAGACGCATAAAATCCTTTGGGATTTTGATATACAAACGGATCACCTGATCCCAACCAGGCGACCAGACCTAGTAACAATTAATAAAACAAAAAAAATGAACATTCTGCATAGTGGATTTTGCCTTTCCATCAGACCTCAGAGTGAAAATCAAAGTAAGTACTTAGTACTTAGACCTGGCTCGAGAATTGAGAAAGATTTGAAACGTTATAGTGACGGTGATACCATTTGAACGTTCCACAAAAGCTTTGAAAAGAAATCTTGAAGAGTTGGAACTGAAAACGAATAGAGACAATCCAGCCCACAGCATAGTTAAGATCGGCTAGAATACTCAGATGAGTCCTGGAGACCTAAGGAGACTTGTTACTCGCATTCCAGTGAAATATCACCAACTGACACTGGAGAGAACTTACAAAGATGGAAATAATAACAATAATTATCAAGAGAACTGAAAAAGCCGTGGATATCAGGAAGATAATAATCCCAATTGTACTTTGTGCGCTTGGGAAGGTCCTACAGGGCTTAGTAAGAAGAAAATGAAAGAATCGGAAATCAGAGAGAGAGAGAGAGAGAGACCCAGACGACATACAGGCTACAGCTTTGTTGAAATCTAGTTGAATACACATAAGAGTCCCGAAAACCAAGGGAGACTAGCAGTCACTGAGACTTCAGTAAAGGACCACAAGTTGAAACTAGTGGAAAAGAAGTGAAATAATGATCAACGAGAAAAAGAAAACCTGCTAAGTTGTGGACTTTGCTGTCCCGGCTGACTACAGAAAAAATTGAAAGAAAAAGAAAAGAAAGATAAGTACCTCGACTTTGCCTGAGAACTGAAAAACTGTGGAACATGATAGTGACAGTGATACCAATTATGATTGGTGCTCTTGGTACAGTCACGAAAGGACTGATACAGGGACTTGAGGACTTGGATATAAGAGGACGAGTGGAAACCATCCAAACTACAGCATTAGTAAGATCGGTCAAAATACAAAGGAGAGTCCTGGAGATTTGAGGAGCATGCTGTCTCAAATCTCCAGTGAGAAACCATCGGCTAACGCTGGTATTGAAAACTTGAAAAGAAGAAGAAGAAGAAGAAGAAGAAGAAGAAGAAGAAGAAGAAGAAGAAGAAGACCACATATGCTAGCGTATATGTCGGGTTTTGAAGAGATAAGTTTTTAGACCAAACCCTGGGGTCAACCTTTATATGGGCGATTAGGTGGTAGATGCAAAAATCTAACATAATTGGAACGAGTAGCAGTAACTCTTGACTACTAAAAGGAATTCCATAAATTCATAATTACAAAGGGAAGAAACCAAAGATTCCTAAAATCGACTCATACATGGGTATATATGGCACTTTAGACATCCATGTTATTCTTTTATTCTATTAACGAGAGTATTGATAGACTGATTGATTTTATCGATATATCAACCGATAAGAGGTTAAATGAATCGCCTTCATTTTACATCCATATTTACATTTTTATAGTTGCTTCGTAAGATGAATTTTATTATCAAATGCGAAAAATATTTTAAACAACTCTATTTAACCAATAGATGGAACCCTAACACCTTCTGCGGGTGTCCTCGAGGTGTAATAGTTAAAGCGCAGTACTGCAGAATCGTAGTAAGCGAGTTCGAACTCCAGTTGCACTATTACATTCACTTTCGGACAAATGCCCTTGGGAAAGGTTTAAACCCCCTTATCCTCCCAGCTATGGGCTGAATAGCATCACTACTGTTTTTCTAGAAGGATGGTTTTGGCATGAATTAACCAACAAAGTTGATATGCCATTAAACAAAGAAACCGAAAAACCCAGCACCTACCACTCTGGATGGACTTGGATGTGATGTCGAAAAACGGCTACTCTACACTCTGCAGATCTTCAAAACCAGAGCCTTACCATCAGAGAGAGGTCCCCGGCGGACTTTCTCGAAATCTATGTATGGCACTAGACCTTGTTGTCTAGTTCAAGCCATAACCCGGCATACGTGCCCGGACCCACATTTGGGTTCGTGAAACTGCTTTCCTCATCAGGCTTACATTGCACCAAATGAGCCGATGAGCAACATAGACCAGCAGGGTTCGAGTCTCGGCTTGTTCTCGACCTTCCCCTCTTCTTTATCCACACTTTAATCGGCTTTCGGGCTTTTGACCATGTGTCAAGTCGTGTCTGGTGGGAGGCAGCGACAAATAAACAGAGCCTTACCATCAGATGCAATTTAGAACGATACACAAAACACCCCCTTTTGGGGAGGTCTTACTCCTTTGCAGAGCAATCGATAGGGGGAAAAAGACTCTTCAAAAATATAAATGAACTTACAATGAACGTGATTCCCGAAGATCTAGGCATAAAATAACCCTTGCAGGGTCAACATGCCGTTTAAATAATCAGTCTGTCATAGAATCAATTAGAATACCGTGGCTAATTCTAGACTATTGATGAGACTTGGTGTCGCTTCATCTCCAGTAAAAACCAATAGTCACCACTGATGTTAAAAACAAACAAAAGAAAACTCATTTATAATATCTCATTACTGAAATAAATGGGTAAATAAGGTGGGAAAATCATATATTAGGTGATACAATAGTTGATCTTTCGGTCAATGTAGACACAAGAAACAATTCTGAAGATTATGGACTAACACTGCATCAATAAGTTCTAAAAAAATAACAAAAACATTTCCATTTTGGGTAAATTGTCTCTTGGTAAATAAAAAAGTGATGAATCGATCATTTGATTGATCGAATAAAATAGGAAGACATGCATCAAAGAGACGAAAAAAAAAAAAAAAAAAAAAAGAAAAGAAATGAAAAAGGAAAGCGACTCCCATGATAACAAAATCCTCATTATAAAAATACTAGAAGAGTGTTTATTCAATTCTCCTATGAATACATAAATGTTTCACGCCTGCTTATAAAAGCCTCGACCGGTCTAAAATAAAATGCGGACCCGAAAAACAACGGTGTCTCTTTGTAGTGGGACGACTCTGGATTAAGTGATTGATTGATTGTTTGATTTTCATGGCAAGTCAAATCGTCTCGGGTTATTTTCTGCTGATATGTTAAAAAAAGAGAGTTCATATTTATATTCTGTGTACTTGTTTCTAAATATATATTTTTATTTTTTTATTTTATTTTTTTTTTTTTTGCATATAATTATATATCAAGTATTCCTCTCCAATACAAATAATTTGGTGGACTACTCGGCTGAGGCTATAGAATACACCTACTGGATCTCAGAACAGGGGTAAGACTCCCCCGAGTGTCTTCGATACGACATTAACAATCTGATAGTGATGCTCCAGTAATGCTGGAGCTTTGGGGAATGCGGAGTACCTCTTCATTGCGATTGCTCCCAGGTCCACTCTGGCTCGGAGTGGTAGCACCTGATAGGTTTGTTTTGTTGTTATTTTAATGGCATATCAACCTTCTTGGGTTATTCAATGGGTTATTCAATTCTATCCTTTCAGAAGGACAGTATTGGTACTATTTAACTCATAGATGGGAGGATAAGGGGGTTCATACCTTTCTCAAGGGGATTTGTCTGAAAGTGAAAGTAATAGCGCGACTGGAGTTCGAACTCGTGTACTACAATTCTGCAGTTCAGCGCTTTAGCCATTACACCACGAGGAATGAGAGGGTCTTATTTACGGATTAAATAGAATCATTTGACATTTAAACTGTGTACTTTGACATTTAGAATGGAAATTTACTAAGCTTTTTGCTTAGATGTGGCACAAGGCCATATGAAAGGGGCACCCAATGAGACTCGAACTCACTCGTGTAAGTTTGCTGGTCGAGCTTGCTAACCATTACACCACCAGAGGCGACTTTGACATTTAGAATGAGTGTAAACAAATGACTTATGCTAAAGTGAATTGTTTTAAATTGAACTGTTTGATCATTTAACTATGTGTAAACAAATGAATGAATTGTTAGTGTTAAATAGCAATACATAAAAACATTTAACTGTGTGCAAACAAATGATTTATAGTCAATAGAATTATTCGTATTTGATAGAAATAAGTGAAACCATCTGTGGGCAAAAAAATGAGCTCAGGCTCGTTTTAAAATGTAATCTCCTAAATGTGTTCAGAAATCATCTATTTAATAGATATATATAAAAAGAATTTGGCATTAAATACTCTACAATTGTTGATGTGCCATAAAACCAAACTAAACCGAACCAAACAAATAATGTATAGTCTCACGTGTTCCTATCTAAAATTAATGAATATATGGTTGGTTGGTTTATTGGGTTTTATGGCATATCAACATTTGTAGGTTACTTAACGCCAAATCCATTTTTATACAAATTATCTGTTCTTTTTAAAACAATTCATTTTAGCATAAGTACACAGTTTAATAGTCAAAAACATTTCTATTTCAAACTATTCAAGCAGTTATATGTAACAATTCAGTTAAGTGTAAATACAGTTTTAATGTTGAAAAACAGTTCTATTTCAAATAATTCAGTTAAATGTAAGTACGGTTTAATTGTCAAAAACATTTCTATTTCAAGCTATTCAGTTTAATCAAACAATTCAGTTTAGCATTAGTATGCTGTTAGTTCTATTTAACCCATAGATAGGGTCCTATCAGGTGCTACCACTCCGGGCCAGAGTGGACCTGGGAGCAATGGCAATAAAGGGGTACTCCGCATTCCCCAAAGCTCCAGCATCACTGGAACCTCACCATCAGATTGTTTAATGTCATATATACAGGACACTCGTTGGGGGAGGGGTCTTACCCCTCTGCAGAAAAGCAGTCGGTGTATTCTACAGCCCCAGCCGACTGGGCAAAATGAATATATGTATTCAATTAATAATTTCTATAAGTCATTTGTTTGAGCATAGTTATATGCTTTATAGTCACTAATAATAAACTCGAGTAAACAATTAGAACTTCAAGTTATTATTCTTAATACAAATAATTTTACTGTTGTATGACGTCAAGAATTCCTATCAAATAAAAAAAAACAAACTTTGAAACAGATCTATTTGACTCATAGATGGGTAGTAGCCAGGACACACCTTCTGGGATGGAGGGGTCAAACCGCCCGAGAGGGGATTCAGTCAGAGTATTATAAGCCTCACCGACAGGGAGGTCAGATTAAGCTAAGGTAGGAGGATTATTTTTGATGCATCAAGAAAGGATCGAACTCTCAAGCAATCGTAATGGAAAAACATATCCTTTTACCTTAAGTTTATTTAACACAAGATTCTATCAAAAGGACAAGCAGTGAGGCTGGATCTGATATGCAAAAGCTCTTGTGAATAATATTCGAATCAGCACTTCATTTTATGCGTGACATTGAATTATTTGCAAATTTTAAAAATATTTAAATGCCGGCGGTGGAAATATATATCCTTACATAAAAAGCAGAAATAAGAACATTTAGCATTAATAAGCATTTACTTAGGTCACTTTTCACGCAAACAGAGCAACTACTGTGTATGTAATATGCCTTACATTCTTCTCTCTTCCGTTACGAAGCATAAACATTGAAAAACTTAACATTTGAGGGTCACGTGAAAATAAACAGATATGCACGCACCCACTTCGCACATTCATGCATACACACCATCAATAAGTTTATGCATTTCTGGAATTCTATTCGAGTTTGTTTTTTTTTTTTAAGAAAGCAAATTTTTTGAAGGGATAACATATAAGATAGATTTTAGAAATATATTAAAGCTTAACAACTAGATAAAAAAGAAGAGCTGTTTAATTAATTAATACTCTAGAGAGAGAGAATGAGAGAAAGTAATCTGGTGTCAGACACCAGATTATTTTCTCTCTCTCTCTCTCTCTCTCTCTCTCTCTCTCTCTCTCTCTCTCTCTCTTTCTCTCTCTCTCTTTATATATATATATATATATATAGTATTAGATAAAAAAGACAAAGAACTGAACCATTTTTTATTAATGCCACAAATCTTATTGAAACTCCTTTGGCTTTGACACACATTGGAGACGGTTATCTCCCTTGATTATCGTTGTGATAGTTACGTTTGTTATTGTAAAAAATCATAATTTTTCTAAAAAGAAAATTCTCAGAAATAGCTAGATATAGGAAATTTCTTAGAATTTTCTATTCCTTGATTTGATGTCCTCATTTGTGATTAGTTCTCTCCTAATGGCTTAAAACATTTGTCTGAGTTTGAAAAAGGTCAAATTATAGCATAGTACATGGCATACAACTATATTAGTTGTAGATGCAATGCTTTTCCTCTAGCGGCCATGAACTTTTTGATAATAATTTCCGGTTTTCTGATAATTTTGAAGGGAAACATCAAACAATTCAGTTTAGCATATATAGAGATTTTCTGTTTAAACACAGTTAAATATAAAAACTGTTCTATTTTAAACAACTCTGTTTAGCATAAGTACACTGTTTAGTTTTATTCACCCATAGATATGAACCTATCAGGAGCCACCACTCCGAGCTAGAGTGGACCTGGGAACGATGACAATAAAGGGGTACTCAGCATTCCCCAAAGCTCCATCATTACTGGAGCCTCACCATCAGATTGTTTAGTGTCATATCTAGGATGCTCGCTG
Source organism: Sepioteuthis lessoniana (assembly GCA_963585895.1). Taxonomy (NCBI): domain Eukaryota; kingdom Metazoa; phylum Mollusca; class Cephalopoda; order Myopsida; family Loliginidae; genus Sepioteuthis; species Sepioteuthis lessoniana. The sequence continues at coordinate 66,169,494 of OY757924.1, read as the reverse complement.
AAGGAGTCTTACCTCTCTGCAGAGATGTAGTCGGTATATTCTCCAGCCCCAGCCGACTAAGCCATCTTTGTTATAATATCACAACTGCTTCTGTACCCTTCGTCATATTCCGGGTGCAAGCTTGGGTATTGTGAAAAGGGTATCAATCTATCAAATCTCGGGAGAGGTTTTTAGAAATGCTTTATGATAGTATAGACGTGAAATTTGTAAATGTAAAGTAGGATATAATTTTTATATGGAGAGATACTTTTTAATTACTTTAATCAATTTAAATCGTTAAAGTCGGATAATCCTTACTGAAATCATGAAAAAAAGTTTATTTTAATATTTAGCCAAATTTTTCTAATTAGAAAAAATACCGAAGCTAATCTAAAATTGTGTGTCGATGATGACAATAAAATCATCTTCATCATCAAAGCACATCGATAACACTGATTTCTTAGAAACTCTTTTTCTCTCTCTTTCTCTCGCTCCCTTTCCTCTCTCTCTCTCTCTTTCTCTTTCTCTCTCTCTCTCTCTCTCTCTCTCTCTCTCTCACGGCGCGCGCGCGCCATTTGCTTCAGTCGGTTATCGTTGTTGCTAACTCCTCAAGACAGCACATTGTATCCGCACAGAGCGATTTAAAGCTTTTGCTCGTCGACCAATACAATAAGAGTCATAGAAGAGCCTCAGTTATGAGTTCTTTAATTTCTTACGTAGATGTTTTGTCAGATGGGAGGTAAGTGGCCGAAAACTGCTGTTTTGCTGGGAGCTACTTCCAGGATTTGTTAAAAAAAACAAGTTAAATGCGTGAGAGTTGCTATTTGTTTGAGACAACTTGGTTTAATTTAGTCCTGGTAATATGCGCCTAGCGAAGGCATGGACAGCTATTTGTAGGCTATTGATTATAAGGAAGTCTGATTTATCCGAAAAATTAGAATGAAATTTCTTCCAAGCAGTGGTTGTGTCAGTATTACTGCACAGATACACCACATGGACGGGAACAAAATGTATAGAGAAAAATCTTGGTGGGAACTGAACAAGAATGCTTCGAGCTATATTGAACAAATCCTGGAAGCAACACTCCACGAAGAAATAGCTGTACAGCCTTTTACCTCTTATCTCTAAAATCTTCTAAATAAGACGAACATACCGTGTGGGACACTGCTGGAGAAGCAAGAACGTTCTTCTATGGACCCCTACACATGGACGTGCCAGTGCTTGTCGACAAGCAAAAACTTACCTACAACAGCTCTGCGTAGATACAGGATGCAGTTTAGAGGACCTGCCAGGAGTGGTGGATGATAGGGACGAATAGAGAGAGAGAGTCAGGGAAATCTGTGTTAGCAGCGTGACTTGATGATGATGAGAGACAACTTTCTGTTTCATTTCAAGAATTCTGCTCCGAAATCGTCCTAGATTTTCAGTTTGTTGAGGTAAGCATTCTGACTTCACAACAGAGAATTTTGTTACTTTGCTGTTTTATTCAATTTTATTTTTATTTCCACGCTTTTCTTTATAATTTGAATATCCTAATCTCTCTGACACGTGCCTATTTATACCTTATAACCATTAAGAAGTCAAGTTATTTCCAGAAATGGCCCAACTCCGTATATTGGTAAATTTCTGAAAATATGGAATGGTGCCGTTGTTCGATACTTCTCGTTCGTAGTTACCATTACGGGAAGGTCATGAAATACATCTCAAGATGAGGCAAAATTCGCATGACATAAATCCATAGAAAATACCGTTCACATAAGTTGGGCACCTAGTGACGATCAAGGGGTGTCCTCGTGGTGTAATGGTTAAAGCGATGAACTGCGGAATCGTAGTACGCGAGTTCGTACTCCAGTTCACTTTCGGGCAAATACCCTTGTGAAAGGTATGAACCCCCTTATTCTCCCTCTAGCTATGGGTAAATAGTAGGACGGACTAGGTTCTTCAGCCTTGGTGAGGCAACTAGTCTAGGAGAAGGAAAACTCTGAATTCAAACTTGTTAAACCCCGCTTAAAAATTGACCTTGTGTCATATCCTGCCCGAGCGGAGGGATTGGTAAATAGTACCTAGTGACGATCAAGCTCATTACCGTATTAATGGTCTGTTTTGTGAGGTTGTATAAATTTACCTCACGCTTACATCTTTCATATCTACCGATCGATCGATCGATAGACATCTACTTAAAGTTACCTTTCTATCTATTTCAGTCTATTCATATCTTCCCTTCTAGTTATCATTTTCAATCTATTCATACCTCTGAATCGATCTCAATTTATATGTCCCTCTCTCTCTCTCTCTCTCTCTCTCTCTATATATATATATATATATATATATATGTGTGTGTGTGTGTGTTAAGTATACATATGTATATACATATATTGGGCACCTCGGATGATGTAATGGTTATCAAACGAATACTTACAAACTTTCACAAGTGAGTTCGAGTCTCATTCATACGGCCTTGTGCAACATCTGAGCAAAACGCTGAGTAAATCACTATATATATATAAATGGAAGTGTGCGTGCCCGTGTATGTATTCTTATCTTGCAAACTGGCAAGCTGTCTCTCTCCCCATATCTATTAATCTATCAATACGTCTATCTTTTAATTTATCTCTCGCTATATATATATATATATATATATATATATATATGTATACGGGTGTGTGTGTGTGTGTGTGTGTATATATACGCACACGAGTGAATACTTAGTTTGCAAACTAGCAAGGTAGCCGTCTGTCTGTACATATCTATCAATCTATCCATTTATCTATCAATAGACACAATCAGTTTGCCTGTCTATCTGTCTGTATCAATCAATTTGTCTATTTGGATGTGTTTTCCAAAGCGGATTGGCAAACGAGCTGTACTGTGACATCGAAGAAGTAATATCTATCTATCTATCTATCTATCTATCTATCTATTCCCAGCTATGGGTTAATTAGTACCACCACTGTTCTTCTAGGAAAATGGATTTGGCATTAAATAACCAACAAAGGTTGATATGCCATTAAACAAAGAAATCAAACCTATCTATCTTTTAAACTCACACTATGAATAGTATTCGCGTAAAAATATAGTTATGTAATTCATTACTATCTATCTATCTTTCCTTCTATCTATGGTTACTTGTGGCAATGATTGATATACTTGTAATTTCTAGAAAGAACAATCAAAATCAAAATGAACGCCAATATTTTGAGGTAGGCTGACACCTTGCCATGAAATCTTCTACCTGCTTTGCATTTGACTCGTTTTTAAAACTAATGATACTCCCCGATGTATAATATTCTGACTCCGTAACTTTGGAACTAATTAGATATTGGAAACATTTAAAGGCAACTGAATCAACTCTGATTTTTCTTACAAAAATAGAGATTTTTATATCGCTTTTTCCCCTTATATTCCCATGCCAAATCTGATAGAATTTTCATAAGCTTTAATAAATTCCTAAATTCTCGTCTAGCCCCAATTCATTCCTCTTGGTATCGATGAGTTTCATTTTTGTCCACTGGCTTTAAATGCAATGCATCTCGAACTCACCATGTTTATGCCTATTTAGTTAGGAACCAACAGCTTTACCAAATAAGCCACGGCATTTACCTCCGTATTTCTGTTTCTCTAAATGTTCCTCTATTTCATTTAAACTCGGTAACTTCTTTCTATGTTTTTCCTTTTCTTCTTTCTTCGTTGCTTTATATATATTTTTATTTATTTATTTGTTTATTCATTTCATTCTTTCTTTTTTTCTTTAGCTTATTTTAATTATTTTTTCTCTCGTTTTTTTCTGCTACATAGTTCTCTTTTTTTATTCTCCCTACCTCTGTGTCAGTCTGTCTGTCTGTCTGTCTGTCCGTCCGTCTCTCTCTCTCTCTTTCTTTTTCCTTTCCTGAATTTTCTTCTGTGTGTGTGTGTGTGTGTGTGTGTGTGTGTGTGTGTGTGTGTGTGTGTGTGTGTGTGTGTGTGTGTGTTTTAGTTTGTTTTTGTTTTTTTGCTCTTTCTTTTATTATTTATTTATTTATCTATTTAACTATTTTCTTTTAACACAGCTATTTTGTTCTTTCTGCCACTGCGTTTTTCACATTTTTTCACTTTCTCCGCACCTCGCTCTCTCTCTCTCTCTCTCTCTCTCTCTTCCTCTCACTCTTTTTGAGTCTTTCTTCTCTTTCCCCGCGTATATTCTTTTGCACTTTCTTTCCTTTTTTGTTTTTTTCTTTTTTGTACTTTCTTTTCTTTTCATTTAGTTATCTTATTCTCTCTGTCACTTAAGTTCTCATTCTTTCACAACCTCCTCTCTCCCTCCTCCCCCTTCTCTCCCTCTCCTTTTCCGAAAGCAATAGTACAAAGTGAATGGATTTTGTTTCCTGTAGAAGTTTGGAGACGATTTACCGATTCCATTATTATTTTTTTAATTTACCGACAAAGGTAAATGTAATATCGGTAGGATTTTGGTTTCTGGTATATCAGCTACCCTCGTAGTTTCGTTGGTGAGTTAGTTATTAATAACCAGGCTTCCTCAAGGCAAAATTAAATGTGAGATCGAGTCTCACCGGGTGCTGATCCTTTTTATTATCTCTCATACACACTGTTCCTTAGTTAAAGAAATGACGATTAGAGTAAGTTGTAATAAAAAATAAGGGAATCGGTAAACCTCCACTCTCTCCCTCCCCATCTCTCTCTCATTTTCTGAAAGCAATAGTACGAAGTGAATGGATTTTGTTTCCTGTAGAAGTTTGGAAACGATTTACCGATTCCATTATCTATGACGCTAATTGTCAATCTTTTGATATGTATATATATATATATACAATACTGTACTATGAAGTAATAAGCTTCTGAATTTACGTATAACAACGGCTGAATTAGATTTGTTTCTCGCTAAGTAATAAAGTAACCACTTGCTTCATTTTCTATAAAACCTTTAAAAAACATAAAAGAAAATAAAACATTTTGCAAAAACTATTTATTAAAAAAAGTGAGGTTATCTTCTACGATTCATGATTAAACTGAAAGATGTTCTGTTTGTTGTTTAAGGAAACGTACGAAGAGCTGATATAAACTGTGGCTGAATGATTACATATACATTAATTAATCATTAGAGCCATTAAAAATTCATATCATAATCCGAAAGGAAACGGCTATCGTTTATATAAATTTGTGAAGACGAAAGAAATCTAGAAGTCCTTTGAAACACACACAGAGTAAGAAAACCAAATCTACACCCACACAACTCTCTCTCTCTCTCTCTCTCTCTCTCTCTCTCTCTCTCTCTCTCTCTCCACACACACACACACACACACACATATAAACAGACTGGGGGAGCGATATATGGATATATCTAAATTTCATCATAAAATAAAACTGATCCCCCACTTTGTAAACCGTAAAGGCCATTTAAATGTCAGTAATTTTTTTTCTCATCCCAAATAAACTATATACAAGATATTGCCTTGTCGGTAGAGCTTAGAATACGCTGTCTGTATCCTCTGCAGAAGGGTAAAGTCACCCCACCAAAGAAAAAAAAAAATGGTTGTTCGAGGTAGAACACTAAACTGCATCTGCTAGAGAGGCCCAATTCCAGAGATCTGTAGAGGTTCGATTTCCATTTCGTTGCCATTACTCCCAGGTTCACTCTTGCCTGGCCTTGAAGGGAGCCTTTTAGGATCCCATCTATGAGTCAAATAAATCTGTTGAAATATAATTCCTATTCGATAGGACCGTGTGTAAAAAGAAAAAAAAATTAAGAAACAACTACTCAAAAAATGTAAATATGAACGTACAATGAATGTGATTCCCTAACCTCTTGGCAGAAAATAAGCCTAGACGGGTTGACATGCCGTAAAAAACAATCAATCAATAGATTACGTAAAAATGTAAGAAGTACTTTCTGATTCGACAAGTATGAAAATAGAACAGCCTTTCATTTATCTATTTAGTTTTGGTTTCTTTTTAATGGCATATCAATATTCATGGGTTATTTCATGCCTAAGCCGTTCTAGTAGAAGAACAGTTGTAATAGTATTTATTCCATAGCTCAGAAGATAAGGGAATTCATACCTTTCTCAAAAGTGAATGCAACAGCTTGACTTGAGATCGAACTTGTTTACTTCGATGTCACTGTTCAGCAGGTTAGCCGCTACACCACGGCAACTACCCTTTAACTGTTTGCTTTCACTTTTTTCGGTTCCCATTGATATTTTTTTAACCCAAATTATCTTTTGACAATTTTTTAAAAAAAGTAATGAGGCAGTCAGTTCCAACTATGTTATTATAGACTGGCCTTATACTTCTTCCCCACTTCACATTTTATTTCTTGCATAACATTTGGTTTAGTACTATATTTTTCTAAAAGATTTAATTCCTTTTCAAATAATGAGCCACTTCAGTTTCTTTAATGATAACCTCATTCACAAATGGTTAATGGTTTATTATTCTATTTAGAAAGTTTATTTCCTGTTTTAATAAATACCATATGAAGGCTTAGTAAATTCCATTTATTTATTAGTCCACAGAGTTGACTTTGCCTGTAAACGGATGTATGCGCACTGCACTCTGCGCAGGCGTAATGGTGTCATGATGTATGCGCCATCTTTACCTCCTACGCTTTTTATCTTTTTGATCAACAGAGTTTGATTAGCATAATAAATACTGCAGTGTTTTCCGGGGTGGAGCATTAAGGACGAAAGGAAATTTCCATCGAGTTAATAGGGAAAAAATGATTTTAAAAATATATAAACGTCAAAGATAAGTAATAAAAATGACAAGAATGAATAGGAAAGAAAATTAAACTTCTTTAGTTATTTTATTTGATTGAAGAGAAAGTAAGATAAAATAGAAATGGCAAAAAATGAGAACATCTATCTCTCGTCAATAAGGTGGTATGAAAATCATTTTTTACCGGCCTTTTTTGTCTGATGATTGCCCATTGGCAAAAGAAGAGAGATTCGATCTAAGTGTTGTTTTAAACAGTCACAGTGTCGCTGTTTATATGGACATAAGATTACGTTCTTTCTTTCTCTATATTCAGAACGTCTTCAAAAGATTCGCATTGTGTCTAGTTTTCATTCATTTCCATAAAATGATGGCACAGATTTCTCATTCATTTTCACGATACTTACTTAATTTCATAAAACACATCAGGCGAAAAAAATCTTACTGTTTGTATCAATATACATATATAAGCAATATTGTATCGCGTAAACCACTTTGATGTCTTGTGTATACGAATGGACATTTGTCTCTTAACAATTATCATGGTCATTCAGTATTTTATTGGAATGTTAGTGAGAGTAGTTTTATTGTTCTGAGAAAGAGTTTCACAATATATATATATATATAAATATATAAATATATATATATATGTATGTGTGTGTGTGTGTGTGTGTGTGCTTTTTAAATGTTTTCATCTCTCCCCCAGAAACCTGTTCTTGATGATTTGAGAAAACACGGTTTTTAGACAGACCATAATCTGTGGGAAAATATGCAGCTAACTCATAAAAAAAGTTTAGAATAACAATCATTGTCGATGCAAATGGAAACAGCGATCCGAGTTCAAACCCTGGACGAAGCTGTTTCACTTCGCATTAATGTCCTTAGGAAAAACTATGAATGCATGTATTTCCAGCTAGGGGTAAGTAGTGGGGCTGAGTAGGTTCTTTATCATTAGTAAGGCAACCAGCTAAGGAAAAATCTATATACCCATTAAAAATTGACCTTGTGTCGCATCCATTTCGTAGGTAACAAGGGTGGTTAAAAAGACTCCCGCTCACACACACACACACACACACATACATACATACATACACATACATATATATAATATACTCAAATACACATACACACATATATTAAAATGAGTAGGTCCACGAAGAGATTTGTATTTTTCGGAGTTTTTTTCCGTTTTTACATACGTGTATGTTTTCAGCTTGTTGCTTTCGTCAGAGAACATACATGACACAAGGCCAAGTTAATGAGGTACTCAATGAGACTTGAACTATGAATATATATTCTGAACTGGAGAAATTTTCTTTTCTACATGTATGTGTGAATGATTATATACTATGTCTCCTTGAATGTGAGTGTGTTCATTTATTAGTGATATGAAAAAGATGTATATATATATACATATATCTGCACTAGTTTGCAACATTTTAAAAACAATTTCGTCCTCTGTATACAGTTTCTAGGTTTCTAACAGATCTTTTTCATATCACTAATAATGTCCAGGGGGTGTCCTCGTGGTGTAATGGTTACAGCGATGGACTGCGGAATCGTAGTAAGCGAGTTCGTACTCCGGTCGCGCTATTATGTTCACTTTCGGGTAAATACCCTTGGGAAAGGTATGAAACCCCTTATCCTCCCAGCTATGGGTTAAATAGTACCACTACTGTTCTTCTAGGAGAATAGCTTTGGCATTAAATAACCTATAACGGTTGACATGCCATTAAACAAAGAAACCAAACCTAATAATGTCCAGGTTCTTCACTATCGGTGTACATGAAATGGTAAACTAATTTCAGTGATATAGCTACGGAGATATACAAATTTCAAAGGCTTGCTATTTAATGAGGAGATGACACCATCTTAACTAATTTGTATTTTCAAATATCTCGAAAGAATTCGCCTATAGTGTAATGGTTACCGTTGGAATCGACGACTTTAGTTCAAGTCCTTGAAGCGGTTGCATTTCACATAGCACTAATACCATAGAGAAAAGTTTTAATTCAACTATTCTCCTTCCTGCTGTGGATGAATAGTTGAACAGACTGGATTTTTAAGCCTTGATTGGCAACCGGTCAAGGAGAAACAAAACTCTGAATTCAAACCTGTTAAACTCCTCTTAACAAAATAACCTTGTGTCGCACCCTACTCTGGTGGAGGGATTGGGTATATATATATATATATATATATATATACTAGAAAAAAACACCAGTCATTGTCTGGGTTTAGAAAGAGCCTTCAAAAATTGTACTCTAATTTATGAAAGTTACCGCTTCGATATTATTAAACGTTTTGGAGCGGAATATCCGCAAGCTCTTACTGCCAGGCTTTGGCACAAGAATTATAATATAGTCTAATATACTATTAAATTCAATACTTGATTATCCCAAGAAAATTATTGTTAATAATCATGTTGATTATAAATCAATATCCATTTTTGTAACTCAAAAGAAAGAAATACCAGTTTTGTGTAAAAGAAGTGCTTACTTTATCATATTTACCCAACCCGTCCGCTCGGGCAGGATATGACAAAAGGTCAATTTTTTAAGCGAAGTTTAACAGGTTTGAATTCAGAGTTTTCCTTCTCCTAGACTAGTTGCCTCACCAAGGCTGAAGAACCTTGTCAGCCCTACTATTTACCCATAGCTGGAGGGAGAATAATTGGATTCATACCTTTCCTTTAAACCAGATATAATCATAGTTGCATACAAACATCTTATTCTTTATCTCAATATTTTGGTTTATAAATCAAAGCAGCCGTCTCATAGACTGAGGCTTTAGCACGTAATATGCAAGTAAATAAAAGCTTAAGGAAAAGTATAAAGACAGATATTGCACTGTTTATTCAAGAATCGCAAAAAGCACATACAATTAAAAATATATTATCTTAAAAATGTTATATTTTCATCATATTTATTTATGATACAAAGCTAATCAAGCGTGATGCTGGCAAACTTTATATTAAGGACATGGCTACATAAAGATATAAATATGTTTGAAAAATAGAGACTTCAGCAATTCCATAAGACATGTGAGAAAGAATTAAAATTCTGAAACATTTATCAAATCAGTTAAGACTTGTATTATGTGATTCAGCACTTTCCCCAGCTTCTAATAATTAAATCTGTATGCACTCCCAGATAAAGATCCTGACTTCCTGTAAACGTCAGCAATATGATTTTAATGAAATTAAAATCAGTGGTATTTGAATTTTAAATGAGGGCGTTTACCCCCTTTAAGTCCCTTAATCACACTGGCAAGTGAATTTCATGTAATTCATTATCTTTCTCGTAAAATATTCCATCAGAATACATACTTTTTGTTTATGTATCTTCCATGAAAACTAGAGATATTTGCACTTTTAAAGAGGCCTTGTGTCGTGTTTTAAACCTCATTAGCGGGGATTAAATATGATTGTAAGATGGTGGCATTTTGGAAATCGACTTTAATTAATGTCTAGTAGTTATATTTTGATTTTTCGGAGGTATATGAATTTTCACTGGAAGTGTTTTCCCTTTTTAAGCCACCTGATCGAACTGGAAAGTAAATTTCTTGTAACTCATTGTTTTTATCGTAAAATCTAACATTAGAATACATAATTTGTTTTTATGTATCTTCTATTTCCTCTCGTCCTATAGATTCACACACACACACACACACACACACACACACACACACACACACACACGTTGAACTTCTTTATACAGATATATACTTAATTCTATGAATTTTTTTACTGCCAGTTTTTATTTTATTTTATTCTATTTTATTTTTGTGTTCTGGGAATGACACTAAACTGCATCTGATTGTGGGGTCCAGTTCTAAAGGAATATGGAGTATTCTTTCATTACCATTACCTCAAGTCCACTTAGAGTCAAAGTTGTAGAAATTTTTAGGGTCCCATCAAGGATTCAAATAAATCTGTTCATTCGTTTATAAAGTATTACTAATATTAGTTATTTGAAACCATGCAGCTGTGTGCAAATTTCTGTATTAAGTTGATATACTTGACAGATAGAGTTATGTTAAATAACAATACTTGGAACCATTCACCTACTGCCTTACCACCAACATCCACCTTTGACGTTGTCTGACAAGATAAAATAATAAGAAGCATAACTTTCTTTAATTGGAATCATTTTGAGATTAGGCTTCTTAATCTGAGAATTAAAAGTCCGCAATAAAAAAAAGAAGCATAACTTTTAGAGGGGACGAATCCGTGTCGTAGCTGACTCTGAGTCTAAGTGGACTTGAGGTAAGAGTTGTATAAATGTTTAAGGTCCCACCAAGGGTTCAAATAAATCTGTTCATTCGTTTACAAAGTATTATTATTATTATTATTATTATTATTATTCATTTTTAACCATACAGCTGTGTGAAAATTTCTGTATTAAGTTGGGATACTTGACAAATAGAGTTATGTTAAATAACAATACTTGAAATCATTCACCTACTGCCTTACAACCAACATCCACCTCTGACGTTGTCTGACAAGATAAAAAAATAAGAAGCATAACTTTTAGTGGGGGAGAACCCGTGTCGTAGCTGACGTGCTACACCGTGACATCGTAGTGAGCGCGTTCGAACTGCAGTTGCGCTGTTAAATTCACATTCTGCCTAATACCCTTGGGAAAGATAGAAACTCCCTAACTCACCCAGCTATGGGTTGAACAGTACAACTACTGTTTTTCTACAAGGATGTCTTTAACATTAAGTAACCTACCAAGGTTGATATGCCATTAAAAGAAAGAAATCAAACCAAATCATTACTTTTTGGGCAACTTTCTTCCCACGGCAGAATGTTCAACATAAGTTGCAAGATGCATGGAAAATAGCGTTTTTTTTTTTAGTTGAAAACCTCCTCTATCAAACGGTGTTATTTTGCTCCTTGTATTTGTTGCATCGATATCGATCGGAGGGTTTATATTCAGTGTTTATCATGTGATGATAGTGGTACCATATCTGTCAACTCCTTCTCGTTCGTCACTCAGTCGGTTGGGCATAGAATAAGCTGACTGCATCCCCTCCAAAGGGGTAAAATTGAACCCCCCCCCCAAAAGGAGTGTTCTTATTATAGTTTTGTTTGGTTTCTTTATCTCTAATGGCATATCAAACTATGTGGGTTATTTTATGCTAAGTCCATCCTCGTAGAAGAACAGCTGTAGCAGTAGTGGGATAAGGGTTTAATAACTTTCCCGAGTGTATTTGTCCGAAGGTGAACGTAATAGCGCGACTGCAGTTCGAACTCGCTTCCTTCAAAGCTGCAATCCAAATCGTTAACATTATCCCCTGGACTTAACCATGTTCTGAGTATAACTCTAAACTGTATCTGATGGTGAAGCTCTATTTCAGAAGATTTGTTGACTGTGAAGTACCCCTTCATTGCCATTAATCCCTGGTGCAGTCTGACTCGGAGTGATAATAACAAATTACGATCCAATGTATTGGACAAATAGATTTGTTTAAATATGATTCGTATTCGATAGGACCGTATGAAAACAAGTACAAAAAAACAAGAAAAAAGTACAACCCCACTACTGAAAATTAAATGTCCAATAACCGTGATTCCCTAACCTCTAAGAATAAGATAACCCGAGAGTGGTTGACACGCCATTAAAATCCCTTTTTCATTCAATCAATGATGAAGACATCTTAGAATATTAGAAATCTACTTAATTTCAGGAAAACTAATGTTTCTCTCCAAGAAAATCCTGTCATTAAAATCGGGTTTCTAGTGTTGCATATTGACCTCCAACCCGGCCGGGCTGTCAAAATAGGAAATGTACCGGTATAAATAACAGGTGCATCCGGTCAAGGAATATCAGGATATTATAACCTTGACCGTGGACAGGTTGAATGAGTGCGAAATTGTGACGCCCACAAGAAGAAGGTGGCCATTAAACTATTATATAACTCTGTGCACAGGAAATTCAATCAGTTGGGGATCCGACGAGTTGGAGATAAGATGCGGTAGAGAAAACCAGCACCCAGAGAGACTGGACCCCAGGCCCCCGGTTGAGCAGCCCAGGAGAACGGAAAAGAAACGCTGATGGCCATACGAGTGGGGGTCCATATGTTGCAGTTCTGTTCAGTCTCCAACTCCCTCTCACACATAACCCTTTCAAATAAAGTGAGAGGTATATGTGGTTCGTCTTTATTGTGTCGTCGTTATGATTCCGCATGCATATGTAGATGTATATGTATTATGTGTTTGTATAGTTGGTCATGGCTATACAACACTAGTTTCGATTCTTAAGAACGCAATTCTTTTCAGTTATTTCCAGTCCTCTCATCATTCGCCAATGTTAGCTGTTACGCTTGTGAATATTCACCACTCAATATATTCATAAACGTGGATCATAATGAAACAGAGACGGTGTACGCATGTGTATATGATATAATACTCACTGACCAATTGCGATTCATTGATTTTCTTCCAAATAATCGCCTATCTTACGGCTGAACGAACTGAATATATTGTGAAATTTGGCCTTTGGACTCAAGTCTCTGTTGCAAATGATAGACTGGATCTCATGTTGAATTTGCTACTTTCCAGTACTGACATATTAAGCCCAAAAATCTAATACCCAAAAAGAGGAAATAAACCCTATCGTATCCTCTGCAGAAGGGTAATACCTACCCCAATAAAAAGGCTACGACACTAAAATGGCGAGGCTCCAGTTGTGAAGATCTCGAGAGTTTGAAGTATTTTTTCATTGCCATTACTCCCAGGTCCACTCTGACCTGGAGTGGTAGTACCTTTTAGGGTCCTATCAATTAGTCAAATAGATCTGTTTAAAAATCACTTGTATTTGACAGAACTGAGCGCAAAAAAGAATTTGAGAAACAACACAAAAAATTTAAACATGAACGTTCAACGAACGTGATTCCTTGACCTAGAAAGATTGACATGACATTAGAATCAATTAATCAACCAGAGAAAGAGCCGCCCTGCGAGGAGTAATGGCAAAGAAGGTGGTCTGGAAGACCATTGCCATTGAGTTCAATTCTCATTAAGTGTCTCATAATTTTGGCTTATTCACAAAGTTAGGAAAATTTGTTCAATAAATGTTTAATCTTAGTCACATCCCGTTGCTTCATGCATTTTCCTTTTGCGAATTGGTAGAATTTTATTTACTTATTTTGGAATGTCTCGTTTTGTCGGTATTGCTGGAACTTGTGTTGGCATTTTTTGGGCCTACCTTCCTAAACCAACATATTTTAATTTTCTTCCAATAACGAATATTATTATTTGTGTGTTATGCTTTCTCAGACATTTCCACTTTTTCTATCTTTTCAGATAAACCTTTAAAAATTCTTTACACAGAACATATGCAATATTGATATAATATCTATATACATATGAATTTTGTTAAGTAATTCAATCGATAGTTTCGAAAAATCCTCTCTTAATTTCTTTTTTTCTTTTACCATTAATCCTGAAATCATCCAATTCAGTCGTAATTGTTTTCATACAACATTACTATTTTTGATCTGATTAGGCAATTTGTTACATAAATATTTTACTCTATTAGTAAAAAAGACCAACTTAGCTTTTGAAATCTGTCTCGACAATAAACTTCCAGTACGAGGAGAAATAATTAAAAACTATCTTCCAAAATTAGAACTTTCATTAATTGCTTTTAAATTTCAATCAGTTAATCTCTCATTCTTCTATCTAGAAAAGTAGTTTATCCTAAATTTTCTAATAGGTCCCTTGTAACAGTAACTTTTTTACTCTTTAAATTAAATTTCTCGCGCTTCTTTATATGTTACACTCCAATGTATTCTTTATGTGATATTATGACTTTATGTATTTTTAAACCATATTTGCCTCCCTTGAAATAAAATTTTTTACCATTCAGCCAATCATTCTATTTATCCTCGATACAATCGACAAAATTTAATAGTAAGCTTTAAATGTATCATCAATCCCAACCATTTGATCCCATTCTTCTTACTTCTGTGATTTCCTTGTTGCTTGATTTACATTCAGCTTTAATGTTTTTGGATCCAGTATGAAGTACTTCACATGTTCCTTAATTAAATTTCAATCTCCAAATATCTTTTCAACATAACAATTTTTTTAGATCCATCAGTGCTATTTCTTTTGATAATGGCCAACCATAGAGTTTAACATGATAAACATCGACATCATTTGGTAAATCATTTATGAATATTAAAAACAACAAAGGTTTCAATACTGATCCTTGACGGGCAGTGAAGGGTATATTCTGTGTTTCAAAAAAAGTGTTACTAATTTTTACTTTTGTGGTTCTATCAGTCAAAAATATCGAAGAATATTTGCTATTTTCTTTTTTTTTTCTTTTTTTTAAAGAAATACCGGCTTTTAATTTTCTCCTGTAAACGATAATGAGGTGACGTAAAAAACACTTTGCTAAATTCAAATATATTATATCTGCATTATCCCTGTTGTATACACCTTATTCTTTTTCTTATACTTATCTATCCGGCCAGAGTTTCTGGTCTTCAATCTGGGAATTCTTTGGGTGATCTTGAGTTTATCTTATTCTTCGTGTCCCCCAATGTTCTTGTAAATGGACACAAAGACTTTTTTGATTTTCGATGTCTTTATTCATTCAAATTCCCACGTCAACCGTACGGTTAAAAAATTAGTCATTTTAGGCGTCCGTTCTTAACGGCGCTCTGAACTACTCTTGTGGTGGTAAGTTTGGTGGATAGTTGGTCCCCCACAATATATGTTGGCTCATTATTGAAAAGCAAACGAAATAAAACGACACGGACAAAATACATTCAAAGCAAAGCAGTAGGAACAAAATCAAATTTATATATCAACAAATACATAAAAAAGAAACATTACGAATATTCTAATATAGTCTGTTAAATATTCCTCTGTGTGTGTGTGAGTGTGAGTGTGTGTATGCGTGAGTATATGTAACTAACACGGATATTATGGAAAAAGACTAAATATTAAAAGTGTCCCGAAGGCTATAAAATGTATGTTGACTAAGTATTTCTTGCGAGGTATCAATAAACAGAAATATAGCAATGTATTCTAGGAGGAACGAAATTTCTGAGGCAGTGTTCGAGGATGGAACAAGTCTAACCAAAAAGGCAGAAGAGGAAAGAAAAAAGTTGCAGAATGTATACGCACCCATGTTACGCGTATTGAATTGTGTCTTACTAACTGTCGAAATTAAGAGAGAGGGTGCAGTCTCTGTAAGTCAAATGTGAGAGAGTGAGTTCTTGGATGACGAGAGTATATATAGTCAATCTTTGTCATGTAGTCGGCTCCCAATGCCCGGTACAAAATCAAAGTTGCGGACGTAGTTGGGAGCAAAAATCACGTGACTTTCCTGACCAATATGTTCTCGAGATTGATTAGTTTACCGACGTTCATCATCTTTGTTTCGGAAACAAGTGGTATCACGGCCATTTTAAAATATAGTAGTGTAAATCCGATTCTCTCATTAACTCTACCTAACTGACTCATTCTCACGACTGAAACAACCAATCAGAGAACAGTTGAAAAGGTCAGCCCAGGATCAAGTGCTGTCTATAATATCACTGGTTGTTTTCCCTTTGTCTTCTAATAAATTACCAGTTAAGTTTTGAATTTGATTCTAACCTTAAGAAATTAATAAGTGACCTATTCATAAGGTAACAATCCTCATCCCTCAAATATTCTTTTAAAATATCAATACTTCCTAAAATATTGGATAATGCTTGGGTTACCACGGACAAAACAATGCTGATTACATTTTATATATTCACCTATACAATTTTATATGTAATTTATAATAAATTTCTTTAAAATCTTACACAAAATTCCAGTTAGAGAAACTGGTTGGTGATTATTTCTTATATGTATAACTTATTTATGTAGTAGTATTATAATGGCGGTTTTCCAAATATATGGAACCATTTAACATTAAATACATTTCTCAAAGAATCTACTTGTCACACTGATAAAGCGTAAATTTGGTGATAAGTACTTTAATATATTCGGATGTACTTTATAAAGTCCCATACTTTTGTTAACGTATAACTTGGATAATGATAGTTTTATGCCTTTAGCAACTGTTTTAGTCCATCGATAATTTTTTTTACCCTCTTCATGCTTTCCTGTAATAGACTTAACTTTTCTAAGGAAGTTGTTTCTTAAGATGTCTTTTTCTTTGTACACACTTCTATTGAATATAAAAAAAAATTTCAAAGAGATTCAATTAGCCTATAGATAGAAACCTAACATATACGACGGTTCCAGGTTAGCGTGGAAGTAGGAGTAATTACAATAAACAGATACTCCACATTCACTAGATTACTTCAACCATCAGATGCAGGTTTTTGTCATACATAGGACACCCATTCGTTTTGGAGAGAGTATTTAGGGGATACAGTCAATGTACCAGGTGTCTCAAAATAAATGCAACCCATTGATATGATAATGATTCATTACTCAGACAAGTGCAATGGTGGTCATTCAGAACAGACACTGTAAAAAAATGCATCTTTTGAGCTAAAGACAATAAATCAATGTTTTTTAATTGGCATTACATCTGCTTCCAGAACACGCAGTCTTATTTTGAGTTTCTTGTTTCAGTAATAAATCATTATCATATTAATGGTTTGCATCTATTTTGAGACAGTTTTGAATGATTTTGTCTCCAAATAAGTAGAAACGCAAAACATTTTTCGTCTCTTGTCTTAGGTATTGTGATCGAGAATTAATAGTTGCTATCGTATACGATTTTTAAATCTGAAAAAAAAAAAGAATTCAGTATTATTATGAGTAAACTTAATAGCAGTCACATGGGTCCTATGTATATTGAGGCACCCTGTATTCTAAGCCCTCAATACATGGCGCTGGGAAATCAGAAAGTCAGTTAGTTAAAAAAATTTCTCTAGAAAAAGCATATCAATTAATAAAATCAATATGTGGTTGATTTCTTTTTAGTGGCCTACCAATTTTCGAGTGGGATTTAATGTCAAAGCCATCCTTGTTGAAAAAACGGATGGGGTACTATTTGAATAGGTTGGTTAATATTTTTCACATGGATATTAGACTGAATATGAACTAATCTGGTTTGGTTTCTTTGTTTAATGGCATATCAACCTTTATAGGTTATTCAATGCCAAAGCCAGAAGAAGAACAGTAGTGGTACTATTTAGCCATAGCTGGGAGGATAAGGGGGTTCATACCTTTCCCAAGGGTATTTGCCCGAAAGTGAACGTAATAGCGCGACTGGAATTCGAACTCGCTTACTACGATTCCGCAGTCCATCGCTGTAACCATTACACCACGAGGACACCCCCTGAATATGAACTAAATAGCGTGACTGGACTTCTAACTACCTTAATACAATGGCCCAGTTTATCTCATTAGTTGGAATGCTACTGAGGTTTCCTCTAAATCATATTGATATATTAAATATAGATACATATAAACACTCAGAATAGAACAGGTCTGTGAAAATAGGACCATAACTATTCAAGAATGATAAGAAATTGTGAACTATTTTTAGAGTTTATACTCGGGATTATAAAATTATAGTAAGGAATGTGACAACGTTCTTCCGGGTAATGAAAAGTTAGTTGCTTTCATTTCACTTGTTTTTAAGTGGCGTTTTTGTTTTCAAGTTTTCACAAGTATAACAGTGATAAAAACCATAGGGAGTCACAAGACTGATGATGATGATGATGATGATGATGATGAAGCTCATTACATGGATACATATTGATAAAATCTATTTGCTCTGAGTAAATGCTAGATTGGTTGGTTGGGTTTTATGGTATATCAACCTTTGTAGGTTATTTAATGTCAAATCCAATTTTTATGTAAATAATCAGTTATATTTCAAACCAGTTTAGCATGAGTAAACAGTTTAATTGTAAAAAAAACTTCCATTTCAAGCCATTCAGTTTAGTCAAACACTTCTAATTCAGCTAATCCAGTTTAGTATTAGTATAGATTTTCTTTACACACTGTTAAATGTCAAAACAGTTCTTTATTAAACCATTCAGTTTAGCTTAAGTACAGTTTCTATGTAAAAACAGTTAGGTTTTAAACAATTCAGTTCAGCATAAGCACACAATTTATTTGTCAAAAATATTTCTATTTCAAGCTATTAAGTTTAGTCAAACAGTTCTAATTCAAACAATTCAGTTTAGTATAAGTACGTAGTTTAGTTCTATTTAACCAATAGATAGAACTGTATCAGGTGATACCACTCTGTGCCTGAGTGGACCTGGGAGCAATGGCAATGAAGGAGCGCTCTGCATTCTCCAAAGCCCCATCATCACTGGAACCTCACCATTAGATTGTTTTGTGTCATATCCAGGACACTAGTTGAGGTGGTCTGACCCCTCTGCGGAGGTGCAGTTGGTGTATTCTTCAGTCCCAGCCGACTGGGCAAATAAATGCGAGAGTGATTCAAATGTTTTATAATATTCTATTAAGGTGAAGCACAGTTCTGAAGCTTCAGATGCTTTTTCTCGCCTGGTACTCTTCGAGTACTACTTGTCCTATCTACCTATACAACTGGAAGAACATATTCGGAATCCACGGTTTTAAACCTACCTGACCTTATCTGATTGTCGTGGTTCTTGCAACCCGAAAAAAAATTTCTTGAACCATCTGGCTGTATTATAGTGATCAGCTGCGCCTTGACCTTTTGCAAAGCAAATGTTTTTGCTCGCATCTGCAGCGTTATGTCCCACTGCGAGCTGTATAAACCATAATATCCTGAATTTGATTACTTTGCACGTTCATCTGTGTGGCTTTCAAGTCACACACTAATTAAAGCAATGCACAACATGACAGCGCACTATCTATCATGATACTGCCAACCACATCTAGAACTTCCTAAGGCTTGCTCTATTTCGGTCACATGATATATGCGCAACAAACTATCTGATACCAAAATATTGAAAAACTTTTGAATCACCCTGATATAAATCCTGATAACATGACATTCCAAAAATACAGCCCTGCCTCTTTTATGTTCCAGACCCAATTCCAGTCATCTTTATATTTTTGCCCAGTCGGCTGGGGCTGTAGAATACCCCCACCGGCAACGAGTGTCCTAGACATGACACTAAACGACCTGATGGTGAGGTTCCAGTAATGCTGGAGCTTTGGGGAATGCGGAATTCCTCTTTGTAGCGTTTATCTATGCGTTAAATAGAACTAAACTGTGCTTCCTTCACTGTACCGATTTTTGCATTTAAACTGCGTATTTATGCTAAACCGAATTACTTAAAATAGAACTGTTTTAACATCAAAAATGTGTACTTATGCTAAACTGCATTATCTGAAATAAGACTGTTTGACATTTAACTCTGTGTATTGCATAAAAAATGGATTTGGTGTTAAACAACCAACAAAGGCTGATATGCCATAAAACCCAACCAATCAACCAACCAACCTTTATATTTCAAAGTATCACCCTGTCTTAACCACAGCAGCCATTGTTTGCCACTATAATTCTTTCCGTCTCTCGGTTTTTACTTTTCTACACAGACTTATTCTCTGAATTTAATGGACGATAGCAATCGATCGATTTTGTCACACTCGGACACATGCAAGCACAATGAATGTGTTGCAGAACTCCAGGCAACGCTAATAAAATATCGCCATAGCGTTTCAGCTCCGATCTCTGGAGATGTGTGTGACATTTGCCAATCAAGATGTTATGGTTTTCATTTTCGTCCTGAAGCCTTTATTCTATCGTTTAATGAGATTTCCGAATCTTGTCGAAGGTCTATTTCATGAGTTTGCTCCGCCATTCTTTTTGTGAAACAAAAAGAAATTAAAATATGAATTTTTCTTTTTTTTTTTTCTTGCCTTTTTTTTAGAGAGAAAAACGAGAACTCTTCTTGCTTTCCAGATTCTAATTTCCGGTAAAACATCTACGGATTAGATTCGATGTTGACAGATTTCTGAATGAGAACCACAAGGTGAGATGGAAGCATTAAATCCTCATACACGTCAAGGGTAAAAGTAACTCCGAAGACTCTACATGTTGGTCTTCTTCAGGTCCCCTCTGACCTGGAATATAAGCAATGAATACAATTGAAACAGATAACAAAAAAATTTCAAGCTGGCAAATATTATCAAAAAACATTCTGCCTATTGGTCCACTTTGTTTTTCATTGTATTAAAAGCAAATGAACACTTTACTTACTTCTGTCTAGTCTTTACTCAAATTCACTCATATTTCGTCGGGAAGTATCATATATTATAGTGGAAAGATATTATCGAAAATGGGATTTTGCTTATTGAAGTTGTAATAGTTAAAAGCCAAATATCAGTTTACAAAAGTCAAGTATTTATTAGAATCGGTCTCCATACACTGAGTTGCTTCTTAGAAATACATTATTACCTTGACTCTAAGGAATACACACCACTGATACATATATATATATATATATATATATATATATATATATATATATACGTTGTGTCCTAAATAAGATTTTTAGTACAAGCATTTAAAACCATCGTACACTCTTGAAAATTCAGCATGTTATTGCTATGCATCTTATGAGATGACTGACCAATTTGGAATACACCCTACTAAAACCTGATTTTCACAGCCGGTGAATTTCAAAAATGCAATCTGGACGTGAGGACAACTAAGAAGAACGATATGCTATAAAATTCTGTTTTAAACTTGGAAAAAATGCCACAGAAATGTATGGAATGCTTCAGACTGCTTTTAGACCATCTTTCATGACTCGAGCATCAGTTGTTGAGTGGCATAAGATATTCAAGGAAGGTAGAGAGTCTGTGAGGGATGATAAGAGGTGTGGGAGGAGTAAGGAAGTCAATACACCAGAGTTGATTTGCCAAAGGGTTAGGGTTAGAGTTAGGGTTACTATACTGAGATTTTAAGGGAGTTCAGGAAGAGATTCCGTCGGAAAAGGCCAGCACTCTGCAAATCGGGTCAGTGGCATTTGAACCAGGACAATACACCAGTCCACAACTGCATCTTTGTCACAGACTATTTGACCAAGATGGGCATCAAGACAGTTCCTCAGTCTCCCTATAGTCCAGACCTTGCTCCTTGTGACTTTTGGTTATTCCCTAAGCTCAGAGGATGTCGATATGAGACAATTAAGATGAGAGAGGCTGTGACGAAGGTCATTGACAGGCTCACACAAGAGGACTTCCATGGGTCCTTCCAGAAGTTGTTGGAACGGTACAACAAGTACATTGCAGCCGGAGGAGATTACTTTGAAGGGGACTAGGGTTTCATGTGGGTACTATCAATGAAAGTGCCCATCCGATAAAAGAATGGAAACTTATTTAATGACCCTTGTATATATATATATATATATACCAAGGAAAGGAGTGGCGCCCTCCCCTACACCTCGGTGTTATGGCAATTAAAAAGGAGCCTTTGGGTCGACCTCGACATATATATATATATATATATATATATATATATATATATATATTTATTTTTGGTCCAGTTAAACCGGAGTTGGGAGTAATTCCATCAGGACAAGAAGGTATTCAAGCATGAATATTTAAAATTTTCCTGGTAAAGAGCTCAATGTGACCGGTTTCGTTGTTTTTCTTAAAGTATATATATATATATATATATATATATATATTCACATCTTCTCTATTGAAGTTTCAAACACACACACACACACACATATACATATATATATAATATGATATATAAGAATTATAAATTCATTATACATATATAATGATTATATATGTACATATATACAATTATTTATATATATATATATATATATGTGTAATATCATACATAATCGTTCCTGGAGGCACCACCCCACTAAACATCTGCTGTACGGCGACTTACCTCCTATTTCAAAAGCCATATCAGTAAGACAAATACGACATACTGGCTACTTTTGATGAAGTAAGGACGAACACATAAGCGTAAGAGTTAGCCGACAAACATGGATTTACATACATCAGGTCTATGCAGACACTGGATGAAATCGAGAGGACTTGTCAGGAGCGATGGACGATAGGAGTAGATGGTGAGGAGATTCAAGGTACTCCGTGCTATCAACATGACTTAATGGTAATGATGATGATGAGTGCGTGTTTGCGTCTGTCTGTCTGTGTGTCGGTCTGAGTGAGTTTAAGATGACATGACTTATAAAATAAAATCACGCTAATAACTTCAAGAAAATGTTGAAAAATTCTATTTACTAAGGTCTAAGTAAACGGAGAAAAAGTATTTAAAAATTAATTTCTGTGTTTTCTGGTGATATCTCAAGGAAACCTTTCCACTTTATCTGACGATAAAAAAAATACCAAGAAATTGGTGTTGTGTCATCAAGATGTCAGTCCAAGATGAGTCGTTATAGTTCTAACTAATTTTTTGGTTTATGTATATATATATATATATATTTATATATCGGCAGTCAGTAGTCGAGGGAGACCCGAAGGCTTCTTTTCAATAGCTACTACACCGAGGTGTAGAGGAGGGCGCAACTCCTTTCCCTTTATTACTCCACTTTATCCTTGATACGTACCCTATAATGCTGAGTGTTAAGCAAGGAGGTATCAAGTACAATTTTTTAAGTCTTTGGTATGACTCGACCTGAGATTGCACCCTGGTCTCTCGGATATATATATATATATATATATATATATATATATATATATATATATATATATATATATATTCTTTAAAGAAAAAAACAAAGACCGGTTATTCAAGGATTATAAATTTATTTCCATCCTGTTTTGCGTTTCTGATATAAACCAAAAAACACGAAGAAAAATATAACAGGACTTCTTCAGATCTTATGGATAAAATAAAATATTCAGCTTTTGAATGATTTTCTTGTCCTGAAGGAATTACTCCAAAGACTGGTGGAACTGGACCGAATAATACTATATATATATATATATATATATATATATATATATATATCACATTTTCCCTTTGTTTTTTATTAAAATTTGTGGCAATAAAAAGATGATTCAGTTTTTTCATTGCTTTCCTTTTCAATAATGTATGAATAAGATAAAATATTTTTGAACTTTTTTTCGTTTTATATTTGTGTGGAGAATACCGAGTATTGACATTTGACATCTCTATCCGTATCCAGTATTTAGCAAAAATAAATCTGAGAAAGATGAGTTTCAAAAATCTGATCAACATGTTTCTCTTGTGGAATAGCGCTATTAGAATGCTAATGTATTTATTATCGAAAATGGATTCACATCGCAAGATAGAGAAGCGTGATCGTTTATACTGGACAAATTGAAATTTAATTTAATTTCTTAAAAACTTTCTGGGAATACTCTTGGTTGTGTAATACACTTACGTGTCTAGCCACACTGAAGAGTTCTGATAGAACCAAACAGTCTGTCTGTGGATGACAATATATATATATATGTGTGTGTGTGTGTGTGTGTTATACAAATAAAAATGAAGGTACACAAAAATTAACTTAAGTACATGTGCACACACACCTGACATTCGTACTGGTTGATATCAATTCATCTTCAATGGGCCTTCCTTCTCAAACAGCACCTGTCCTTCCTGTAAAAGAATAAAGGGTAGTTTTAATGACCAAGCACCTGGGACACCCCAAAGGGATATTGTCGATGAGCTGAGCTATTTTTGTCACTAACCTTAGAGACGTGCTCCCTGCGGGTGCCGTACATTTAGCGGACCTTGTGCCGCATTCTCGCATCGTGGGTGAGGAATAAATACCACACACACACACACACACACGCTCTTGTACACACATTTTTTTCTTTCTTTTTATCTCTCTCACACACCTATTCATAAATACTATAAAAACTTAGTCTGGCACAAGAAAATTGGCACTACTCAGGAAGGGATTCCTGACAGTCTAATAGATTGGCTCCTTAAGCTCAGAACATATGTTTGTTTTTGTTTTGTTTTGTTTGTTTGTTTTTGGGGGGTGGGGGTTCCAACAAATATTTTTTTATACTTGGTTTAATGACATATCAATTTTTGAGGGTTATTTAATGCCAAAGCCATCTTTGTAGAGCAATTTGACCCGTTGCTGAATAGGATAAAGGAGTTCATAACTTTTCCTCTGGTATTAGTCAGAAAGTGAACGTAATAGCGTTACTTGAGTTTGAACTCGCTGACTAGAATGTTACAGTCCATCACGTTAGCCATAACACCAGCCCGAGAATTTAGCGTACATACAAACATATACAAAAGCAAATCAGAAAGAACTGTATTTGTAGTCGGGACGGGGGCTTTCTTCTTATCTAGTTCCAATGCGCATGCTCAAATCCTCACACACGTGCATGTGCACGCACATACAAATATTTACTTCATTTTTATTCATTTATTTTGTTTTTTGAAATGGTCACCTTCAGGGGATTTCATTTTTTTTTTTTTTTTTTTTAGTATTTGTGCCGCTAGAAGTACATATACTCGAGTTGCTTGAATTTCTTTCGGCGAACCACATTTCTAAACTGTCGTAAACAGCCATTAAAGTTCTTAAAAGATGACCACATTTTACATTTTCAGCAATTTTTTTTTTCAGTCCGAAACTCATTGAGGGGAGGGGCACAGCCATAAGGGGACTCAGGGTTTAAGGGTTACAGTTTTTATTAATTTACCGTAGTTTCTTAGCGTCTTCAGTTATTATTGATTTATGCAGCATAAATCATTGCTCTTTCTATTTTTGGTTAAGCTTTCTCTTATCGAAAGTCTTAATCAATACATATCTGCCAATAAAAGCCCACTCGACTGGCACTGTAGAAAACACCTACTGCATCTCTGCAGGCGGGTAAGACCACCCCCATCAACTAGTGTCGTAGATATGACATTAAACAATTTGACGGTGAGGCTCCAGTCCTGGAGCTCTGAGGATTGTAGAATAATCATTCATAGCCATTAATCCCGGATTTACTCTATCCTGAAGTAGAAGCACTTGATAGGGTCCTATCTATGGGTTGAATATAACTGTTTGACCTTTAATCTGTGAGCCAATGAATGACTTCAGTTGAATTTAATTGTTAGAAACATAACCCTTAGACCATTAACTGGGTGTAAACAAATGACTGTCTAATTGAATTGTTTGTGAAATATAGCAATACGTGAACCATTTAACAGCACGTAAAAAATGAGCTTGGGTTCATTTAAAAATGTTATCAACAAAATATGATACAGCCGAAATGCTGTGGATGCAAACAAAAAGATTGGTTGAAAAAATTTAGCTCGGTTTCCAAGAACTTCGACGATCGGGCCAGATCAGTAAGGCCCAAAACCGAGGATTCTGAAGCTGTGCTCGAAGCCATAGAGCCAACTCTGGCGATTCGTACTCGGCGAGTATCAGACGAGCTGACAGTCCAGAGCGAATCTTCATTTTCACGACCTCCGCTAAAGTATCTGGAGGTACCGATTTGTGCCTCACATTTACAAAATATTGCAAAAACTTTGACTCATCCGAGTACAATTGTAAACTCCGTATTTTCTTATATATATATATATATATATATATATATATAATCTCGGGAAAGGTAAGAAACCATCTTTTCTCCCTCCAGCTATGGCTGCCTAGTCAGCTGGGGCTGTAAAATACATCGACTGCTTCTCTGTGGAGGGGTAAGACCACTCACCCCAACGAGTGTCCTGAATATATGACACTAAACAATCTGATGGTGAGGTTTTAGTAATGCTGGAACTTTTGGGAATACGGAGTACCCCTTCGTTGCCATTGCTCTTAGGTCCACTCTGGCCTGGAGTGGTAGCACATGATAGGGTCCTATCGATTGGTCAAATTGAACTAAACTGTGTACTTATGTTAAACTGGATTGTTTGAAATGGAACTGTTTTGACATTTAACTATGTTTAAACAAAAACAATACTTATATCAAACTGAATTGTTTGAAATAGAACTGTTTATATGCATAAAAATGGGTTTGGCATTAATAACCTACAACGGTTGATGTACCATAAAACTAATCCAAACCAAACCAAACCCTCAAGCTATGGGTAACAACTAGGAAAGGCCATGATTTTTAACCTTGGTTTAGCAACCAATATATCAGAAGGAAACTGAATTCAAAAGTGTTAAAGTCTGCTAAAAAATCAACCGCGTATCGCATGTGCTTGTGCGAAGAGTTTGGCTAATATATATATATATACATATATGTGTGTGTGTGTGTGTGTGTGTGTGTGTGTGTGTGTGTGTGTGTGTGTGTGTGTGTGTGTGTACGGGGCGGAAGTGTATGATGCCAAAGGACATAGCTGCGACATCCT
This sequence comes from Sepioteuthis lessoniana, assembly GCA_963585895.1. Classification (NCBI taxonomy): domain Eukaryota; kingdom Metazoa; phylum Mollusca; class Cephalopoda; order Myopsida; family Loliginidae; genus Sepioteuthis; species Sepioteuthis lessoniana. Next base: position 66,142,561 of record OY757924.1, on the reverse strand, counting down.
ATTCAATCAAGCTGGCATTTAATGTCCGGTCTGCAAAGAGTAACTGACCGATAAAACAATAAAGTTCAAGCCATTCCCTGGCTATTGCATGTGAACTACTTTACAACACTGCTTGTAAACCATTTGAATAGTAAACAATAACCACGGCACCGAAAAGAATTGATGGACAACGCCAACGATGTGACTCAATGTAAAGATACCCCAGGAAAAATCCTCTGGTCAGTTGGGAGCAAGTGAGCTTATATTAAATGAGTGGACGAGTCGAGCGAGTGGAGATGCGTCATTTTGGCTCTGTTTTAAGGTTGTTCATTTAATTTTGGCACATGAACAGAAACGCTAAAGTGAACAAATGATTCGTCACTTGACTGTTGGGATAAGTCTCCCACGAGTTGGATATTTCAGTCTGTATAAAAATCATCATCACAGCATGTCGACAGCATGTATTCCTCCTCTCTCTCTCTCTCTCTCTCTCTCTCTCTCTCTCTCTCTCCATCCGTCCCTATTAGCAATCGTCCTAAGAAATTCTTCAAAACGATACAAAGTGTCCACGGAGACATGATGAATGTAAGATTTTATGGCAACACTAAGGCTTCCATGTATAAGAGTCCATAGGAGAACGACGCTTATTTCACCAGTTGTGTTCAATATGTCTTCTCGTGTAACTTGGATGGTTTGTGAGCTGGGAGATAAGTAACCGTAAAGCTGCAGTTTTATAGGGTGCTACTTCCAGGATTTTGTTCAAAACAGCATGCAACATCCTTGAGTTGTTCTCATCAACCATTTTCTTCATTAGAGTCCTTGTAGTGTACCCACACAATAGTTCTGGTATGGCTACTGTTTGGAAAATTTCCCGTTTAATTTCATTAGAGAGATCAGATTTCCTTATGGTCAGTAACCTGTCAACAGCATTCCATGCTTTACCTATGCATATGTTGTCATCAGTTTCAGTCGGTGAGATATTGCTGCCAAGATATATAAACTGATCTGTTAATTACAAAAGCTTGACATTTAATGAGTAGATCTTGTTTAAAATACATGAACCCTATTTTATGAACCGTTTTATGAACAATCTTTTATGAACACTGATTTATGAACCATGTTTTATAAACACTGTTTTATGAACAATGTTTTATGAACACAGTTTTATGAACAATGTCTTAAAACACAGCTTTATGAACAATGTTTTATGAACACGGTTTCATAAACAGTTTTATAAACACAGTTTTATAAAAACAGTTTTATGAACAATGTTTTATGAACACCGTTTTATAAACACTGTTTTATGAACACAGTTTTATGAACACTTTTATGAACAATGTTATATAAACACTGTCTTAAAATACAGTTTTATGAACAATGTTTTATGAACACTATTTCATAAACACCGTTTTATAAACAGTTTTATAAACACAGTTTTATGAACACAGCTTTATGATCAATGTTTTACGAACACCGTTTTATAAACACTGTTTTATGAACTCAATTTTATGAACACTTTTATGAACAATGTTACATAAACACTGTCTTAAAATACAGTTTTATGAACAATGTTTTATGAACACTATTTCATAAACACCGTTTTATAAACAGTTTTATAAACACAGTTTTATGAACACAGCTTTATGATCAATGTTTTACGAACACCGTTTTATAAACACTGTTTTATGAACTCAATTTTATGAACACTTTTATGAACAATGTTATATAAACACTGTCTTAAAACACAGTTTTATGAACAATGTTTTATGAATACTGTTTTATAAACACTGTTTGATGAACACCGTTTTATGAATACTGTCTTATAAACACTATTTTATATACACTGTTTTATGAACACTGTTTAAGAACACTGTTTTATGAACAATGTTTTATGAACACTGTTTTATAAACACTTTTATGAACATTGTTTTATAAATACAATTTCATAAACACAGTTTTATGAACAATGTTTTATGAACACAGTTTTATGAACAATGTTTTACGAACACTTTTATAAACGCTGTTTTATAAACACTGGTTTTTAAACACTGCTGGTTCATGTGTATTTGTAAGAAGCGCTTGATGATCAAACTGCCTACTAGCATGTATTCTTTATGAAGACTTTGAATTTATTCAGATATTTTAAGCGACGTAATTTGTCTTATTACAACCCAGCCATAGTCTCTGATAATTCTTTTGAACTTGGCTGTATCTTCTGTCTGAAATCATAAATGATAGAACCAATCCTAATTTCCAAAATCATATTACTTATTACTGAGAACATTCGCACTATTGACCTCATCACAACGTTTTATCCACTGTCCGACAAGGACACATGGTGCAACTGATAAGACCTTTAGTTGGAAAGTATTTCTGAGTGAAATCATCTGGAGGCTGCAAGTTCAATCCCAACAACAGGTAAGAATAACGAGGAATACTTACTATAACTTAAAACTTGTACTTTGTCGTATTTAACAGAATGGGAACATTCCACCCCTGTGGTTCAACTAACGGGTTCAGTTCGAGATTCTCTGTTGACTCCCGAATTCGACATGAAACATCTGAGGAAAGTTGAAGGACATATCAGCCGAATCGTGAAGATAAGGTCAAGATTCTGAATATTCCAAGTAATAATAATTAACAAACTTCATCTGAGAAATTTAGACGAATAACTATATAACTTGTTTTCTTGTACATTTTCTATTTTCAAGGCATATTGCTTTAAATTTTCTGTCCTAACGCTTTGATATCTTTCGTGTTTTACCAATGTCTTTTTCTTTTTTCCCCTGCAATTGTTTTCTATTAGGGTGAGTCAAATCTTTGTAATATTTCAAATTACTAAGCTAAGTAAAAAGTTTTTTTCAGCTTTCCATTGGTGAATTTTACAATTAGTCTCTCATGTTTGGTTTGCTTTAATGACATATCGACCGCTCTAGGTTATTCAATGCCAAATCCTGTTTATGAATGAAAAGGATTTGGCATTTGTTAACCAATAATGGTTGATATACCATAAACCCAACCAAACTAAGTAATACTTATATCAAATATATATGATTTGGTTTGGTTGGGTTTTATGGCATATCAACCAATGTTGATTTTTAATGTCAAACCTTCTTTACACATATATACTAAATATATATAATTTGGTTCGGTTGAGTTTTATGGTTTATCAACCAACCACTGTTGATCATTCAATGCCAAATCCTGCTTATGTTTATTGGGAATTGGCATTAAATAACCAACAATGGCTGATACGCCATAAAACCCAACCAAACCAAATTATTTGCATATAAAATATATAGAATTTGGGTTTGGTTGAGTCTTACGGCATATCAAGCATTTTAGGTTATCTAATGCCAAGGTGCATACGATAAGTTTTCAGACTTTTTTTCGTATGGGAATTTAAAATTGTCGTAGACTCTTGAAAATTCAGTATGTTATTGCTATACATCTTTTGAGATGACTGATCAATTTGTAATATACCCTACTAAAGCCTGATTGTCACAGCTGGCGAATATAAAAAATGCAATCTGACACTTTAGAAAAACGATATGCAATAAAATTCTGTTTTAAACTAGGAAAAAATGCCACAGAAATGTATGGAATGCTTCAGACTGCTTTTAAACCATCTTGCATGAATAGAGCATCAGTTTTTGAGTGGCTTAAGAGATTCAAGGAAGGCAGAGAGTCTGAGAGGTGTGGGAGGAGTAAGAAAATCAATACACCAGAGTTGATTGGACAAAGGGTTAGGGTTAGGGTTACTATGTTGAGGGTTTAAGGGAGTTCAAGAAGAGATTCCGTCGGAAGAGGCCAGCACTATGCAAATCGGGTCAGTGGCATTTGAACCAGGACAATACACCAGTACACAACTCCATCCTTGTCACAGATTATTTGACCAAGATGGGCATCAAGACAGTTCCCCCACCCTCCCTATAGTCCAGAACTTGCTACCTGTGACTTTTAGTTATTCTCTAAGCTCAGAGGCTGTCGTTATGAGACAATTGAGGAGATTAAAGAGGCTATGACGAAGGTCATTGACACGCTCACACAAGAGAACTTCCATGGGTCCTTCCAGAAGTTGTTGGAACGGTACAACAAGTGGATTGCAGTCGGAGGAGATTACTTCAATGGGGACTAGAGTTTCATGTGTGTACTATCAATAAAAGTACCCATACGAAAGAAGTCTGGAAACTTATCGTATGCACCTCGTACACATATTAGATATATAGGATTTGGTTTAATTGGATTTCATGGCATCAACCCTTGTAGGTTATTTAATGCCTAATCCTCTTTATACATAAATATTAAATATTGATATAGGATTTGTTAACACATTTTGTAGATAGCATTCTTATTCGAACCTGGGATCTTCTTTGTATACTCATTTTTTTCAAGCATTGCTATATAACTGTCACAGTTTAACATGTCATTTGTTTGCACATATAGTTTGTTCTATTTGATCCATAGATGGGACCTTTTCAGGTGCTACCACTCCAGACCAGAGTAGACCTGGAAGAAATGACAATGAAGGTGTACTCCACATACCCCAATTCTCCAAAGCTGGAGCCTCACTTTCAGTCTGTTTAGAGTCATATCTTAGACACTCGTTGGGTGGGTGGGTCTTAGCCCTCTTCAGGGATGCAGATTTTATATTCTACAGCTTCAGGTGACTAGGCTGAGTATCTCATGGTATATTATTAATTTGATTGACTTGCTGTGCAACACCACGGCCCCAAATAGACTATGGTGAAGCACTACGCCTTAGGTTGCTGTTGGACCTCATGGTAACCTCGCTGTGATAAGAAGTGACGAACACAAAACACTGTTGACTCGCAGGATTGGAAAGTTTATTGTTACTACCTTTTTACAGCAGTTGGCGAAAAGTGAAAGATCGAGTGTAGGAAGTGCGTCAATTGTGTCCTGGATATGACAGTAAACTGCATCTTCAGTCTTAGAGCTTTAGGGAATGTGGAGTACCTCTTTTTGCTATTACTCCTAAATCTGCTCTGGCTCGGAGTCTTTGTACGTGTTAGGCATGCATATATCGGTCAAATTGAACTGTTTAATTACTTATTATACCTGAAACCATTTAACTATGTGTGAACAAATGATTAATATCAAGGTGAATTATTAGTATTAGAGAGAAATACTTAAAACAATCAACTGCATGCCAATATAACTATTAGGCTTCCATCACAATATTTGAAACCATTAAACTGTGTGAAAATAAAACTATTAGAGTTAGATAGAAATATATGAAAATATCTAACAGGATAAAATAAAACTATCAATGTTAGATATACTTGACACCATTAAACTGTGTGAAAATAGAACTATTAGAGTTAGATAGAAATATATGAAAATATCTAACAGGATAAAATAAAACTATCAATGTTAGATAGATATACTTGAAACCATTAAACTGTGTGAAAATAAAACTATTAGAGTTAGATAGAAATATATGAAAATATTTAACAGGATAAAAATAAAACTATCAATGTTAGATAGATATACTTGACACCATTTAACTGTGTGAAAATAGAACTATCACTGTTAGAAATACTGGAAACCATTTGATTGTGTCCAAATAAATGAGCTCTGGTTCCTCTAAAAAATGTCATCTACAAACTGTTAATGTAAGATTTTGCGTTTCAACCGGTATAGTTTTTTAGAGTGAACTTTGCCTCCCGCACCGGTCGCTTCCGGGTGGAAGATGCGGGAGGAACTTCCAGCATGAACACCGACCGGCGCGAATTCGGTCTTTTTAAAACTGACCGGCATGCGAGACTGACGTTTTTCTTTGTGGGTCACTAGCAAGGCAAAAAGAGTTTTCACGTTGGAGAATGTATAGTTGGAGAATGTATAGTTGGAGAATGTGTACTTGTTTTTACGCTGAACACGTGCCCAAATAAAGATATACAATTTCATCAGTACGAGACTCGTGTCTTTGATTTTTGACCCCAGTTGCTGCAGTAAAAACAAACTATTCAATTTCAAATCACACACATACACAGACGCATATATATATATATATATAAACAGGATTTGGGATTAAATAACTCAGAAGAGTTTATATGCCATAAAACCCAACCAAATTCCACAAACCAATCATGATTCAACTACATTAAAGCTGAAGGACTTGTACGTTGTCGGCAGAACATGATCTTTAACAAAGCACCATCAATGGACACCTCCATAAAGGTCGGCTTTGTTAACAGTCGCAGAAATGCTTGAAATACAAATACCTTGAAATATTGCAAAACTTATCACTTAGCCTAGTATTTGCATAAAATTTTAGACGCAGTTGACGGAGTTCATCCAATGTCTTACCACACTCTGCTATGATATTGCCTTCTTGAAGGAGTTTTACTATCTTTTTCGTTCTTTTTAATTGGAGTTATGTTCTTTTTTTTAATTACCTTTTTATTTCTTCAAAATATCAGTGACGAAAACGTTTTATATGAGTCTTATTGGCGAAAGTTACTCCACCTCTGTAAAGTCTACAGGTCTCATTCGAAAGAAATAAGTACGAACCCCCACCCCACAAAAATTGTATATTCAAAATCAAAATAATAATGGTATGAGTCTCTTAAAATAATCGATCAGTTGTGGGAGTAGGTAAAAGCATTGTTTTTGGGTATCATTTTTATGTCTAATTTGCACGGCACCAAACTGAGTTTCCAGCATCATCACCTTGACGTATGCAGATTCTTGATTCATCAATAGATATCATCTGTCTAAATGTCATAATTGTTTTTCTGAAGTTTACTTTTGTTATATAATTAAGGAATGATTTTTTTATATTAATAATTTTTCATTAATTATATTTTACCATTCAGTTTGGTTGGGCTTTGAACTATTCAGGTTAAGATTCAGGTGCATAGCATTGGGTACAGTTTACACTCGTGTGCAAAGGATATGACAATCACCATTGTCATAATAAACCCCAGGCAGGGCTGAAGGGTGGATGACGTCATGCCTAGAAGAGATGGGCTGAGAATTTGAGGATTTTGGAAGAACAGTCATTTGAGGTCTGACCATGGTATTCAGAAGTTGGGGTCCGACTTGGTGTTGAGAAGTTGAGGTCCAACCTTGGTATTGAGAAGTTGAGGTCCGACCTTGGTGTTGAGAAGTTGAGGTCCAACCTTGGTGTTGAGAAGTTTAGGTCCGACCATGGTGTTGAAAAGTTGGGGTCAGACCATGGTGTTGAGAAGTTGAGGTCCGACCATGATGTTGAGAAGTTGAGGTCCGACCATGGTGTTGAAAAGTTGGGGTCAGACCATGGTGTTAGTAAGTTGGGGTCTGATCATTGTGTAGAAGACAGATAGATGAGTTCTCTGCCATTGGGGCATAGAGAATTGAGTTTTCTACAATTGCGACGGCGGTCAGGTTTTTCGGGTCCCGACCAGCAAAGATGAATTGAGATCTAAAACACCACGAGATGTGCCGAACGTTGGAGGTGTTGTTAGCATAGTATGATTTCGAAAGACTTTTAAGAATTGTCTCTCTTCGTGTCGAAGAACTGAAGTCAAGAAGTTAATGAAACAGAGTCCGCCTGTTTCTGCACATGTATTTGCATTTTGTGTTTGCATTTGTATATGTACCGTTGGATTGATATCATTATGATCCTATTTACCCAACCCCTCCTATCGGGCAGGATATGACACAAGGTCAATTTTTAAGCGGAGTTTAACAGGTTTGAATTCAGAGTTTTCCTTCTCCTAGACTAGTTGCCTCACCAAGGCTGAAGAACCTAGTCTGCCCTACTATTTACCCATAGCTGGAGGGAGAATAATTGGATTCATACCTTTCTCAAGGGTATTAGTGCTATGGGAAATGCAATCAGTCTCGTCCAGGATTATCATTCTGTTTGTGAGTATACAACACTTTAAAATCATTTTAATCTTTTTGCGGGCTGTTTTTTTTTTTTTTTAATTTTCTTTGTGTTAATACCATTTCGTTAAGATGATTTACAGTCGACATAGAAACATCCTGTTTTTATTTATTTGCTTTTCATTGGTTTTGAGATATTCTTTGTTTGTTTTTTGTTTGTTTAGTCTTTTATTTGGATCTTTTTTGTTTGTTTGATTTTTTTTTTTTTAATCCTGATACTTTTTCTAAATGGTCTTTCAATATATTTTTCCTTTTTTAATCACTTCATTTCTTTTATATTTGCACCTAATTTGAGACGCAGATAATTAGGATTAACCAATGCTTTTAACTTCTTGAATGAGTCTTCTGATCACTTCCCTTGATTCAGCTGTCAGTTCTTTTACTGGAACCATATTTGCTTTTAATTAGGTATGTTCAACTACTTGTTGAGGTCTGCAAGAATTATATTTTAATTGTAGACCGATTTGAATATCAGAACATTTCTTGGTATTTGCTTTAGGAATGCCAATTACATCAGCATTCCCTAATTTTTTTCTCAAAATTAGTTTATTCCATAATATTTTCCTCTGCATAACCCGGAAAAAAGTTATATCATTAATCTAGTTTGTTTATGGTTTTTATGAAAGCAGAATGTTCAGCTATAAAAATGTCTTGTGTTTTACCAATTAATTTATTTACTACAAAACAGAAACCCATAACTGGACGAACCCTCTTATTCGCCCAGTTATGGGTTAAATAGTACCACTACAGCTCTACAATGATATCTTTGATATTAAGTAACCCACAAGAAGTCAAACAATCCCCAATAACCGGATCTCAAAAATTGAAGTCTTGTCACCACGTACAGTTTATTATCATATTTAGGACTCAGTTTTGTGAGGGGTCTTATCACTATGCAGGGGATACCACGGCGTATTCTTAACTCCGTCGACAGAGCTAAAACGATGATAAGGATATTTACATGGGAAATTTAGGCCCCACTCTTACGTCATGCCTTGTAGCTGCCGTTATTTAGATGAAAGGTGGAGCTACTGATTATGATGTAGCTGTTGCAAGTTCTTTTAGTATTTTCAATTGATTTATCTGCTTTATATATTTTTTCATTACAGGTTTGTTGTGTTTTGAAATAGAGAGTAAATCCCGGCCCGAAAATGGTATGCAATGAAATAATAGATTTGGAAAAGCTGATAATCGATTATGTTGAAAATTCACCTTTAAAGAAAAGGCTTTACCCGAATGCTGACGTTTTGCCTTCCAATATTAGTTGGTTACAGGTTCGTATTCGTCACGATGAAGCACAATATACTTCCACCGGTGAGACCTCTTCACCCAGTGCCAACATTTTGTTTTCGTCAACATTTGAAAATAACACCAACAACACTCAGGTTTGTAATTTTAAATATTTATTGTCTCATCACAAAATATGCTTCTGCTTTTCAGCTGAACTAGAGTTCTATTTCGAGATGATTTGCTTGTAATAATTATTAAAACACGCTAACGGCACATTATCCTTTAATTCTTTCTTGCCATCCGTTCCTATTGGCCACCGCTCTAGATTAGGTCACTCAACGGCATCTGTAAAATAATTAGGGGCTCCGGTGGATCGTGAGTTGTTTTTTAGTGAGAGTTACTGGTCCACTCCGAGACGATGGAAAAGAAAAGAACATATATACATATATAAAAAAAGAAACGAATAGGAATGTCTAGACTGGTATAGAAGCGGACGCTTGGGTTAAAAATAGAAACGAATCAGCAGTGAATCGGCAACGGATTCTGATTGGTTGAAAGAAACTCAACCGGAAAAGCCGTTAGTGAGAGTGGACGCAGTATTGAAGAGAAGAAAGAAGTAAGCAGCCGGACGCGACGATGTAAAGATAGCAGTTGAAGACCAGTCACGATGATGTGAAGACAGTCAAAAGTTGCTGCCCCCAATTTGAGGTGAGCTCCAAATGGGAGTTTCACCCTAACCGCAAACCAGTGGAGACGAAACCAGCGAACTACAACAGAGAACAGGACAGGTCTGTGTCTGCTCTCTTTCTCCTCACGATATTTTATTTCTCTCTGTGTAACTAAAACGGTCGACTCATTTTCAATAAGCTGTTTCTGTTTTCTCGACTTCTACTAATAAGTTTAAAAGCAAATAAAATCTTTTCTCAGCGAACTAAGACGGGATTTTTTTTTTTTTTTTTTTGCGGTGAGGTCACAGCAAGGATGCAACTGGCACTATCTTAATCTCACATAAATAATAGTTTTGAAGCTTTTCAAAATTGTAGTTAGTCTGCAGATGGGGGCTTGAATTGAGGTCTGGCATCAAATTTTTAGTGGCTGAGAGTTACAAACTATGCTAAGTTTATGAAGAAAAATATGATTATTTCTCAAAAAAAAAAAAATGAGAAAACCTAACTGTATAACAGTTTAGTAATTTGCAACAGGCTGGAGATACAAATTTACATGAGAAAAGTAATAACTAAATATATTTGGTTGGTTAGTGTTTTACGGCTTATCAACTCTTTAATGCCAAATCTTACTTTTCATAAATTGTTTCTAAGGGAATAATTTTAAGGTAACTACACATCGTTAGTTATTTTCAAGTATTCCTATCTAACACTAATAATTCTATCTAATATTATTCATTTATTTGCTCACAGTTAAATGATTTCAAGTACTGCTATTTATCATTGTTGATTTTATTTATCGAGGATCTCTATTTAATATAAATAATCTAAACATCACTTTATGGTTTAAATTAACAACGCAAAAAAAGATAATATCCCTTTGTAAATGACTGAATAGTTCTATGTAACTCATATATGGAACCCTGATATGTGCTACCAATCTGAGTAAGAGTATACCTGGGAGTAATGGCAATTAAGAAGTACTTCCTATTACCCAAAGTTCCTGGACTGGAGCCTGACTTATCAGAGGCAGTTTAGTATTATACCCAAGACATTCGTTGGTGGCCAGGGCGAATCTTACTCCTCGGCAGCCCTCAGCCGAAAGTATAAACAACATAAATATATTTAACAGAAAATGTTTCCATTTTTATAGTTATCTTACCTTCTTTTTCTTTTCTTTTACCCTTTCTTTTTACTAATTTACCTTTTCTTTTTACCTTTTCTTTTTTCTTTTCTTTTCTCTTACCTAGTTTCTTTTTCTTCTTTTTATCTTTTTTTATCTGTATTTTTTACTTTTCTCCAGTCTTTTTTCTTCTGTCAAACTCCTATATATTTTTTTGTTTTTTCTTCCGTTTCTTCTCACATTTTTTCTCTTTTGACCTTTTTTCTCTTTCTTCCTCTTTTTTCTTTTCCTTTCTTTTATTTCTTTCCTTTTTTTCCCCCATTTCTTGTGCCTGTTTTCCGCCATTTCCTTTATATTTTTCTTTTTCTTTTTCGCTCTCTTTCTTTTTTTTCTTCTGATTTTCAGTCTTTTTTATTGTCTTTTCTTTCCTTTTTTTTTTTTTTTAATTTTTTTCACCTTTACTTTATTTTGCCATTTCCTCTATCTTTTTTCTTTTCTTTTCTTTTGTCTTTTACCTTCCTTTGCCTTTTCTTTCCTCTTATTCTTACTCTTTATAATTCTCTCTTTTTTTTTTATTCTTTTCATTTCTTCCTTTTCTTCTATATTCTATTCTACCTTATCCACTTTTTTTTTCTTCTATTTTTTTGCCTCTGCAATGGTTTCTACAACCCCCTTAAAAAAAACCCAAAAAACAAAAGAATCGTACACTAAAATAGACCAAACAAGAACGACCGACGCCAACTCCCCATTCAAAAATATTTATATTAACGAGCAATTTGAGAAACAGGAAGTAACGAGAGAGAATGAGAGAAGAAAAGGGGAAAAGAGTTAAAGAGAATAAGGAAGAGATTTTAGAAGAAGATCCCACCAACTAGAGAGGTACTATTTACCAACCCCTCCGCTCGGGCAGGATATGACACAAGGTCAATTTTTAAGCGGAGTTTAACAGGTTTGAATTCAGAGTTTTCCTTCTCCTAGACTAGTTGCCTCACCAAGGCTGAAGAACCTAGTCCGTCCTACTATTTACCCATAGCTGGAGGGAGAATAAGGGGGTTCATACCTTTCCCAAGGGTATTTGCCCGAAAGTGAACGTAATAGCGCGACTGGAGTACGAACTCGCGTACTACGATTCCGCAGTGCATCGCTTTAACCATTACACCACGAGGACACCCCTAACTAGAGAGGTAGTGAGTAGAAGAGATAACAATATTGTCTTTTTGAATTGTTGCCCTGGGCTGCAGGGCTGGGAAATACTTCAGCCAGCCGTGTTTATGGATACAGAGATCAGGTCGGATTTGACTCTGTTTCGGTGGTGGTCGGTCAAGGCCGTCTGACATGGATTCCGGGAAGCCGACATTCATGTCACGTGCATTAAAATCGGCGTTCTTTGCACCTCAGGGTCCGTCCCCCTGGCTCTAACCCTCTCCGGAGGGGCAAGGTTTATCGCCTGGCGCCAGAGGTGTACCTTCTAAGGGGAATACCAACAGGTCTCAAGACATTTTTGAAACCTCTAGACCTGTGTGGGCTACGGTCGTGCACGTGGTACCCACAATAAAAATGGCCTTGTGCCAAACTCATGTGTACGTTGGGTGCTCAACAAATGCCAGTAGCAGAGACAACAGCTTTAGGAGCACAAGAACGCAAAGGTATCAGTCTAAGAGGGTAATCATCGAAGAACTTATGACTAATAGACAAGTAAGTTTTTTACAATATTATCAAAGACTTTAAATTCAAAAATTTGTAGCCATACCACATTTTTTGTAACCTGTTGCTTATTGAATAATGTTCAAATTGCTTTTGTAGCAAACATACAATCCTTGTTTTTGTCCAGTCAACTGCTTTTGTCCAGTCAACTGCTTCTCTGCAGAGGGGTAAGACTCCCCCCCAATTAGTGTTCTGGATATGACACTAAACAATCTGATGATGAGGTTTTGGGGAATGCAGAGTACCCTTCATTGCCATCACTCCTAGGTCCACTCTGGCCTGGAGTGGTAGCACCTGATAGGGTCCTATTTATTGGTCAAATAGAACTAAACTGTATTCTTATGCGAAACTGAATTGTTTGAAATAGAATTGTTTTAACATTTAAACTGCTTATTTATTCTAAACCAAATTGATTGAGATAGAACTGGTTTGACAGTGTACTTATGCTATATTGAATTGTTTGAAATGGAACTGTTTTTGTATACTAAAATAATTTTTTAAAATTCGAACAGTTTTGACATTTAATTGAGTGTAACCAAAAACTCTACGGATACTAAACTGAATTATTTGAAATATAACTGTTTATATGTATAAAAATCGATTTGGTATTAAATAACCAACAATGGTTGATATGCCATAAAATCAAGCCTAACTAAAAATCCTCTTTTATCTTAAAGGTGCCAGAAACCTGTAACTGAGAGTCAATTACGCTGAGACTGCAACACTTAGATCCATTTAAACTTTGTGCTAATAAATGATTGATATTAAATAAAATGATTGGCATTGGAAATACATGAAACCATTTAACTGTGTGCAAACAAATAATCAATAAAATTGGAATGATTGGAACCTTTTAATTGGGTGCAAAGAAATGAGCTCTGGCGCCTTAAAAAATATATTTACCCACTAACTATTCATTTACAAATATATATATATATATATATATATATATATATATATATATGTGTGTGTGTGTGTGTGTGTGTGTGTGTGCGTGTGTGAGTGAGTGAGTGAGAAAGGGGGACAGAGAGAAAACAAACAGGATTTAGCATTATTTTGGTTTGATTTGGTTTGGTTGTTTTTTTGGGGGGGTATCCTATCTGTCATTGTTGATTATTTGATGCCAAATCATCTTTATCCCTACTATATATGATTTGTAAACGCAAACTTCATAGAAAACATTTGAAACGAGCCAGGATTCATTTGTTTGAATACTGTCAAATGGTCATACTTCTGATTCGTTTCAGACAGAGATAATTTGTTTGTACAGTTAAATGGTCAAACAATTCTCTTTTAAACAACTTAGTTTAGCGTAAATCATTTGTTTGCACGCAGTTTAAATTTTAAACAGTTCTAGTTTATCCATAGATAGGTCCCTATCAGGTGGTACCACGCTGGGCCAGAGTGGATCAGGGATCAATGGCAATGAAAGTGTACTTCATATTCTCAAAACTTCCAGGGCTAGAGCCTGACGATCAGACGGTTTGTGTCATATTTAGGACACTTGGGTCCTCATGGTGTAATGGTTAAAGCGCTGGACTATAGAATCGTAGTAAGCGAGTTCGAACTCTAGTCGCGCTAATACGTTCACTCGAACAAATACCATTGGGAAAGGTATGAACCCCCTTATCCTCCCAGCGATGGGTTAAATAGTGCCACTACTGTACTTCTAAAGGGATAGATTTTTCATTAAATAACCCAGAAAGTTTGATATGCCATTAAATAACCAAACCAAACTAGGATACTTGTTAATGGGATGTCTTATCCCTGCATTAAGATCCAGTCGGTGTATTCTGCAGACCCAGCTGACACGGCTGTATTTGGCATTAAATATTCCATAAGTGTTGATATGTCATAAACATGACCAAACCAAATATTTTATTCTTTTTTTTCTCTGTTAAATCTCAAATTTTCTTGCTATGTTCTATGTTTTTATTTTCAGGTATACACTCTAAAGACTGAACGGACAACAAGCACCGTGTGTACTTTCAGTCTAAATAAAGCATACAGCCGTGGCTACAAAATTAACCTCAAGTTAACCGCACCTTGCATTGAAGCTGGGGGCGGTCTAGACAGAGAGATGACAGTAGAGAAGATGAATGAACATTCTTTTTCGCAACAAATGGTGTGGGCTGTCGATAACCAGGTAACTGATTTATACACATATATCTTTATGTTTTATTATCATATCTATATAATGATAAAATGTAATATATATCTTTATGATATATATATATAGAACCATAATAATAGCAAATATATATATATATATATATATATATATATATATATATATATATATATATATATATATATTGGCATAATGGTCCGGTGTTCAATCATACCAAAGACTAAAAAAACTGTACTTGATGCCTCCTTGCTTAGCACAGCATTAAAGGGTAGGGATTAAAGATAAGTGGAGCTATTCAGGGAAAGGAGTAGTGCCCTCCCCTTAAACCTCAGTGTAGTAGCTATTGAAAACGGGGCATTCGAGTCGCCCTCGACAACTGTTGGCCAGCTTACTTACAACTTATATATATATTATGGGCGCCTCAGTTAGTGTAATGCTTTGCAAGCTTGACTAGCAAACCTGCTTAGAGATATTTTGAGTCTCATTGGGTACTCCATTCATTTGGTCTTATGTCACGTGTAAGCAAAAATCCCAGTAAATTACTACTACAACTTACATGTATATAGAGTATTGGTGTAGCATATTCCTTGATCAGTATATTTATGACACCAGTATATTTTACATCACTTTTCTTATAGCATATCAACTCCATAATTTTTTTTAAAAACTTAAAATCCATAAAGACTATTTCTACTGGTGCTGAGCTAAGGTAGAAACTAAATGAGATCAAAAGAAACTAAATGAGATAAAAAAAAAAACAATTTAAAGGAAATATCCCATCTTTCTCATGACTTTATTCATCATTTTATATATATATATATATATATATATATATATATATTTAGTATTATTCGGTCCAGTTAAACCAGAGTTGGGAGTAATTCCTTCAGGACAAGAAAATCATTCAGGAGCTGAACATCTAAATTTTCCTGGTGGAGAGCTCAATGTAATTTTTTACTGAGCAATATTTCTTTAAGAAAAAAACAAAAACCGGTTAATTTAGGATTATAAATTTATTTCCATCCTGTTTTTCAGTTTCTAGTGTAAACCAAAAACACGAAGAAAAATATAACAGGACTTCTTCAGATCCAATGGATAAATAAAACAGACTAGACACGTGGGTAGAGTGGGAGGGGGAAGAGATTAAGGAGTTACCTCCTCGTTTTATTGAATTTCCGTTTTTTACCTATTTATTTTATTTTCAAATTTTGTCAGTTATAATTTCGGTAATTTAACTTTTTATTTATTTGTTTAATTTATTTTCTTTTCATGTTAAGTTCGATAATTAACTTTTAAGAGAAATATTAATGCTTATATTAATTTCGATACCATTTATTTAGCTACCTATTTTTTCCAAGTGTGTATGTTGGATACGTTTTTTTTCCGGTTTCACTATTTATTTCTATGTTTTAAATTTCTTGTCTATAGTTTAAATTTAGTCTTATGTCTACATCTAGCTATTAATTCACTTCTCCTATTTAATAACTTATCAGGCCATTTATGTATTAGAATATGTATTTTCTCTTCCAAGCACAAATTGCATCTCCCGTCAAAAAGATATATACATATATATATATATATTGTCATCCACAGACAGACTGTTTCGTTGTATCACAACACTTCAGTGTGGCTAGACACGTAGGACACTTGAAACTGGGATCGAAACCCACCCACCTTTACGTTAGACTTAGTATCACACCGCTCAGCCAACAAGCGAACCTCGTCAGCTCTGAAATTATAAGTAATTAAGTAAATTTTTATTTTGATGGCAACTACACTAGAATACTGCGAGCAGTATTGAACAAGTCCTGGAGGCAACACCCACAAAGCAGGAGCTATACGGCCACCAACTACCCATCACGAAAACTATCAAAATTAGATGAACCAGACATGTGAGACACTGCTGGAGAAGTAAGGATGAGCTCATAAGTGATGTAATCCTGTGGACCCCTTCACATGGACGAGCAAAGGCAAGGCGACCAGCTCGAACCTACATACAGCAGCTCTGTGTGGATATGGGGTGTAGCCTTGAAGACTTGCCGGAAGCAATGGACGATAGAGAGGTGTGGCAAGAGAGAGGGTCAGGAATATCTGTGCTGATGGCGCGACATGATGAGGGTGATATGCATGTGTGGTAATTTACTAAGCTTTTTGCTTAGATGTGGCACAAGGCCATATGAAAGGGGCACCCAATGAGACTCGAACTCACTTGTGTAGGTTTGCTAGTCGAGCTTGCTAACCATTACACCACCAGAGGAACCTGATATCCATACGTGTTTCATTTCTTTCTCTTTTTCTCAGCCCACTGCAGTATTTTGCCTTGTTACAAGTTGTCGTATGTGGAGAGAAATAGACTTTACTCTATACTGTTGTCCATTAGGCCTTCCATGTGCCTAAATAGTGATCCTCCGAAGAATAGCGAGTAGAGTCTACTCTACTATTTATTCAAATTTGGAACAGCGATGAGAAGAATAGATTCTGTCTCTCCCAAGAGTCCAAAGCAAAACACATATAATCTTGCCTGAAATTTGAACTTGATGTTAAATTTTTCTTCTCTGTCTAATGACAGTCGTAAGTAACTTAATGTTAAAGAAGTTGGCATGTATATATATATATATATATAAGAGAGAGAAAGAGAGAGAGAGAGGGGTTGGTTGGTTGATTTGTTTTACGGTGTTTCAACCCATTTTTGGTCATTTAATGCCAAATTAAATTTCAAACAATTCAATAAATATAAGTATAGTTTTTATTTACCCATGGTTAATGTCAAAACAGTTCTATTTCAAACAATTGAGTTTTGCATAAGTACACAGTTTCATTGTCAAAGCAGTTCTATTTCAACCAATTCAGTTTAGCATAAATTCACAGTTCCGTTCTGTTTGGCCCATAAATAAAACCCTGTCAGGTGCTATCACTCCTGGTCAGAGTGGACCTGGGACTGATGGGAATGAAGATGTACTCTGCATTCTCCAAAGCTCCAGCATTACTGGAACCTCACTATCTGATTGTTCAGTGTCATGTCCAGGACACACCTTGGGTGGGCAGGGGGTCTTACCCCTCTGCAGAGAAGCAGTTACTGTATTTTAAAGCCCCAGCCAACTGGGCAAAGAGAGAGAGAGAGAGAGAGAGAGAGAGAGAGAAACAGACTTACTTTAATGCATATATTTTGCTCTCCTTCATCACTAGTGAAATTGCATATTCATTGTAAACTTGTTTAATAGCTGAAAAATTGTCCTTGTAGCAGAAACTTGCTCTTATTTTGTCTCTTGTATCTCCAACAGTCTCCAGGGAAATAAATAAGATTAATTTTCAGGAGTTTTTCATATTATCATAATTATAATTGGAGTTAAACATATATAAGTAAGTAAAGTTGATGATCATTGTCAAGGGCAACCCAAAGGCTCCCTTTTCAATTGCTACTACATTGAGGTGTAGGAGAGGGCATACTCCTTTCCTGGATTGCTCCACTTTATCCTTGTCCCACCTTATAATGCTGATTGTTAAGCAAGAAAGGATCAAGTACCATTTTTTGAGTCTTTGGTATGACTTGATGAGGGATTGAACCCCAGTCCATTAGCAAACATTCTAATCCTTATGCCAACAGGCCTGATCATAAGGAGGGGGTGCTGTATAAATACTTGCTCATGCTTGAATAAAAATGTCCTCTCTTTGAAACAATATTCAGACAAGAGTTGTTGAATGTGTTTGTTTGTAATTTTCAGGTGAGTGTCCCCACTGGTTACAAAACGAAAGCTGATCTTGTAATCTTAGAGAAGGAATATGAAGGTACATTCACGTGTGATGTTCATTACAGTGGAAAGATTAATGTTGTGCTTCGCAACAAGGAAAAATCAGGTACTCTTACAGTAGATGTGACGGATGTATTTAATGAAGATAATGGCTTTACTGTTGAAGACAATGTCTCAACCTTCACTTTTCATGGTTCTTGTAAATGCCGATATGGCATCGAGCAGAGTGTAAAGTTGACCCAAGAAAAAATCAAAGGCTTTCATTCCAAACTTGAGAATGGTTTTGAAGACATTTGAAGTGGCATAAAGAACTTTTTTTTTAAATACAGGTTTTTACATTTTGGTTTAGGAATAGAAATAGCTGAAAATTTCATGCATCTGCTGATGGGAAATAATGAACTCTTTAAAAAATACATTTCAATTTCCCATTAGCTTTCTGGCTTAATTTTTATCAATATAATCTTGAATTGGAGACAGCTGAATTAATGGTTTAAAATCTCTTGTCAAACTTAAAAAACATACAAACTAAATCCCATAATAATTGTTAAATTTGCATATAAATTTTACATACTAAATTTAACAGTTATTTTGGGATGGAGCTAGTAAATATTCCTTTTTGCTAAAATTCCTTTTCAGCACCATATCTGACACTGTCTATATTACAAGCATTATATCTATGAAGATTTCATAAATAAGAAGTCATCAACCTTTTTTTTATGCTGATCACACCTATAAGGCTTAAAGTAGTTTGTTAGTAAAAGTACCTCCTGATTGATGATCACTGCTTTAGAAAGAAAACTTTTAAAGTCATCATTTTATGCCAACTCCCCTCTAAAAAGTTTAATCATTCACTAGTGGGCAATAAAACCCATGCTAACAAAAACTATTATAGATGATGATATATACATATATATGTGGAACAAGCTCGGAGTTTTGGAAACATAATGCATAAAATGACTTCCTGATCTTGAGATAAAATAAGATTGTTTTTATTTCCAGGTGGAGTAGTTTACATATATTTGAAATGTTAAACAAGAAAGGAAATACTGACTAACTTGAAATGTTGCTTAATGTATGCATCTCTGGGTTGAATTTTACTATATATATATATATATATATATATATATATATATTTCAGTATTGGTAAAAAAAAAAAAATACAGTGAATAGACTGAGCTATTTTTATTATAACCGTAAATTTCAATGAGACTTCAATGACTTAAATACACATAGGAAATGATTATTTTCGGTGATTATTCTTGTCAAAATTCTCTTAGTTGTTGCAAAAAGTCATCTTTTTCTAAAAAGAAAAGTCTCCAAAATTTACTTTTTTTTTTAAATCATGACTTTTTGCTAGAACTAAGTGAACTTTCACAACAATAATCAAGTGAAATAATCATTTCCTATGTGTGTCTGATCATTAGAATGTGTGGTAAGAATAAAAATGGTTCAGTCTTTTTAGTGCCTGTTTTTTTTTATCCAATACTGAATGTATGTATATATATATATATATATATATATATATATATATATATATATAGATAGATAGATAGATAGATAGATAGATATTGGGGGTGTTAAAACATGGTCATTTTAATAATTAGAGGTGCAATTTATAGATTTTGCTGGTCTTGTGATTTAAAAGTTTTTTAAATCAATATAAAAATATCTGAGAATTAGATACCTTATATTACATGAACATCCATTTTAAATGGGTCTTCTCTTTTTGAAAAATAACCAATTAATATACTTCTTAAAATCTATCAAAGAAGAATTGTTATGTAGATTATCACTGAAATTATATGTGC
>OY757924.1:66037279-66117279 GCA_963585895.1 Sepioteuthis lessoniana | reverse complement strand
TGAAGTGTTTAACTTCATTAAAAAAAATGGAATTTTTTTAATATATATAATTATTTTCATTAAAGAAAGCAAAGAAATATATTAGGATAAGAATTTGTCTTTCATATTCGTATAGCACGTGCCATAGAGTAATGGTTAATTTAATAATCTCAAAAACCCAAAACAAAGAGTCTAACTCATATCAGTTTATTTCAAGAAAAAACAAGAAACAAATTAATTATAAATCTTCCAGTAATGTCATCAGCTTTTTATTGATTTTAATATGACTTATTTTAATAGATTTTAATATGACTTATTTTAATAGATTTTAAACTTGTTTGATTTTTTAATGGTTTTAAATTAAAAAACAAGTTGGTTTATTTGGGGAAAAAAAAACATGTAATAATTTAATGCAAAATCTTTCCACGTTATATAGAATAGGATATGCAATTTCATTAAATGTATTCTGTGAAAAGTCAGATGTCAGCAAAGGGAGTGATATCATTTACTATTAGTTATTCTAATTCAATATTGGTACTAGTAAGATGTCAATTTTTTAAATGGATACTGTATTTCAATATGTATAATGTCAGCACACATTATAAACATACTGTTATACTTACTAGTTAACTGAGAGAATAGGTGACTTGATGACTGTCAATTCTTTACCTATACAATCATCAGATCAAGACTTGGTCTGATGAATACAAAGGTAAGAAACTGACAGTCACCAAGCAACATTGACTTCAGTTTATTTGCTGACAGGAAAACTTAATAAAAAGCTGAATAAACAATCCTTGACTGTCATATCTAATGAAACAAGCTAAAAAGAAAATTTATTCTCTCTCTCTCTCTCTCTCTCTATATATATATATATATATATATATATATATATATACTTCAAGTATAAAATTGTGTCAAAAATAGGTTCCATTTAGTCTGACAATATGCACAGTAATTTAATGCTTTTTTTTTTAAACATGTAAAATATAATTTAGGTTTACATGGAAGTGATAAATAGATACAATATATCAATACAGAAGATGCCAGCACACATCTTAACCATATTGATATGTCAGTATATCTTCTTATAAATGTTGTCAAGATACATCAGTGAAATAAGTTTTTCTTTATTCTAAAAATCAGATTTTAAATATTATTGGCATGAATTGATACAATATTTCAATATCTATGATGTCAGCACACATCTTAAACTTTGATATATTTATCAATTACTAACAATTTTTTAAATTTTAAGTTTTACTTCAAAGAAATTTCTATAAAAGTCATGATTTTATAGAACAGGTTATTGATTAAAAGTACATAGTACTTAAGAGTTGAAAATTTATTGATCTTAATTGGTTTGAGTAAATGGTTTTAAAGACGAATTTAACTACCATTATTCTGTATCAGTGGTTGGGGAAAAGGATTGAATTATTTTACTGCTTCCTGTATACCAGCAGTAGATGAACTGGCTTAAATTAGCTTGAATCAAAATTGCTCTTTACAATTTTATTATATGTCAAAATGTTCCCAATTATTTTTTTTTTTTGTTTTGAGCCTCCAGGTAAAATGCTTTCCAAAACTCTTTGATAATTGTATGCTTTGAATAGAGTTATTTTATAGACATAACTAAGAAAGTATTCCCCAACCACTGATCTATGGCAAGTGCTTTACTTTGTAAAACAAATAGGCTCAATAACATATAGGTATATGACTGAATTTATAAAAATTTTTAAAATAATGAAAGATTTTTAAAGTATACAAAATAAAGTCTCATGTTAACTATTATTTGAATAAAATGAAAAATAAATGAAGGGTAATCTCTGTCAAATATAGCTTGGCAAAATACAACAGTATACAAATAAACAATTTAAAAGTATTGGTATATTGAAAAAATCCTTAATGTAGCAAAATGTGAGTATATATATATATATATATATATATATATACATACACACACACACACACACACACACACACACACAAACAAAGGGAGTCTATAAAGATCATTGTCTGATTAAAAAAAACTGTTGTAAAATTATATATATATATATATATATATATATGTGTGTGTGTGTGTGTGTGTGTGTGTGTGTGTGTGTGTGTGTGTGTGTTATTTATACATATGGTAAGGGAGTATATTAAAGTCAACTGATTAAAACCATTATTAAAATTTCAACAATAAAATCTAAACAATTTTTGCATGTGTGTGAGATTATTAGCAAAAAGAGTACAAAATTTTGTAGAGTAAATGGTGAGAAAAGTTATGCATCAGCTATTTAAAAAAAAATGGTAAAGTCGCTCCGTCTATCAATTACATTTTTATGGTTTGAAACAAAAATTCAGTTTGCCTTGCATTATTTTTAATTCTAATATTTTTCATTATATTTTTTGCATAAAAATAATGAGTGACAATACTTTGAAAAAAAAAGAAAAAAAAGAAAGAAAATGATGCTTATAAATAGAATACTAACTAAATAGATTTACTAACAAATAATCTAACAAATTGATTTTTTTTTAAATCTATTTTGGATTAAAGAAAGTTTTTGATTGATTAAAACAAAAAGACCTTACAAAAACAAAAAATGTTATCTTATAGTAAATATGTATAAACCTGGTTTTGATTATTTTTTATAACTTTTTGTAATTAAATGAAAATGAATTTGTGCTATAATTTCTGAATAAAATGGAAAGAAAAAATTTTTAAAGGATTCATCCAATTACATTACACCGGTGAATTTGATTCATTTGTTTGTCCATTCTGTAATACTTGTTTACCCCCCCACTCCCAAAGGAAAGAAAGTTGGGATATCACTACAATATTTTCCTTCATAGCATAAGAAAAATTCAATAAAAAATACCTTCATCAATAATCTCATAAAAAAATAAACAGATTAAAAAATAAGATAATATACAGTAGAAAAAAAATGAAAAAACTGAACAATTTTTTATAATTACCACAAACTTTAACGAAATTTCACTGCCTTTGACATACTTCGGAAGTGAATAAATTCCTGGATTTTTATCAAATCTCACTAATTTCCAACAAAAAGTTTTAATTTTCTAATAAGAAAAATTCTCAGAAATATCAAAATATAGGAAATTTCTAAGAATTCTTTTTCCTTAATTTGATATCCTAATTTGTAATTAGTTCTTTGCTAAGGTCAAGTAAGTATTTGTCCGAGTTTGTAAAAGGTCATATTGTGACATACAGTTATTATGGTCTGTCACTGCCATATTGCAAAGAAATTGAATCCCTATCATTCACCAATTGAAGTTTCCCTCCAAAATTATAAGAAAACTGGAAATTATCATCAAATAGAAAGTTGTGACTGCAAGAGGAAAAGCACTGCATCTAAAACTAAGAGAACTTAGTTGTATGCCAAATTATATGCCACAATGTGACCTTTTTAAAATAAAGTCAACTGCTTACGAGCTATTAACAAAAGACTAATCGCAAATTAGGATATCAGATCAAGGAAAAGAAAAATCTAAGAAATTTTATTTTTGGTGTTTCTGAGAACTTTCTTTTAAGAAAATTATAACTTTTTGCTACAACTCAGGAAACTTTCACAATAATCAAGGAAAATAATCACTTCCTATGTGTGTCTCAGCCATTAAAATTTGTAGCAATAAAAAAAAGAAAAAAAAAAAGGAATGCTTCAGTTTTTCACTATTTTTTTTTTTTGTCCAATACTCTAGAATTGATTAAAAATCAAAATATGCCATTATCATTAATAACTTTCAGATTGATCATTAAGAAAAATTGTTTGGATAAATGAAACTCTGCAGTTTGTATACTTGATGCTAACCCAATTTTTTAATAGATATATTTTTCAGTCTTTCCAATGTGCATATTCCCCCCGCTACAGAAAAAAAAGAAACGGGAGAAGAAAAAATATGGTTACCAACATATCAACTGGAAGAATCCATACCATTCCAGTAGTACTATGTAAACGAAATATGCAGGGTTTTCCATCACCCATTTTCACTAAACATTTTTTTTTATATTAAGTTTTACTACCTCTGTTCTATTATAGTAGTTATATTTATATGCAACAGTAACAATAATTATAGGACGGAGATGATACTAATATTTATAGAGGAATGAAAAATGTATTATTTCATATGTCAACAAAGTTGATACATTTAATTTTTCTAAATAAGAGTTTTGAAATTAGGATTAAAATTTCAACTATTACAAAATCTGTCCCACGATTATTCTTACATTTATTTTGAGAAATTTATAAGCAATTGTAACAATAATTATAGGACGGTGATGATGCTAATATTTATAGAGGAATGAAAAATGTATTATTTCATATATCAACAAAGTTGATACATTTAATTTTTTCTAAATAAGAGTTTTGAAATTAGGATTAAAATTTCAACTATTACAAAATCTTGTGAATTGAATTACCATGACCAGAAAATCTGGCGAACACAAGTGCGCAACTTACAGAAACATTGGACAGCTGTTTTGACCTTATTAGGTCTCATCAGCAGAGTTATGCCGTGTTCTTCCCTATCAGAGATCAAACCAGCAACCACAGAATGCAGAGCTGAAACTCAACCACTGAGCCACAGTCCACATTACACACAAGTGATGCCAAATCAACTAGTCATGGTAATTGTTCAGCCAATTAACCTAAATGTGTCTTGCAAGTTACATCCATACACTTTACAGAGGACACGGCCACCTTCAGGGTCACAGCTACCCAGGAGGGTTGGAAATATGCATCTGTGTAATTATTATAACCTCAAAGGCAAGGATATAGATGTATATTTTCTTTTTTAAGTAGAGGAATTATATTATGAATTGAACTATGTTCGTTGCGCTCAAGTGTTCGCCGGATTTTCTGGTCATGGTAATTCAATTCACCATATAATTCATCAAAGTTGAGGCATTTGATTTTTTTCTAAATAAGTGCTTTAAAATTAAGATTAAAATTTCAACTATTACAAAATCTGTCCCATAATAACTCTTATATATAAATTTCATACACTAAATGTAAGTTCTATTATTTTCTTCATCATATATGGATTATAAAGCTCAAGAGCGATAAAGAATGGATTAACTGAAATGTATTATCATCAAGAATATAAATAAGATGTTCATTAACATCCAAGAAATTCTTCAGAAAAACTCCTCCTTCAAAAGGAGTTCAACTGCCCAAATAATCCTAAATCTGAATAATCTGAATAATTTCTCATATAGAATGAATGCTGGTATTTATCAAGATTTTATGTACAAGTTAATAAAGAATTTAGCAAACTCAATGGTTTTGGACTGGAAGATAATAAACAAACCACATTGCAAAAACTGAATGTTTAACTTTAAAAATTTAAACAAGAAAAACATGGTTATTCCCATCCCAATATCCAAATAATAAAACAACTTCTAAAATTTAAGAGTTACTATTTAATCAAAATGTAGGAAGCATTTTGAGAAAAAGTAAAACACTTCATTTCAAGTACTAACAATTATTTCTATTATTTGATATTCATACCTTATCCATTTATATATATATATATATATATATATATATATATATACACACACACTTATTAACGCTAAATAGAACACTATTATAACAATATTTAGTGAAGTACTATATTTGTCCCATAATAGTTGTTACATTTGGTGTATGAAATTTAAATGCAAAGGTAACAATAGTTATCAGACAGAGATGAAACTAATTTATATAGCTGAATAAAAATGTCATCTTTCATATATCATTAAAGCTTTGGTCAAAATAAATAAGAGTTTTCTTTGTTAAATGGCATATCAACCACTGTGGCTTCATTCTGAAAGTTATACTATTTAACCCATAGCTGGGGGATAAGGAGATACACACCTTTGCCAAGCGTATTAGACTGAAGTGAACATAATAGCAATCCTGGAGTTTGAACTTGCTTACTTCAAGGATGTAGAAAAGCACTTTACCTATTATACCATATGGAATCACTCTATAAATGAGAGTTTTGAAATTGGGATTAAAATTTTAAGCCCTACTCTCTCTCATAATAGATATAACATCAAGTGAATGAAATTTATATACACATGCAACAATCCTCATGGGAGAGAAATGCTATGAATTTATAGAGTTTAATAAAAAAACATTTATTCTTTCATATATCAAAGCTGATACATTTGATCAATCTAAATAAAAGTTTTAAAATTTGAATTAAAATTCTAAGTCTAACTATCTCTGTCCCGTAAGAGATTTTTATATTTTAGTACATGAACCTTATATGCAAATGTAACAACTATTATACGAAGGAGGTAGTATTTCTTTCATATTGCACTTTTATTTAATCGTTTAATGACCAAAAAGAGATGATATATTTGAAAGAGTGATACATTTTCCCTGAGATAGAATGAATTCCTCATACATGTCAACAGAAGTGAAATTCATATAACTAAAATAACAGAGTAGAGAACTAAGTTAAAGAGAGTAGAAATAGATTTAGATTAATTTAACCCTTTCAGTGTGGAGAGCAACTTCATATACTTAATGCACAAGGCAGAGATACAACTTTAGTCCACATTACTTTAAAATTTTAAATGACATCCCATATACTCCCAAAAGTGCCTCTTGTCCAATATACCCCAGTTATTAAATTAAAAAAAAATACTTTATTACTTTGGGGACTTTAGTAAAACAGTTGTTTCTAAAAGGTACCAGGGAGTAAAAAATTCTGTTATAAAAACACTTGTGTGATATATCCCCTGATGCTAATAGAGTATCGCAGTATTATAAGGGTGAAATGCCAAGAATTTTTTATCATTTGCAAGCTTTCTTATTTAAGGATCAAAATTGCATTAAATTTGTGGTAAATGCACCTCACAAAAAAAGCTAAGAATGTTCCCACTGAAAAAAAATCAACTTTTAAAAACAGTCTCTCAATGAAGTCTAATTTTGAAAGATGTAATTAAACTTGTATAAATTTTTTTAAAAAAATGCAACAACAATTAATACTTTTTCTATCAAAAATAATTGCAGACATATACCAAAGCAAAATCAAAGCAATAATTTTAAATAAGAATATATAATATAAAAATACAGAGGACCAGATCCACAACAGATCTAATCTAAATCAGTTAAAACAAATTGAAAGGATAAGAATTAAAATGTTATTTTGTTAGAAAAATATTAGTAAAGATTTTAAATTAAATCTATTAAGGCTTGTTATATGTAAGTAAGCTCTAATCAATTATTTTTTGTGTATTCTTAGATTACGTAATTTTGAAAACTTTGCACCAACAATCCAGCATGTGGCCTGAAAATACTTAGAAGTAAAACAATAAACACCACTGCCGGGGTCCCATTAATCGTCCTTGATGTTTTCTTCCTTGAAAGTCTCAAGTCCATTTTTCAGGTTCCAAGTGTCATCTTTGTCAGCCTTTACTAAGTTTACTTCAATAAAGTCATCGACCTGGATAATACCAAAAAAGGGAAAAACAATTATGAAAATCGTAAAGCATTACAAAAACAAATTATGAATAAACATCAGTTTCTCTCTGATGAAATAAAACAGGAAGTCTTCTAAGCTGCAACTGAGTTGGTACCAATTTATAGTTGCAAAACTTGGACTTTAGCAAAATGCTTAGAGAAATAGCGAGATGGGAACAACACAAAGATGCTGCATACTGTTTTGAACAACTCTTGGAAGCAGCACCCCACAAAACAGCCATTAACATCCCATCACACAAACCAGCCAAGTCAGATAAGCAAAACATCCTAGGCACAACTGGAAATTTAAAAGCTAACTCTGTTAGATATATTATAGAGTATATATTACTTGTCACATGGCCAAAAAAACAAGAGAAAATGGCACAAGGCAGAGATTTTAGAGGGTCAAGGCACAGGGTTGTAGCTCAGTCATGCCTGGCTAGAGCAAAAATACCTCCAGCTCCGTCGACATTCCCCTAAAAAGAGGCGCTTCAGACACCAGGTGATAAACCTTGCCCCTCCGGAGAGGGCTTCAGCCTGTTGGGGACAGCCCCCTGAGATTCGAAAAGTGGGTCAGTCATGCCTGCGAGACGTCACTACTGAACTTACCAGGCAATCGTGTTAAGCAGTTTCGACTGACCATGACCCACCACTGCAACAAATGATCACAAACCAACCATGTACCCCAGCGGCTGGTCAGAAAAGGTCATCGAGAGAGGGTGTATTAAGGCATATAAGACAACACGAGAATCATCTAGCCTATATACAGCTTTGCCAGTCAGTAGCAAGAGGATATTGGCTAATCAGAGACAACTAAAAGCATAAAATCAACAACAATTCTCCACATTACTGCTATACTGTTTTCTATCGGCAAGACGTATCTTTTGTATTAAGAATCTCAGAAATGGAGGACAAAATGGCTACTTGAATTCAAACAAACTCTTAAAAACAATCTCCAATGTTACATTCATAGATTTAAAACCTACAGATACAAAGGGGTCATTTGTACTTCTCCCATATAATAATAATAATAATAATAATAGATTTTTACATTTCTAAACTGTCTTAAGTACCAAATAATAAATACTGTTTTGCATATTTTTAAAGAAGATTATTTTCATAGTGCAAATTTTATATTTATATATATATATATATATATATATATATATATATGACTGAAAAAAAAAAAGTACAGTGACAAAACTGAACCCTTTTTTGTTTTGTCTTCTTTTTTTCTTATGGTATTATCAACTCTTGTAGGTAATTTAATGCCCAAATTATCCTTGTAAATAGATAGTAGGGGTAGAATTTAATCCATAGCTGAGGGGATACCTTTTCCAACAGCATGAGTTCAAAGTGAATCTAATACCATGACTGAAATTCAAACTTTTGCACTATGATGTACACATTAGCCAATATACCCAAAAGAATCCTCTAAACCTACTTTCATTATTATCTAGGAGACCAGGGTTTAATCCCAGGTTGAGTCATACCAAAGACTTTAAAAAAAAGTACTTGATACCTCCTTGCTGAACACTAACATTATAAGGTATGTATCAAGGGTAAAATGAAGCAATGAAGGGGAGGAGCAGTGCCCTACCAAACACCTCAGTGTAGTAGCTATTGAAAAGGGAGCCTTTGGGTTGCCCTTGACTATAGTCACCAGTTTTACTTACTTTACTTTTATTTGACTCATAGATAAGACCCTAATGAATACAATTAGATTGGACCTGGGACTAATGGAGATGAAGGGTTATTCCAGATTCCCTAAAGCATCAAGAGCTTCACCATCAGACGGTTTAAAGTCATATTCAGACAACTTGTTTGGAGGGGTCTTTCTCCCTCTTCTGAGATGTAGTCAGCATATTCTACAGCCTCAGTTACTGGGTTAGTAACCATAAGTGCAAGGTATGATATTAAGTCACATCCCCATTCATCATAGTCAAATATTAGCATTAATAAATCCACAGTTACACTAACACTGAATAAATGAAAGGAACAACAAAAATAGCTCATATGGACAAATAGAACATTTAATAAACACACATATATATATATATACATATATATATACATAAAAATATCTAAGAAATATAACCAGAATACAGAAATGTGTCCTAAACATAAATTGCGTACATTGTTTCCTGAACAAGTAGTATATATAAAAAGTAGTGAAAAAGTTTTCATTTCCATATTAAGACGAATGACAGCAGAATTTGCCAAGTAGTGAGATCAAGCCCTGTTCAATGAACAGAGATACAAAGCAAAGACTTATTTTTCAAAGAACAGGAACCAAAGGAAGAAGGAAAAGGATTCTGAAAGCTTACATGACCAAAAGACACATGATATCCAAAGGTACGCCCACAAATCCAAAGAAAGACAATCCTTTATTGTCTTCCAACAAAGAATTGTCAAATGATCAATATGCTCCCATAAGCATCACATAAAATAAAAGCCCCAATATACAATTCTCTGAATAGATAAATAACTTACCACTTTTAATGTACAGGCACCAGACTTTATTTCACCAGGGAGACATTTTATGTTTAGCTGGAAGTGCTTTTTCTCCAGTTTGCCATTAGTTCCATGAATTTGTATACAGATGGATCTATCGATATATATGTACATATATATAATAGTCAAATATTAAAACATCATCAAAGAATAAATATATAATTTATTTTCAAATGAAAGATAATTAAAGAGACAGGGTAGGATAAGTTCATGAAACAGTTAATGAAATTCATATTTGCTGGGGAAATAAGGACACACTTATAAACAATGTTCTATGGACCCCAACACATGGATGCACCAGCATTGGCAGACAGGAAAATCTTACATTCATCAGTTTGGTGTAGACACTGGGTGCCATGTGAAGAACAAAGAGCAATGGCCTATAGGGATGGATGATAAAAGAGACTCAAGGAAATCAGTGTTGTCAGCTTGTCATGATGATGATGATATAATCACCAACATTCATATGATGATCAAAAACTTTTGAAAGTGAAAGTTGTAAGTTGAGAGATTTTTTTTTAATGCTATTATTGCTTTATATATAAGTTGGCGACCTTAGTTGAGGGTGACCCGAAGATTCTCTTTTCAATAGCTACAACACCAAGGTGTAGGGGAGGGTACTACTCCTTTCCCTGGATTGCTCCACTTTACCCTTGATCCTTACCTTATAATGCTGAGTGTTAAGCAAAGCGGCATCAAGTACCATTTTTTGAGTCTTTGGTGTGACTCGACCTGGGATCGAACTCCAGTCTCTCAGACCATTGGCAAACACTTTACTCATTAGTCTAATGGCCGCCAATGGCCCGGGAGACCTGGGTTCAATCCCAGGTCAAGTCATACCAAAGACTTAAAAAAATGGTACCTGTTTCTGCCTTGCTTAACACTCAACATTATAAGGTAAGTATCAACAGTAAAGTGGAACAATTCAGGGAATGGAGTAGTGCCCTCCCCTTTATCTTGGTGTGGTAGCTATTGAAAAGGGAGCCTTCAGGTCACTCTCAACTATGGTCACCAACTTTACTATATATATATATATATATATATATAAGTTGCTAAACAAAAGAATGGTTTAGTTTGGTTTTATGACATATCAACCATTGATGGTTATTCTATGCCAAATTCCATTTTTTCACATATATTAAATATGATTTGTAAACACATTTTGTAGATATACACAATTAATTGATCTAACAGTTATCTTTCTAACAATTCAGTTTAGCATAAATCAAAGTTAAATAGTTCCAAGAATTGCTGTGTATAATTAACAATTCAATTAAACATCAGTCATTTTGTTTACTCACTGTTAAATGAGCAAACATTTTTATTTCAAATAATTCAATTTAGCATAAGTCATTTGTTTGCACTCAGTTTAAATGTCAAACAGTTCTATTTGACCCACTGATAGGACGCTTTCAAGTGCCACCACTCCAGGCCAGAGTGAACCTGGGAGTGATAGCAATAAAGAGATACTTCACATTCCCCAAAGCTCCGGCATCACTGAAAGCTCACCATTAGATTGTTTAATGTCATATCTAGGACACTCAATGGGGCTCTTACCCCTCTGTAGAGATGCAGTTGGTGTATTCTATAGCCTCATCTGACTGGGCTACAAACAAAAGAAATCAATTGATATCGAAGTGTAGATATGTTTCATTTACCATTGCTTTATGCAGTTTACTTTGAAGTATAATATATTTACTATGGATTTGAAAAGAATTCTATAAAGCTTATATATCATTTTTTTAGAATATCTATAAAGATTTCTATAATAATTCTAAAAATTCTTAAATACATTACACTTTCATGATAAATACATTACACTTTCAAATAAATTTTGAACACTAATTACATCACTTACTTTTAAAATAGAAGATAAAACACCAGATATCATCATAGCCCTGATGAAGGTTTAACATATAAACCAAAACACTTAATGTTGGCAGAATATTCAATTAGAAATAAACTCATCCTCTGAAGACTTTGTTTATGTATATATATATATATATATATATATATATATATATACATTCACACACACAGAAGAAAAAAGCTTTATATAATAGTAGAAAATAACAAAAAAAGTTAAAGCATTAAAAGTGTGTTGCTCTAATAAAAGTCTTGCTAAATTGTACCATTTTCTATGGGTTATGGTTTCATACTCATATATATATATATATATATATATATATATATATATATATATATATATATATTTCACAACCATCACAAGAATTTAAGTAATACACAGATTTGAAGAAAATAAATACTTCAGTTTAACATAATTGAATGTGATTTATTTCAATATAATAGTTTGTTTTTCTTAATTTTAAAACAACTTACATTACATCAAAAACTACATTACAACATTACAAATTATATCAGTGAATATGACAAAATCTTTTTGCAGGGATAGGAATTTTGGAGGCTAACACCAATATAAGAGGTTTCTTTTGAGTATGTTTGGACCACCTGACCGTAATAACTAGAATCATTATCACGGAATTTTTAACTCTTATTTCTTCCATCTTATTTCTGTGGTTTTTTATCACAACTCAGACTCATTTTCTAGCGGTTAGTTAACAATACTGAACAAAAATAAAGAAAAAAATTTTTTAAAGATGTCTGACTTTTAACAACAGGGAGTAAATATTAAGTCTTGTTGTTGTTGCTAATTAAGTTATGTCCCTTGCATTATTTAGTGTAAGATTAAAATACAGGTGGCTTTAGTAACTGTTAAAAATTATATAGAGAAAGATATATGAATTAAATGAGATGGAAGTTAAAGATATTTTATGTGGAATCTAATACATTGTGGTTACCATTGTTGGTTTCAAAATCTAATAAGTTTATTTAAAGTGATAGGGTTTTAGGAAAAATTCATAAAAATGTACTATGTTTATCATCAAACAACTGCCGTAAACACTTGCTATATTGAAATAATTGTATCATTATTTTTAACATTATAATGCAAACAGTACTCTTTTCATAATGCAATTCATACTCTTTTCCACAGTGCTAGAGGTAATCTTTCTCCAATGCAAGTAATACTCTGTTTTTCTGATACAGGTAGTACTCTTTTCATAAAGAAATTTGTACCCATTTCCAGATTACTAGCAATACTCTTTTCCACAATGCAAGAAGTATTCTTGTCCCAGACAATTTGATCTAGAAACCTTTTCTCATCAAACTTTTTAAATTCCACCGCACACTATTTATAAATTTTACTGTTTATACACTTCATAAGGGCAATGATATCAATGCAATACACATTTATTTGTATTTCATTAATAAACTGATATTCAAATATGACTAATGCTGCTAATATTTTACCAATCAAATCTAATTATTGGGATATCTAGGTCAATCTATTTTTTAATGAATGAAGACATAAATACTATCAAAATCAACAGCTGTAACTGTACATAATTGTTCAAGAATTCTTTCAAACCAAGATATTATTTAGTATAAGTGTGATCCTCATCGGAATGGAACTAGTGAACAGGGTTCAAATCTTGGATGAGGTAGTTGACAATTCACTTTGTTATAACAGTCTTGTGAAAGATATGAATGCATCTATTTTTCTCTCCAAAGCAATGAGTAAATATTGGGGCAGACTTGGTCTTTAGCCTTGGTTAGACAACTAGACCAGGAGAAGGAAAACTTGGAATTCAAACTATCTTTACTCAGTTTGAAAATTTGACCTTGTGTCACATCTTGCCCATGTGGAGGGGGTGGGGTGGGGTAAATGCAAAAACTTGTTCATGTGTTTGCCATATTATTTAAGTAAATCTGAAGTCAGCTCAGATGGAGCCACAAGTTTTTCAGAGCCAAAATTTGTCACTGGGGACAGTTATAAACAGGTTTACAGCATATTGCTTTCTAGTCAAGTTTTAATTCAGGTGGTTTTGTTTTATGATTCATCCCCTATATTTCAACAGAAATTTGAGAAGGAAGTGTCTTCATTGTCACTCCAAACTTTAAACTAACTGAGCATAGGACTAAAACCTCATCAATTCAGTGATAGTTCTTTAGGACCAATAGTAAGAAGGTTTTATCGTAGGGAGATTGTTGTCATCTACCTGTCCACCAAGTCCTGGATTCAGAATTGACCTTCTTCTAGACCTAGAGCCTAATCTTCACAATTATTTTAACCGTTGAGGAAGTATATACAAATACCTGCATTTCCAACGGAAGTGAAAGCATATGGTATATATTATTAGTAGTTTTAGATACTTAAAAATTGTTCATTTACCGATCACCAAATTCCTTATCAATGATAGCATTTTTGGCTTCAGTTTTGTTCTTCTTCTGCAGCCCTTTTACTTCAATGGTGATCAAAACTTTTCCATTGATGTCTTCCGATACTGAAATAAAAAAGAAACGCATTCTTCTTTTTAAATTGTCTTCATCATCTTAAAAGAGAAGAAATGAAAATATTAAGAAGAAAAAGCCCAAAAGAAAACAGTTTTCTGATGAATTCTAACTTTTTCTGCTAGTCTGCAGTAAACCACAAAAACAAAATTCACCATTGACTATTTATGCATATTACGCATGAAAAGCATCCAAGTAGAATGATAATAAATTGTAATATTGTAAATTCTTTTGTCCCTACGTGCACATATCTGAGAACAATAATGCATGTGTGTAGATACAATTATATCTATATAGGGAGGTATACACATATGTCCATGATTTATTTATGTATATGAAAATGGGTGCCAATGTACTTGTATCAGTATATATATTCATAGACATAGTGTGTGTGTGTGTGTATGTGAATTTACATGTTGGTGTGTATATAATAGTTTAAAGATGTAGCAAAATGAGTTATGGTTTAGTTTCATAATGGTTTAGTTTGGTTTGGTTTTATGGCACATCAACCATTGTAGATTATTTAATGCCAAATCCATTTTTATACAAAAGACAGTTCTATTTCAAACAATTCAGTTTAACCAAAGTACAGTTCAAATGTCAAAAATAGTTCTATTTCAAGCAATTCAGTTCAATATAAGTACACTGTTTAGTTCTATTTAACCCATAGATAGGACCCTATCAGGGGCTACCACTCCACGGCCAGAGCGGATCCGGTAGCGATGGCAATAAAGGGGTATTCTGCATTCCTCAAATCTCAAGCATAACTGGAGCCTCACCTCCTGATTATTTAGTGTTATATCTAGGACACTCAGCAGAGATTCAGTTGGTGAATTCTGCAGCCTCAGCTGACTGGGCCATTGGTTTAATGGCATATCAACATTCATGGGTTATTTAATACCAAAGCCATACATACAAAAGGACAGCAGTAATACTTTTTAACCCATAGCTGGAAGGATGAGGGGCTTCATACTTTTTCAAAGGGTATTAGTCTGAATGCTAACATAACAGCAATACTGGAGTTCAGACTCACTATGAGGCCACAGTCCAACACATTAATCATTACAGGAAAGGGACTCCTGCCACAAGTTATGGAGGTTAGATGATTTTAAAAGATATCAAAATGTACCATAGCCATGTTATGGCTATGTGCGAAACGTACATCGAATGTCCATAAAGATAGAACATAGGAACTCGAAACACAAAAAACACTTACGACTTCTTTGTTCAGGTACGAAACTTTTTATTACCTTTGAGTTTAAAGGTTTTTCGAAATGAGGAGAGAGAGGCACAATCTTTCTATTCAGGCTTTTTCATCTGCCCTCCCCACACACCTCGTGTGGCACCCGCCATAAGGCCTCATGAGCTAGCGAAAGCCAACTATCTTCTCCCGAGGCAGGTCTCAACTCTACTAACTGACTTTGCGTGCATGACATCACCTGCAACCCCGCTTCCAATGTGGGCTATTGTGACATCTCTGAGTGACACTTTGCTCCGCTCGCGAACACCTGTGTTAATGTTGCACCTAAGTAACCCATGCACTGAGCCGAAAGGTTCTCAGCCTAACTAAACCCAAAGGCATGAAACAAAATCCCTCGGCCATTATATTACAAAAATAGAAAGAGAGAGATTTCTCAATGAAAATGTTGGTTGGTTGATTGGGTTTAATGGCATATCAACCTCTATAGGTTATTTAATGCCAAAGCCTGTTTACACGTATGTACGGTTTGTAGACACATAGTTTATCATACAATACTAAAACCACACGACTCATTTACTCGCATACGATTAAGTATTTGCAGGTATTTCTATGTGACATTATGTGAAAAGGAAAAGCTTGTATTGTTTTTTTCTGTCCATAATTTGGTGCTCAAATGATTAAGGATCAGTAAGCAAGAATCTCATTTTTTCATGTGTTTTACTACTGGGTTGTTCAAGCAGGAAGAACATTTTCTTGCTTTTGGAAACCAAGCTATCATATATTCAAAGAAACAGTTTGAGTCTAGTAGTAGCAGTCGAAGAAAGAGTTGGCTGTTTGGATTACAGAGAGAGAGAGAAAGCCACCTCACCAACCATCTGTTCTGGTTAGACACAAGAAGAGTTCAAGCCTGGTAGTAGTCCAAGAGAGCAGTAGTTATGAGTTGAACATTAGACACAGAATGGGGAAGAAAACTGACAAGAGCCAATGCTTTATCCACAGTTTATATACCATATAGGACTTGTTCAATATTGCTTGCAGCATTCTTGTGTAGTTGCTGACAAGCTTTTTCTCCAGCCAATTAGTAAGTGGCCATGCAGTGCATCTATATAGCAGTATTGACACGATTGCTGCTTGGAAGAAACTGGATTTCATTTTATCAGTCAGGTAAGATAACCATGACCCACACTCAAACCATTATATAATATAATATTAATATATCAAATATATATACATCATTAAATCATATATTGTGCTATATTCAAACAGGTGACATTTCCACACTAGACGGAACCTCTCTGAAACTGGTAGACAAATTCACCTACCTAGGAAGCAGCGTCTCATCAACCGAAAAAGTCATTGACACACGGCTAACGAAGGCATGGACATCAATCGATAGGCTTTAGATCATATGGAAATCAGACCTGACTGATAAAATGAAACGCAGTTTATTCCAGACAGCGGTTGTGTCGACACTGCTATATGGATGCACTACTTGGATGCTAACTAAACGGCTGGAGAAGCTAGATGGCAATTACACAAGAATGTTGTGAGCAATATTGAACAAGTCCTGGCGGCAACACCCCACAAGGCACCAACTATACAGCCACCTGCCTCCCATCACGAAAACTATCCAAACTAGATGAACTAGACATGCAAGACATTGCTGGAGAAGCAAGGACGAGCTCATAAGTGATGCACTCCTTTGGACCCCCACATATGGCCAAGCAAAAGCAGGACGACCAGCTCGAACATAGATACAGCAGCTATGTGAGGATATGGGATGTAGCCCTGAAGACCTGCCAGAGGCGATGAATGATAGGGTGAAGTGGCGAGAGAGGGTCAGGGATATCTGTGTTAGCGGCATGACAAGATGATGATGATATCATATATATTCAAGCATCAATGCTATTAAATATATATAAAACGAATTTATATTTTTTTTTATTAATATATATAATTATCTAGTATTAAAAATATTTTTTGAATAAACATTTTCTTTCATTGTCATCAATTTTATATATATATTTGTAAGTGTTTTGATTTTTATTTCTTTATGTATATATTTTAGTATTTAAAAATCTTTTTTTACATTTTTGTTCATTGTCATCAATTGTATATATTACATACATTTACTTATTCGTAAGTGTTTTGATTTTTATTTCTTCAGAAAGTAGGGCACTTGCACTATACAAGGATCAGGAGTGTTCCATTAGTCAGCCATGTCCGTTCCTTTAAAGAAACAACAAATTTTAAGATAGCATTTGTTTCACGGCACTCCCTTTTCTTCCTTTTTTATTTTTTTTTGAGAGAGAGAGAGACAGACAGACAGACAGACAAAGAGAGGTTCAAGGTGGTTTTTATTTTTTACGCAAGAAAAAGTTTCATATATGTTTGTGGCAGAACGTTCATTTCAGCTATTACCAGCGACTGTAAAAATACTACCATGACCCAAAAATTGAAGCAAAAGCAG
This sequence comes from Sepioteuthis lessoniana, assembly GCA_963585895.1. Taxonomy (NCBI): domain Eukaryota; kingdom Metazoa; phylum Mollusca; class Cephalopoda; order Myopsida; family Loliginidae; genus Sepioteuthis; species Sepioteuthis lessoniana. The sequence goes on along the minus strand of OY757924.1, from coordinate 66,099,284 downwards.
GACGACAAGCTCGAACATACATACAGCAGCTATGTGACGATACGGGATGTAGCCCTGAAGACCTGCCAGAGGCGATGAGCGATAGGCAGAAGTGGCGAGAGAGGGCCAGGGATATCCATGCTTGCGGCACGACATGATTATATATATATGTACTGGTTAAAGCGATGGACTGCGGAATCGTAGTACGCGAGTTCGTACTCCAGTCGCGTTATTACGTTCACTTTCGGGCAAATACCCTTGGGAAAGGTATGAACCCCCTTATCTCCCTCCAGCTATGGGTAAATAGTAGGGCAGACTAGGTTCTTCAGCCTTGGTTTGGCAACTAGTCTAGGAGAAGGAAAACTCTGAATTAAAACCTGTTAAACTCCGCTTAAAATTTGACCTTGTGTCATATCCTGCCCGAGCGGAGGGGGTTGGTAAATAGGATATATATATATATATGACCTCCCACAAAGCCAGAATGCAGCACAAGGCCATTTTATAGCGAGTACGATTCGAGTCTGATGCATGGTGATGCAAAAAAAAAAAAATTTACCCTTTAACCCATCGGATTTTAGCGAAAACTAAAAATCAGATTCAACTTTTTTTTGTGAATACATGTAAACAGCCTGAAAAAATATCATCTCTGGTCATCAGTAATACTAGCTGATTTTTAGTTTTCGCTGGGTTAAAGGGTAAAAATTTACAAAAAAAACTTGCCCCTGTCGGCATTCCCCTCATGGGACACCAAGCAATAAACATAATCCTGTAATGCAGGTAAAACCTGGGTTGACGGCACCCCGAGACCAAGTGTTCAATAAAAAACATGGAAACTGGATGTTTAGTTCGTTCGCAGGTTGTAATTTATAAAATGTTTTGTTTAGATGTGGCACAAGGCCGAAAGAATGGGGTACCATATGAGTCTAGAGATTCACTCGTGAAAGTTTGCAAGTCTAGTTTGCAAACCATTTGAAGGGCCTAGTTTGTATACAGGTCGCACTTACCTTTGTGTCGATATTGCTATATGGATGCACTACATGGACGCAAACTAAACGGCTGGAGAAGAAACTAGACGGAAATTACACAAGAATGTTGAGAGCAGTATTGAACAAGTCCTGGCGACAACACCCCACGAGACACCAACTATACGGACACTTGCCCCCCATCACGAAAACTATACAAGTTAGACGAACCAGACACGCGGGACACTGCTGGAGAAGCAGGGACGAGCTCATAAGTGATGTACTCCTATGGACCCCCACATATGGCCGTGCAAAAGCAGGACGACCAGCTCGAACTTACATACAGCAACTATGTGAGGACACAGGATGCAACCCTGAGGACCTGCCGGTGGCGATGAATGATAGGGAAAAGTGGCGAGAAAGGGTCAGGGATATCCGTGTTGGCGGCACGACATGATGATGATGATGAAGTTCAATAATCTGCGCAGGTTTTTGTAAATGTCTATAGTAGCCGACAAATTAGGTTACAAAACAAGCTCCAATAAATAAGGGATATATTTGAAAAAAAAAAAAAAAAAAAAAAAGAAAAGAGAGCGGGGAAACATTTCTACTTTTAAAGTCTCCACCTGATCACCATCCTCTTCAACATATAATTGGAATCTTCACCCGTTAGTTCTGCTTTTCTAAAAAAAGAAAGACACTCCCATAGAAAGATAAACATGTTTTTATCATCCGTGGGAGATAACAAGAATGAGTAAACGGAGATGGTGAACACGTGGAGACTTTGAAATTATGTTATAAAGCTACTCCCATAAAAGTGTTAACATTTTAAAACATCCTGCTCACCATTAATAAAAATCTAAACAAAGAAAAGATTACTCTTGTATCAGAAATTCAACTCGTGAAAAAATAAATTTTTTTAAAAAATCATATTAATCGAAGATAAATTCTAAAATACAGATATTTTATCTATTTGTGGAAAAAAAGGGGGAAATTTCGAAAAGCTTAAAAAAATCTGAAAGGCAAAGCATTACAGTGCGTTTAGCATCGGAAATTTTTTTTTCAAACTTTCCTGACTGCAAAAATTGATACACTGAAAGTTTTATGGTCGAGCTTTGTGTGCTAAAATGAATTATGCGACAAAACAATGTATGGATATATATAATTTATACAATATGAAAAACTTTAAGGACAGTTTATGCTTTTAGTGTAGTTTAGCTCTCGTAGGAATACGTTAAGTAAAAAAAAATAAAATAATAATTATATCAAATTTTTAGAGAATTTCCGACACTAAACGCAATTTACACCTAAAAAGGGGAAAAAACTCAAAAACACGGAGAGCATGGTTTTGTGAACAGTCATGGGATTAGTTATGATGCGACAGATTTATTATAATACACACACACACACACACACACACACACATATATATATATATATATATATATATATATATATATATATATATTGTATTTAACGAATAACGAAAATAAATTAATTCAAAAATATCTTAATAACCCATAGCAATATTCGAACGGTGAACGTAGTCACTTAATTTTTCTTTTAAATCTAAAAAGTTGATATGAAAAATAATGATCAGGGTTAACAAAAATAAAATAGAAATAATTCATTTTCCAAGACAAGAAAATACTTGATAATATGAAAACTGTGGTAATTAATCAATTGTACTTAGCCTATCAAGGCTTGTTTTAATATTTACGTAATATTCTTTGTCAAATTCATAAACATTTCTAACTTGTATTTTGTTTTCTTTCTAGGATTAGGCTTTATATCAAAAGAAGTTGAAACTTACTGTAATTAAGGTGTTTATACACAATTTTTGAATCCATTTGTGCGTGATCTTTTTTCAGCTTCTTTTATTCCGATCAGTTTGTTGTTTAAAGATAAGTTATTGATGCAGATGAAAAAAATCCCCGCTAAAAATAAGTCCGGCTCTAGTTACTGTTCGTACGGTGTATAAAGCCGTGGCAGTCGCTATAATAGGAAGAAGTGGCGAGAGAGGTTCAGGGATATCCGTGCATGTGGCACGACATGATTATGATAATAATAATGATGATGATGATGATGATGATGATGATCAATGACGTTTAATCAACTAATAATCATTCTATAAAAGTTGTAGTGAGAAGATAATAAAAATGGAAGATACACAAGGAAGCATAATAAACAAATTATAATTCTGTAAAGGTTGACGTAAGAAGATAATAAAAAGGAAGATACCCTAGGAGGTATGATAAAAAAATATTTCTTTAAAGGTTGCTATGAGAAGGTCATGAAAAATAATGCCGAAGGAGGCGTAATAAAAAAAAAATGATAATTCTTTCTAAGTTGATGTGAGTAGATAATAAAAAAGGATTATGTCGAAAGTGGCCTTAAAAGAAAAATAATCACTCTTTAAAGGTTGAGGTAAGTAAAAGTAAAGTTGTCTCCTTTTAGTCGAGGGCTACGCGAAAGCTCCCATTTTAATAGCAACTACACCGAGGTGTAGGGAGGGGCGCTACTCCTTTCCCTGGATTGCTCCACTTTACCTTTAAAAACGTATCTTATAATGCTGAGTGTTAAGCAAGGCGGTATCAAGTACCATTTTTTGAGTCTTTGGTATGACTTGACCTAAGATTAAACCCCAGTCTCCCAGACATTGGCGAACTCTCTACGACTAGGCCAATGGTCACCAATAATGATTCTGTAAAAATTGATATGTTAATTTAATAAAATGGGTTTGCTGAAATAGGACGTTTAATAAACAAATAATAATTCTTTAAAGCTTGATGTGAGGAGATAATAAAAAGGGAAGATGCCCGAGAAGGCCTTATTAACAAATAATAACTTTTTAAAGGTTGATGTGAGAATATAATAAAAAGGGCAGATGCCAAAGAAGGCAAATAAACAAATAATAACTTTTTAAAGCTTGATGTGAGAAGATCTTAAAAAGCGTAGATGCCCAAAGAGGCATTACAAAAGATAATTTTTCTAAGGTTGATGAGAGGAGATAATAAAATGGGTAGATGCCTAAGGAGACTTAATACACAAATGATTTTCAAAGGTTGATGTGAGGGTATAATACAAAAAGAAGACGCCCAAGGATGCCTAATAAATAAACAATAGTGTCACGTGGTCTGCCACTGAGAGGAAATAGGTAAAATCAATTTCCCCTACCCCTCCGTGTTTGAATTAACCGGCCCCAAAGATTGACCGCTAAAAGAGGAATAAGGAATGTAGGTCAACTTCTCGGCCTGCCTGTTGAAGGAAGTAACGAATCCAGGTCAGAATGAAAGCCAAGTGATGTCTACACTCTGTGATCGGGTGGATAGAGAAGGGGACATAGAGGTCAGTATTGTAGCCCGAATGAATAGCATGACAGGGGGAGGTGGAGGAAGAAGAAAGAGGCCAAATGATTGGCCAGAACCCAAAAGCCGGAAGTAGTGCCCTTTTCGTCAGAGGAAATAGGGATGAAAAATTTAGTTTTTAGGACGGAGGTTGCTGTGAGAGGACGTGCTGACCTGATGCCAAACAAACTCCCGGGTACCTAACCGGTAAAAAGAAAGGAATTGAGTTTTAAGATAGCAGCTGGCGTGACAAGATTTATTGAAACTGTCACCGAAACTCCGGGGAAAAGCGGAAAGAATTCTCGGACAAGAAGTTAACAGGTGCCTTCCCATCAAATTTCTACAGAATCCCGCTAGCCCGTAAAAGAAAAGAAATCTCAGAAGAAACCCGTCGAAAAAGCTAAGTAAACCTTAAAACTGTTTTCTCCCTCCACCCTTCCTAAGTATTGCAATTATGACCTCTCTCTCAAGCTAAAGAAAGAAGCATATAAAGAATCATATGCGTTAAGAAAAAGAGAAGAGAAATAGAATGAAAAGATTCATTTCATAAATTCTAAACATATGTATGGACTTTGCTACCTTTTCAAGGTTCAAGAGTAGAGACAGAAAAGAGAGAAAAGAAAAAAAGAGACATTTGTGTTTAAGTCTGTCTGCTGGTAATATAACCGGCAGCTTAAATATTTGTTTGACCTGCACGTATTAAAAACCTTGTTATATAATAAATGTCTCCTCGTGTCGAAATTTATTCGTTTTGTTCGCCTATCGAGGTGCCTTCTTTTGCATATTCTTTTTCAGCTTCATTTCGCCTCAATTCATTCTCGCTAAATGTCCTATTCGCCTTTAAAAACATTACACGGGAAATTGGAATTGCCGACTACAAATAATGATATTTTATTTCAACCTAGAGGCCCATATCTTCCGTTATCCTAGGGGTAGGAAGACGAAGTGGTCTGGTGGGTGTGTGTAACGTGAAAAATGAAAACCCCTTGCCAGCGGCGGTCAGTCTAGCCCCAAATTAACCCCCACATTATCTGCCAGTTCCCATGTGCCCGAAGAAGGAATCTTAACTGGGACTTATTTTGCAAGGGATCAAGTGCCAGACTGCCCCGACTTCACACGTGCGAAAAATAAACTCCCGTCCTGGGATAAATGTTTTAGGCACCGTCACAATAGTTTTTCAAGAGTTGATGTGAGAAGTTAGTAAGTAGGAGAGATGCCCAATGAAGCCGATTAAAAAATGATAAAATTAAAAAATCTGATAATCAATTACTAAACCATATTGTCATTTGGCAAAGTTTTGGATATTTAGTTTTCTCGAATTAATTTTTACAGTTTTTGTACATATTCTCTGTGTCTTTGAAAATGAGTGTGTTTTGTCTTTAGTATATTTTTTCAATTTTTATTTTTAGTTTTTGCAAACGGCGAAGTTTTAAGGAATTCATTGTTCTTTTAGTCTACATTTCACTGAGGAGGGTTCGAGGCCATAATCTTTTAAAATATAAATCACCTCCCCAGCAAAATTCACTTGGTAACAATCATAATGTATCAATGGATTATCTAATATTGTTTGCAATCACAAAAATATGTAATATCAGAGTTAAATGAAAAGGTTGACAGAAGGAGCACTTTAATCCTGTATTTGGGAGACAAGAAATAATTTTCTTTCTAGGAGAATGTAAGTGTCCGTTAGGTGATTCTTGGGCCGTCACATAACAATCTCAGAAAAAGGATGGTCTCAAAGATCTGGCTCAACTGTGTCAGAGATTCGGGTGACTGGCAGTAAACCCAGGCCTTTCTCCAGTAGTGTGAATGGGGAGGTAGTACCTGGGAGTCAGTTACCCTGAAGCAGAGTTCTAACTTTTTTTTTTTTTTACTTTCACCTAATTCGGGAGAGAATCAAACAGAGCAAAATAAAGCAAGATGCTCTTACATGACCCTGGTTGTGTGGTTGCTAGACTTGGGTCATGAAAAGAGCATCTTGCTTTCTTTTGCTCTCTTTGTCTAACCTAACACAAACACGTGTTGGTTTCCCATAGAAACCAACCAGTTTTTGTGTTAGGTTAAACTACAAAGAAAAATAAAGTATTAACTATAAGGAACGAAACTGTAAGAAAGCAACTATAAAATAAAAAGAGAAAAACTTCTTATTCTTTTCTCGAAGTTTTTTAACATCTACCGAATCATCACTCACCTTATTATTGTGTGTTACTTTCAATTATAATTATTATCACAACTGAACACCTATCTCCGTTTTCTTAATCTCTCATCTTGTCAGTGGGGTTTAGAAATAGCTGACTTCATCCTTTGCAGACTGGTAAAACCTCCTTCCACCAAAATAGCAGATGTCCTCGTGGAGCTCTTAGGAGTGTGGAGGCATACTTTTGAAGACGCATCTGCTCACTTACATTCATTTGATTAATTTAGATCTACAAACTATAAGACCCGCTCACAAAATATAAAAAAAAAAAAAAAACAGGAGGAGATTATGACATCCATGCAAAGTCCAGAATATGGGAGCATGGTAAACATATCCATTTCATTATAGCAATGAATGTATTTTTGCTGGCTGTATGTTCTCCCATGTTGGTTGTTGTCTCTATCTGTAAGTAGCAAAATGTCTGAGGTTGTGGAGGGCGTGAAAGTAAAAGCTATCCACCTGGCAGTCAGAAAGTAAGAGAACGAGCTATGGAAAGCGTAGAATATATATAGATAACCATACAACGTGACCGGTACCAAACACAAGATTTATTTTTATGCAGGACAAAATCAAAATGCGCGGACGTAGTTGAAATCACACGACACGTGACTACTCTGTCCAATCGGGTTCCCGAAACTATTGAATTTACCGATGTCACACTACTTTTGTGTCGGGAACAAGTGAGTTATGGAGCGTATTTTTCTAGAAGTTTTTGCTCCACGTGATCTTTGACAGCCATGTTTAAAAATATAGAAGTGTAAATCCTATTGTAGCAACAAAAAATAAGTTATCCTTCTCATTTCAACGATGAGATTTCTCTTAACTACAACCAAGAAGAAAAAAAAGATGATTCTTTTCATTTGAAGACACCAAGGAACAATTTCTTATAATCATCGCATGTTTTAAGGGAACTTATAAATACAAATGTTATTGTTGGCACAAGCTCTGTCACCCATTTTCTTCGGAGAATTATCTTTGTTCGTTTGTTATTTAATAGCATATCAACCTTCTCGGGTAATTTAATGCCAAATCCATCAATTTTTAAGAAGGACAGTAGCAGTACTATTTAACCCATGGAAAGGAGGATAAGGGGTTTAATACCTTTCGCAAGAATATTAGTCCGAAAGTGATCATAATAGCGCGACTGGTGTTCGAATTCGCGTACTACGATTCCGCTATCCAGCCCTTTAACCATTACACCACGCCGATTATCTTTGAGTGCGTGTTTATGTTTTGTCTTTCTTTTATAGTTCCGATGTTCGGATTTTATGTTCCACTAAATTCAGGGTAAATGAATTCTCCACAATTATTGTACGATGATGTAACATCGGATAAAGTATCTTTAATCAACGTTTGTCTTTCTTATTCAAAGCCTTAACCACTTCATCCACTGAAAACTTTGTTACATTATCACACTGGGTGGATGGTATTGATTGGTTTAAAACTTGCTTTAGATTTAAAAATAAATAAAAGAATAACATGACTAAACCGAAAGAAATCGATGAATAAACAAACGAAATAAGTGGTCTGCCCACAAACGCAGGCAAAATTAATTACTGTTATATGACCGAAAGAGATCTCTTTCTAATTTATCGTACACAAAATAATGATTGCAACTAGTGCCAACGAGAGCATTCACCGGATGTTACCGGTGCTGAGACTTTCTTCAAAATAGAAAAAAGGGGCTTCTGCGCATAGGATCAGCGAATAGTGAAATGTCGATGAAATTTGTCAAAAAATAAAAAATAATTAGAATTAATTTTTCGGCCAATCTGTGACCTTCCTTTTTCTCTTCTGATCGGATCAGATTGGGTTTTCTTTGTTTTTTACAAACAAAGAAAACCAAATCTGATCCGATCAGAAGAGAAAAGCGATATAAAAGACAAATTTCTCGACAGTGGAGCAAAAGAAAGCAGACGACAGTCCACAGACCAGAACTCCAACTTAGAGAGAGAGAGAGAGAGAGAGAGAGAGAGAGAGAGAGAGAGAGAGAGGTGAAACTCGAAACCACGCATCACCCACATTGACTTTCCTCTTCTCCACTTTGAAGGAAGCGACTCACCCATAAATCATCGAACATCCCTCTCCTTCTCGCACTGTAACATCTGATTGACCGCGGACGCGTAAGTCCAACAATCATACCATTACTTTTTAATCCATATCAACACATTTTTACAAACCCAGCAATTTGAACTTTTTACTCATTTGTTTTCAATACAATTGTTAAAATTTTTACATGTCTTCGTGCTCTTTGTTTTTGCAACTGTGTTTATTTCTTTCCTTGCAGCTATTCACTGATATAACATGATAAATCTCAGCAGTCTTGCAGCAAACCTTTGAAATTCCCAGACGATGATCAGATTAAATCGAGGTGAAGGGTTTTTAGTTGTATGGGAATATCCCTCATATCAGATGTCAAAGAGTATATTATCATTCTGAGAGGATAGGCGACCGGTATAGTGAGTGTTTGACTGCATTCAGAGAGTTTCCATCCGTTAACGCTTTTTATCTTCGAAATCGAAGAGTCTAATGTCGTATCAAAACTGAGCCGCGTGAAATACCTAACTGTCTACAACTCTCTCTTTTTCTCTCTAGCTTCGAAATCGTATTTTGAACTGTAATCAACAGAGAAACAATAAAGGATAGCTGTAAAAGTGAAATACCCGACATTTGTGTCAGTCAGAATTATCGTGACAAGCAAAATAACTTTCATCCAGAAAGGAGTCAGGAACCTGTTAGCTTCAAGGGAAACCAAAAAACGAACGAGAAGTCGACTACTCTTTGCAAAAAGAACAGGTGAAAAACCGAGATGTGCTTTGTGCTTCTCACTCCCTACTTTTCGAAAATTCTCATTCAAACGACTATCAATCTTACACTCCTCTGACCACAGGACACTGCGGGAATTGGATAATAAATAAAAGCAATGATTATAAATGATAAAATAAAATCAGATAAAAGAATACAAACTAATGTAAATACAAAAGAAATAACAATCTCCCTGGAGACCTCTGATAGGAAGAACACTCTGGGCTTACAAGAAAAAAGCAAAAGCTTCCTGGCATCAAAAAGAAAGAGAGGTAACTGAGACTTCGGCTCGGAAGGCAGCGATTTTTGCTCAAGGAGGTTCTCTCCTTTCAAGACTTCGTTGCGAACTTCTATAGAAATAAAATTGAGTCTTTATAGTTTCACTCGTTTCTTTTCCTTTATTCCCCGCTTCCTTCCATTTCAGCAAACGTGACCATTAAAAGAAAACCAAATAATATCTAATCCTAAACATTAATACTAATAAAAACTTCACCCTAAACCACACAGCCATTTGTCTCCGCGACTCCTCTAGCATATAATTAGTAAGGTGAATAGGATCCTTAAAATATATTAGTGTTGCTCCAGCCAGTGACTTGGAGAATGTTACTCATATGGTCATGTAGACACAAATCTATAGTAGAAATCAAAAAGCTTCCTCTCTATTCTAGATCACGACGTTGTAATATGTCATCATCATCATGTCGCGCTGGTAGCACGGATATCCCTGACCCTCTCTCACCACTCCTCCCTATCGTTCATCGCCCTAGGTAGGTCTTCAGGACAACATCCCGTATCCTCACATAGCTGCTGAATGTATGTTCGTGCTGGTCATCCTGCTTTTGCACGGCCATGTGTGGGGGTCCATAAGAGTACCTCTCTTATGAGTTCTTCCCTGCTTCTCCAGCAGTGTCCTGCATGTCTGGTTCGTCTAACTTGAATAGTTTTCGTGATAGGAGGCAGGTGGCCGTACAGTTGGTGTCTTGTGGGGTGTTGCCGCCAGGACTTGTTCAAGATTGCACGCAGCATTCTTGTGTAATTGCCGTCTAGCTTCTTCTCCAACCGTTTTGTTAGCGTCCATGTAGTGCACCCGTATAGCAGTATCGATGTGACCGCTGCCTGGAAGAAACTGCGTTTCATTTTATCGGTTAGGTCTGATTTCCATATAATCGATAGCCTATTGATAGCTGTCCATGTTTTCGTTAACCTCGTTTCGATGTCCTTTTCGGTTGATTCGACGCTGCTTCCTAGGTAAGTGAATTTGTCTATTAGTTTAAGAGGGGTTCCTTCTAGAGTGGAGATGTTCCCCGTTAAAGTCAATAACACTGAAAACAAAATAAATAAATACAAAAGTAACACTTTCTCAGTAGGCTTCAGACAGGAAGCGCAATCTGCGCATGATTGAAATGAGATGTTTTCCTATGACAAAGAGAAACTCTTTCTTCGAATCCTTTACCACCTTGACTGAGACGGACGCATCTTTTTCTCTCGGTTGCTAGTAGGGAACGCGCATGCTTGCTAATTTCGTAGACTTAGCAGTACATTGTGTCTTTTGTTATTTGTAATCTCTCATGAAAGTAGCCATTAAACACAGTGACACACGGTGGACTCTCGAACTTACAATTTACCAAAAATGATTCCATGATTTTCTTCAAAAGCCTTGGCTTGGGGAGCACAGCTATTTCTACTGATTCAGGAAAACATTCTATACCACAGAATAGTCGTAAACTTTAAAATAGAAATTGAATTTGAAGGTATCCCTGTCTTTTTTTTCCTGATCTTAATTCTTTTACAGCTTCAACAAACAAAAAGTAAAAAAGCAGTGAATGAGGTAAGAAGAAAAAGAAATCTGATACAAACCTCTGAATTTCCCAACAACAATATCCACATTACCCCAAAAAAAACAAACTATAAAACCTACAAACCATAGATTTCGTTTTAACCAAGAAATTAAAAAATATGTTTTTTGAAATCTGCGATGAATTAAATACATTAATAGCTTATTGCAATAAGTGTTTAATTATTCACATTAATTACTTTTAAGATAAACATTTCCTTATTTAATTGCTTTTGAGTATGAATAACGTCTGATCATTTATCAAAAATTAATCCGAAAATTAAACGAATCTCGTTAAAGGGAAATAATTGCATCTACGTCAATATGAGTAATTTCCCTTGAAAATGAATTTAGATTTGATGTGCAAATTCATATATATTGTATCATTGTTCACTCATGAGAGCTTTTCACATCAGCAATAGCCGATGGTTTTTCACTGAAATCTGAGTGACAGAAAGTCACCTCAAGTCTCCAGGACTCTTCTTAGTATTCTGGCAGTTCTCAACAATGCTGTCGTTTGGATGGTCTCCACTCGTCCGCCAACCTCCAAGTCCTCTAGTCCCTTTAGTAATCCCTTAGTTACTGTTCCAAACGCACGTATTACAATTGGTATAATTGTCACCTGCATGTTACACAGTTTTTTCAGTTCCCTAGCAAGGTCGAGGTATTTATCCTTCTTTTCACATTCTTTCTGTTTTATCCTGTGGTCTGCCGGGACAGCAAAGTCGACTATTTTGCAAGTTCTCTTTTTTTTGTTGATTATTATTAAGTCTGGTCTCCTGGCCGGGATTAGGTGATCCGTTTGTATATTAAAGTCCCATAGGAGTTTATGCGAGTCATTTTCTAGGACAGGTGCTGGGTTGTGCATATACCATTTGTTAGTATGGTCGAATTTAAATTTCTTACACATTTCCCAGTGAATCACCTTACCGACCCAGTCGTGTCTCGCTTTATATTCCCGCTGTACTAATTTGCTGCATTCGCTTATTATATGATTGATGGTTTCATCTCTGTCGCCACATAGGCTGCATCTGCTATTTTGTTGTGTCTTATCTATTCTCGCTTTGATATTATTATTATTATTATTATTATTATTATTATTATTATTATTATTATTATTATCTTGCAATGCAATAGCCTTCTAAATTAATACAGTAATATTGATTAAAATATTCATTTATATTTAGAATATATTAAATGTATATTCATATATCATATACATATTTGGAACAATGGAAAAAAATTCGACAGTTTGAAGAAAATAGAAAGACAAAGTAACCGAGAACTGAAGAATTTCACCGAAACGTCTTATCGTTGTTTTTCCATTGTCTTGTTTTTTTCTATTCTCATATACATATGTATATATTAAATATATCTCAAGATATTTTATTTACACTATATATCATATACATTATTTTATATTCATTGCCTTATGTATCATTTATATAAATGTATCATTTATATAAATGTCTACATTTAAATATATTGTATTACTAATTTAAAAGTGCACATTCAAATATACATTTATACATTTTATGCGTGGTTTCCGACTTGATTTTCTCCACGTACTTCGTTAGCATGCAGTTGGCACATCCATATAGTAGTACTAACGCAGTCAAAGAAAGAAATCCGTTCTATTTTATCAGAGAGATCAGATTTTTATAAGTTCGATGCACAAGCGATAGCACTCCTCTTCTTCGAGATATTGCTGCCGAGGTATGTGAGTAGGTTTGCTAATTTCAGAGGCTTGCCATTTAACATAGAGAAGGTTCCTTATTGTCGTGCTATTTTGAACAAATCTTGCTGGCCACGCCCTAAAAAACAACAGTTGTACGGTCACATACCTCCAACCTCACAAGGCATTCAAGTAAGATGAAAAAAGACATGCTGGACATGGCTGTTGAAGTCAGCACGATCTCATAAACAACGTTCTCTTTTGGTATCTTGCATACTGACGCACTGGAGTTGGCCGACAATCAAGGACTTACATGCTTCAGCTCTCTGTGAACATTGGATGTTGTCTCGAGAATTTGCCAGGAGCGATAGACGATAGTGAGGGATAGTGAGAGAGTAAGGAAAATTCTTGTTATCAGTTCTAATTAATGATGATGATGTTGATGGTGATGGTATTTTAGGCATTACTTTTTTTATATTTATATTTTTTTCTGAAAAAAAAAATTCATTTAGGAGCGGTTTGTTTTTATTTCTGCTCACTAATGTTGTGTTTATTAGCTTGAAACCGTTTTCTTTGATAAAATCAAAGAAAACGGTCTCAAGCTATCAAAGGAAAGAAGCGACTGCGCCGATGACATAGCACTTCTGGCAAATACACCTGCCCAAGCTGAAACCTTGCTACATAGTCTGGAATGAGCCGCTGCAGGCATTGGCCTCCATGTCAATGCACACAAGACGGAAGACATGTGCTTTAATAAAACAGGCGACATCACACTAAACGGTAGCTCTCTGAAACTAGTTCACAAGTTCACCTACCAAGGAAGCAGTGTCTCATCAACCGAGATAGACATCGACACACGACTAGCAAAAGCATTGACCGTTCTCGATAGGCTTTCGGTCATATGGAAGTCAGACCTGACCGATAAAACGAAACGCAGTTTCTTCCAAGCTGCGGTCGTGTCGATACTGCTATATGGATGCACTAATGAACTCTTACTAAACAAATGGAGAAAAAGCTTGACGGTAACTACACAAGAATGCTGCGAGCAATATTGAACAAGTCCTGGAGGCAGCACCCAACAAAGCACCAGCTGTACGGTCACCTACCACCCATCACGAAAACTATCAAAATTAGACGAACCTGACATGCAGGACACTGCTGGAGAAGTAGGGACGAGCTCATAAGTGATGTACTCGTGATGAACCCTTCACATGACCGAGGAAAGGCAGGATGACTAGCTCGAACCTACATACAGCAGCTCTGTGTAGATATGGGATGTAGTCCTGAAGACCCGCCAGAAGCAATGGACGATACGGAGGGATGGCGAGAGAGGGTCAGAGATATCCTTGCTGATAGCACGACATGATTATGATGAATGTTGTTCTTGATGAAAAAAAAATGAATAAATGAATAAAATAGAATAAATAAAGGAAATTTTAAAAAAAGGATACTGCTTGGGGTTGAATATTCTATCAGTAGCCACAAACCGGAGGTGACTGTGGTGTAATAGTTATCGTCGTAGGAAATCGACACAGCGACACGAGTTCAAATCCAGGACAAGGTTGATTGCATTTCACATGGCACTAATACCCTTGGGAAAGGTAAGAATCCAATTATTCTCCCTCAAGCTATGGGTAAATAGTAGGTCAGACTGTGTTCTTCAGCCTTGGTGAGGCAACTAGTCTTGGGGAAGGAAAACTCTGAATTCAAACCTGTTAAACTTCGCCTAAAAATGGACTTTGTGTCATATCCTGCCCGAGCGGAGGGGTTGGGTAAATATGGTTTCTTTGTTTAATGGCATATCAACCTTTGTAGGTTATTTAATGCCAAAGTTATTCCCCTAGAAGAACAGTAGTTGTACTATTTAACCCATAGCTGGGAGGATAAGGGGGTTCATACCTTTCCCAAGGGTATTTGCCCGAAAGTGAACGTAATAGCACGACTGGAGTACGAACTCGCGTACTACGATTCCGCTGTCCATCGCTTTAACCATTACACCACGAGGACATCCCCCTTGGGTAAATATGGTAACCGCAAACTTCCGATACGACATAAAATAAGAGCAATAAGAGATTCATCAGTCTTAAACAATGTTTAAACTGCAAACGAACGGTATGTAAAGGTCTAACCAACGATTATAACTGATTGTATCTATAAAAAAAATAAGAAAAGAAATAGTTAAGTCTTTAGTCAGATGAATCTAACATTGCCACCTGCTGAAGTTTACTTGTGCTACAGAGGTGACTTTAAAATATGGGAGGTGTTTCTGTTTGACTTGTTTTCAAATTTGGTTGTTTTTCTTAGCATCTTAGCTCTTGTGGGTTATTTAACGCCAAATCATGTTCACATATACATATATCATCATCATCATCATCATGACACGTTGGTAGCACGGATATCCCTGACCCTCTCTCGCCACTCCTCCCTATCGTTCATCGCCCTAGGTAGGTCTTCAGGACAACATCCCGTATCCTCACATAGCTGCTGAATGTATGTTCGTGCTGGTCGTCCTGCTTTTGCACGGCCATGTGTGGGGGTTCATAAGAGTACCTCTCTTATGAGTTCATCCCTGTTTCTCCAGCAGTGTCCTGCATGTCTGGTTCGTCTAACTTGAATAGTTTTCGTGATAGGAGGCAGGTGGTCGTACAGTGACTTGTGGGGTGTTACCGCCAGGACTTGTTCAAGATTGCTCGCAGCATTCTTGAGTAATTGCCGTCTAGCTTCTTCTCCAGTCGTTTTGTTAAAGTCCATGTAGTGCACCCATGTAGCAGTATCGATGTGACCGCTGCCTGGAAGAAACTGCGTTTCATTTTATCGGTTAGGTCTGATTTCCATATAATCGATAGCCTATTGATAGCTGTCCATGCTTTCGTAATAGCATGGAAGGCTTATCTTCGACCACTGGTTTCATGCTGTCTTTAAACGACAACCATCAAGCAGGAAAAAGAAAGATTATGGAGAAATCGAAAAAATACAGTCAGAATAATGTTTACGTTAGAATTACGTATAACTCTTTGTGTGTGTGTGTGCGTGCGTGTGTGTGGATTATATTTGCCTATTGTTGTGTGAGGTAGTATATGTGATTGTTATTATGTGAGGGTGTATGATGATACATACGCTGTGTGGTAGATTTGAGGTTGTAAGCCAATAGTTTGTTAGCAACATTATAAACCTTTAGCAAAGAAATATATGTTACGTGTTGTTACATTGTTATTTCCTCGCTAAATAGTTGGCCGAAGTAAAGAGGATAAAAAATTGACTTTACTTAAGTCCACACGTGCGTTTTTTTATGATCTTTGGCAATAATGTGTCTCGTTCCAGTAGTCAGTAAAAGAAAGTTGCATGCTTCTTCGCTTTGAGTTTTGTGGCGTTACCTTCAGCTGTCCGTCCTGGCCTCTCGTAGTGGAATGCCTTAGTTAATTAAATTCTTCGTTATTTATACCTTTTGGGGTAACTAAAGTGAATCAAAAGTAGGATTTTGTGGGGTTTTATTGCGGGTCCTAAAATTCAAGCACGCATACATTTCTTGACCAATCGGAATCGTATATTTACTTATTTATTTTGGAGCCTGAATATTTTTCTGTTAATTAGTTTCTGAGCCGAATTTTCTGGAATGTTCTTATTCTGTGTTTTTAGCTGATTAGTTAAAAAGCATAAAAGTGTAACTTCAATGTTAATGCGATTTTGATCCGAAAATTCTAGAATGTTCTTATTCATGTTTTTGGAGTGATGAATATTGGTTGACTTGAAAGTGGTCTGACACACAAGTATACTGTTGCCATTTACTAGATGAATATATGGGTGAATACACACCACTTATGTAAATATGTTGGGCAGGTCTATCCTAGCAAAATAGACCAACCCACCTGCTGCATCAGGTGTTCTCATATAAATGAGGTAAGCTTAACTGGCTTGCTTTTACTAAGAACATTCAAGAAGGCAGCCATGTTAGCAGGTGAGTTATTTGACTTCAACATGGAGTTGATTATTTTAAGGCCAAAAATTGTGTATTCTATAACACTGCGTAAAGGTTTTCCCTGCATTGTTCCAAGGTTTCCTTGTCCTTCAGAACCTACATTTTTATTTATTTACCAGAGACGTAAAAAATCATCTATATCTGATGTAATAAAGTGCTGCATAAAATCCTCTTCTAATCTGCACATGCATACAAACAAGTCATTAAAAATCTTTCTCTGCACTTTATCTGTTTGAAGAAATGGTTTCGACAACTTGTAACAAATTAGCCCTTGACCGAGCTGTCAATTAAAAGATGCATCTGTGTAAATAACAGGTGCATCCGGTCGAAGATATCGGGGTATCACCTTGACCTGTGGACGGGTTGAATTCGGTGCAATTGCGAGGCCCACAGGAAGCAGGTGGGTGTCAAACAATGATATAACCAGGTGCCACTGACGGCTTGAGTTAGTTGGAGTCAGTTAGTTGGTGTTCGAGGTAGGCAGAGTTCAGTTTAAGTTGCAGTCACAGTTCGAGTTCCAGTGGCAGTTGGGGACAAGATGCCGTAGTGAGAGCCAGCGCCAGACAGAGGGATTGGGCCCTCAGGACCCCGGTTGAGCAGCCCAGCAGAATGAGGAAGAAGTGCCGCTCTGGTCAGAGGAATCTGGGGTCAATATGTGGCAGTCTGTTCCGTTTCCAACTCACCTCTCACACATAACCAATATCAACCCTTTCGAGAATAAAGTGTGAGAGGAATATTTTTTTAAAGAAGTGTGTTCGTTCGTCATTATTGTTGATTATGTTTCCGCATGTATATGTATGCGAATAGTTGTATCATGGCTATACAACAAATTGTGCCATATAGAGCAACTGGTGTAAGTCTTCTTTTAAAATTCTACGTTTACTGGATTTTTTAAATCCCATTTTCATATTCAACCCAGTTAGCTCACGGGGGGTGTAGAATACATCAACTACAGCTCTCCAGAGGGGTAAGATTCCCTAATAAGTGTCCTGGATATGACTGATGGTGACTACCCAGTAGGCTGGGGTTGTAAAATACACCGACTACATCTCTACAGAGGAGTAAGACTCCTCCGATCAGTGTCCTGGATATAACATTAAACCATCTGATGACGAGGCTCCAGTCAGGGGAGATTTGGGGAATGTGAAATACCCCTTCACTGCCATTGCTCCCAGGCCCATTCTAGTCCGGAGTGGTATCTTTGCATCAAATAGAACTATTTGATATAAAAGCAAATGATTTATGTTAAACAGAATTGTTTGAAATATAACTGTTTGACTATTTGAATGTGTGTAAACACATGATTGTTTAACTGAATTGTTAGTTGTTCATAACGATAATTGAAAGTCTTTAAATTTGTGCCTAAATTAAATCATTGCTATCACATAATGCTGAATTATCGGTAGATTGGAATGTAACAATTTTTTTTCTTTAAAAGGCAGACGCATCATTGGCTAAAAGATTAATGGATAAAGATTTTACAGACTTGGGGAAATTGGAAATGAGTGACAAGTTGACAGGTCAATTAACCCTCCGGTCGAAATAAGATGACCTAGCTAAATAGCTACAGAAATAGCACACAAAAGTCTTGGTCCAAAAGTACCAGTGTTGCCAGCTGGAAGGAAAATAATTTGGTGGACTGACTGGATGTGAGTTGTCTACCTCGAGTAGATGTGTTTATAAAAGCAGCCATGTTCAGATGTCAAGAAGATCTCGGCTAACAGTCTAAGTGATGAAATCTCTCGTAAATTCCCCGTATGCGCTCATAATATCTTCGACTCTCTCCCCCAAACTCCACATTCGAAGCTAGCTGGAGAAATAAAGAAAATAAGTTACACTTTTTACAAACAAGTGTTTATCATTTTTTTTATCAAGCCCAGCTGCAGTGAGCAACATGGTAGAAAGAACTACAGGAGCAGTATTCAACAATAACGATACTTGGAACCATTTCTCTGAGTGCAAATAAATGAATTGTCTTGAATAAAACATTTAGTGCTAAATAGCAATACTTGTAACCACTTCACTGTGTGAAAACACATGATTAATTACACATGAAGAAACAATAGCAATACCAGTGAGCGAACAAATTAACTAATTTAAAGATGTGAACCCCTATAAACTCTGTGTTTAAATAAATGAATGATGTTAAATTCTGACTTATATAGCAATACTTGAAATCATTTAACTATATACAAATAAAATGAGTTGAAGCTTGTTTAAACCAGTGACCAATAAAATGTTTACAAATCATATATTCAATACATATGTATAAAAAAGATTTAGCATCAAATAACCTACAGTGGTTGATATACCATAAACCACAACGCAATCAAACCAAACCAAACCAAACCAAACCGTCTTCATATTTTGAATACCTTTAAACCATTCAACAGGAAATTTATCTCTGAAAACAATTTGACAGTTCAAGGGAATTAATTACATAAACGACCAGAAGAGTGAGCTCCCTTGAAAATACATTAATAAATCTATTTCATGTGCAAATTTATTATTTTGTATTATCAATTATATATATTGTATGTTTATATTGCAATTTTGTATATTTATTTAATATATGATATATATTCATACTAACTGCATTTTTTAGAATCTTTCTTACATATTTTAATTCATATATTGCATTATCATATGTATAAAATACATACCATGTATTTATAAAATATATTTTAGAGCATCTTTTAAAATTATCTAAAATACATGTGTATATTATTTCAAGAGTAAGATATTTAAAATATCTATCTATCTATCTATCTATCTATCTATCTATCTCATTCATATATTTCGAATTATTTTCTTTTATGGATATTGTATTTTTATGTATTGCATTATCATATATTTATAAAATATATTTTAAAGCAGATTTTAGAAATATTTAGAATACATTGAATATATTTTATAATAGAGAGTAACCACCATTAAATAACATTTACAAATCAATATTTCATGACCACATTTATCTATATTGTATTATCTTTTATGAATATTGTATAAGTTAGACGTTGTATTATAATACATTTCTAAAATATATGATAAATATCTATAAAGCATATTTTAAAGCATATTTTCGTAATATTTAATATATATATATATATATATATATATATATATATATATATATATATATATATGCTTAGAAAGTCTATTAATTTAATGAAACATAACGGTTTCAAGCTGGCAAATAAAAGAAGCAGAACAATTGCGGGCGAGAACTACGGCGCTGAGATAGCGCTCCTGGCAAATACACCCGCCCAAGCTGTAACCCTGCTACATAGTCTGGAACCAGCAGCTGCTGGCATAGGCCTCCATTTCAATGCAGACAAGACGGAATACATGTGCTTTAATTAAAGAGACATCTCAACACTAAAGGGTGGGCCTTTGAAACTAGTGGACAAGTTCACCTACCTGAGCAGTGTTTCATCAACCAAGAAAGACATCAACATGTGACTAGCAAAGACATGAACAGCTATCGATAGATTGAATTGCTAGAAATAGAACTCTTTGACCATTTAACTGTCTTTAAACAAACTGAATGATTAATGTTGAATAGATTTATAAGTGTTAAATAGCAATACTTGAAACTCATCAATTCTGTACCTAAATTGAGTTATGAGTATTACATAGCAGTACTTGGAACCATTAGACTGTGAGCAAATGAATGGTGTTGAATGGAATCACTAGTATTAAGTAGCAATACTTGTAAAAACTTCACTGAGTGCAATAACTGATTAATATTGATTTGGGTAAAGTAGAGTAATCCAGAGAAATGCGTAGCACCCTCCACTTCATCTCAGTAGAGTAGCTATTGGAAAAGGAGCCTTCAGGTCTCTCACGACTGCAGCCGCCAACTTTACTTATATATATATATATATATATATATGTATATGCGGAAAGTTGGATAAATCAAATACTTAACTCAGATTTAGATATGTGGTATTTCGTTCGGGCTTTATTTCATCAAAGCCTGAACGAAATATCACACATCTAAATTTGAGTTAAGTGTTTGATTTATCTAAATTTCCACATATTTCTATCATACAGTCAGATTCCCTACAAATCTATCTCTTCAACGTATATATATATATATATATATATATATACGAATGTACGAGTCACGCCTGAAATGTTCATTAGCGGACCAAAATACTCGCATGGAATGTGATAAAAAGAAGTTTATTTTTTAGTATATATCCTGTTGCGGTCCACACACTTCTTTTAGCGTTGTTGCAGTGCTTAGATCCGATTATTCAAATATTATTCATCAACAGCAGGTGTTACATTTTCATATAAACTTTCTGCCATGTCAACTTTAGTATACACCGACTGCACCTCTGTAGAGAAGAAGGGTGTCCTGGGTATTACACAAAATTGCATCTGATTTTGAGGCTTCAGACATGGAGCTTTAGAGAATGAAGAATATCCCTTTTTTCTGAGACATTTTTTTTCTGGAATATTCCTATCTACGCGTTCTGAGTTGATTCATCTAAAACTAAAGAAATGAACATTTATATGTTGAAATATATTCATATATATTATTTATATTATATTACATGATACAGTCTGTGACCCGGGGTTTCATGCAATCAGCAATCGTCAGACAGAGTGAATATATATATATATATATATATATATATATATATATTGTCATCCACAGACAGACTGTTTCGTTCTATCAGAACTCTTCAGTGTGGCTAGACACGCAGGACGCTTGAAGCCGGGATCGAAACCCGTCCAACTTTACGTTAGACTAAGCTTCAAAACTGTCGGCCACCATATATGTATTAGGGTAGGTTGATTTTTCACTTTTTTTTAAATATCAAAAAGAATAATGCACTGAAAGTTGTGTATATACCTATTAAATACTCATACCAAAAATTAGATCTGAATCTTCAACGGTTTTTTGCTAATTTGGCATGAAATATTTTGAATAAACACGTACTGAAAAGTCCTCGATTTTGCCAGATTTGGCCTAAATATTGATGTAAAAATGAAACAATTTCAGTATTTAAATTAGGAAATCTTATTTTATTTAATGGAAATATAATAAATAAATTATAACAAAACTTCAAATTGAAAATTGAACCCCTACCCCACCCGGCTTTACCTGTGTCGAATCTAAAATGCTATTATTCAAGCAGTAATATTCGAATATATTGAAAAAAAACTTTTTCCTGATATAAATTGAAATACAACAAATAAACAAATATGGAAAAACAAATAATTGTTTAATAATTTTTAATATATGGAATCAAATAGTTCCATATATGAGCCCTTAGATGAAAACGCTGGTCTCAATTGTTGGCACAAAACTTTTGCAAGTATGTGCTGGTGCCTTGCTTCAAAGCCATACACGGCTTGAGAAGTCTCCGTTACTAACTTAACTGCCCGTTCCACACCTTGGGAATGTGAAGGAAAATCTGGCAAGTTAATCTTTTCACCAGTTAACAATGAATTCTGTAATTCATCGTCAGAAAAGTCAAGTGTGAGTGGTGGCTCACAGACTCTATTTACTGACAAATCAATTAAATCAGTCCAGTGCACAACTTTAAAATTGATATTGGGATCTTTTAAAATCTTTTCTTGACTGGCTTCCCTCTTCTGAAAGAATATAAAAAATAATTTGAGTTTAATTTTTAAATGCAATTTTTTTCTGCTTTAATAATATTTAGTGAAATCAGATGTAATCTTTAAAATGTTTCAATAAATTGGCACAAGTACTTCAACCAGTTTTGTATGAATAAATATAAATGTATGTAATGGCCAAAGTTCTTTTTATACCCTCTTCAGATTCATCAAATTTCACCATTGAAAATAAAACATTCTCCAGAAGTAATGCCAAGGCATTATACTAGAGGTTTTTTAATGTAATCCTTTGAACCTCAATTGGTTTCTTTCGTATCCTGTCAATCATATTGTAAATATAAATTTGCTGTTGATGGAACTTGTTACTTTTTTTTATATTAAACCAACAAATAGCATAAACATTCACACATTCACTATATAGTTTGGTCGAAAGATTCTGTGGATATGCCCCACAAGTCCATAGGCACATGAGTCTGATGGCCAAAGTTAACCACCTTGCCTGGTTTAATGGACCAATTTTCCACGATGCAAATCTAGGGTCCACCTTACCTCTAGAAATACCAACTGTATATTCATAGAGTAGTCTTTGGTCACGACTAAGGCTATCCATATCTTTCATTCCAAAAGGAAACTCCAGGGGATTCTCAACAGCTGAAAAAGATTTTGGGGGTAAATTATGACAATCATTTGCACTTAATTTACCCAATTGACCATTGAATGTAGTTTGGCTTTTTGTGGTGCCATCTGAATGTTTGAATAGAGCTCTAAATGGAAGTTCATTTTGATGTAAGGAGCAACCAATTGTGTGAAGATTTCTTTTTATTTTTTTTCTAAATGTGTAACAAGTCCACCTTCACAGCCCGTATTTGCATTCGTGTTGTCAACAAGGACAGCCTTAATAGTGTACCAGTTGCACCAATATCAGGAAGAACCCTGTGAGTCAAATATATACTCTCATTTAGTGTCTCCTTTGTGATTGTCAAGTGGCATTAGGTCCTTTGGATTTTTTCAGAATTTTACTTTCATTTTCCTCCACTGATTCCTTGTAGTGTAGTGTGTCTTTTTCCTCCCATCAACTCCTATACAAAGAAGATTCTCCACATTTTCATTTTGCTTTTCATAGGCATTTGTTTTCACTTTAGCCTTTGCTCTATTTTACATTTATCCATATAGATATTCTTTACAACTATATTAGGGATAAAAAGGCCAATAGCCCTCAAATCCAAGAGCAAGGCATGGGCAAGGCTGGCTCCAAGATTAGAAAATATATCACCCCTAACTAACTCAAGAGTATACCTTGGAATTTTTGTGAGGTTATAAAGCACTTGGAGAGGACTATCTAGCTGTTTATAATCATCTGTTTCATCACTTGGAGAAGATGAGTAAGAATGGGAAGAATCACCCTGAACATATAATGTTGAAGCTATTGGTGGGGATATCTTCATACTTTTTTGTTGGCTTTTTTGTCCGAGGACAAGTGCAGATGATGTGCTTAGTCTGGCAATTTTCTTTGGTGCATTTGACATTAATATTGTCACAACTTAAAATTGGGAGGTTGCACGAACATGATGATATATCAAAAAATGTATCCAACTTTTCCTTCCAGAATTTTCTTTGGGCAGCAGGTAGATGTTTCTTACTTATTTGCTTTGCCTTCTGAAAGCATAGAATTTTCACCTTGTTGACAACACTAATTTCCTTTAACAAAGGCAAACAAGGGTTGACAGCCTTCCAAATATCTATCACGTCCTTTGCTATTAATTTAGAAATACCTAAACAAGAAAGGTGGGGATAAGTGTTCATTAAAAAATAGCTGTATTGAGTTATTTGTCGACAAGTTTGTGGCTCAGTTTTATCCAATGGTGATGGTAAACCTGAAAATTTAATTGCACCTTTATTTCGAGTGGAAACTCCAGTGTTTTTGCCTGCCATTTTTAATCAAAATATCTGTAAAAAGAATATATATATATATATATATATATATATATATATATATATATATATTGTCTGAAAATACACGAAGATGTTTTTAAAAAATTGTAAATAAATTTCGAAATTCATTAAAAAAAAATAATAATGTTTACTTACTAAACAACTGTAGTGTACTGTTTAGTTCCAAAATTAACTCGTAAACCGACTTTTCACTTAAAAAACACTAAATTTTAAAATATAGATAAATTACAATGATCATAAAATGTTTAAATATTTTAATAGCATGTCTACTTTGCGAAATATATATATTTGCGTTAATTATAAGGGTAAAAAACATAAACAAACCAAAGTACTACGGAGAGATAATTACCACCGGTGAGAGCCGAAAAAATATCCAGTAAATAAAATGAGGTTTAGTAAGTCGTTATTTGTATTTTAAACTATATATTTTAAAGTATTTTTTTTTTGTTTTTGGTCATTTAATTAAACATAATATGAAAATGGATAATAAACTTTAAAATATCAATTATTTAATAAATTTTATTATCTAATTTTCCTTTAGTCTCAGTTTTAATTTTATGGATACAGGTTTCCAGCGTCACCGATATCACGACTAAAATCACAAAATATTATGTCTTTAAATGCGATTTCGCAAAAAAAATACAAAATTTTGGAAAAAAATATTTCGTGGGGTAATTTCTGATGTTATTTTGCAACTTTCACCGCGTCATTCTTTTTACAGTTCCAAAATCGACCTACCCTAATATATATATATATATATATATATATATATATATATAGTATTAATAGATAATCATTTTAAACATGATAATAAACTGCATAAAATATTTAATAGAAAAACGTTAAAAATTAGTTACTCTTGCACGAAAAATATTTTTCAAATAATCAATAGTCACAATAAAAATATAATTAAGGACATTCAGTACCGAACAAATAATAATAAAAATAATAATAATAATAACGGTATGAAAAAGTAACGGTATGTAATTGTAAATCTTGAGACAATTGTCCTATGAATGGATTATATAACTTAATGTAGTATATCAAGGAATAATTTACCCAAAAGAGAATATAGCGGATAGAAAAACTTATATCGGGATTTCCTCCACGAAATAGAAAGAGAGGTATGCAAATCACAAATATTCTTTCTCCCACGAACATCTAAAACACCAAACAGCACTATCTAAGTAATTCTGGAGTTTGAAAAATAAAGGGTTAACCCCCGTGATTCAATGGTCTATATTGAAAAAGTCAAATACTCCAAAAAGTTTTGACGGTAGATGTAGCCTGTGCTTAGAAGAAAAAATACAAATAATGACGTATCCATGCCTGAAAAGTTATTAAATAAGAGATGTGAATTAATAGCAAGACGTAGACATAAGGCTAAATTTAAACTATAGACTAATTATCTTAAAAAAAATTTGTCCCTAAAAAAACATAGAAATAAATTAAGAAATAAGGTAAATGAACTAAAATAAAATAAAACAAAAATAAAGAAAAGAAAAGACGTATCCAATATACATACACGAAAAAAAAATAGGTAACTGAGGAAATAGACTCGAAATTAATATAAGTATTCATCTTTCTCTTACAGAAAATTTATTATATAAACAAAACACAAAAAAAAAAGTTAATTATCGAACGTAACAAAAAAAGAAAATAAATAAAAAAGTTAAATTGCCATAATTCCAACCGACGGTAAAATTAGAAAAATAAAAATAAATAAAATAAATACGCAAATAAAAAAAAACGGAAGTTTAAAAAAAACGAGGAGATAACTCTACACCCTTCTTCACCCACCCCGTGTCTATTCTTATTTATTTTATCCATAAGATCTGAAGAAGTCCTGTAAAATTTTCTTTGCGTTTTTGGTTTACATCAGAAACACAAAACAGGATGGAAATAAATTTATAATCCTAAAGTAACCGGTCTTTGGTTTTTTCTTTAAAGAATATATATATATATATATATATATATATATGATTTCAATGTATTTTGTGTTGTTGTTTGCTATCTGACTCCGTTATGGGTTACTCTACTCTTCCCCCATGTTATTTTGTTGGTTTAACTTCTTGGATATGAAGACAGTAAAGGAATTATATCAAAGAAGACAGGAAAAGAAGATAGGAGGTAAAGCTATATTTTATATTTTGCCTTTATATCTGATTTCAACAACTATTCATTTGGTGGGGAAATTCTGTTGTATATTGACCCTTGACCGAACCGTCAATTAAGAGATGCACCTGTGTAAATAAGCGGAAGAAGAAGCGGAAGCAAGTGGGCCTTATGAAAGAATATAGACAGGTGCCGGCGGCAGTTGAGTTTGTTGGAACACAGGAAGACCAGAGTAAGGGCCAGTTTGCAGACTGACGGCTGTGGCCCTCAGCGACCTCCGGTTGAGCAACTCCAGCCAAGATGCGGAATAAGTACTGCTATGGTCAAGAGAATAAGTTGGGTCAATATAGCAGTCTGTCCCTGTCTCCACTCATTTCGCACACCACAGAAATATCGAGAATAAAGTGTGAGAGATACATATTTTTATAAAGAAGTGTGTTCGTTCGTTCATTGAAGTTCGTAAATTATGTTTGATTATGTTTCCGCTTGTATATGTATGTGGCTATACAACGATTCTTCCTGAATACAAATGAAATGGTTGCGTCTCCCAGTAAAGGTGCTTAAATGTGTTACTCGTTCTTGGGTATACATGTCCGAATTTGGTGTTTTAGGTGTTAACAATGTCTTAGACACTTTTGAGGAGATATGTCTAAATCCGGTGTTTTTAGTTGTAGTGGTTAAGTCCATTATATGGTGTCTTCGTTGTGATTTTGATGAGTCCATTATTTGGTGTATTTAGTTGATAAACGAGGCAGCTGCTACAAGTGGAAAGGTTAGCAATCACATTGTCAAAAGACGGACGAATGGTGCCTTCTACCAGTAGCAAGATAGATTTAGGTGTTGCAACACCGTTGGTCACTGCTGAAAGAGAACGGGCCCTTTTCTTTTGCCGAGAGGGTTCCTCCTTTATGCACAAGCGTCGCCCCTTTTCCTGTCGGGAGCATCTGGGAATTTCTGCATTTTTTGAATATGTTTTTAATTTAATTTTGATTTTTTCTATCCAACATATATATATATATATATATATATATATATATATATATATGTATATATATATATATATATAAAAGGTTTATGGTTCTTACAAGTTAACTTGGTTAGTTAATGGTAGACCAAATGTAGCAGTATTCTTAAATAGTGCTCAATATCAAATATAGAGCACATATACACGCACACGCGTGCGTGCGCGCGCACACACACACACACACACACACACACACACACACATATATATATATATATATATACATATTACACGGTACAGTTTGTGACTCGGGATTTCATGCAATCAGCAACTGTCGGGCAGAGTAAATATATATATATATATACGAGGATCATTAAATAAGTTTCCAGACTTTTTTCGTATGAGCACTTTTATTGATAGTACACACATGAAACTCTAGTCCTCTTCGACGTAATCTCCTCAGGCTGCAATGCACTTGTTGTACCGTTCCAACAACCTCTGGAAGGCCCCATGGAAGTCCTCTAGTGTGAGCGTGTCAATGACCTTCGTCACAGCCTCTTTCATCTCCTCAATTGTCTCATAACGACATCTTCTAAGCTTAGGGAATAACCAAAAATCAAAGGGAGCAAGGTCTGGACTATAGGGAGGCTGAGGAACTGTCTTGATGCCCATTTTCGTCAAATAGTCTGTGACATGGATAGAGTTGTGGACTGGTGCATTGTCCTGGTGGAAATGCCACTGACCCGATTAGAAGAGTGCTGGCCTCTTCCGACGGAATCTCTTCCTGAACTCCCTTAAAACCTCAACATAGTAACCCTAACCCTAACCATTTGTCCTTTCAACTCTGGTGTATTGACTTCCTTACTCCTCCCACACCTCTCATCATCCCTCATAAACTCCCTGCCTTCCTTGAATCTCAATTCATGCAAGATGCTCTAAAAGCAGTCGGAAGCATTCCATACGTTTCTATGGCATTTTTTCCAAGTTTAAAACAGATTTTATTGGATATCGTTCTTCTAAAGTGTCCTCACGTCCAGATTGCATATTTGAAATTCACCAGCTGTGACAATCAGGCTTTAGTAGGGTGTATTCCAATTCCTACTGTAGCTGTTCATTGAAACCTGACTTAATAATAATTGGTCAGTCATCTCATAATATGTATAGCAATGACATACTGAATTTTCATGAGTCTATGACAATTTTAAATGCCTGTCTGGAAACCTATTGAATACACCACGTATATGGCCCTGAGTGGGAGGACCTGATGAGGTCCTATATATGGGTCGAATATAATTGTTTGACATTATAGAATGCTCCTTTTTTTAGCCTTAAAATAATCAACCTCAAAGACACAGAATAAGAACATTCTAGAAATTTCGGATCAGAATAACATTAACATTGAAGTTACACTTTTTATATTTTTCAATCAATCAGCTAAAAACATAGAATAAGAATATTCTAGAAAATCTGGCTCAGAAACTAATTAACAGAAAAATATTTAGGCTCTAAAATAAATAAGTAAATATACGAATCCGATCGGTCAAGAAATGTCAGCACGCTTGAATTTTAGGACCTGCAATAAAACCTAATATCTTATTTTTTGATCCACTTAAATGACACCAAACAGTATAAATAACGAAGAATTTAATCAACCAGGCCATTCATTCCGTCGACAACCAAAAGGCCATTCATTCCACTGCCAAAAGTTAATTCTTTTGAGTACCCATCAAACTCAGGACACGGCAAAGAGACATGCAACCTTCTTTTACCAATGCGACACGTTGTCGCTAAAGATCATAAGAAAACGCACGTGCGAACTTAAGAAAACAAAGACCCATACTTACGCTCCATCACTTATATATACACACACATACCCATGTATGTAAGTAAAGCCAAAATTTTTATCCTCCTTACTTCGGATAATTGTGGACCCATTTATTTAATCGACTTTACTAACATGTAAACACGCACAGGTGAACATTCCTATTTTCATTCAACTGGCTACAACTGTATTTTCTACAAAGGCCGCTTGTACATAACATGAACATTGTATTTCTAATTATTTTTTATCCTGTTTGTTATGATTATTAAATTGTTTGTTACTTAATGTTCGTTGTTGTCATATTCCATTTGGTTACGTGCTTGTAAAATTTGTGTTGTATTTGTGGTGGAACTAAACCTGAAAGTAATACCCGTAAAATACGGAGGGGAACTCACTCACACCCACTCACTACTAATTGGAGAGTAACATATCCTCTGAACCATTACATGTATCCACTACAACATTTAAACTGAGAGCAAAGAAATGAATTATACTAAATAGAATTATTTTTAAACAGAAAAGTTTGATAATGTAGCTATGCGCAAACAAATGAGGAATGTTTAATACAATTATTATTGATTCATAGCAATACTTGAAACCATTTAACTTTATTGACTAACGCTAAATGGAATTGTTTGAAATAGAACTGCTTGATCATGTAACTGTGTGTAAAGAAATTATTGATGCTTAATTTAATTGTTAGTGATATACAGCAATACTTAGAACTATCTAATTTTGTTGACATATGCTTACAAGTCATATATATCTAGTAGATATGTATAAGCCGGATTCAGCATTAGATAACTTACAATGGTTGATATATGAAAAGACCAAACCAAACCAAACCAAACCAAACCAAACCAAACGTGACCATATTCTCAATTAAATGAGAATTCTTTTTAGAATAGTCCAAGGGAAATAACTCTTACTTTTTTTGCTAGATTTATTGTTCTTGATAATTTTTGGTGGTTTGGGTTCTATGGCATATTAACCCTTATGAGTTATTTTATGCCAAATCCATTTTCATACAAATTATCAGTTCTATTTCAAACAATTTAGTTTAGCATGAATACACAGTTTAATTGTCAAAAACATTTCTGTTTCAAGCTATTCAATTTAATCAAACAGTTTTAATTCATACAATTCAGTTTAGTATTAGTATAGATTTTGTGAAAACACAGTTAAAACACTTCTATATTAAACAATTCAGTTTAGCGTAAGTACAGTTTCAATGTCAAAAACAGCTATATTTCAAACAACTCAGTTTAGCATAAGTACGCAGTTTAAATGTAAGTACATAGCTTATTTCTCAAAAACATTTCTATTTCAAGCTGTTCATTTTAGTCAAACAGTTCTAATTCAAACAATTTGGCTTTTACCAAACCAAGCTAAGCTTAGTAAATAGCGACAACATTTAGATCTTTACTGCAATAGAACTAACATGAAAACTGACAGATGAGCAAGAAAGTATTAATTCAGAGGCCGAAAATAGAGAGAAAAACAATGTTGGTTACTTCAAGATACAAATTGAAGGAAGGCTCAGTGGACGTAACTTTCATTGTCTTATGAAATGGAATCGGTCAGTCAGCTGAGGTTGCAGAATACACCAACTTCATCTCTGCAGAGGGGTAAGATTCCACCAACAAGTGTCCTGGATATGACATTAAACCAATCAGATGGTGAGGTTTCAGTAATGCTGGAGATTTGGGAAATGCAGAGTATCCCTTTATAGCAATCACTCCCATGTCCACACTAGCCCGGAGTTGAAGCACCTGATCGGGTGCTATCTATGGGTCTAATAGAACGAAACAGTATACTTATGCTAAATTGAATTGCTTAAAATAGATCTGTTTTTACATTTAACTGTATGTGAACAAAAAATTGCACTTATGCTAAACTGAATCGTTTGAAATTGAAGTGTTTTGACATTTGAACTGCGTAATTATGCTAAACTGAATTGTTTGAAATAAAGCTGTTTCTATGTATAAAATTGGATTTGGCATAAATCAACCTACAATTGTTGATTTGCCATAAAATCAAGCGAAACCGAGTTCCAATCTAACTGTTTACATCTCACTGGGCAGTATGGCCTTGGGAAAAGCAGAAATATATCTGTTTCTTTCCTACCCAGCCATGGGTAAATAGTAAGACTGACTTATTCCTTTAGCTTTGATAAGGCGACCAGTCTAGAAGAAGGATATTCTAAATTTAAACTTGCTGATCTCCACATAAATGTTGACGTTCTGATGAATCCTGCTCGTGACGGATGGACTGTCGAAAACATACAAATTAAAGGAACTATGAACAAAATGACATAGACATGGTTGTGTAGAGCACATCTGAAAGGAAAAACTGAAAGATTATTTAAGGCAACACAAAACAATGCCATGAGAATCAATTATGTAAAATCTGAGATTGACAATACATGAGAAAGTAGTAAATACAGTGTATGCAAAGAGAGAGAGAGAGAGAGAGAGAGAGAGAGAGAGAGAGAGAGACTAGACGATCAATCCTATCACTGGTAATGCTATCTGTAACCAATTACCTACCTTCGTTTTAGGGATCTGACTTGCGTCACGCTAAGAGTAAGGATGCGTACATATATCCTGTCTGTAAACTATCTACGCATACATACTCACACTTAAAAGTTCGGCAGACGAAACTGAGTTTTGGTTTATTTCTAAGCACGTCAGCTCTCCCTTTGACGACTTTATCAGGACGCATGTCTCAGTCAACCACTTTCCTCTACACCCTTATGTCTCTTCAGAAATACTATTGCAGTATTGAAATTGGAACAAAAATTGGCTTTATCCTTTCTTTTTTTTCATAAAATTCTACTTGACGGAAAAAACAAAAAAAGATGGATCCATCATATTTCCAAGATCAGCTTTGGTTTCTTTGTTTAATGGCATATCAACCATTGTGAGTTATTTCATGCCGAAACCATCCTCGAAGAAGAACTGCAGTGACACTATTTAACGCATAACTTGGGTCGAGTATGGGGCTATAGAATGTTTGTTAGTAATTATTTTAGTAGTGGTTCGTAGGTTGTTGGTAGTCATCCGTTTGGTTTAGTTAATTACTGAGTTCCATTGGCTGACTTCGTAATTTTTTGGTATTGACTCATTCGTTTTCCTTATCACGTGATCAACTTATTCTCTTATGCTTGGCCAGAGCTATAAATTAACTTAGAAGGAAAAAAACAAAACAATAAAAAACAAAGATAAGGATACTTTAAAACTTAACCTTTATTCTATTAGTCGAGAAATATCTCGTGACTGGTAACTTAATTCCCGAGCCAGAAAAAAAAGTTTTGTCCAGTAGTAAGGTGGATAGAGTTACCAACCCTTCTGCACTGGCAAGATGTGACACACCGTCAATCTTTAAGCGGAGTTTAACAGGTTTGGATTCAGAGAATTTTTTATTTATAAATCTAGTAAACTCTATTATTGACACTCACCAACCATATATATATATATATATATATATATATATATATATATATATATATTGATTATCTTATACTTGAAGCCATTTAACTGTGAGTAAATAGAACTATTAGTGTTAGATTGCATTGCTCTCGATAGGTTATCGGTCATATAGAAGTAAGACCTATCCGATTAAATAAAACGCATTCTTTTCCAAGCAGCGGTCGTGTCTATATTTCTATATGGATGCACCACATGGACGCTGACAAAGCGCATAGAACCAAAAAAAAAAAAACCCACTGCAATTGCATTAGAATTCTACGAGCTGTATTGAACAAATACTGGAAGTAAAATCTCACAAAACATCAGCTGTACGGGCACCTACCTCCCATCTCTAAAACTATTCAAATCAGACGAACAAGATTGCAGGACACTGCTGGAGAAGTAAGGGCGAACTCATAAGCCTTGGAGTTTTGGGGAATATGGAGTACCTCTTCATTACCATTACTCCCCGGTCTACTCTGTCCCGGAGTGTTAGTACCTGATAGGGCCCAATCTGTGGGTCAAATAAAACTGCCTGACCATTTGACTGTCTGTGAACAAATGACTGATGTTGAATTGAAATGTTAGCGATACATAGCAATAGTTGTAACAATTTAACAGTGTGCAAACGAATGAATAATGTACAATTGACGTAATTGTATTAAATAGCCATACTTGAAACTCTTTATCTACGTGCCTATTTTTGAAATATTAGAATAACAAATACTTGGAACCATTTGACAGCGTGAACATTAATGAATAGTTTTCAATTGAATAGTTCTAGTTAAATAGCAATATTGACCGGTCAACTAGGGCTGTAGAATATACCGACTGCTTCTCTGCAGAGGAGTAAGACCCCCTCTCCCATGAAGCTAAACAATCTAATGGTGAGTTTCCAGTAATGCTGGAGCCTTGGGGAATGCAGAGAACGCCTTCATTGCTATCGCTTCCGGGTCCACTCTGCCCCGGAGTGGTAACACCTGATAGGGCCCAAACTATGGGTTAAATAGAACAAAACTGCCTACTTATGCTAAACTGAACTGCTTCAAATAGAACTGTTTTGACATGTAAACTGCGTACTTCATTTAAACTGCCTACTTATACTAAACTGAATTGTTTGAAATGGAAATGTTTTTGTGCGCTAAACTGAATTGTTTGAAATAGAACAGTTTTGTTATTTAACTCTGTGTAAAGGAAGAAAAATCTTATACTAAACAGAGAGAGAGAGAGAGAGAGAGGGGAGAGAGGGGGAGGGGAAGTGAGAACGCAAACGCATATCGTCTGCTTTAATCGAATGAAAAGAAGGTAAAACAATGGAGGAAAAACAAAGGTAAGACAGAGAAACAGAATATATATATATATATATATATATATATATATATATATATATATATATGTGTAGAAAAAATGATAACAACGATCCAAGAGGAAGGAATGATTTATTAAGGTAATTCAAACATCAAACGCTGATTTGCCAGTTAAACGGCTAACTTTTTCTTACTATACATATTTTCCCGTAGGTTTTTGTATTTCACATTTCTAATCATCCATCGTTAACTTAAAATTATTAATATCACCCCTCATGGTCCTGATGATGGTTCAGTAGAACCGAAACGCTATAGTGTTGACCCGTTAATAAATCATTCCTTCCTCTTGGATCGTTGTTATCAGTTTTTCTACATATTGTCGGATTACAATCCTTTATTTACTCTTCATATATATATATATATATATATATATATAGAGAGAGAGAGATGGAGATGGAGAGGGAGGAGGTGAGTAAAACGAATAAATGAAAATATTTTTTATATATAGATTGATAAAAATTTTATTCTGTTATTCATTTAATCATTTATTTATTTTTTCAATAATATTTATTTTTTCTCTAATATTGCACGTTTGACGCATAGACATTTCTCTGTTATTCAAATAGAATTCTTAGCAGTCACTTCTATCTTCTCCAAGCGGTTAAATTGCTTTTCTTGAAGAAAAATACGTCAATGTGGGTAAGGTGTCTGTACACATGTCAGTTTGTGCGTACGTATATGCGTGTGAACCTATGTCTATGTCTATGTCTATGTATGTATGTATGTATGTATGTATGTGTGTGTGTGTGTGAATGCGGGATGAGACTGCGTTTGTGTGGAATAGGTTAAAATTTTTTTAAACACGTTTTGTTAGATAAATAAAATCAGTTTGACTCCTTTTAAACAGTAAATCTGTTTAATCATTAATCTGATTATTTTGATATTTAAGAGTTTTTGGTTCTCGACCAACTTTCGTTGAAGAACAAAAATATCAAGATTAAACGGCGGTACGAAACAAAAAGAAATCAAGTCACATTGGACCTAGCGATTTTCTTTGATTGATCATCATCATCCTCGAAATATGATGACAGCGCCGATTTCTTTGCTCCACCTTTCCCTCTCTCTCTTTCTCTCTCTCTCTCTCTCCCTCTCTCTCTCTCTCTTACCATTCGTTCCTATCGGCTACACTTATTAAGTCTTTTAGACAATATCCAGTGTCTCTACAGAGCTAAAGGCAGTAATGTTTTGCTGGTCGGCGAATACTCTTTAGTACTTGTGTTGGAGTATAGAGGAGAAAGTCACTTATGAATTCGTCCTTACTTCACTAGTTGTGTCCAGCATTGTTTGGCTCGTCTAACATGGATGAATGGTGTTGAATAGCGTTAAATTCCAATTAGTGCAGCCTTATCATAGTACTAATATAGATGTTAAGCTGTCACAAGCAGTCCACACTTTACCGATTGAATATTGATATCCTTTTCAGTTGATGAAACATTGCAACTGAGGTACGTGAACTGTTTCTCTAATCACAGAGGTCTGCCATTTTATCAGGAAATGAAACCATCTTGATTAACCCAACCGGAAGTATGCACCTCGATAGCTATCGCTCATATGGCGAAAGCATAGCGGAATCGCAACCGGATCCGCGCATCTATTTCCGGGATGAGCGGTAGAAACATATGAAGCGTGAGGAAATGTTTCCCGACCAATCTGTGAGCATTACGCGAAATTGAAGCAAGTCAACTTCTGAGTCAGTTTGAGTCAGGTTACTTGTATATAAGAAAGCTGATTCGACAAAGCATGGGATGGGCTCTGATAGAAACCAATTCAAAGAGACATGAAACGATGACTGAACCGCAGCAGCAAATTTGAAGAGATGCCGTATATTACTGAAAGATGTGACAAGTCTTTCTTTTATTTATTTAGTACAGGTCTCTCCTCCCTTGTGTTAATTCTCTCGATTTTTATTGATAATGTGGGTTATGATACTCGAAGGTGCCGACAGATCTACAAGGACGAGCCTTACTTGTGTGTCGGTACTGACACTCAAGTAAGGAATAAAAAAACACGGAATATCTAAAAACATTTATGTACACGGTACGTATACAAAATTATGTGGAAGTGCCCGTGGTCTAATAATGGTTAATGTCATTGGAAATGAACACGACGGCACGAGTTCAAAACCTGGCTTCGGAGCAGCGACTGGAGGGACTCTGTTTAGTGGTAAGCGTATCTCTGTTCATAGACCATTGCAAACTCTCTTTCTCTTATTCTTTGATCACTGCTATAATGATAAATACCTTTGTATCTGGTGCGACTGAGTCACCTTCTGTTTTAAGAAGTGAAACATCTGTTGATGTTTAAGATGGTGCCCTGGTGTTGCACTCATCACATTTGGTATCGATGAGTGCATAGTATCATATTAGGCACCATTACCTGGAGAGTATCACATCCGGTACAGCGCACTCATAGTATCATATTTGCCACCGTTACCTGGAGAGTATCACATCTGGTACTGTGCACTCATAGAATCATATTCGGCACCGTTACCTGGAGAGTATCACATCCAGCACTGTGCACTCATAGAATCATATTCGGCACCGTTACCTAGAGAGTATCACATCCGGTACTGTGCACTCATAGTATCATATTTGACATTGATATTGGTGAAAACTATCTAATTACATCTCTTACCGAGCAGCCGTTGTATTACATTTGGTACCCAGACACACTTTTAGTACTGTGCACGATAGAATTAAATTTTGTACCATGACCACAATAGTATTACAAACGATGAAACTACGAGGGTATAAAAGTAAAGTTGGCGACCAGAAGGCCCCCTTTTCAATAGCTACTACACCGAGGTGTAGGAGAGGCTGCTACTCCTTTCCCTGGATTGTTCCACTTTACCCTTGATACGTACCTTATATCGCTGAGTGTTAAGCAAGAAGGTATCAAGTACCATTTTTAAAGTCTTTTTTTCTTTTTTCACAAGTAAAAGTAAACAAATGTCAATTAGCTACTTATGCACAAGAATTGAAGTGGGGAATGAACTTGCAGCTGGCATTTTAATGTTAGTATAATCATTGCTATCGAGATCCTATTTACCCAACCCCTCCGCTTGGGCAGGATATGACACAAGGTCAATTTTTAAGCGGAGTTTGATAGGTTTGAATTCAGAGTTTTCCTTCTCCTAGACTAGTTGCCTCACCAGGGCTGAAGAACCCAGTCTGTCCTACTATTTACCCATAGCTGGAGGGAGAATAATTGGATTCATACCTTTCACAAGGGTATTAGTGCAATGTGAAATGCAATCAGTCTCGTCCAGGATTTGAACTCGTGTCACCGTGTTCATTTTCTACGACGATAACTATTACACCACGAGCACCTCCACATCATTGCTATCGAGATAGGGTAAAAAAGTTTTTCCTTTTTGAAAAAACAAACAATGTTGACATTAAATATATTCTTCGAAAAACAGAAAGTTCACTTAAGAGAAATAAATATGAAAGTTTTGAGTTGAAAAAGAAATGAATCTATAATCTACCAATAGTTTTTCTATTTTATCGATTCATTTATAGTAGGCCCAGTCGGCTGGAGCTGCTGAATACATCGACTCCGCTGGAGAGGCAAGGACGAACTCATCAGTGATGTATTCCTATGGACCCCCGCATATGGCCAAGCAAATGCAGGACGACCAGCTCGTACATACATACAGCAGCTATGTGAGGATACGGGATGTAGCCCTGAAGACCTGCCAAAAGCGATGAATGATAGGGAGAAAGGGCGAGAGAGGGTCAGTGATATCTGTGCTAGCGGCACGACATGATGATATATATATATATATATATATATATGTATATATATTTATAGGATTTGGCATTATATAACCTGATATGCCATAAAACTCAACAAAACCAAATCATATAAACAATATATATATGTAAAGAGGATTTGGCATTAAAAACCTACAATGGTTGATTTATCATAAAACCCAACTAAACCAAACTAAACGAAATCATATATATTTAATATATATGTATAAAAAGGATTTGGCATTAAATAGCCTACAATGGTTGATATACCATAAAACCCAAACTAAATCATTTATATTTGATATACAGGCATAAAGAGGATTTGGCTTTAAATAACCTGTAATTGTTGATATGCCATAAAACCAAACCAAATCATTTATAGTATCAAGTTCAACTCCAAATTATATTTAAAAAACTGATTAATTTACCGATTATTTTAATTGGTTAAAAATGAAGTTAAAACAGGGAGATAAAAAATTTCTTAAACCTCGTTGAGTTTTCATCCGTCAAAATTCGCCAGGCAATTCAAATATTTTCGTCTGTCATCTCAAAGAAATTACAAAAGGCGGGGGTGTCACAAACGAAGGTGTCTATTTATCAATGAAAGCAAAAATACAGAGAGAAAATTTCTCTTCAATTACTCAAGCCTATCTTTGCCCAAAATTAACACTTATTTTTAGAATGAAAATCAGTTGATTTCCCCTGTTAGGATGCATGTATGCCTTTACTTTGATCTAAACTTTCTTTAATTTGTTCCGCGGTGGCGTTTCTTTTGACTTGGACTTGGCTCAAAATCTCCCGATTACTTCTCATAACGTTAAGAGGTGGCTGCATAATGCCTCGTTGTCGGTTGGTGATTTTTCCATGAGTGAAAAACTGCTGATTGCTATTCATCGAACTTGAACAAGAACACCCAACCACAAAACGTGTCATTTCAGAAATGTAAAGACCTAGATTTCTGACTGTAACACTCTGGCCTTTATCAGAGTCATACAAATTCTTTTTCTTGCTTTTAATTACGCCATTCAACACATGATAATGAAGTGCTGATCATATAGTTTTGTTTCAGCTGTCTTTACAACTATATATATATATATATATATATATATATATGCATATATATGTGTGAATGTGTGTGTGTGTGATAGAGAGAGAGAGAGGGAGAGAGAGAGAGAGAGTGAGTGACTGAGTGTGTGTGTGTGTGCATCTATTAAATTTTTCTCTCTCCTTACCTATCAATTACAGTCAGTTCTTATCTATCTATCTATCTATGTATCTATCTATCTATCTATCTATCTATCTGTGTGTGTGTGTGTGTGTGTGTATGTATATAATATGTCTGCTACAATAATTCTTATATTTATCTACTATCTATTACAATATGTTCCTATCGATTTATCCCATTTTTATTCCTTTCTTTCTATCTATAAATATATATTTCAGTCTCTTTCTTTCTTTCTTTCTTTCAATTTTTCTTACCTTCTCTTTCTCTCTTAATATAAATATCTATAAAGAGACTGACAGACAGAGAGAAAGAGGCACATGTATATTGCAACGACTACTGTCGCAAAGAAATTAACACATCGAGTCCAAATCTTGTACGAGACTGTTTCCGATGACACTGGGAATGCATAAATTAATATTTTCTCTCTCTCAGTAATGGGAAACTTGATTTGATAGATTGAGTTTCTAATATTATTAAGGCAACCGGCTTAGGAGAAAGAAAATTTCTGAATTTAAAACCTAAGGAGCGTTGTTACTAGAATCTAAAGCATTATGTTGCACTATTCCTCTGCTATCAGCTCATCCAAAAAGTATTGCTGGCCCTTCACAAGCCTTTACTGTTCTTATGCAGTCACCCGCGTAAATATTCAAGCGGATAGCATCTTTAAATTGAATTGTTGATTTGTTTGTTTGGTTGTTATTTTTTTTTCATATCAACCAATGTAAGTTATTTAATATCAAATCCTGTTTTTTTACATCTATGTTAAATAGATATGATTTTTATACACATTTTGTTGATATATTTTCAAAAGTGCCTGAGTTCATTCTTTTGTACACTGTTAAATGATTTCAAGTATTTCTTTCAAATACGAATATTTCTATTTTCTATGAACCATTTGTTTGCACATAGTTGAATAATTTCAAGTATTGCAATGTAACTGGAACAATATAACATCAGTCATTTGTTTGCACGCATTTAAATAGATATACATATATAAGAGAGTAGTTTGTAGGTAATTTTGTTTTAAAATCTGTTTGCGCATTAGTATTGTTACTGTTTCAACAGTTAAATGCATTCAATTGTTTCTTTCTAATACTGTTGTAATAAAATTGCGGAGGGACTTTTTTTATATTATTATTTTTCGTTTTATATATCTTGCCTTTCAGTTTAGTTAGGCTGAGAACCTTTCGGCTTAGTGCATAGGTTAGTTAAATGCACACATTGAGTGCAGGTGTTCACGCGCGTGCGGGGCGGATGTGACAATCACAGATGTCACAATAAAAACCCCAGATAGGAAATGTAACCGGGGACGTGAATGACGTCATGCCCAGAAGCGCTAAGGATTTTGGAATTTGAGAAAAAAAAAAAAAACACTTGAGATTCGGGCTTGGACGAAGAA
Source organism: Sepioteuthis lessoniana (assembly GCA_963585895.1). NCBI lineage: Eukaryota > Metazoa > Mollusca > Cephalopoda > Myopsida > Loliginidae > Sepioteuthis > Sepioteuthis lessoniana. The sequence continues at coordinate 66,058,841 of OY757924.1, read as the reverse complement.
AGTCGATTTTCGGAGCTCGCCGAGGCCAACCCAGTAGTTTACGGCGGGGTGCCGCACGTGGTAGAAATTATGTCTCTCTCTACTCATATAGAAAAACCTTAAATCCAAAAAGGTAATAAAAAATTTCGTACCTGAACCAATTTCGTGTTTTTCGGATTCCTATGTTTATGAACATTTGTGAACGTTTTCCGTGTCCGTATGAATATGTTTATTACACGTGTTCGTATCTTGGTCGTATTTTTGGACCTAATAATATTACACTATTCAATATTAATCATTTGTTTGCTGTCAGTGAAGTGGTTACATTTATTGCTATTCAACACTAATTATTCCACCCAACACTACTCATTTATTTCATTGCCATTTTTCCGGGTTCACTCTGACCTGGAGCGGTAGCACCTGATAGGATGCTATCTATGGGTCATATAAAACAGTTTGACATTTGAACTGTGTACGTATACCTAACTGGATTGTATAAAATAGAACTGTTTTTACATTTAGCAGTATGTAATCAAATAACTGATGTTTAATTGAATTGTTAGAGATACATAGCAATACTTGGAATCATTTAGCTTTATCGATATGCTAAACCGAATTATTTGAAACAGAACTGTTTGATCATTTAACTGTGTGTAAACAAAATACTGTTTACTTATGCTATATCTATCTGTTGTATTTTGACCTTCGGCCCGGGCAAACATGCCATTCCAAAGTGATGCACCGGAAGGAAGTGACACATTCCAATGGCCAGTAATCAAAAGAGATCGCGTGGGCGGATTTAGCTGATGAAATGGGACAAGATAAAAAATCCCATGGTACACTCATAGACTGATGCACCGGAAGAGAATGACCTGTGAACTGCATGACAGTTATTTCCGCTTGATGACGATCAAACATGCCATTCCAAAGATTGAGTGAGTGATTGAGTGGACGTTGAACTATTATATAACTCAGTCAAGACAAGAAGTCAGGCAGTTGGAGTTAGAGGCGAGATGTGGTAGGGAAAGCCACGTCTGGCCGAAGGGGCCCTCGGGGCCCCCGATTGAGTTGGGGATCAGAAACGCCGGAGACAAGATGTGGTAGGGAAAGCCACACCCAGCCGAAGGGGCCCTCGGGACCTCCGATGGAGTTTTGGAGCCCAGTTGGTGATAAGATGCAGTAAAGAAAGCCATAATCCAGCAGAGAGCTGGGCCCCTGGGCCTCCCGTTGAGCAGCCCTGGAGAATGAGAAAGACACAACGCTGACGGCTATAAGAGTGGGGGTCAATATATTGCAGTCTCTGTTCGGTCTCCAACTCCCTCTCACTGTAAAACCCTTAGTAACCCTTTTCAAACCCTTACAATAAAGTGAGAGGTACATATTTTTCTAAAGAAATCTTCGCTCGTCATTATTCATTGCGTCGGTATGTATCCAGCATATATATATATATATATATATATATATATATATATGTTATGTGTTTGTATAATTGATCATGGTCATGGTTATTGAGTGGCTATACCACATATCTATCTATCTATCTATCTGTGTGTGTGTGTGTGTAAACAAAATACTCTGTACTTATGCTAAACTAAATTGTTTGAAATATAAATTTTGGCATTGAAACTGTACTTATGCTAAATCGACTTGTTTGAAACAGAAGTGTTTTTTCCTTTTAACTGTGAGTAAATAGGCTTGCTTGAAAATGTTAAGTACAAAACGTGTTTAAAAATCATATATTTAATATACGTATTAAAAGGATTTGGCATTAAATGACCTACAATGGTTGATATTCCATTAAACTTAACCAAACAAAACCAAACAAAATTCACTCATTTGAACATAGTCAAATGGTTCCAAGCATTGCAATGTAATACCAATAATTTAATTTAGATATACAATTACAAGTTTCAAGTATTGTTAATTAACATTAGTAATTCAAATCAACTTTACTCATTCGTTTGCATACAGTTGAATGGTACCAAGGGTTGCTATCTATCACTAACAATTCAATTAATCATCAGTCATTTGCTTACACACAGTTAAAAGATAAAACAGTTCTATTCGGTATTCAACCAAACAAGTATATATATATATATATATATATATATATATGTGTGTGTGTGTGTGTGTATGTGCATATATATACAGAGAGAGAGAGAAAGAAAGAGAGAGAGAGAGAGAGAGAGAGAGAGAGAGAGAGAGAGATTGATGGGATTACAGCTTACTCAAGACAAAGCGTACAAATAATGACTGAATTACGGCAACGAGCGCAAATAGATATATTCATTAAGTTATATATGTGTGGGACTATGTATCTACTTTATATGTACATACAAGTGTGGTCTGAAAATTTAATCAGGAAAAAGTTCATATGATTATATCATATCCGCTGTTGATGATTTTTTAACCTACGGGATCCAAGCACTGTAGCAATGACGGAAGTAGATTATGGACCGCAAGGGGTACTATATAGAAAGATTGACCTCATTTGGTCACATTTCATGTGTGTATCTTTGTCAGAAATCGAACTTTTCAGTCAACTTATATATATATATATATATATATATATATCAACAGTCTCCTCAACTTTGAAGAAATTTAACGTTTTATTTATTTTTCATTTCTGTCTTTTAACTTTTCAAATTATGAAAAACATTATTCTTCTCCGTGAATTTTAATATCACGAAAAACTTTCATCAGAAAAAATGAATAAACATATATTTTTAAATATACGTATGTTCACCATAAATCTTCCACTCTACCAAAAAAGAAAGAAAAACGTAAAAAAGAGAAGTTTATTCAATAAAAATACTATCAACTCGGGAACAGACATGATGTGGCATCGGACGCAAGAATGTGACCGACTAAGAAGATTCTCCTTCATTTAAGACATCCCATTCAAGATGACGGCTTTCAACTAATCCTTGATGTTGTATGGCCACTATTTGGTCTCCCAGTCGACAACGCTTCAAGCGTTTTTTTTTCCTTTCTCGCATCAGATTGGAAGCCAAGTTAATGATTTTACGTACTTAGAACATCGATTGACAAAATCAGAGAGAATGGCTTCGAGCTGACAAAGAAAAGAAGCAGAAGGTACCCCGCAAAAACAATTACCGACGCCGACTACGCCGATGACATAGCGATACTGGCAAATACACCCGACCAAGCCGAAACACTATGTGCATAGTCTGGAACGAGCCACCGCAGGCACAGGCCTCTATGTCAATGCACACAAAACGGAATATATGTGCTATAATCAAACGGGGGACAACTCCATTCTAGACGGAACCCCTCTTAAACTAGTAGACAAATTCACTTACCTAGGAAGCAGCGTCGCATCAACCGAAAAGGACATCGACACGAGGTTAACGAAAGCATGGACAGCTATCAATAGGCTATCGATTATATGGAAATCAGACCTAACCGATAAAATGAAACGCAGCTTCTTCCAGGCAGCGGTCACATCGATACTGCTATATGGATGCACTACATGGACGCTAACAAAACGGCTAGAGAAGAAGCTAGACGGCAATTACACAAGAATACTGCGAGCAATCTTGAACAAGTCCTGGCGGCAACACCCCACAAGACACCAACTGTACGGCCACCTGCCTCCTATCACGAAAACTATTCAAGTTAGACAAACCAGACTTGCAGGACACTGCTGGAGAAGCAGGGACAAACTCATAAGTGATGTACTCTTATGGACCCCCACACATTGCCGTGCAAAAGCAGGACGACCAGCACGAACATACATTCAGCAACTATGTGAGGATACGGGATGTTGTCCAGAAGACCTGCCTGAGGCGATGAACGATAGGGAAAAGTGGCGAGAGAGGGTCAGGGATATCCGTGCTACCAGCAAGACATGATGATGATGATGATGATATACCTCCAACGAGAGTATGTTAGTCAGTTGATGAACTGTTCAGCCGGCCTACTTAAGTGTATACCCACCTGAATGTACTTTGTGTACTTGTGTTTATATGTACTATAAATACACACAAATATACATACGCGCTCACACATGTTTCTAATATCCGTTTATCAATCAATAGACACACATAGAAGAAAGAGTGAGTGTGCAATGATTCTCATTTAAAAACCTTTTATCGTTCAAAGTACAAAATTTTAGCTTGAACTGGAAGCACAATTTTCGTGAATGTTCAAGGAAATTGTCTACAACGCAAAAATTTTCCCCTATAATTTTATTTATTTATTCTGCTTCGTCTCGATTCATGCTAAACACGCGTGTTTTTTTTTGTGCTGGATTTTTGCATTACTATCGACCCGAGACGAAAGTTGTTATATGAAAGATGATAAATCTTGTCACATTTGTACGCGACATTATCCTGGTGTTTTACTCGTCGGCTAAAACCAAATTAAGTCTGTTTCCAATTCAGATATCTGTAATACTGTCGAGGTACAAACATTTTTGTCTGTCTAGTTCTACACACGTATAATATCGCAAGTTTGTCTTTTGGGCACTGGCTCGCAGACCCCTAAAAGCCTTCAATCATAATTTGGCCTCCTCTGTTGTATTTAGAATAAGCTGTTGACCCATGCCAAAAAGAGTGTCCTGAGTATGATACTAAAATGCGACGGGACATCTGGGAAGGAACGGTCATATGATCAAAATTCTACAAGTCCTCGAGACGTATAACTCTGCTATCATAAAACGCCTGTCACCCGGTTCCACCAGAGCAATCAAACTCTATCACAATAAAACATGCGTCCTGCCAAATCATTTTGTCATCTTACCGCAACTTGTCACTGGATAATTGATTCTGAGGAAGGATAGGATGTTATACGAGCCGTACAAGTGTGTAGCAATGAAAACCGTGGGAAACAGCATAGTGGATGTGAAGGAAGGCAGATGAATCCAAAAGCGGGTCAACGGCGCGCTTCAACAGATATAAGTCGGCAGAATATCATAAGTCAATGTGTACTGTTATACATCAAATAAACGGTTGTTTCATTACACGGCACAAGTAGAAATTTGCAATGGAAGTTCGTGCAGATACGATCACAATAAACGTTTGTACTACTTCTACATCTCAAGTGACAGAACTCGTGATAACATTACCGTGAGAATAATGGACGAACTTATAAAATACCCCTTTTGGTTCGTTGATACCAAAGTTTATTCGCTACTACATTTTTAAAGTAGTGTCGTGAAGAGCGAAGCAGAGTTTGAAAACTGAGTCGATCACGTTAGCTAGACAAAGAGAAACAACATATCATGAGGATAGATAGATAGATAGGTAGATAGATAGATAGATAGAGAGAGAGAGAGAGAGAGAGAGAGAGAGAGCAGTCATAGGCCTTGAATTATTTTTCACGATTTCTCTTGTAGTTCTAACACGTGCTTCTTCGCGAAGTCTGTCCTAACTGCGGGGCGCTTAAATAAATTCACTTTGATTCAAGAAAACTTTCAATGTAGGGACTTTGTTTATTCGAACCATAATTGCAAAGAATATAAAATAAAAAAAAAACAAAAAAAAAAACAAAACTGCTACTTGAGCCTGATGGATCTCCAACCAAAAAGAATATGAACATCCTTAACATTCAGGAACATAAACATTACTATTGCGAACAAGAATTAAAATTTCATGAATCTGGAAATATATCGATATTTATATCGGCATCTGAATTGAAAAAGTTTGTCAATGCCACAATTAGAAGAGTAGGAAGCCTTCTCAGTTCTCGTACTTTCAAATCACTTAACATCATTGAGAAAATCCTGCAGAAAATGATTTTTGCTACATTTAATGACAACACTTGTAAATAGTCATCTTGTTACTGTCCTACTGGTCTCAGAGATGAAAAAGACTTCTCTACCATCTCTAATGGGCTATCTTCCGTTGTTGGACGCGTTCCGAAACACAACGTTCTCGTCATTAGTGGAGACATGAATGCTCAGATTGGCAAAAAACAAAAATAGACAGTTTCCATAACTTTCCATTCAGAAATAGTAGCCATATAGCCGAGGGTGCGATCGAGAACTGGCTTGTATACTAATTTTCAAAAAAGAAAGGGAAACTATGGATTTATAAAATATCAGCTTGACCTGCAATGAACCTGGCGGATGTTATTGATAGATACATCCGGCCGTAGATAAAATCAACAAGATGATTACCGGAAATAAGGAATGCATGAGTGTAAGCTGTGACGAATGGAGAACAAGCATTGCGTGGGTGTAAGCCATGACCAACGAAAAACAATCATTGGGTGTGGGTCGTTTGGGAGTTTTAAGACTATATGAGGTCGAGAATTTTGGCTGAAGTCAGTTACCGCGGGCAGTTCGAACTCCCGACTGCTCCTCCGCATGCGCGAACTCTCCCTCGGATTGCTCTCCAGATCCCCTCAAGCGTCGCTGTCGACGAATAAAAGTATAAGATTATATTTTTATGTATACATGTTCTTCGGTGTTTATCAAGACCCAGCAGTAGCATAGTACAGATTTACATTTACACCAAAATAGCTCAAAAGTACAGCTATATATATATATATATATATAACGAAGAAGTGGAAAAACAGCGCGAAGTACAGTGTAGCATACTTCTCTTTTGTAGACAGATCTCCTTTCACAGAATCGTTCAGGGAAAAATTCGCATTTATTACAGAAAAAGTATAAACAGATATATATATATATTTGTGGACGTGCCCGTGGTGTAATGGTTATCGTCGTAGGAATTAGACACGGCGACACGAGTTCAAATCTTCGACGAGAATGATAGCATTTCACATAGCACTGATACCCTTGGGGAAGGTATGAATCCAGTTATTTTCCCTCCAGCTATGGGTAAATAGTAGGGCAGACTACGTTCTTCAGCCTTAGTGAGGCAACTAGTCTAGGAGAAGGAAAACTCTGAATTCAAACCTGTTAAACTCCGCTTAAAAAAATTGACCTTGTGTCATATCCTGCCCGAGCGGAGGGGTTGGGTAAATATGATAAACAGATATAGCTTAATTATATAACTGGTCCTCACTTGCCAATAACAATATATGCAATCATTATTTGGTAACCGTGAAGAAACTGGTTTGATAATATTCGAGATATATCTGAAAGACATACTCCAAAGGACGAATACAAAAACTTTGTTACTGTCTACTAAGATGAAGCAGTCGAATGCATACACGTCAACCGAAAAACTAAATGTATATTTCCCAGAATGTCAGAAGTAAGTATAAACCAAGCATTATTTCTTGAAAAATGCATCTCTTCTTTAAAAAAAAAAAGAAACCCAACAAATACCACTGATCAGAAACTTAAGAAACCCCAGAAAGAACAAAATAAAGCATGCCAAAAAGATTTTATTCAAAGTTGAATCAATAAAACCATAAATTCTGCATAAGATTGATAATCTTAACCGCGCAAACAGTAAATGGAGTCAGTGAAAGGTAAGAAAAAGCATCTTCTGATCAAAACTAAAAGCTGCCTATCAAGAAGAAATACTTCAGAAGTGGAAAGAACATTTTTTAAGAATTTGCTTGGAAACCCAAATAAAATTATAGACAACTCTAACTGAAGAAATTATCCATGGCCAACTAGACATTAAACTATGACATTTCATGGAAGATGAATTTGACAGAGTTCTGAGAGCAATTAAAAGAAGAAAAACTGCAGGAATCGACGAAATACCTTCTGAAATGTGAAAGACAACGAGCTTTGATGGCATCTTCCTTGAATTACGAAACGCTGTATATAACCAAAGCACAATAAAAAAAAAAGTATAAAACGTTGCATCCTCTCCTTCCAAAAGAAAGATGACCTCGGAATCACAAAGAACTACCGAGGTATAAGCCTAAATGCTATATTTGTTTAAATAAAGAGCACAGTTTTATTCATTTTATTTTTAAAATGACATTCTCCTAATGGTAGTCTCTATTATGGAATTTTCAACCAATTGTAGTATCGATTTTCTATCCGGAACTGCATAATTTCGACGTAACCAGAAAAGAGCACGAAAAACTGTGTAGCAATTACAAATTCACTAGTTCTAAAAAGAGCGTTTCAACCGGAAACACACAGTTTACATCAGTCCAAGCCATGATCGTAACTAATCCTACATGTAAAAAGTCATTAGCTTGATGGAACTACCATTGCTACTCGACTAAGTTCACTTGTACTATACAGGGGCAGTTTAAAATGTGGAAGGTACCTCCATCTCTCACTTTCATTCTCTCTCTTTTTCTCTAAAACCCCTCCTCTCTCATATTTCCCTCTTTCTCACAAAAATAATCCATCTCTATCTGGTCATATCTCTGATGAAACCTATTATATTTGATGCAACCTAGCCATGACCATCTACCCAGAAGGTCACGGTCAAAACCAATTACCCCTATCACAATCGCTTAAACCTATATCTATTTCCTCCCTTTTTCTTATCTTGTATGTCGCTTCTCTTTAGACCCTTTCCCTCCCTTTATACCTTTTTATTTTCTCCTTTATCTTATCTATTTCCTCAATTGGTAAACTGCAGAAAAACTAAAAAGATGTTTAATCTGAAGAAGTTCTTCCGTGAATAAAGAACGAAATATTACGACTAAGCTCGTTGTAAGTGTTTGATTTATCCACTTTTCTAGTTATTTCTATCATCTTGTCAGATTCACAAAAATCTACCATTTCTCCGTATATGAGGGTTGGTAAAAAACGAAATGTTTATTTTTTAATTTCAATAGCTTTGGTCATATAAGTACATAAAACATTGCCCCTTGCAGAGGAGCTAAACCTCCCTAAAATGGGTTGATATGGGCCTGGCACTAAACTACATCCTTTGATCGGGCTACAGTTATGGCGATCTGAAGAGTGAGGAGTACCTCTGCATTGCCGAAACGCTCATAACTACTATGACCAAGATCGGTTATTCCTGTTACGATCTCATCTATTAGTCGAATGGACCTGTGTAAAAATTATTCATATTCGATTGGATCAGGTGCAAGAAAACTGCGTAAAAAATGTATATATGAACTTTATAGCAGACACCATTACACTAAGTTTTAATCAAATTATATATATATATATATATTACCAACGCTCTTATATGAAAATGTATATTTTTTTACCAATGCTTGTATATATAAAGGTATATTTTTTACCAACGCCCGTATATATAAATATATATTTTTTTAACAACGCTTGTATATATGAATGTATATCAGTTTTATCAAGGTTAGTATATATAAATATATAATTTTTATTCGAAGGCCCGTATATGTAAATGTATATTCTTTTTACCAACGCTCCTATATGTAAATCTTTTTACCAAGGCTCGTATATATATAAATGCATTTTTCTTACCAACGCTCGTATATAAAAAGGCATTTTTTACCAACGCTCGTATAAATAAAAATATATATTTTTTACCAACGCTTGTATATATAAATATATACTTTTTTTTTACCAACGCCTGTGTATATAAATGTATATTTTTAACCAACGGTTGGGTATATAAAAGTGTATTTTTTTACCAACGCCCGTATATATAAATATATATCATTTTTACCAACGCTCGTATATATAAATGTAAATTTTTTTAACCAATGCTCATGTATATAAATGTATATTTTTCACCGACGCTTGAATAAATAAATATATATCATTTTTACCAATGCCCTTATATATAAATGTATACTTTTTTACCAACGCTCGTATAATCAAATGTATATTTTTTTTACCTACGTTTGTAAATATAAAGGATTTTTTTTACCAACGGTAAATCATTTTGCCAAGATCATATATACATGTATGTATATTTTTTTTCCCACTCTCGTATACATGAAAGTATGTCTTTTTACCAACGCTCGTATATATAAATGTATATTTTTTACCAACGCTCGTATATATAAATGTATGTTCTGTTACCAACGCTCGTATATATAAATGTACATCTTTTTACCAACGCTCGTATATATATATATATATATATATATTAATTTTTACCAAAGCTCGTATATATTATTGTATATTTTTTTACCAACGCTCGTATATATAAATGTATATTCTTTCACCAAGTTTTTATATATAAATTTATATTTTTTTACCAACGCTCGTGTATATAAATTTATTTTTTTACCAACGACCTTATATATAAATGTATATTTTTTTTACCGACGCTCGTATATGTAAATGTATTTTTTACCAACGCTTGTATATATTTATATATATATATATATATATATGTATATTTTTTTACCCACTCTCGTATGTATAAGTGTATATCTTTTTTACCAACGCTCGTATATATAAATACATATTATTTTTACCAATGCTTGTATAAATAAATGTAAATTTTTTACCAATGCTTGTATATATAAATATATATCTTTTTACCAACGCTCGTATATATGAATATCTATTTTTTTTACCAACGCTTGTATATATAAACGCATATTTTTGTTGTGTCAATATAAACCGAAAAAAACTATCTTTAAAAAAAATAGGTATGTATTTATTTATGTACAATACATACATACGTACATATATACAAACATGAATACTATATATTTAAATACATACATACATACATAGGTGAATACATGCATATATGAATATATAGACATTTAAATATATCCCTAAGTAGATACACCCATACACTCATGAATACATACATGCATACATAGATACATAGATAATTTAATGCATACAAACATATATACATACGTACATGAATACATAGATAATAAAATACATAATTAAATCTATTCATCCATCCATACATCCATCGATACATACTTGAGAATATATATTGAAATGGATAATTATATACATACTTAAATATATACATGAATACATATATACAATATATATACATGAATACATATATACAATATATATATATATATATATATATATATATATATATATATAGTTAAATATGTATTACATACATACATACATACATATCACTAGACTGCTTTCAAAGTCTGGTTCAAAATTTAATCTCAAAATCAACCTATCAAAGACTAAAGTTATTTTCATTCCAGCTTCAGGTCAAGCATATATTGAAGCAAATATTCTGATAAATAGCACAAGTCTAGAAGTAGTCAATATTTACAAGCATATACAGTCAAATACACACACACATATATATATATATATATGTATACATACATATATATATATATATATATATATATATATACATATATATATATATATATAATATGTATAAATACACACGCATACAGCGAGAGAGAGAGAGAGAGAAAGAGAGAGAGAGAGAGACATTACAAGAACTTTAGAAATATATATATTAAATGAAAACCACATGTAAGGAATAAAAGAAAATTTGACGACATATTTCTTTGATTATGCAACACGGTCTATAAACAAAATGCAAGAGAGAAATGATCAAAAGGCTGCTTTCTCCTCTTTTCCAAGGAGAGAGACCTCGGAATCACTGAGAACTACCGAGGCATAACTCTAACCGCTATAGCTACTATTGTTTTAATATCCTGTTTCTCAGAAATATTAAACCTTAAATAGAGAAAGTTCTAAGGAAAAATCAAGACTATTTTCAAAGAAATCGATCCACACCTTCACAGAATCTATCTATTTATCTAATCATCGAAGGAGTACGTGCAAAAATTCTCTAAGCAACACTATTCGTAGATTTCTACAAAGCATTTGAACACATACACGAAGGAAAGATGGGGCAAATATTATTATCATATGATCACCTAAAAAAATCTGTTTCAGTAACAATGATGCTACCCAAAAAAACGAAATTAGTGGTTCACTCGTTTGATGTTGACACCAACTTTTTGAATTGTTTCTGGAGTCTTGTAAGAAGATACATTTGCACTCAATAAACTTATAATCTACCTCGACTACATAATTCGAACGTTACTAGACCTAATAAAAGAAAATGACTTTATATTAAAACAGACAAGAAGAACCCGATATCCCATATAGATTATTATAGACGCAAACGGCGCAGCTGATTTAAGTCTTCTCTTAAATTTATTTACCTAATCTGAATCCCTACTGCATAGTCTGGAGGTCTATATGAACTCAAATAAATCAAAATTCGTGGGTTTTAAACGATAAGGAGCTATGTCCACGTAAAGTGGCAAGACTTGAAAATAAATAGACAAGTTCAAATACTTCGGTAGCAATAGCTCATCAACTGAAAGTAATGTCAATATACACCTGGCGAAGGCGTTAAATGATATTGTCCGGTTATCAATTATATTGATATCTGATCTCTCTGATAATATATAATATATTAAAAAAATAATATATAAAAAAAAGGAGATCTTGTACGCTAGGGTGATGTCCTCGTGGTGTAATGGTTAAAGCAGTGGGCTGCAGAATCGTAGTAAGCGAGTTCGAACTCCAGTCGAGCTATTACGTTTACTTTTGGACAAATTCACTTGGAAAAGTATGGATCCCCTAATCCTCCCAGCAATGGGTTAAATAGTACCACTACTGTTTGTCAAGAAGTATGGATTTGAGATTAAAAAACCCAAGAACGTTGATAATCTATTAAACAACAAAAAACAAAACAAAACAAATAAACAAACAAATCTTTCAAGCTGGACCCGTGTCAATACAACTACATGGATGCACCACCTAGACTCTTACGAAGCGCAAGAAAAATAAGCTAGATGGGTACTACACGAGAATGTTATGACCTGTTTTCAACACCTCACAAAAAAAGCCGCTGTACAACCACTTACCTACCATCTCACAAACTATCCAAATAAAATGAACAAGACATCTAGGGCACTGCTAGAGAAACGGGGACGAATTCACGAGTGACGTTATTTTATGGACCCCTACACCTGAGAGAGCCAGTGTTGACTGACCAGCAAAAACTTATATCAGCTCTGTGCGGACACTGGATGTAGTTTGGGATAATATGGTTGGAAAAATGAATGATAGGCACGGATAGAGAGAGAGAGAGAGAGAGAGAGAGAGAGAGAGAGAGAGAGAGAGAGAGAAGTTCGTGGTGTCAACGTGAGTTGATTATATATATATACACAGACACACACACACATATATATATATATATGGTAGAGTGTTCACTAATGGCCCGGGAGACCGGGGTTCAATCCCAGGTGCAATCATACCAAAGACTCAAAAAATGGTACTTGATGCCTCTTTGCTTAACACTCAGCATTATAAGGTACGAATCAAGGATAAAGTGGATCAATTCATGGAATGGAGTAGCTTCCTCACCTACACCTCGGTGTAGTAGCTATTGAAAAGGGAGCCTTCGGTCGCCCTCAACTACGATCGCCAACTATATATATATATATATATATATATATAAGCTTAAACTGAAAAATAGATAAAATAGTTCTTCTCAATAAATAATATAGATAGTTGATAAAACGGGTATGTGAAGCCATTTGCAAAATTGGAAAGGGTTTCTTTTTTGTACGGTATGTCAACCCATCTAGGATTATTTAATGCCAAGATGTTAGGAAATCGCATTCAATGTAGTTGTTTCCTAAGAGGTTTCGAACACAGTAATATAATATCAACTATTCCTATATAATACAAAAAAAATTACACACAGTTGTATGGTTTCAAGTATTCCAATCTAATACTAATATTTTATTCCAAATTATATGTTCTTACAAACCTCTCCGCACGGACAGGATGCAATATAAGGTCGATTTTTAAGCGGAGCTCAACAGATTTTGATCAAAATATTCCTTTTCCTAGAATGGTTGCCATACTAATGTTAAGAAACGATTTTGATCAACTATTTACTCCTAGTTGGATTCATACCTTTCCCAAGGGTATTAACACCATATGAAATGCCAACAGTCTCATCGAAGATTTGAACTCGCATTGCCATGATCATATGATGATAACCATTACATCAGGACACATTCCTAAGTAATAATTTTTATTTAATGTTTATCCTTTCCATACACTTATATGGTTTCACGTCACTAATGATAATAATCCTTTACATAAGTATTCTAAAACTTAAAAAGGATATTATGTATCAAACTCTCCCCAAAACGACGTTACCATCAACATCACAATTCTCTCAGTTATTTAAAAAAAATCCTTTATTTGTTTTTATTCAAATTAGTTATTAAGAAAATTGTTTCACATTATTGATATTGTTGGCCTTACCTACATTCTAATAACACGCGATGGTTTTTATCTAAACAACCAAATTGCTGTTTATTGTGTGAACGTAAGGTTATTTTGCATATTCCACAGTAAAAATTAATTTTGATAAATATTATCTAGGTATTATTAATTTCCAATTGTTTGGGTTTATTTTAATAAATATTAGCGAATATTAAGTCGATAACTCTTTAAAGAAATCCATTAGCAAAAAGAAATAACGATAATTTTATTCTTTACTGTCGGATTTAGTTAAATAACGAAAATGCAGGATAATAATTTCGCTTTATGTATTTTAATATTTAATGCTATCTTTTTACAAATTTATTTTTGCCCGGCCCAAAACTGATATTACCTGATTAGGACAAAAAGAAGAATATTAGTCGTTAAAATTAAGAAAAAAACAAATTTTTACTCTTCAGCCTAAGTTTGTTAAATTAGGAAAATTTAGCAATGGAAGCTGAGAATAATTGAAAGAGTTAGTGTTTAAACTATTTAATTCTGCAATTATATAACCTCTGTTTCAAATTTACTTAGTTTGGTTAGGTTTGGTTTTATGGCATATCAACCGTGGTTGGTTATTTAATGCAAAATATTGTTTTTATACATATATTAAATATATGTTTTGTAAACACATTTTGTAGACACACACAGTTAAATTATCAGACAGTTCTCTTTCCAGCAATTCAATTTAGTGTAAGTCATTTGTTTGCTCTCAGTTCAAATGTCAAACAGTTCTATTTGACCCATACTGTCAGGTGCTACGACTCCGGGTCAGAGTTAACCTGGGAGAGATGGTAATGAAGAGGTACTTCTCATTCCCCAAAGTTTCAGCATTAATGAAGCCTCACCATCAGATTGTTGAGTGTCGTATCCAGGAGACTCGTTGGGGTGGGGTCTTACCCATCTGCAGAGATGCAGTCGGTGTATTCTACTGCCCCAGCCAACACGGCTAAAATTTTCTTTGGTTAGATCATCTGATTTAAAGGCATATAAACCCTGGATGGTTATTCAATTGCAAATCCTGTTTACACACACACACACACAAACACACACACACACACACACACATATATATATATATATATATATATATATATATATATATATGTACATGCTTTTTTAGTGAATAATTTGTAGGCAACATTATTTTTTAATCGAACCAGTGTTCGTTTATTTGCATACAATTACATACTTTCAGGTATTGCCATTTATTTTTGGCACATAGTTAAATGGTTTAAATTATTGTTTCCACAGAATAATAGTTCTATTTACCATACTTAAATGGTTTCAAGCATCGCTATCTAATATTAATATTTTAATTCGATATTAATCATTTATTTGCATAGAGTTAAATGGTTTCAAGTATAGTAAATGATAAAACAGTTTTATTTGACCCATAGATAGAACCCTAAGAGGTACTACTACTCCGGGTAGAATGGATCCGGAAGAAAAGGCAAAGAAAGGGTAGACCACATTCTTCAGAGCTGGGGGAATATAGTCTCACCATCAGATTGTTTAGTATCATATCAGGGACACTCATTGTGGTGGTGGGGGGTCTCACCCTTAACAAAGATGTTGCCAGAGTAGTCTACTGTCCGATCCGACTGGGTAACTGTTTCAAATAGGTTTAATTTAATTTTTCATATTATGAAATGCTATTTTTTAACGTATTAAATTTTTTTTTTGCTTTGCTCAATAAAACAAAAAATAATTACACGAAAATACACAAGCATATACAAAAAAACAAAACAAACACAAAACAACAAAAAAAAAACAAACAAACAAAAAAACCCCCAAAAGAACAAACGACAAAAACAAATAAAAGAAGATAAAGAAATCATTGTAATTTTATTCTCTGTTGTTTGAATTAGTAAATATTTAGATTAGGAAGATATATTATTGAGAGCCGAGAGTAATAGACGGCGCTTGCGTTCAAGCTATTCTATTCTTTTATTACACATTCTATATTTCTAATAAGTTTAACTCACTTTTGTTTTATTCTTAAACGTATTAAAAGCAGTATTAAGTATAATTTAAAAATTTTTAAATTATACTTAATACCGCTTTTAATACGTTTAAGAATAAAAAAAAAAGTGAGTTAAACTTATTAGAAATATAGAATGTGTAATAAAAGAATATAAGTTTTAATTTGAGTTAACTTGATTAAAAGTTCGATACTTGGTATCGCATATTCTTATCAAGTAAAACTATTTTTTAAACCGATCTTATGAACTTGCATATAGGACCCGAACAGGTACTTGCAGTTTGGGTCATAATGAACGAATGGTTATTCTAAGCTCCCCAGCGATCCAGAACCTGAGTCTGACCATCAAATAAAATCAAAGGCTAACCATCAGATAGTCTAGTGTTATACCCAGGACACACCCTTTTTGGGGAGGTCTTATAGTAACCGGGCCATTGGCCTAATGAGTAGAGTGTTCGCTAGTGGTCCGGGAGATCGGGGTTCAATCCCAGGTCGAGTCATATCAAAGACTCAAAAAATGGCACTTGATGTCGCTTTGCTTTACAATCAGCATTATAAAGTAAGGATCAAGGGTAAAGTGGAGTAGTCCAGGGAATGAAGTAACGCCCTCCGTTCCACCTCAGTGTTGTAGCTATTGAAAAGGGAGCCTAAGGGTTACCCTGGACTTAGGTCATCAACAACTTACTTTTTTGCTGTGATGCTGACAAAAGAAAGACATGGGGAACACAGAAAGGTTGATAGAAAAACATATATATTTAAGTAACAGAAACAAGATACAAGTGAACCTGGTTAAACAGTAGTTAGCCGATAGGAAGCTGAGAGTCCTGTGGGGTAGTGACTATCCGTCCACAACGCAAATGGTATCACTCGTGATTGTGTCACGCTGACCCGGTTAACTTCGTCTAACGCTCTTGTTTGCGTGTATTTATGGAGGAGGGCGAGTCCATTATGTAGGAAGTACAATATTTTTATACTAAGCCCCACCGACCGATAAATGAAATTTAGTAGGAATTTTTAGATGTAGTCATACTGTAGTTCCACATAACTTCTAATACAGAGAAAACCTAAAATACCAAAGAAATTAAACTTTTTGAAATAAAAAAATAGAGCATATTGTCAGTTAAAAACCTCATCCTGGTGTCAATGTATATGCATGCTAAATTTAAGAGCTGTATATCAACAGGCTGATTGCATTTCACTTTGTGATAATATCCTTAGGAGAGGCATGAATCCAAGAGCTCTCCCCACAACTATAAGTGGGGCAATTCGAGTTCTTTAGCCTCGGTTAGGCAATATGTCAAGAAGAATGAACTCTCTGAATTCAAACCAGTTGCACATCGCTTAAAAGTTGATCTTGCGTCACATCCTGTTAGTGGTAGAGGGTTTGGGTTAATACATTTTAGATAGATAGATAGATAGATATGAACAGTCGTTGAGAAACGAAGACGGATTATATATATATATATATATATATATATATATATATTATCTTCATTCCTCTATGATTCTTCATATCTATCTATCTATCTATCTACACACACACACACACACACACATATATATTCATATATATAGATATGAACAGTCGTAGAGAAATGAAGACAAAATGTACGACTGTTCTTCTCTTTCTTTCTCTCTCTCTTTCTCTCTGTATATATATATATATATATAGAGAGAGAGAGAGAGATTAAGCGATAGAGAGATACAGAGGTAGATAGATAGACAAATCGATAGATATGAACAATCGTTAAGAAATAAAGATAGATTATATATATCCTATATTCATTCTTCTCTGAATCTATCTATCAATCTATCTATCAAGCTAGCTAGCTAGCTTGCTACCCCATATATATATATATATATATATATATAATGAACAGTCGTAGAGAAATGAGCATAAAATGTGCAACTGTTCCTCTCTCTCTCTCTTTCTCTCTCTCTCTCTCTTTCTCTCTCTCTCTCTCTTTCTATATATATATATAGAAAGAGAGAGAGAGAGAGAGAGAGGGAGAGAGAGATAGGTGGGTAGATAGATAGATAGGTAGATATGAACAGACCGACCGAAATGAGTATCTATTGATATAGAGAGTCGTTGATAAATATAGATAGATATGTATGATGAATCGGATCCTTCTCATAGAGGAGAGATCGGGTTAATACATGCATCAACTAGTTCTATCGACAACTGAGTATAGACAAATAATCCCTTCACAGTGATCAAAATAGATAGATGATGCAATAATTTTATGGACAGCATGTACTTGACCCAAAGCTTTAACACAACGGAAACAGTCTCTTTTTGCTACCCAGACCTGGTATGAATTGCTTAACCTGCCGAGGACAAAAGTTGTATCCCTTCATTCACATTGATTGTTATGAACCAGACATACCACGCAGCTTTGGCCTGTGAAGTAAAGTGGAAAATCGTACAATGGAATAAAAGTTGGCGTTTTTCCCGCGCCTATCGTCTATTTTCTTGCGCTTAATAAAAACGCCAGCCAAGCTGAGTGGCGAATGGACCAGAGACGATTCCCATGGCTTAGCAATGTCCAAAAGCGTATCACTTTTTCTCATTTTCCTAACTCCGAACCAGACAACTGCCAATACTTTGCTCAACCTTACATAACACAGCGACCAAGACGGCCAGAAGTATCTTTTCGTGTTGTTTTTGGAGTGTAACAGTCAGAAGATATTAAATGTACCCAAGTTTCCCTTAATATTTCCAGGCGTTGGATTATACCAAAATATTCATTGGCTTGTCGTGGCATTGGTCTCAGAACAACAAAGAAAAATATCTAGATAACAATGGCGAGGCAAACAGTATATATCGACAAGTAGATATTTATATCGTCCAGTGGGATTTGTTTTTTTTTACAATCATTATGAATATTTATTTCCGAGTTGATAAAAGATTAAAATTTTGATCTCAAATAGACCTGTTGGCCGTGGTTTAGAATACACTGACTTTATTCTCTGCAGACGGGTATGACCCTTCTAAAAGGGATGTCTTGAGTAGGAAATTAAACAGCATCTGATGGTGAGGCTCCAGTTCTGGAGATCTGGATAATGTGGAATAATCCTTCATTGGCATTACTACGAGGTCCATTCTGCCCCGGAGAGGTTGTTCCTGATGGGGTCCCATCTGGAGGTCACGTAGATTTGTTTTGAAGTTATTCGTATTCAATAGAACTATATTTAAAAACAAGAAATTCTTTAGAAGCACATAATGAAAAAATCCCTGCGCCTGAAATAACACTAGAAGAGTTAACATGCCGTACATATCAATTACTCAACAAAATCATTTCGATCTCAAATATGATTACACAGATAAATATTTAAAAAAACCCTTTCTACTTTTATCCTTATTCTTCCCAATATCTATTTTACATCGAAAGGTTACAAAAAAGATGCGTGCTTAGCACAACAATTATAGTTATAATGTTGTATACGCTCATACAAATACAAATATAAGCGGAAGCATAATCAAAGATAATGACAAACTTCAATGAACGAACGAACACACTTCTTTATAAAAGTATGTATCTCTCACACTTTGTTCTCGAGAGGGTTGATGTTTCTGTTGTGTGAGAGAGATGAGTGTAGACAGAGACAGACTGCTATATTGACCCAACTTCTCCTCCTGGCCAAAGCAGCACTTCATCCGCATCTTGGCTGGGTTGCTCAAACGGTGGTCGCTGAGAGCCACAGCCTTAAGTCTGCAAGCTGGTCCTCACTATGGCCTTCCTGTCACCAACTAACTGCCGCTGGAACCTGCCTATTTTCTTTCATAAGGCCCTCTTGCTTCTACTTCTTCTTCCGCGTATTTACACTGGTGTATCTCTTGAGTGACGGCTCGGTCAAGGGTCAATATATAACAGTAGGGAATGGAATTGGCGACCCGGGTTCAGCTAAACGGGACTGATTTTGTTTCATTTCGCGATAATGACAATGGGGGAAGTTTTGAAACCATCTGTTCACCTGCTCTTCCGTAATTGTTAAATAGTTGGATCTTTAGATTTTGTAAGGCAACCAGTCTAGGAGAAGGAAAAGTTTGAATCCAAAATAACAATAACCATTACAAGAGCACTCTAAGGTCTTATAAAAAGGGAGAATGGTAAGATGTTACATGGATTTAGATAGCAATAAAACTTAAGAAAAACTGGAATGTATATAACTTGATTTCATGAAGTTTAATAAGTTGATTCAACATGTACTGCTATTCAAGCTGTAGCCAGACAACATTATCCTTCTCATTCTATGTTTGACCAGTCGGCTGGGGCCGTAGAATTAAGGCCCCCCCCCATTAGTGTCCTGGATATGACACTAAACAATCTGACTGTGAGGTTCCAGTGATGCCGGAGCTTTGGGGAATGCAGAACACCTCTTCATTGGCATTGCTCCCAGGTTCACTCAGGCCCAGAATGGTAGCACCTGATGGGGCCCTATCTATGGGTTAAATAGAACTAACTGCAAAGTTATGCTAAACTGAATTGTTTGAATTAGAACTGTTTGACTAAACTGAATAGCTTGAAATAGAAATGTTTTTCACAATTAACTTTAAACTGCGTATTTATGCTAAACTGAATTGTTTGAAATGGAACTGTTTTGTCATTGAAACTCTACTTACACTAAACTGAATTGTTTAATATAGAACTGTTTTGAGATTTTACTGTGTGTAAACAAAATCTATATTTTTACTAAACTGAATTGTTTGAATTAAACTGTTTGAATAAACCGAATAGCTTGAAATAGAAATGTTTTTGACAATTAAACTGTGTACACATGCAAAACTGAATTGCTTGAAATAGAAATGACTATTTGCATAAAAATGGGTTTGGCATTAAATAATCTATAAAGGTTGATTTGCCATAAAAATCCCACCAACCAACCAACCAACTCATTCTATGTATGTGTGTGTTCATGTGTGTGTTTGTGTGTGTATGTGTGTGTGTGTTTTTGTATGTTCATGTGTTTGCTTGTGTATGTGTTTAGTGAGTGTTTGCGTTCGCACTTATAGGAAATGGACACGACGACCCAAAGTTGAAATCATGAACGAAGCTGTTTGCATTTCACATCGCATTAATACCTTTGGGAAAGGTATGCATCTTGCTATTCTCCCGCCAGCTTGGGGTAAATTGTTTGTCAGACTCTGCTCTTTAACCATATTAGGACAACTGGTCTAAGAGAATGAAAACTCTGAATTCAAACTTGTTAGACACAATATAAAAAATTGACCTGGTGTCAGATCCTATAAATGGTAGAGGGGTTTCCGATAATATATTAGATATCGCAAGCTTTCTACTTCGGATACTGACTTGAAAAGATAACACAGACAATAAAGTTTTTTAAAGGGAATTTTTATACAAAAGAAACAAGAAAGAAAGGGATAGAAAAGATAAAGTGCAGCAAATTGTTTGTACAATTTGCTGAAACCTATCCGAGAGAGTGTCCAGGAAACAAAGTTCTTTGAATTTGGGTATTTTTCTTTTCTT
>OY757924.1:65887279-66034779 GCA_963585895.1 Sepioteuthis lessoniana | reverse complement strand
GATTTGGTTTGGTTTGGTTTTATGACACATCAACCATTGTAGGTTATTTAATGCCAAATCCTTTTTATACATATATATTAAATATATATGATTTGGTTTGGCATATCAACCATTGCTGGTTACTTAAAGGCAAATTCCCTTTATATGATTTGTTAACATTTTGTTGTTAATTATTCTTCCTACTTTTGTTTTCTGGCTATTTCCGTTTTGCTGATCCTCATGTCGTCATAATAATTATTACTCCTTTAGAGTTTTTCCCATCAGCGTTAGCTGATGGTTTTTCACTGGAGTTTGAGTGACAGCAAGTCTCCTCAAGTCTCCAGGACTCTTCTCAGTATTCTGGCCGTTTTCAATAATGCTGTCGTTTGGATGGTCTCCACTCGGCCGCGAACTTCCACGTCCTCCAGGCCCTTTAATAATCCTTTAGTTACATTGCCAAAAGCACCAATCAAGATTGGTACAATCGTCACCCTCATGTTCCACAGCTTTTTCAATTCTCTAGCAAGGTTGCGGTACTTATCCTTTATTATTATTATTATTATTATCATTACTATTATTATTATTATTATTATTATTATTTTCATTAGAGTTTTTCACATCAGCGTTAGCTAATGGTCTTTCGCTGGAGTTTGAGTAACAGCAAATCTCAAATCTCTAGGACTCTTCTCAGTAGTCTGGCTGTTCTCAATAATTTAGTAGTTTGGATGGTCTCCACTCGTCTGCCAACTTCAAAGTCTTCCAGTCCCTTTAGTAATCTTTTAGTTACTGTCCCAAACGCACCAATTACAATTGGTATAATTGTCACCATCATGTTCCATAGTTTTTTTCTCAGTATTCTAACCAAATTAACAGTACATCCCGGGACCTCTGCTTCTTCTAATCATTTTCTAGGTCATTTAAGATAGTTTCTAGGGCTCCGCCTATGTTCTCTATCAAAGCAAAATCCACGCAAAACAGTTTCTTCTCTCTGGCTCGTGTTCTGCTGAAACAGCAAATTTCACGAGAAAACAAGTTTTTTTTTGTTTTTTTTTCAAAATGTCTGGTTTTCTGAATTGGATGAATCGGATTATTATTATTATTATTATTATTATTATTATTATTATTATTATTATTATTATTATTCTATATAAAGTTTCACGCTAGTTTTAACTGGGGATTTTTCACAGAAATTTAAAAGATCTCTTCTAGTCTCCAGAATTCTTGTAATAATTCTAAACAATCTTAATAATGCCGTAGTCTGTATGGTCTCGGCTCTCTTTTTAATTAGATTTTTAATTGGATGGTCTCTACTCGGCTGCCAACTTCCAAATCTTCCAGACCCTTTAATAAACCTTTAGTAACCGTCCCAAAAGCATAAATCACAATTGGTACAATCGTCGCCTTCATATTCCATAGTTTTTTCAATTCTCTAGCAAAGTCGAGGTACTTATCTCCCTTTTCACATTCTTGCAGTTTTTTTCTGTGGTCAGCCGGGATAACAAAGTCGACAATTTTGCAGATTTTCTTTTTTTGTTGATTAAGAATGTTGAGAGCAATATTGAATAAGTCCTGGCAGCAACACCCCACAAAGCACCAACTATACGGTCACCTAACACCTATCACGAAAACTATCCAAGCTAGACGAACCAGGCATGCCGGACGAGCTCGTAAGTGATGTACTCCTGTGGACCCCGCATATGGTCAATCAAAAGCAGGACGACCAACTCGAACATACATACAGCAGCTATGTGAGGATACGGGATGTAACCCTGAAGACCTGCTAGAGGCGCTGAATGATAGGGAGACGTGGAGAGAGAGGGTCAGGGATATCTGTGCTGGCCGCACGACATGATGATGATGATGATTATAAGGTTTGGTCTTCTGGCCGAGATTAGGTCATCCGTTTGTATGTCAAAGTCCCATAGGAGTTTGTATGTGTCATTTTCGAGGACAGGTGCTGAGTTGTGCATATACCATTTGTTCGCATGGTCAAATTTAAATTTCTTGCAGATTTCCCAGTGGATCACCTTGCCCACCCAGTCGTGTCCTTCTGTGCTAATTTGCTGCATTCGCTTATTATGTTATTGATGGTTTCATCTCTATCACTGCATAGTCTACATTTGTTAGTTTTTTTGTGTCTTATCTATTATTATTACTATTATCATTATTCACATGAAACCATAAAAATGCTTATTAAATGAATGACTATAGCATAATATAATCCAATATAAAACTAATCAGTAAAGCTCTTTGAGACGTTCGTTGCGTAACGATTATCATCGATGGGAAGCGGACTTGGCAGACCGAATTTCACTTCTCACTAAGGTCCAAGGAAATGGCATAAACCCATTTATTCTTCTTCAGCTACTGAAATATCAAATATGCAAATATCAAATTTTACATCATTATTTCTCTCTCTAAACAAGACGGTTTGTTTAGTTCCTGCTGAGACTGTAGTCTGTGATGTTAATGTTCTTTCGATTTAAGGAGTGAAATATTTCTTCGTAATCTCCGATATATTGAGAATTTGAAAGACGAAAAATAAAACATTCATATTGTATGAAGACTGCATCAATTATTTGAGGTGGAAATTGCTATTTTCCCGTATTGTATTAAAGTGTATTGATTTAATAATAATCTCGCTATGAGTTTCTGTTTTTTCTGCGTTACAATTACATTACACATACAGATATAATGGGAATCTTAGTGATATTCTGATGCGGGATTTTCATGGGCACAGATACTGTACTGTGAGCCTTAGCAGATGAAGCGATCCATCATTCTGACGGAAACTAGATTTATAGGACAATAAAGATTTGCTTGGGCACCTCTTGTGGTGTAACGGTTAGCAAGCTAGACTAGCAGACCTACACGAGTGAGTTCGAGTTTCATTTGGCGCCCCATTCATTCGGCCTTGTGCCACATCAAAGCAAAGCGCTTTGTAAATTACATAAATATTTGCTTGTATTTAAACTCTTAAAGACCAAAAGTTGTTGGGATTGATCTATTCAAAATAGAAAAAAAAACGTGGCTGTGTCATAAATTTGAGGCATTTATTTTTGCACCCAATTATATGGTTGGGTTTCGTTGGGTTTTATGGCATATCAATCATTGTTGGTAATTTAAAGCCAAATCCTGTTTACACACACACACACACACACACACATATATATATATATATATATATATATATATATATATATATATAGGCAAACGAATGATTAATTATAAATAGAATTATTTGTGTTAGATAGAAATACGTGAGTCTATTTAACAATGTGCAAAAAAATATAACATTTTAAAATTAGCTTGAGTTCATTTTTGCACACAGTTAAATGGTTTGGAGTATTTTTATCTAACACAAACGATTCTATTTACTAAATAGAAAAATTTGTTTGCACGCTTTAAAATGGATATACATATGATTTTTAAGTGAATATTTTGTGGGTAATTTCATTTTGAGGTTCATTAGAATTAATTTGATTGCATACTAGTATTGTTATTCTGCCTACACAGTTAAATACTTTCAACTATTGCTATCTAACACTAATAATTCTCTTCAATATTGATCATTTGTTTGCAGACAGTAAAGTGGTTACGAGCATTGCTATTTATAA
Organism: Sepioteuthis lessoniana; assembly: GCA_963585895.1. Classification (NCBI taxonomy): domain Eukaryota; kingdom Metazoa; phylum Mollusca; class Cephalopoda; order Myopsida; family Loliginidae; genus Sepioteuthis; species Sepioteuthis lessoniana. Next base: position 66,031,183 of record OY757924.1, on the reverse strand, counting down.
CTAATTATTTTACTGAACACTATTCATCCATTTATACACAGTCAAATGGTTCCAAGTATTGCTAGGTACGTGGTGCAGTCAATAAGTTTCCGGACTTTTTTGTATAGGCATTTAAAATTGTTGTAGACTCTTGAAAATTTGCTATGTTATTGCTATACATTGTATGAAATGACTGACCAATTTTTATGATTTCATCTTCAAATAAACAGCTACAGCAGGAATTGGAATACACCCTACTAAAGCCTGATTGTCACAGCTAGTGAATTTAAAAAATGCAATCTGGACGTGGGGACACTTTAGAAGAACGATATGCAATAAAATTCTAATTTAAACTTGAAAAAATGCCCCAGAAACGTATGGAATACTTCAGACTGCTTTTGGAGCATCTTGCATAAATCGAGCATCAGTTTTTGAGTGGCATAAGAGATTCAAGGAAGGCAGGGGATCTGTGAGCGATGATGAGAGGTGTGGGAGGAGTAAGGAAGTCAATACAGCAGAGTTGATAGGCCAAAGGGTTAGGGTTATAGGCTTAGGGTTATTATGTTGAGGTTTTAAGGGAGTTCAGGAAGAGATTCCTTGGGAAGAGGCCCGCACTCTTCAAATCGGGTCAGTGGCATTTCCAGCTGGACAATGCACCAATCCACAACTCCATCCTTGTCACAGACTATTTGACCAAGATGGGCATCAAGACAGTTCCTCACCCTCCCTATAGTCCAGATCTTGCTCCCTGTGACTTTTGCTTAGGCAGTGACGAAGGTTATTGACACGCTCACAAAAGAGGACTTCTATGGGGCCTTCCAGGAGTTGTTGGAACGGTAGAATAAGTACATTGCAGCCGGAGGAGATTACTTCGAAGGGGACTAGAGTTTCATGTGTGTACTATCAATAAAAGTACCCATACGAAAAAAGTCTGGAAACATTAAACGATCCTCGTATCACTAAAAATTCAATTAAACATTAATCATTTGTTCACACACAATTAAATGATCAAAATTTCTATTTGAAACAATTCAAATTAGCATAAGTCATTTGTTTGTACATAGTTTAAATGTCAGTTCTGTTTGATTCATAGATAGGACTCCCAAAACTTTAACCACGCCGAGACAGAGTGGAACAATGGCAGTGAAAGGATACTCTATATTCCCGAAAGCAACAAGACTAGAGCCTCATCATCAGATTGTTTTATGTCATATACAGGGCTGTTTTTTGGGGGGGGAGTCTTCATATTCTCCACTGATGCAGTCGTTGTATTCTACAACTGCAGCCGATTAGGCTGACATATAGTTTCAAGTATTCCTATCTAATGCTAATGATTATAAAATCTCAAGTATTTATTTCTATTTAATAATATCCCTTTATTTGTGCTCAGTTGTATGGTTTCAAGAACTAATAATAATCCTGAGTTAACAATTATTGCTTCAAATAACTATTCTAAAAACAAAAAATATACACACTGTTATATGGTTTCAAGAACTAATAATAATCCTTAGTAAACAAAGATGACTTTAAGTAACTATTCTAAATACAAAAAATATACACACTGTTATATGGTTTCAAAAACAAATAATAATCCTGAGTTAACAATTATTGCTTCAAATAACTATTCTAAATACAAAAAATATATACACTGTTATATGGTTTCAAGGACTAATAATAATCCTTAGTAAACAAAGATGGCTTTAAGTAACTATTCTAAATACAAAAAATATACACACTGTTATATGGTTTCAAAAACAAATAATAATCCTTAGTAAACAAAGATGGCTTTAAGTAACTATTCTAAATACAAATAATATACACACTGTTATATGGTTTCAAGAACTAATAACAATCCTTAGTAAACAATCATGGCTTTAAGTAGCAATTCTTTATAGAAATAATTTGAAGTTATATGGTACGACGCAGTCCTATGAAAAAGAAATACTTTTAAACAGATCTATTTGATACACAGATGGGACCCTAACAGGTACTACCACTCTGGGTTAGAAAGGATCAGGGAGCAATATCAAGGAAGGGGTACTCCACACCCTTCAAATATCCATAACTCAACCCTCACTATCAGAATCATTTTAATACCCAGTGAACCCTTTTGTGTATGTGTGTGGGTTACACCTCTGCAGGGGATACAGTCAGCGTATTCTTAGCCTCCACGATGGGGTGTGGGTATCGGGATTAGAGCAGATAATCTTTGAATTTAAGCCAGCTGTACTTAAGTAAAAATGATCTTGTATTGATTCCTGCGGAAGGGGTTGGGTGAATATATACCTCTTTTATTCACATCCTTATGTTGTATACTAATGAATGAAGGAAGAGACCATAACGCTTTTGTTTATAAAAATATAACGCCATTCTTTATTGTCACGAAAGGGTCGAAATATTGCAGGAGAGAGAGAGAGAGAGAGAGAGAGAGAGAGAGAGAGAGAGAGAGAGAGAGAGAGATGGACAAATGACTGCTATCATTAATACCACGTTGGGGACACATTCATATTTACACCATGTTGTGATAGATGTCTGTTCAGAGTCCCACTCAGGAGTTCTTTGACAGCGCTGGGCAAGGCAACTTCTCAACGTGAGGCCACTGGCCCCCAGGGTAAGTACCCAAAGTGGCTTTTACTCTGACTGCTCGCTTCTTCTGACTGACCGCCTGTCTGAATCGAGCTGCGTATCGACTGTGAATCTCTTATTATATCATATTTTCAACGCCCAAACGTCTCCTTCCGGTTCTTAATTCACATGATTTATTTCCGCTGTCCCCTTGTTTATTAGGTCGAATATCCTATTTAGAAATCCACAACTGTCAAAGGTCAATATGTAACACTTAGTTTCCTTCACCCGGAAAAATAATTTCAATCACTGTCGTTTTTTTTTTTTTTGTTTGTTTGGGTTTTATGTCATATCAACCTTCGTAGATTATTTTATGCCAATTCCATTTTTATACAAAAACAGTTCTATTTCAAAAAATTCAGTTTAGCATTAGTACGCAGTTTAATGGTCAAAAACATTTCTATTTCAAGCTATTCAGTTTAGTCAAACAGTTCTAATTCAAACAATTTAGTTTATTATAAGTATAGTTTTTGGTTTTTTATCAAAATAATCCTATTTCAAACAATTCAGTTTAGCGCAGTACAGTTTTAATGCCAAAAACAGTTCTATTTCAAACAATTCAGTTTAGCATAAGTACGCTGATTAGTTTTATTTAACCCATAGATAGGATTTTATAGGGTGCTATCACTCCGGGCCGGAGTGTACTTTGGAACGATGGTAATGAAGTGGTACTCCGTATTCCCCCAAAACTCCAAGATTACTGGAACCCCACCATCAGATTATTTAGTGTCCTATCCAGGACACTCGATGGTGGGGGGGGTCTTACCCCTGTGCAGAGGTGCAGTCGGTATATTCTACAGCCGCAGTTCACTGGGTAATCACCGTCGGTAAAGTATATAACTTGTGAACTTCATGAATACGTTGCTTCTTAAAACATTGATATGGAAACTAAATTTGGTGTGTTCACCTATTTAAAAATGATCAAAGACTCTGCATGTCGTATGTTTTTGTATGAAGATACAACTACATGAAAAATGTAGATATAAATGTAGAAGTTAAGTGATTCCATAAATTAGGGCATAAAATAACCCCAGACAGGTTGACATGCTATTAAAATCAGTCAGTCCAGTATGTTGGTTAGTTGGTTGGTTGTTTTGTTTTACGGCGCATCAACCCTTTCCGGGTCATCTAAAGTCGAATTAGAGTTCAAACAATTCAGTTTAGTATAAGTATAGTTTTTGTTTAGACGCAATTAAATGTCAAAACATTTCAGTTAAATGTAAAAAAGAATTACATTTCAAACAATTCAGTTTAGCATAAGTACATAGTTTAGTTCTATTTGACTCATTGATAGGACACTGTCAGGCGCCACCACTCCGAGCCAGAGTGGACCTGGGAAAGATTGCAATGAAGGGGTACTCATCATTCCCCAAAGCGCCATCATTACGGGAACCTCATCATCAGATCGTTTAGTGTCATATCCAAGACACTTGTGAGTGGGGGGAACTCTTACACATCTTTAGAGAAGCAGTCGGTGTTCTATAGCCCCAGCGAACTGGGCAACAGTCCACCATGTGAAATAAATTGAATGATGTAGGGTTCACGTGAAAAGAGAGACAGTCTGTGATTTAGTTGGATTCTCGAAAAAGTTGAATTTCAAACACCAAACAGGCAGTCATATTTATACCCCTCCTGCAAATTTCCCCCCAAAATTTGACTCAAGTTCCTGGAAACTCAATAAGGAAGCAATGATAATGAAATTGCTTTAATTACCTGTCGACATTTAATGTTTGCCTGTAAATAACACAAAGTGTTGAACTCGTTCTAAAATGTCGAGACACATAAATTTTCAATGTGCCAGTTACCCCTAGTCTAATTTTCGTAAAACCACCGCAAAATCGGTACCAAAACGCACTAGAGGATAAAGAGAAAGGAGGTGGAGAAAGAGAGAGATAGAGAGACTGAGAGAGAGAGAGAGAGGGAGGACTTTTACGTCACATTTTACCTATTTACCTGTTGAAAAATGATCAAAGACTCTTTTTGTGCTGTATATTCATGAATATTAAGTAGACTTTGTAATAAAATAAACCTAAAAAGGATTGAAATGTCGAAAAAGCAAACAACTAACGATACTTTTTGGATGAACTGATATAGGGAGAATGGTGGACTAGTGTGTCACAGATTCTGCCAAATAACATCATTTTGGAGTTGTCTTTAATTGGAATAATTTTGAGATGAGTTTTCTTAATCTGAGAATTAATTTTTATTTATTGCGGACTTTTTTTCCTCATCTTGCCCTTCGGGGCCCGCGGCGCAGTGGATAGAGGCGTTGAGTCTCTGCGGTTCCAGGTGAGCATTGTCAGAAGATAGCGGTTTCAAATCCTACCCAAGCCAGCCAGAGGTTTACTTGGTCAAAAACGTGGTGCGATAGACAACAACTATGGAAGGCAGTAATTACTGGGGATACGGTCACAAGACTCAGCATTCCTATCCGAGGTCGCGGTAAATCACCTGAAGAAGGCCAGAGGTGAAATTTGGCCGAAACGTAGTGAAAGAAGAAACAACACAAAAACAACTACCAAGATGAGGAAAAAAAGTCCGCAATAAATAAAAATTAATTCTCATCATTTTGGAGGTTTTAAATTCATAATTTTTTTCTTCTTGGCCGGTTGTCCTATCAAGGTTAGAGATCCCAGTCTACCCTTGAAATTTACTTATAGCTGTTTAATAAAGAAATAGACTCAGATTTTTAGTGTGAAATGAGCCACAAACATAAAGTTTAAGACGCGTCGGATGAACAGAGAAACGGCTATTCAACTCTGGACCTCTGTTTCAGTATTTAGGAATGTATTTAAAAATTATTGGGAACGTGTTGCAATAACGAATAAAAGAATTATGAATCATGAATAATATGAGTAGCCGTCTTCAATTCATCGAAAAAGTTTGTTTCGGCTTGATTATAAAACTGTTCATAGATTTATATCTTTTGGACTTTTTATTGTTTGGATATTATCTATTTCTGTCTAGCTTTTCTTTCGTTCTCCCTCAGGTTAAAGACATATGCCGACCAGACAGTCAGGAAAGCGTGATTCGAATATTATTCCTTATTTTAAACGCGACCAGGTGACTGGAAACCAGAGGATGATGTTTTGTGAGGGGTCTGGGAGATTTGTGTGCGTGTCAAGAGGGGAGAATTTTGGAATGAATAGGCGGAGGGAGCGATATAGTGGGGGAGTATATGGGAGGATAGTGAGTATTGTCTTGTGTTGTTGATTTTCATTAGCAGAAAAAAAAAACGTTTGTTTTGGTCACGTTCTATTTGTTTCGGGTCAGCAAGATATGACCAGTGCCTCTGCAGCGAGCTTTTCTTAACAGAAGTGTCTATTATTATTATTATTATTATTATTATTATTATTATTATCAAACGAGCTTCTTACATCAGCATTAGCTGGTAGTATTTTATTGAAGTCTAAGTGATAGCAAGTCTCCAGGACTATCATGAATATTCTATACCATCTTAACAATACAGTGGTTTGGATAATCGAGAATATTCCTCTGGTTTCGAATTCTTTTCTTCTTTTTTTCCAGCCTTTGGGGACCATTCCAAGAGTAGCAACAACAATTGGTACCACCGACAACCTGGTGTTCCATTGTTTTTGCTTGTCTAGTTCTCTATCAAGGTTCAAGTATTTGTAAATCTATTTGCTTTCTTTTATTTTCATTCTGTGTTCTTTCCGAAATGATAAAATCTTCTATATCATAAGTTTTTTTCTTGAAAAATAACTATAGGTCTGGTCTTCAGGCCAGGATTAGGTGATCTGTTTGTATTATTTTTATTATTGTATCAAACTTTTGAGTTTTTGTACATCTGCGTTGGTGTATGGTTTCTCACTGGAGTTTGAGTGACAGCTAGTCTCCTACGGTCTCCAGAACACTTAGTATTCTGGCCGATCCTAATAATGCTGCAGTTCGGATAGCCCCGACTTATTCTCTCGTTTCCAAGCCCTCCAGTCCCTGTATCAATCCTTAGATGACTCTACCAAAAGTACCAATTGGTATCACCGTCACTTTCATGGTCCACAGTTTTTTCAGTTCTTAAGCTAAGTCCAGGTACATCTCATTTTCCAGGACGGGATTATTATTATTATTATTATTATTATTATTATTGTTATTATTATTATACCTTTCGAGTTTTTGTTTGCTGGTGAGATTTAACTGGAATCTGAGAGACAGCACGTCTCATCAGACCTTTAAGTTTTCGGACTGATCTCAACAATGGTGAAGTCTGAATCGTCACGATTCCTCCTACGATTTCAACATCCCCCTTACGGTTTACAATTACTGGAGTCTGAGAGACAGCAAGTCTCATCAGATCTTTTAGTGTTCGGACTGATCTCAACAATGGTGAAGTCTGAATCGTCTCGATTCTTCCAACGATTTCAACAGTCTCGATTATTTACAACTTTTCCACTCTTTTTTCAATCCTTTCGGGACAGTTGCACGCGCAGCAACTACAATTAGTATCTATATTACCCTTACGGTTCCAAATTTTAAAAATTCTCTTGCAAGGTTCTAGTATTTGTCTTTAGATTTTTTTTTATTATTACTCTGTTGACGGCTGGATCAGTCAAATCCTCAAGACAACAATTTCTTTTTTTTTTTTTTTGTTTATTAGCACTAGGTCTGTTTTTATGGCCAGGATTAGGTGTATCTCAAAGTCAAAAAGAATTTTATAAGTCTCCTTTTCTGGGAAGGTTCATGGTTTCTGCATGTACCATTTGGCATACTTGTCAAAATTTGATCTCTAGCACTATTCTCAGGGGATCACATTTCTCAACAAATCACGTAGTCCTTCCGTGCAAGTTTGCTACATTCGTTTTCTATGTGAGTAATTGTTTCTTCGCATACTCTACACATATTATCGACTTTGGCTTTAACATAACATTTTTTGCTGCTGTTAGAAGATATTCAATTTCTCTCTTGATGTTTTTCCTTTCGTAGCCACGTCTATATCTTCTCGTAGTTTTTTATTTTCTACTTGTACATAAGTATGTTGCCACTGCTGCAATTGGCTGCTGTAATTAATCTTTCTTTGTCCTTGGTATATTCTTTTAGTCCTTCTATCGATTCATCTACGCAATCCTAATTGCTAATAAATCCTCTTCTTCCTCCTTTTCTTGATACCTATGCTCTGTCAATGCCATCTCTAGGATGCATTGTGCATTGTTATCAATATTTTGTTCTTTGGTCCATTTGTCTGGGTTCTTGGTTCATTTCAAAAATATCATTCAAGAAGACTGCACAGGTGCTCCTCACTTTGATGAAGTTTTTGCTGCAGAGCTTTGTTTCGATAAGCTTTCTCGTTCTTCAGAGATATTCTTACATTATTTTTGACTCAATTTCCGCTTGTTCGATGATGTCCGCTTCCAACAATCCTAAGTAATTGTAGTTTTCTTTCTCTCAAAGCATCCTAATACAAATTTGATTTGATAGTTCTATTCCTTCTGTCGCTTCTCTTCTTTCTCTTTTCATTATAAGCATGTCACATTTTTCAATGCCAAATTTCATTTCAATATCATTGCTGTATAAAGTTATTTACTTTAGGGTCTCCAGTTGTTTTTCCTTTTATAAATTTTTTTATATCATCCATATAAATATGGTAATTGATTTTTTCCTATGGTTTGGAAAATTTGGAGCCCAACTCAAGTATATTTCCTAAGTAGATAGTTGAGTGGCATCATTGCTATAATGAATGGCAATCGTTAAAGCGAGTCTCCCAGGAAGATGCCTCTTTGGATTTTCGCCTTTAATAGGATTTTGACCAACGGTTATCAATTTCACTTTCTACTTTTTCATTGATTTTTTCAGATATGTTGTACACTCCTTTATTCACGTTTGTTTGTTGCTTGGTTTATTTTATGGCGTACCAACCTTTTCGGGTCACTTAACGCCGAATAAAAGTACAAACAATTCAGTTTAGTATAAGTATAGTTTTTTTAACACCCAGTTAAATGTTAAAACATTTTAGTTAAGTTATATTTCAAACAATTTATTTTAGCAGAAGTACACAATTTCATTGGCAAAAATAGTTCTATTTCAAACAATTCAGTTTAGCATAAGGACGCAGTTTCAATGTCAAAGACAATTCTGTTTGAAACTATTCAGATTAACATAAGTACATAGTTTAGATCTATTTCACCCATAGATAGGACCCTGTCAGGTGCTACCATTCCAGCCTGGGAGTGAAGGTGATGAAAGGGTACTCTGTATTCCCCAAAGCTCCAGCATTACCGAGACCTCACCATCATATTGTTTAGTGTCATATCAAGGACACTCGTTGGGTGTGTGTGTGTGTGTATGTGGGTGGGGGGCTTACTCCTCTGCATAGAAGCAGTCGATGTATTATACTGCCCCAGCCGACTGAGCACATCCACGTTTTTATTTAAAGATACCTAAGAACTGTGCGTGTCTCACTGAAATTGTCTTTCCATTGTCAAAGTTCGGTCGTCTGCACAATTTCTTTGGAAGAATCATCCCCAACCTGTCTAGCAAAACCTTTTCTTTTTCTTCGGTGCACGTTTTCTGCTTTAGTTTATGTGATTGATTGTATGATCACTTTATTTTGAGTCATATCTATGTATTTACCAAACCCCTCCACCACAGGCAGGATGCAATACAAGGTCAATTTTTAAGCGGAGTAAAGCTTGAGTCAGTTTTCTACTCCTAGACAGATTGCCTTGCCAAGGCTAAAAAAACCCTAGTTATCCTGCTGTTTACGCTCAGCAAGTGGAAGAAGAGAGAGATTCATGCTTTTCCAAATGGCATTAGCATAAAGGGAAACGCAAACCGCCTCGTTCATGATTTATTCTCGGGTCACCGGTTTTATGTCCAGCGACGATAACCGTTACTCTAAGTGCATCTGCATCAATGATGAATTTAAGTATTACATTATTTACTAGATTCAGATTATTGTCCACATTTTCGTTGCTATATATATATACAAGGTTTCGGTCACTAAACAGTTCGAACGGAACTCTTTATTATATCTACGTGGAGGGGTGAAAATGGTGTCCTTGTATTGGAATATTTCGTATCAGTTAATTATCATTTTTAGGTATTTCACCTTAACTCTGTGCGTATGGACTTCCTGCTAGTTTCCAAAAATAATCTCTTAGCAAACGCTTTTATCTTTTTGCTTAATGTGCTGAGTAATTCAGGTGTCGTTTTAAAAAGTCTTAACCCTAATGTCGTTTTTGTCAGACACTTCAACCAGAGATTTCAATTCGGTTCAGTTTCTTTGTTTAAGGGCATATAAACCTTCTTAGGCTATTTAAAGTCAAAGCAAAACTTGTTAAACAATATTGCTGGTTCAATTTAACCCATTGCTAGGGGAAGTAAGGGTGCTCCCACCTTTCCCTTGGTTATTAGTCCGAAAGTAAACTTAAATTTAGCCCACCGGGAAAGTATGGGGCAAATACTGAGGACCGTATCAACTACTCTGTTGTAATTGATCTGTAAGCCCCGACCGCAAAAACTTCCACGAAGAGGTTGAGTAACGGTTATCGTCGTAGGAAATGTAATCGTCAACAAAATTTCAATTGCTATATGAGTCTGTTTGCGCTTTATTTCGCGTTAATGCCCTCGAGAAAGGCTTGAATAGATCCCTTCTTTCCACAGCAATGGGCAAAATACTAGGGCAGTTTGGGTTCTTTAGCCTTGATTAGTCAACCAGTCTAGATTCAAACTAGCCGTACTCCGCTTAGAAATTGATATTGCATCACACCCTGCCCTTGGCAGAGGCATTGGGTTGATATAAACCCTTATATCAGGATGAGACCCCCTTAAAAACTATGCATGGTTAAGTTGGCACAGGACCTCAAATTTGGAACCCTCAATGAAGATTTTACTCACTAATCACTATTAGGTATTTACTGAGCTTAACTTAAATACAGCCTTTAAAGTATGAGCCACCCAGTGAGAATTGCACATCTAAGAATGATCAAGTCAAGATCGCTAAGCATTAAATCACGCAATGAGCCCTCACTGTTCAGTAGATATTTATCTTCAAGGTTCGAACGCTAAACGTTACATCATGAAGAGGCTTCGTTTGTGAATTATAGAGAGATTCTTGTTCTTCCAATTTGACGAGTAAAAATATAATTTCCTTTTCACAGATTTTCCAATTCCAAGTCTTAGAATTCATTATTTTCAATTGAGTTTATTTTATTAAAGTGAAGAAATGAGTGACGGTGAAACACTGCATAACAATACATCGTCTGAATTATTGAGAGGAAAAAAGGCGTAACCAATTGTTACTATTGTCGCTTGAGAAAACTTTGGCTGATGACGATATTCTTTTACAGCTTAAAGAAATTGCAATGAAGTGTTTTGTTTATGAACAAACAATAGGTTTCAAAACTGTCTGCTTGGGTTTGCATGCACTTTTCAGTGTTAATCAGATTTTGCATGCATTCCGGCTTCCAAATAACATGCAGATTTTATTTTAATGATAATCCGCCAAGTGTATTAGTCATTGCAGTTGGTGTGTCTAGCAGAATATCCATTAATTAAATGAGTCTAAATAACAAACAGATTCGGCAGTCTTGATCATTGGTTGGATTTCGTCAACATTGTATGTTTACAAATTCAAAAGAAATAATTTGAAATAATTAAAAAAAAAAAGGTTTCGACGCTCACGACACACAGTTTTATAGAGTGGTACTGAAAGCTTATTTTTGCATTTTACGACATGTTATGTCTGCTTATCGTTGAATTAGATTTAGTTTCAGGGGATAATTTTACGGCATAAATCCCTTTGTTGTTTGGTTGGTTGGTTGTTGTTTGTCATGACAATCCCTTGAGTTGGCTTTAGTGTAGATCAATCCATTGGTTGGGCGGACTAATGGTATGTCAGTCTTTTAGTTCGTTGGTTGATTTCAAGGGATATCAGATCTACTAACTGGCTGGTTTTACGGCAAGCAAACTCTTGTTAGGTTGTTTTTTTATGGCATATCAATCACTCGGTTAATTATTTTTCTGGTATGTCACTCCCTTGGTTAATCGTCTTTTGACATGTAGGTTCATTTTCTTATTATTTTTATACCATTTCGGTCCCAGGTTAATTATTTTTCTGGCATGTCAATGCCTATGTTAATTTTTTTCTGGCATGTTAGTCCCTTGGTTAATTGTTGTTTGGCGTGTCAATCCATTGTTTTTTCTGGCATATCAGACCCTTGTTTTTCTGGCATGTCAATCGCTGGGTTTATTCTTTTTATGACATGTCAGTCCATAGTTTAATTTTTTTCCTGGCATGTCAGTCTCTTGTTTTTCTGACATGTCATTCCCTTGGTTAATTGTTTTTATGGCATGTCAATCCTTTTATTGTTTTGTTTTATAACATGCCACTCATTTAGTTGTTTTCATAGCTTGCTTGAGATTTTTATGGCATATCACTCACGCGGTCGGTTGTTTTTATGACTTGTCAATCTTTTGCTCAATTGGTTTTATGGCGTAGCTCTCCCATGGTTTATTTGTTCATGATATTTAACTCTCTGGATTTGTTGGTTTGTTGGTTTCATGATATCTCAAGCCCTTAGCTATTTGCTGTCTAAGTTTCTGAGACGAAGCTTGTTGATATTTATCATTAGGTTTTTTCAGACTATTGTCTTCATCTTTATTGGATAGGTTAGAATACTCCAACAAATTGGCAGACTTGATTGGCAATGGTGGCTATAGTAAAGTAAAGATGGACCCGACCCTGAAGACGGAAAGGAAGCTGTCACAAATCTTGGGTAAGAATAAAGATCTCATACCAAAAACAAAATACAGAAAGCTAATTCAACATTACAGTAAGCTACCACACATATATGGCCTTCCAAAAATTCATAAGAATGGTATTTCATTGAGGCCCATTGTCAGCAACTGAGGTTCAACATGTCACCCATTGAGTCAATTCATTGTGGAGATCCTTAGCTATTTGTTATGTCTTTTTACTCCGTTGGGTAATTTTTTATGGCATGACTCTCTCTTGTTAATGTTTTTATGGCATGTCAATTTTTTGCTCAATTTGTTTTATGGTATAGCTCTCCTATGGTTTATTTTTTTCATGACATTTAACTCCCTGGGTTTGTTGGTTTCATGATATCTCAAGTCCCTTAGTTATTTGTTATGTCTTGTCACTCCGCTGGATAATTTTTTATGGCATGACTCTTCCTTGCTAGTGTTTTTACGGCATGTCAATCGTTTCCTTGGTTGATTTTATGGTATGCCACCCCATTGGTTATTTGTCTTTATTGCGTGTTACACCATTAGCTGTTTGTTTTTAAAACTTGTCAGTCCCTTGCTTGTAAGTTTTCATGGCATGTCACCATTTTAGTGGTTTGTTTTGTGCCAATGTCATTCTCTTGGGTAATTGTCTTTTTTATGACAAATCGATCCCATAGTTAGTTGCTACTGTGACATAACAATCTCTTTGTTGGCTCATTTCATGCCATATCAACAGCTTTTATCATTGTTTTTATGGAATATCAAACCTTCTTGAATCATTTCCAAATGCCAAAATTATACTTTTTCCACTTTTGCGAAAAGTTATGTTTTCAAGCAAATAATAATTAGTTGACAAGTTCACCAACCTAGTTCATCGACACGCGACTAACAAAGGCATGGACAGCTACCGATAGGCTAACGGTCATATGGAAGTCATACCTAACCGATAAAATAAAACGCAATTTCTTCCTAGCAGCGTCCGTGTCGATACTGCTATATGGATGCACTATATGGACGCTAACTAAACGCCTGGAGAAAAGGCTCTTCGGCAACTACACAAGAATGCTGCGAGCAATATTGAAAAAATCCTGGAGGCAACACCCAACAAAGCAGCAGCTATATGGCCACCTATCACCCATCACGAAAACTGTTGCGTTCTGATTAGTGAACGCTTGTAGTATTAAATAAAGGACAAACCATGATATGTGAGGAAATAGAGTTATATTCTCAGGAAAAAAGTATATACAATAGAGAGACTGTTAGTAGACAAGAACATAGGATTAGTGAATACAGAATAATGATATAGTCCAACGATAGTATTGGCTTCCATTATACAAAGCGGCTCTTCACCTGCTAGTCTGCCTTGTATTAGTAGCTACTGCTATATATGGCTGATGGACTCGCTCATTGTGTGGAAATGGTGGGTGATACCCAAATAACTATCAAAGTTAGACGAACCAGACATGCAGGACATTACTGGAGAAATGGGGACGAGCTCATAAGTGAGGTTCTCCTCACATGGCCGAGCAAAAGCAGGGCGACCAGCTTGAACCTACATACAGCAGCTCTGTGAGGATACGGATGTAACCCTGAGGACCTGCCAGAAGCGATGAAAGATAGGGAAGAGTGGGGAGAGAGGGTTAGGGGTATCCGTGCTAGTGGCACGACAAGATGGTGATGATGATGGACAATTCTAACTTTAAGTAATAACTCCAATTCAACAAAATATAATAAACGTTCTCTAGTTTCAAGTTAATTATATTTTATGCAAAATTATATACTTTCAAGTAATTATTTATATTTCCTAATTGGGATCATTTGTATTCACGCATATACAGGGTTTTAAGAATTACTGCCGAAAAATAATAATCTTGAAATATGTCTAGTTCACCCACGTGTAGGACTCTAACTCTTACTACCACATCAGGTCAGAGAGGACCTGAGAGTAATAAGAATGAATAGGTGATTCAACATTTCCTAGACTTTCGGAAATGAAGCGTTACAAGTACAGACAGTACAGTCTGAACCACAGAATACTCTTTGATGGGTGGGTTTTGCTTCTCGTCAATTTGTCTCCTGAAGCGGTAGAATATACCGACTGAAACTCTACAGAGGAGTATACCACCTGAATTGCCATTACTCACCGGTCCACTCTGACCCAGAATGGTAGTAGTTGTTAGGGTTCCCTCTATTGGTTAAATAGAATTATTCTATCATTTACTCTATCTGAAACCATTTTAAAATTGTGCAGATAATAGAATTATTTGTGTTAACAACTCAGGGCGCGGAAACAAAATTAAGAATATTATATAATAATAATAATAAACGACTCTATTAAAAAACAAGATTAATTTTACTTTTAAAAATTATCGACAAATTTAGAAGATAGACACAAAACAGAAAAATAAACTCAATATGGCCTTTTTTTTTTCAATTATTGAGTCAACACGCCAAAGAAACGATTTTCAAAATAAATTCTTCCTAGATTTTATTCCATTCCTCCTTAAGTGATCGAATATTTGGATGAGAAGTTGCATATGTTTGGTTTTCTAAAAAGTCCCCTATAGTATAATCAAAGGGGTTAACATCTGGGATTGATGGAGGCCACTAATAATATTCATTTTAATTGTTTATATTCCATTGGAGATAACAAAATTCTAGTATCTTTGATTTGCAAGAAAATTATATTTGGATGAAAAATGTTTGATGTATACTTACCAATAGCTTACTCTGTAATTCTTATGAATTCCAAGTTAATTGTATAATATTCCCCAAGAAGAAATAAAATCCTGGTATATTTGGTTTGAAAGAAAATTATTTTTTATTAGAAATTTCCTCGTGTTGCAGTTGTTTTGGAGGCGATGCTATATATCTACATATATAGAAATATAAAACATATAGGAATTCTGGGTAAGTTTCTCACGAACTCTTATAAGATGAAATCAGGAGAAAATTATTTTGATACACAATTACACAGATTTATATGTAATGCCTTACTAAAAAATCCTGCATGTCTTCTCGTGAGGCTCATCATAAAAGCGGTTGATAAAAAATGTCTTAGATATACCCAAACAGATGTTCACAAAGAGAATAGTAGTGAACGTTTACCTTCACGTAAGTCGACATCGTTTTCAGTAGATGAGATATTACTACCGATGTATATAAACTGGTCTGCTAATTTAAGAGGCGTGAAATTTAAAGAGGAGATGGCACCACCATGATTGAAGCACATTAAATCTTTTTTATCTTCGTTTTCATAGAAACCAATGCTTCTTTATGAGTAAACTAGGCTATGCCCCAGCTAATACAGATGTGGTTTGGATTTTATGGCATATCAACCATGGTAGGTTACTTAATGTCATATCCTCTTTCTACGTATATATTAAGTGTATATGATTTGGTTTTGGTTGGGTTTATGGCATATCAACCATTGTAGGTTATTTAATGCGAAATCCTCTTTATGCATATATATCAAATATATATGATTTGGTTTGATTCGGTTTTCTGGCATATCAATCATTGTAGGTTATTTAATGCCAAATCCTCTTTCTCCGTATATATTAAATATGTATGGTTTGGTTTGGTTTACTTTTGTGGCATATTAGCCATTGTTGGTTATTTAATGAAAATTCCTCTTTAAGCATATATATCAAATATATATGATTTGGTTTGGTTTGGTTATGTGGCATATTAACCATTGTAGGTTATTTAATTCAAAATCCTCTCATACAATTACATTAACTATATATTATTTGTAAAACATTTTTTGGATAACATTTTTGAACAATCCTAAGCTCACTCTTTTCTACTCAGTTAAACGCTTCCATATATTGCAATGTATCACTAACAATTCATTTAATAATCATTTATTTGTTTTCACAAAGTTAAATGATCAAACAGTTCAACTTATGAGAAATCAATTGAGCTTTTGTAGCACTTTGTTTAGTTATCAAATAGTTCTAGTTATCTCATAGATAGAATTCTTTTAGTTGGACCTTGAAGCGATGGCAATGAAGATGTACTCCACATTTCCTAAAGCTTCAGCATTACTAGAGCCTCACCATCAGACTGTTTAATGTCATATTCAGGAGACTCGTTGGGGGTGTCTAAACCCTCGGAAGAGATACGGTTGGTGTATTCTACATTCCCAGCCGACGCTGCCGCTGAAGGTTAAACAGTACTACTACTGTTTTTTTTTTACAAGGATGGCTTTGGCATTAAAAAAACTTCATAGTGTGATACGATGTTGTGCATTTGGTGTGTGGGTGTGTGTGTGTGTGGGTGCCAGTCAGAAAATCTTTTTGTCTGTTTTGGCGCGAAACCCACACAAAGGGCCTGCGCCCGAGATCTCCCATGAGACCAGAAATAGACAAGGGAAGGAAGGTCCCAGAGATCAGTCGGCTTGAGAGAACAGTCAAGAGAATGACGCAGTTTGCAGAAGGGAGCAGTAGAGACAAGTCGACAGAACAGGTAAGTGAAGAGATGAGAGTCGGGCAGAGAGGAGGCCAGGCCAGTAAACAGAAATCAGAAAAGGCGGCTGCTAGGATCTGTTGACCCACAGATACCGAGGTGACCAACGCGAGAAGTTAAGTCAGCATTGCTACTGGCTTTGAGAGAGTTTTCGCTCGAGTACATGCTCCTGTTAGCTCACAGAATGCACAAAAAGTGTCACAGGCCTACCTCCTCTTGATCTTAGAGCTGGCCCAAGTCCGTGATTGTTCGTTTATTCTTTTCTTTCACCCTCTCGGTTGTGTTTTGTGTGTCTGTAAAGAAATGTGTAATACCCCTGGTCGGAGATTAGAAAAACCACTAGACGATTCTGATGGCCATGAGTGGGGTCCCGAATGAGACTCGAACTCTCTCTTGTAGGTTTGTAACCCGCATTCCCTAAAGCTTTAGCATTACTGGAGCCTCATCATCAGATTGTTTAATGTCATATTCAGGAGACTCGTTGGTGGGTTTCTTACCCCTCTGCAGCTTAAAGTTAAACAGTATAACTACTGTTTTCTATAAGGATGGCTTTGAGATTAAAAAAACCCTTCATAGGATCATATACCAATAAACTAAGAAACCGAACCATGCAATCCAGCAGAGATTCACATTGGTCGTTAGTGTAGTCTGCATCAGTAATAGAATACGCCTGATATCGTCTGGTTCTTGCCTTGATTTTATCTTTTGTGTAAATTCGTTTTCTTTTATTAGATTTATTGACGTTCCGAGTATATCATGAAGGAATATCAATAATAAAAAATATACTCATGTATTTGCTTGCATTACTCAAGCTACAGTAACTAAACTTTCTGCCAATGTTTATATTATTTAATAACTCTGTTTTTCAAGACAAAGGTGTCCATATCACTGGGATAATGTCATTGAATCTACTTCCATACAGCAAATACGTTGCCTGCAGTTATTTGTAGAGAAGTATGGTAAATATTTTTGATTGGATCTCCGATGTTTTATCTTTTCCAAAAGACAGATAAAGAAATTGTATCGTTGCAACTTTTTTCTTTAGTTTTAGGCATATTCTAATAGTTCTTTAGTTTATGGGTTGCAACAAAGTCGTGTTTTGTGGCTAAAAATTACCATTACATTTTCATACAATAAACCCGGCCTGGGCAAATGATCTGTAGTATTGTTCCACACGAGTAATGCCTTCAATGAGATATTGTTATTCATGCAATATTTTTAGAAGCTGGGCAAAAATAACTTGAAATCTAGTCTTCGAAAATAGCTCGAATTCTTCTTGTATTTTTTGAGTATCCAAGAACTAGAAAAATCGATGCTTGTAGCTTCACAGAATGCGATGAATTGGGAACTGATGGAGAAGCAATAGTTTTAATTTAAATTCTCCTACAGAATTACCTCTTAATAACTGAAAAAAGGATTGCGGCAATCCCGAGATATTTGAAATTCAGGCTGATTTTCTTATAAATGTAATTCCTGGAAGGCACCTGTTTCAAGAATAAGCCAGTTTCGTTCACATTCGAAAGCTGTCGACCAGTTAAACGTATTCCTCGATTATTTCTTTGAACACACCAAAAGAATCCAACAGCAAATATAAGATTTGGACACGTGCTAAATAATTTTATGAGAACATTAGACAAGGATTTTTAAAACTTATAAAATATTTTTCATCTGTATTATTGTTTGATTGATTCTAACGGCATGCCAACTCGTCTAGGGTTATTCTGTTTCAAGACAGTAAGGGATAAAGTACATTGTACGAGTGTATTTGGATTTTTTGTGTAGTTCCGTAATTTTTTTGCTGTTATATGATATCAAGTATTCCTATCTAATACAAATAATTTCGTAAGAGAACTATGAGACCAATTCATTGAACCCTAACAGGTTGTATTATTTTGGGTGAGAGTTGGCTTGGGAGTAATGACAATAAAGAGGTACTCCAAACATTCCAGTGTGCCATAACCGGAGCCGTACAACCAGATGCAGTTTAATGTCATACCTAAAACACACCTTTTGGATGAAGTAATACCCCTCTGAAGGGAATGCAGTTACCCTCACCGAGAGGTGTACGAGGAATTGAAAAAAAACCCTAAAAAGCATGTTACTGCGATATAAGAATTAGTATAGTTTTGTTTTGTTTGGTTTTATGGTATATCAACCATCGTATGTTATTTAATGTCAAATCCTTTTTTATACATATAAATAGTTCTGTTTCAAACAATTCAGTTTAGCATAAGTACAATTTAAATGCCAAAAGCATTACTATTTCAAGCTATTCAGGTTAGTCAACAAAGTTAAATGGATCCAAATATTGCTATTTATTACCAACAATTCAATTAAACATTTACACACCGTTAGATGTAATATCAGTTCTATTTCAAGCAATTCGGTTTAGCAAAAGCATACAGTTTAGTTATACTTGACCCATAGAGAGGACTCTTTTAGGTGCTACAACTCCGGGCAAGAGTGGAACTGGGAACGATGGCAATAAAGGGGTACTCCGCATTCCCCAAATCTCTAGCATTACTGGAGCCTCACTAATACATTATTTAGTGTTATATCAAGGATACTCGTTGGGGGGGGGTCTTATCCTTCTGCAGTGATGCAGTCGGTGTAGTATACAACCCCAGCCGACAATTCCAATTAGAATTAAGAAAATCTTCGTGAAAAAAGGTAGCTAGACGAAAAAAGTATCGATGCAGAGTTTAACAATAAAACTGAAATGAGATGTTTTAAAATAACAAAAAATGGATTCTGTTAACATAACAATGCTAAATACGCTAAGACAGATGTGAACGTAATTAAAACATGTTAAGCCAGCAATAGAATTGCAGAGAAAAATGAAAAAACGTCAGTGTCTTCAGAAACCGCAAAGAAAAATTAAAATTAACTTATAACAAACCTAACATAAAAATATGGCAAGTGAAATACATTAGGTCTCGTGTTATATAAAACATGACTTAGACCAGATCGAATGATAAAGCTAATATTATAAAGTGCGAGGATTGACTGATATATAAGCTCTCTAATCGCATATAGTAGGTTTTAGAACAGATAGAATAATAAAAGTAGTATCGTAATGAGTTACGAGGATTGATTGATAAATAAGTTCTTTTATTGTGTTACATCGGTATTAGACCAGATAGAGTATTAAAACTAGAATCAAAATGAACTACGAGGATTGGGTGATAGATAAGCTTTCCAACTGTCTAAAATCGGTTTTTAGACCATATCGAGTAATAAAACTAGTATCGAAATGAAGTAAGAGGATTGGCTGAGAGATAAAATCTCCACTTGTCTAACATAGGTTTTAGATAAGATAGAGGCATAAAACTAATATCAAAAAGAAGTACGAGGATTGATTGAGTAAAATAGGTTATCGACCAGATAGAATAATAAAACTTGTATGAAAATGAAGTACGAGGATTGGCTGATAGATAGGCTCTCCAATTGTGTAAAAAAAGGTTTGAGACCAGATGAATTCATAGAACTAGTATTATAATAAAGTACGAGGATTGATTGATAAAGTTCTCCGTATAAAATAGGTTTTATACGAGATAGAGTAATAAAACTTGAATCAATATGAAGTGCGATTATTGATTGATAGATTAGCTCTCGTATAGCGTAAAATAGGTTTTAGACCAAATTGAGTAATAAAACTAGTATCAAAAGAAAGTACGAGGATTGGCTGAGAGACAAAAATCTCCAATTGTCTAACATTGGTTTTAGATAAGATAGAGGCATAAAACTAATATTAAAAAGAAGTACGAGGATTAATTGAGTGATAATCTCTTTTATTGTGTAAAATAGGTTTTTGACCAGATTGAATTAAAAAAAAAAAACTAGTACGAGGATTGGCTGATAGATAGGCTCTCCAATAGTATAAAAATGGTTTGAGATCACATGAATTCATAAAACTAGTATCATAATAAAGTACGAGGATTGATTGATAAAGCTCTTCGATTGTATAAAATAGGTTTTATACCAGATAGAGAAATAAAACTTGAATCAATATGAAGTGCAATAATTGACTGATAGATTAGCTCTCGTATAGCGTAAAATAGGTTTTAGACCAAATTGAGTAATAAAACTAGTATCAAAAGGAAGTAAGAGGATTGGGTAATAAGTGAGTAACATAGTAATGTTGGTAACTTATGCACACTTTTTTTTATTAGAGTGACCCGATTTCAAATCCTAGACGAAGCTATAAGACATTTAAAAGGAAATCAAACAAAATACATGCTAAACTGAATTGTTTGAAATAGAACTGTTTGATAATTTAAATGTGTATAAACAAATGAATGATATTTAATTGTATTGTTAGTTATTGATAGCAATTCTTGAAAACATTAAACTGTGGGCAAACAAATGATCAATATTAAACAGAATTATTCGTATTAGATTTATATAAGTGAAACCATTTAACTGTGTGAAAAAAGTGAGCTCAGCCGTTTTTAAAATATTATCTAAAAATGTGTTTTGAAATCATATATTTAATATATATTTTATAAAAGCATTAGGCGTTTAATAACCTATAATTGTTGAATTGCCATAAAACCCAACCCAATCCAATAAAAAACCTCTGCGTCTACTATTACGTTCACGCAAATCAAAGAAACGGTTCTGACGTTAGCTTCCCATCTCTCAATTTTCTTTGTTAGCCGCTGCACTGTGACATCGTAGTAGTAATTTACGAAGCTCGTTACTTCAATTTGGCACAAAGCCAAATGAATGGGGCCCCGAATGAGACTCGATCTCTCTCTCTCTCTCTTGTAAGTTTGTTAATGTAGCTTGCTAACCATTATACCACCAGAGGTGCCCAGTGACATCGTAGTAAGCGGGTTCGAACTCAAGTCGCGTTATGTCGTGAGCTTTCGGACTAATAATTTTCGGAAAAGTTTGAGTCCCTTATCCCCCGACAATGTGTTAAGCAGTACCACTACTACTCTTTCTACAAGGATGGCTTTGGTATTAAAAAAAATACGAGGGTTGATATGCCATCAAACGAAGACATCAAACAAAAAAAGAGCTTTAACATCCGAAATAAGCGTCAATGAGTTTTTGTGATAACGTTTTTATTCTTTTCTCACTGAAATCAAGAGATAAACTTTTAGTCTTTTACGAGAGAACAAACATTGTAACAACAACAATAACAACAATAATGATTATAATAATAATAATAATAATAATAATAATAATAATAATAATAACACGTCTTAGACTGTCATTACTACTTCTGTTACACAACTACTATTGATTGCTCAGTCTCAGCCAACGCTGTCTTTTAAAAAATTAAAAGAAGGATAACAGAAATAACAGGAGTAATAATATTTCAATCAGTGGGTTATTTAATGCTTACAATCTACGGTAAAACAAAACCGAACAGTTTTTTTAAAGCGTTATCTAACATAACAGTAGGCTAATCATTAATCTCTTTAGCATCATTAAGGTTCCTTTCGTTATCACAACGATAAGACGTAGACGTATTTTTCATTACACTTACTGCAATATCGATAAATAGTGATTTTTTTAATGTTTTTGATTGGTTAAATTTCGTATTCCAAACCTTGCTGGGATGAACAGCAGCTTTTCTTGTATGCTTTTTTGAAAGTTTCAACTTCAATGGTTTTCTTCTAACCCGATATTTTGGCCTACATATTTTCAGTTATCTGCGGTGAACAAGTGAAATATTTGATTCAAATCATAAAGTTTTTCCCAACATTTGTCTGAAATTGTTCTAAAAGGAAAATCTGGCAATACCGATGTATCAAGTAATTGATTTTCAGATTTGACTGTATTTTTCGATTTTTTCGATTCCTAAAAAATCTTTCGTTCTCGGCTTGATGATAGTCGTTTACTAGACTTCATGAAACCTGTGATCACAGACAAGCTTCCATGCTTATTATTATTATTATTATTATTATTATTATTATTATTATTATTATTTAGCTCTATCCCAGATATTGATCGATTTATATCGGATTTGGTCAGCCACAGACACACGAAGTGAGACAGTGGCAACCGATACTGTTATTATATATATATATATATATATATATATATATATATATATATATATATATATTTGTGTGTGCGTATGTGTGTGAAAAATAAATGAAAAAATTAATAAACTGAAACACTGACAACATATTCAATCAATATTTCCTCTATATTTACCCAAAGAATTCTGCCTCAACCTTTTTTAAAAATCTATTTTCTCTTATGCCGACCACTACAAAATCACCAATATTCTGAAGTCTTTGGGTAAATAAAGACGAAATATTAATTGAATCCATTGTCTGTGTTTCGGTTTGTCCACTTTTCCACTTATTTTTCACATTTTGCTGAATTCTTCCTATCTGTTATCTCTGTCTGTCTGTCTATCTATCTATCTATAAACATTTCTAAGTGCAGTTCAATAGGTTTGAACTCAGAGGTTTTCTTCTTCTAGACCTGTTACCACACCAAGTTTATAGAGCCCAGTTACCCCTTACTATTCAATCAATAGCGGGAGGGAGAGTCGATGGATTTATATCTTTCCAAAGGCAAATAGCGCTATGTGAAATGCAAATAGCCTCTTCAGGAATTTGATCTCGGGTTGCCATGTCCATTTCCTATGACCATAACTATCACAAAATAACCATTACACACACACAAACACACACACACACACACACACACACACACACATATATATATATATATATATATTTGGAGTCTACAAAAATCTATAAACATTTCGATTTATTATGAATTGAATGTTTTTATGATATATTTAAACTCTATAATCCAAGTTAAAGAAGCCAAATGCAGAATGTTTTGAGGTATCGCAGGTGTTCGAACTGATGATCGTTTTCGTCCAGACGCTGCTGATAACATGAACAGACTGAAGTGCAAACTTCATGAATCATTTTGTTGGTATTTGGGTGCATTCTCGTTCAGTTGCTGCTTTTAGTTCATTGATTACAGCAAGTTTTGTGCAATAAACTTTATATTAGACGTATCTCTATAAAAGAAAATCTGGAGAATGTGGGAGGATTTTCAGTGCTATCTCTCCTCCCATTCCATCTGTTCGGCAGATCTTTTTCAAGATTGGCTCTCAGTTTCTGATTGTAGTATAAGTGAATTTTAATTATTCAAAATGCATATATATATATATATATATATATATATATATATATATATATATATATATATATTGACACTGTACTTATGCGAACAGATGTATGTATGAGCTGAAAATAATAGAACCAGATTTTTCAATATATAACTTAAATTCTCATTGCCTGTAGATGTCCATGGAGCCGTAAGCCGATAAAAAACAACAACAACAGACCTTTAAAGCAAGATTTCTATTAGAGCAAGTGTGAATACTATAACTCAAAGAATAAGGCAAATTGCAGTAAATTTTCAGTTGGATGTGGATTTTATGGGTTGTGAGTTCGTTCTAAACGTCAGTCTCTAACACTTTGTGTTGGGTATCACCTACCTTTCCGACACAATGAGCTGGTCCATCTACCATATATGGCAGTAGCTCTAAGATCAGTCTGATCAGTGAGTTCAGATCAGTGAGTTCAGATCACTCGTGACATCAGGAGAACGAGAAAGACACAACGTTGACGGCCATG
This sequence comes from Sepioteuthis lessoniana, assembly GCA_963585895.1. Classification (NCBI taxonomy): domain Eukaryota; kingdom Metazoa; phylum Mollusca; class Cephalopoda; order Myopsida; family Loliginidae; genus Sepioteuthis; species Sepioteuthis lessoniana. The sequence goes on along the minus strand of OY757924.1, from coordinate 66,006,779 downwards.
AGAGTGGGGGTCAAAATATTGCAGTTATGTTCGATCTCTAGCTCCCTCTCACAGTAAAACACCACACAACCTTTTCGAACCCTCACAAATAAAGTGAGAGGTATATATATTTATAAAGAAGTCTTCCTGCGTCTTTATCATTGCGTCTGTTTATCTATTGTGCCGTTATGATACGGCACATGAGAATATAACACTAGGAACCAAATGTGTGCCTTTGCAAAGTAGGAAGGAAACAACGAACAGTTTATATACATTCACACGATAAACCCTTAAGAAAAATAAGATATATCATAAAGGAACCAAATGTGTGCCTTTCTGAGTATTATTCAAGAATCAAAAAATAATTTCGCCCAGTCGGCTGGGCCTGTAGAATACACCGACTGCACCTCTGCAGAGGTGTAAGACCACCCCCGTTGAGTGTCCTGGATATGACACTAAACAATCTGATAGTGAAGTTCCAGTAATGTTGAAGCTTTGAGGAATGCGGAGTACCCTTTTATTGCCATTGCTCCCAGGTCCACTCTGACCCGAAGTGGTAACACCCGATAGGGCTCTATCTATGGGTTGAATAGAACTAACTCTATACTTATGCTAAACTGAATTGTTTGAATTAGAACTGTTTGACTAAACTGAATTGTTTGAAATAGAAATGTTTTTGAAAAATAAACTGTGTATTTACATTCAAATTGCGTGCTTATGCAAAACTGAATTGTTTGAAATGAAACTGTTTTTGACATTGAAACCCTGCTTACACTAAATTGAATTGTTTAATATAGAACTGAATAGCTTGAAATAGAAACGTTTTCGATAATTAAACTGTGTACTCATGCTAAACTGAACTGTTTGAAATAGAACTGACTATTTGCATAAAAATGGATTCGGTGTTGAATAAACTAAAAAGGTTGATATGTCATAAAATCCAACCAATCAACCAACCAACCAAAAGAAAATTGAGAGAGTTCACAGAGTGTAATTGCTAAAGAGCTAAACTGAGGCCACAAAGTTAACATGTTAGAGTTCCAATCGCGCTGTAATGTTCACTTTTAGACTAATTCCTTTTGAAATTGTAGGAACTCCTTATCCTCCCAGCAATGGGTTAAATCATCCCACTACAAAGACCGCTTTGTCATTAAATAATACAGGAAGGTTGATATGTCATTAAAAAAAAGAAATTCATCAAACAACTACCAAATGGAATATATGGCGGGAATAATGACCATTTTTTCCATGTTTACGACGTAATCAATTAAGAAATAACACGTAGCACCCAGGAATAAAATTTGCGTGACATAGTGTTATCCAGGGCATAAAAGCCTGGTTTGAAGGGCATACGACCATTTCCTATCTTCTACAACCAAGACAATTAAGAAATAGTAAATATCGAGAAACAAATTTTGTGTTACAGAGTGTAATCATAATAATCACAATTACAAGATATTAAGAAAAAATCAATGATTTTGTCGGTAACATTAAAAGCCAGAGGCAACAGTAATTTTTATGAAATTTTAAAAGTAAATTTAGCATATGATTGCCTAGACGTGATCATTTTACTGGAAGTAGACGTTTTCGCTGAAAAAAAATCTCCACCTGCTTTAACTTGAAAAAATAGAAATAAATAAATAAATAAATAAACGAAAAGAAGCACTTTATGACAAGGAAACAAATCGGACAGTCATCCTCATTCTCTTTGCCTATGTATAGAGGAGTCCCAGTGGTGTAGTGGCTAACGTGCTTGACTATGACATCAGAGTAAGTGAGTTCAAACTTCAGTCGTGTTATTACGTTCTCTTTTGGATTTATACCCAGGAGAAAGGCGTGAACTCACTTGCATCCCTAGCTATAGGTCCAATTGTACCACTACTCTTATTCTATATGGGTAGATTTGGGTATTAAATTACCCACGAAAGCTGATATTCCATTAAAAAAGGAAACCAATCTAAACCATTAATGGTCTTAATGAAGTGTAAGCATATAAATACTTGATATGATGGAGATGATAATAATTAGAATAATAAATAAAAGCATAAGTATTATCATAGAATGCTGTTAAAAATCGGGTCATCATCTATCTATCTATTTATCAATCTGTCGTTATTTACTGGTCACCACTCACCACTGATAACACTTGTTGCTCGCTGTGGGACCGACAACTAAAGATCATTCACAAGAACTCTTGCTGTAGGTAAAAAGATGGCCAGACATGAGACTGGTATTTTTGAAAATAAAATGTCGGTTAGTTACTGGACGAGTGACAAGTTACATCCTACATTTTGTTACTAAGCAAAACCGCCCCTTCACATTTTGTGTGGGTAACGATTTGGCAAAAAATAGATCTTTTCTTTTCTCGTTCGACTTGAAAACTTAATTTTATCACTTCCTGTTTTTGAGGCCGGTCTTGAGGGAATTTGCAACATCAGCAATAAAGTGACTGGGATTTTACTGTGTCTACATGTTAGATTTTAGACATGAACAACTTCATCACATTGACAATTGTTCCTTTCGTCCACGTCTCTTTATCTTTGCCAGTTTTCTTCGAGACATCTACAACACAACAATATCTATTTATCTATCTATCTGGATTTTGAAAGGAAATTTCGCTGTATAGTATGTGATCTAATTTATTAAAAGAAATTATTCTAAATTTAGAAGCAGTAGAAACAACGGAGATATTAGATAAAGGCAATGGGAAACATGGAGTTTTTGTTATCGGAGCTACGTAATCATTTTATTTGAGTCGACCGTTTCTTTTCATTGGTATAAGTGATAGGGAATCTTTCTCTTATACTTTTTAGGTCTTTATTGTACTATGCAGAATAATTGATCCTCACGAAATCTCTTTCGCAATAGGTTAGGGGTTGGTTCTTTTATTTAGTATCATATCAACCTACGTGGGTTGTTTAATGCCAAATACATCCTTGTAGTTGAAAAATAGTTTATTTTCTTTTATTAATGGCATATCAACCGTTGTGGGTTGTTTAATTCCAAGGTCATCCTTGTAGAAGAACAATAGTTTATTTTCTTTGACTAATGGCATATCAACCTTTGTGGGGTATCTAATTCCAAGGTCATCCTTGTAGAAGAAAAATAGTTTATTTTCTTTCATTAATATCAACCTTTGTGGGGTATCTAATTCCAAGGTCATCCTTGTAGAAGAACAATAGTTTATTTTCTTTGACTAATGGCATATCAGTCATTGTGGGTTTTCTATTTCCAATGTCATCCTTGTAGAAGAACAATAGTTTATTTTCTTTGATTAATAGCATATCAACCTTTGTTGGGTATCTAATTCCAAGGTCATCCTCGTAGAAGAAAAATAGTTCATTTTCTTTCATTAATATCAACATTTGAGGGTTATCTAATTCGAAGGTCTTCCTTGTAGAAGAACAATAGTGTATTTTCTTTGATTAATGGCATTTCAAACCTTGTGGGTTATCAAATTCCAAGGTCATCCTCGTGGGTTATCTAATACCAGGGTCATCCTTGTAGAGGAACAATAGTTTATTTTCTTTGATTAATGGCATATCAACCTTTGTGGGTTATCTAAGTCCAAGGTCATCATTGTAGAAGAACGATAGTTTATTTTCTTTGATTAATGTCGTATCAACCTTTGTGGGTTATCTAATTCAAAGGTCATCGTTTTAGAAGATAAATAGTTTATATTCTTTATGGGTTATCTAATTCCTAGGTTCATCCTTGTAGAAGAAAAATACTTCATTTTCTTTGATTAATGGCATATCAACCCCTGTGGGTTATCTAATTCCAAAGTCATCCTAGTGGGTTATCAAATACTAAGATCATGCTTGAGAGAAGAACAATAGTTAATTTTCTTTGATTAATGGCATATCAACCCTTGAGGATTATCTAATTCCAAGTTCATCCTTGTAGAAGAACAATAGTTTATTTTCTTTGATTGATGACATATCAACCTTTGTGGGTTTTTAAAGTCCAAGGTCATCCTTGCAGAAGAACAAAACTTTATATTCTATGATTGATGGCATATCAACCTTTGTGGAATATCTAATTCCAAGGTCATCCTTGTAGAAGAACAATAGTTTATTTTCTTTGATTAATGGCATATCAACCCTTGTGGGTTATCTAATTCCAAGGTCAACCTTGTAGAAGAACAATAGTTTATGTTCTTTGATTTACGGCATAACAACCTTTGTAGGTTATCTAATTCCAAGGTCATCCTTGTTGGTTATCTAATACCAAGGTCATCCTTGTAGAAGAACAATAGTTCATTTTCTTTGATTAATGGCATATCAACTTTTGTGGGTTATCTTATTCCAAGGTCATCCTTGTAGTTTATCTAATACCAAGGTCATCCTTGTAGAAGAACAATAGTTTATTTTCTTTGATTAATGGCATATCAACCTTTGTGGGTTATCTAATTCCAAGGTCATCCTTGTGGGTTATCAAATACTAAGGTCATGGTTGAGAGAAGAACAATAGTTTGTTTTCTTTGATTAATGGCATATCAACCCTTGTGGATTATCTAATTCCAAGGTCATCCTTGTAGAAGAACAATAGTTTATGTTCTTTGATTAATGGCATATCAACCTTTGTGGGTTATCAAATTCCAAGGTCATCCTTGTGGGTTATCTAATACCAGGGTCATCCTTGTAGAGGAACAATAGTTTATTTTCTTTGATTAATGGCATATCAACCTTTGTGGGTTATCTAAGTCCAAGGTCATCATTGTAGAAGAACGATAGTTTATTTTCTTTGATTAATGTCGTATCAACCTTTGTGGGTTATCTAATTCAAAGGTCATCGTTTTAGAAGATAAATAGTTTATATTCTTTATGGGTTATCTAATTCCTAGGTTCATCCTTGTAGAAGAAAAATACTTCATTTTCTTTGATTAATGGCATATCAACCCCTGTGGGTTATCTAATTCCAAAGTCATCCTAGTGGGTTATCAAATACTAAGATCATGCTTGAGAGAAGAACAATAGTTAATTTTCTTTGATTAATGGCATATCAACCCTTGTGGATTATCTAATTCCAAGGTCATCCTTGTAGAAGAACAATAGTTTATGTTCTTTGATTAAAGGCATACCAACCTTTGTAGATTATCTAATACCAAGTTCATCCTTGTAGAAGAACAATAGTTTATTTTCTTTGATTGATGACATATCAACCTTTGTGGGTTTTTAAAGTCCAAGGTCATCCTTGTAGAAGAACAAAACTTTATATTCTATGATTGATGGCATATCAACCTTTGTGGAATATCTAATTCCAAGGTCATCCTTGTAGAAGAACAATAGTTTATTTTCTTTGATTAATGGCATATCAACCCTTGTGGGTTATCTAATTCCAAGGTCAACCTTGTAGAAGAACAATAGTTTATGTTCTTTGATTTTCGGCATAACAACCTTTGTAGGTTATCTAATTCCAAGGTCATCCTTGTTGGTTATCTAATACCAAGGTCATCCTTGTAGAAGAACAATAGTTCATTTTCTTTGATTAATGGCATATCAACTTTTGTTGGTTATCTTATTCCAAGGTCATCCTTGTAGTTTATCTAATACCAAGGTCATCCTTGCAGAAGAACAATAGTTTATTTTTTTTGATTAATGGCATATCAACCTTTGTGGGTTATCTAATTCCAAGGTCATCCTTGTGGGTTATCAAATACTAAGGTCATGGTTGAGAGAAGAACAATAGTTTGTTTTCTTTGATTAATGGCATATCAACCCTTGTGGATTATCTAATTCCAAGGTAATCCTTGTAGAAGAACAATAGTTTATGTTCTTTTATTAACGGCATACCAACATTTGTAGGTTATCTAATACCAAGTTCACCCTTGTAGAAAACAATAGTTTATTTTCTTTGATTGATGGCATATCAACCTTTGTGAGTTATTAAAGTCCAAGGTCATCCATGCAGAAGAACAACAGTTTAAATTCTGTGATTGATGGCAGAAAAACAAAACTTTATAGAAGAACAATAGTATATGATCTTTGATTTACGGCATACCAACCTTTGTAGGTTATCTAATTCCAATGTCATCCTTGTAGAAGAACAATAGTTCATTTTCTTTGATTAATGGCATATCACCCCGTGTGGTATCTAATTCCAAGGTCATCCTTGTAGAAGAACAATAGTTTATTTTCTTTGATTCATGGCATATCAACCTTTGTGGGTTATCAAAGTCCAAGGTTATCCTAGTAGAAGAACAATAGTTTCTTTTCTTTGATCAATGGCATATCAACCTTTGTGGGTTATCAAAGTCTAAGTTAATCCTTGTAGAAGAACAATAGTTTATTTTTTTTTATTCATAGCATATCAACCTTTGTGGGTTATCTAATTCCAAGGTCATCCTTGTAGAAGAACAATAGTTTATTTTCTTTGATTAATGGCATATCAACCTTTGTGGGTTATCTAATACCTAGTCCCTCCTTGTAGAAGAACTATAGTTTATTTTCTTTGATTAATCCGTATAAACCCTTTTGGGTTATCTAATTCCAAGGTCATCCTTGTGGGTTATCTAATACCAAGGTTATCTAATACCAAGGTCAATCTTCTAGAAGAACAATAGTTCATTTTCTTTGGCATATCAACCCTGGTGGGGTATCTAATTCCAAGGTCATCCTTGTGGTTTATCTTATACCAAGGTCATCCTTGTAGAAGAACAATAGTTTATTTTCTTTGATTAATGGTATATCAACATTTGTGGGTTGTCAAAGTCAAAAGTCATCCTTGTAGAAGAACAATAGTTTATTTTCTTTGATTAATGGTATATCAACATTTGTGGGTTGTCAAAGTCAAAAGTCATCCTTGTAGAAGAACAATAGTTTATTTTCTTTGATTAATGGTATATCAACATTTGTGGGTTGTCAAAGTCAAAAGTCATCCTTGTAGAAGAACAATAGTTTATTTTCTTTGATTAATGGTATATCAACATTTGTGGGTTGTCAAAGTCAAAAGTCATCCTTGTAGAAGAACAATAGTTTATTTTCTTTGATTAATGGTATATCAACATTTGTGGGTTGTCAAAGTCAAAAGTCATCCTTGTAGAAGAACAATAGTTTATTTTCTTTGATTAATGGTATATCAACATTTGTGGGTTGTCAAAGTCAAAAGTCATCCTTGTAGAAGAACAATAGTTTATTTTCTTTGATTAATGGTATATCAACATTTGTGGGTTGTCAAAGTCAAAAGTCATCCTTGTAGAAGAACAATAGTTTATTTTCTTTGATTAATGGCATATCAACATTTGTGGGTTATCTAATACCAAGTTCATCCTTGTAGAAGAACCATAGTTTATTTTCTTTTTTTGATGTCATATAAACCTTTGTGGATTATCTAATTCCAAGGTCATCCTTGTAGAAGAACAATAGTTTATTTTCTTTGATTAATGGCATACCAACCTTTGTAGGTTATCTAATACCAAGTTCATCCTTGTAGAAGAACAATAGTTTATTTTCTTTGATTGATGACATATCAACCATTGTGGGTTTTTAAAGTCCAAGGTCATCCTTGTAGAAGAACAATAGTTTATTTTCTTTGATTACTGACGCAATCATAATGACAGACGCAGGATGTGATCAAGACGCAAGAAGATTTCTTTAACAATATTTACATCTCACTTTATTGCAGGGGTTCGAAAAGTTTGTGTGGGTTTTTACTCAGGAGCTAGCTTGAGTGCGAACATAACTGCTATATTTTGACCCCTCACTCTTATTGCCGTCCCGTTGTGTCTTTCTTGCTCTTCTGATGCTCAACCGGAACCCTGGGGTCCACTCTGCTGGGTGCTGGCTTTCTTTATTGCATCTTATCAGCATCTTCTCTGTACCCCAAACTCCATCGGTGTTCCCGAGGGCCCCATCGGTTGTGTGTGGCTTTCCCTAGCACATCTCGATCCAACTGTCTGGAACTCTACTGGCAACTCGACTGGCCCCCTGGGCGTCGAACTCAACTGGAACCGGAACTCAATTCAACTGGCTCGTCGAACTCAACTGAGTTATATAATCGTTCGACGCCCCCACGATCTTTGAAATCGAATGTTTAATCATCATCAAGCGGAAATAACTGTCATGCAGTTCAGAGGTCACTCTCTTCCGGGGCATCACTCTGTAGTGTACTATGGGAATTTTTTAGCTCGTCCCATTTCATCAGCCAATTTCCGCCCACGCGATTTCCTCTCATTACTGCCATTAGAATGTGTCACTTCCTTCCGGTGCATCACCTTGAATGGCATTTTTGGCCGGGTCAAAAGGTCAAAACACAACAACTGTAGAAGAAAAATAGTTTATTTTCTTTGATTAATGGCATATCAACCTTTGTGGGTTATCTTATACCAAGTTCATCCTTGTAGAAGAACAATAGTTTATTTTCTTTGATTAATGGCATATCAACCCATGTGGTTATCTAAGTCCAAGGTCATCCTCTTAGAAGAAAAATAGTTTATTTTCTTTGATTAATGGCATATCAACCCTTGTGGGTTATTTAATGCCAAATACAGCCTTGTAAAAAAACAATAGTTTATTTTCTTTGCTTAACAGCATATCAATCTTTGTGGGTTATTTAATTCTAAAGCCATCCTTGTAGTAGAACAATAGTTTTTTTTTTGCTTAATGGCATATCAACCTTTCTGTGTTATTTAATTCTAAATTCATCCTTGCAGAAAACAATAGTGAAACTATTTAACTGATAGCAGGAGGAAATAAGGAAATTCATACCTTCCTCAAGGGTATTCATCCGAAAATGAATGTTATAGCACGACTTGAATTCGAACTCAATTACAATGATGTCACATTTCAGCATTTTAGCCACAACGCCAAAAGGAATCCTCTGAAAATATAACAAGAATCTTTGGAATAAATTCTCCCGATATACCCAATATCAAATGATAAACCCCCCAAAAATGTTCCTAGTACTTATACAAGTGTATAATTTCGAAATTGAACGTAGTACCGCGAATTGAGTTCGAAATCACTTACTACGATCTCACAGTCCAGCATATTAGGGCGTGTCTTCGTGGTGTAATGGTTAAAGTGATGGACTGCGGAATTGTAGGAAGCGAGTTCGTACTCCAGTTGAGCTATTACGTTCACTTTCGGACAAATACCCTTGGGAAATGTATGAACCCCTTTATCCTCCCAGCTATGGGTTAAATAGTACCACTACTGTTCTTCTAGGAGAAGGGCTTTGGCATTAAATAACCTACAAAGGTTGATATGCCATTAAACAAAGAAACCAAACAAAACCAAACCAAATCAGCACATTAACCACTACGCCATGGGGTTTCCCCCACTGGATAACAGGGGTTACTTACAACCGCCAAACCCGTCTTCAAATACAAGTTAACATATAGTATTGAGTAATATTGTATTGAGTATCAACAGAAAGGAACGCTACCCAACTTCATACAAAACGCTGAAGAACGATTGTTTTTCTGGAAAGGTCTAGTGTACTTTTATTTATCCTCAGCAGAGGGTAACATGTAAGGTAAAGCATGCCAGTTTTTATTCAATTGATCACCAAAAATCTGATCTATTTATAACAATAAAGCCATCATGTTAAAAGCTTCATTTTGTTTTCACGTCAGAAAAGATAGGAGGTGTGTTAACAAAGAGATCGAGACTGATGCTGTATTTAACATGACAGAAATCCCACTTAAAGTTTTCCTGTTTCGGAGACCAGTCCAGATATTTCATTATGTCACAAGGAATAGGCTAAAATGTTATTTAAATTAACATTGTTTTAAATCACTTTTTCTTTGAAATCCTCTGTTGGAAAATAAAGATTATTTTGGTTGGTTGTTTGTTTTATTTAACGGCGTATCAACCCTTTTCAGGTCATTTAACGTCGAATTAAATTTCAGACAATTTAGTTTAGTATAAGTGTAGTTTTTGATTGCAAACAGTTCAATTTCAAAACAGTTCAATTTCAAGCAATTCAGTTTAGCATAAGTACACAGTTTAGTTCTATTCGACCCATAGATAGCACCCTATCAAGTGCTACCACCCCGGGACTGAGTGGACCTGGGAGCGATGGCAGTAAAGAGGTACTCTTCATTTCCCCAAGCTCCAGCATTACTGGAGCCTCACCATCAGATTGTTTAGTGTCATATCCATGACAGTCGTTTGTTGGGGGAGTCTTATCCCTCTATATAGATGCAGTCGGTGTATTCTGAAGCCTCACTCGACTGAGCCACAAGGACAATCGTTGGAGTGGGGGGTCTTATCTCTCTGCAGAGGTTCAGTCGATGTATTCTATAGCCCCAGCCGACTGGGCCACCAAGACACTCGTTATGGGAGTCTTATCCCCCAGCAGAGATGCAGTCGGTGTGTTATACAGTCCCAGCCGACTGGATAAAAAGCTTATTTTAGTTACAAATGAAAAGATATACAAATAAGAAAAAATAAACTTTAACAAAATAGTATTTTAAAACCAGTCTGCTTGGCACATGATTGAATGAATAGCTACATAATTAAATAGATGAATGTATGTGACAACCTGAAAACCCGGTCAACTTATACACATAGAAGAAATCTCAATGCTGGTCAAAAAGAGATGATATCTTAGACAGGCTGACGACTTATCCCTCAGGAGATCTTAATAGATTTATGGTGGAAAGTCTTGTTATATTAGGTTAAAGGGTCTTAACTTCTGACCAGGGAAAAATGATTTATTTTCAGTCGAATAGTTTCCATGACATACAACACACTTACTGAAGAATATTTTCCATGGTAGAAACTTTTTTTATGGCGTAAAGATACTCCGTATTTTTGATTTAAAGTTCCTCGTCGCATAGACTGTTGTGTTGCAGGGCGTCCTGAAGAAAATTCCCACTGTCAAAGAAAAGATGAGGAGATGACGGTAGGTTCATAAGTAAACGAAAAATGCCTGACTTGTGGTCAAATGAAAAATACCACTCACGTCATGACTGTTTCATCCTCCCTCTAGATAGGTCAGAAAGGCTTGAGGTGGTATTTCTAAAATCTAGAAAGAAATGTTTAAATCACTGGCTACACCCTCTTGAGGGGTGGTTGTTTTGCTGGCTACTAAATTTAAGCTTCTTACTTTTCCTTTGCTGATTACACTGAATGACAGACCCTTTTAAAATCCTTGCGTGTCACCGTTTTTCGCTCCTACCACGAGAGTTACCGTGATTGACCCTTACCGACAGTCACACGGCCGGGTACAAGGTTCTTTGGAGGTTGGCGGTACCTAATTCATTACTGGAGATAGGTATGAGAAATCTGGATGGTAGATCATTCATAGAATACTGTTCTGCAAAAAAAAAAAATCTGCTGTTCAAAAAAGTCTCAGGACTGGCTCAGTATTTTTTAGAAATAAGCACACACTCATCTAGACGATGTCTAGACGTTTAGATAACAGTTCAGATGTCTAAACATTATTACTTTATAATATTTTATAATATTAGTTGCTCTGATGTAAACACACATTTATTTAAATTTGAAATTCAAAATCTAATAAAAATAAAGTTTTAGTTTTTTATACTTTTCGATCAAGCCTCGTTTCCAGAAAAGCTGATAATCACTGGAAACCATTTATATACAAGACCAAAAACAAAACAAAACAGAGGAGTTGGCTGTGGAAAATTGCTTGCATCTTTGATGTGCATATGAATTCAGAACCTAATTCCCAAACGCCTAGGGCTGTCCCACCTGCTTCTATATCCACTGAGCTCAGTTGCAATCAAGGCCCAAAATTGGAAATGAAACAGATTGATAAGTTGGGTCATGTATTTTTTATTTCCGAGATGATTGCTTTCTTCTCGAGAGCCGAGGAATGAGAACTTTGCTATATCTGGATGCAGACAGAGACCTGAGATGAAAAGTTTGTTTACGTCATTAAAAAACATATTTCGCATTGCCGAGACCAAGAATTTTTTTTATTATATTTCAGGTAGGCAGAAGAATTCTTGGTTAACTACCACAATCCATTTTGATTATTATCTACAGATTTATGAACATAAAGTTTTAGCTATTCGTGCATTAACTATAGCACCAATAAAAGTCGTATCCTCATGGTTTGAATCGTCTCACTAAGAAGATTTTTTTATTGATTAGCAAAGGCCTTCCTTGCTTTCTGCCTTATGGTTCGGTTCTTGTATTAAAAATTAAGCCAAGCTTTTTAGATACTAGACGAGTTGTTACATTGCAGGGTTATCTTTCTAATAGCTATCCATGATGGTATTAAATCTTGTATTTAAAGATGGGATAAAGGATTATATTTAGATTATCAAAGTGATCTTTATTTATCGAAAATTTGAATGGTTGAAAATGAAGCAATCCTAAAGAACTTGAAAAAAACTTGGATTAACAGGAAATCCAATGCAGAATTTAGACTGTCCAGATAACGGCTTTACTAAGATAGATAGAATAATGAGTATAGTAATGAAGAGCTGAGAAAACTTGCTGTCACTTGGATTCCAGGCCACCAGTTACTACTACGGTGAAATAATTATACAACGTGTCTATTAAAAAATAATTTGAAAACCTCTTTCAAGACGAAGATAGTGAAACTCACGAATTGTTTTGGGAAGCGGTTGTGATGTAATGGTTTTAGTCTGATGAAAATGGACACAGCGAACCGAAATCAAACAGTTCATTAGGCTGTTTGCATTTCACATAGTGCTAATGCTCTTCTAAAATATATGTATCCGACTATTCTCCCTTTATATATGAGTGAATAGTTGGGCAGTCTGGCTCTCTAACCGTGGCATGTCAACCGGTCTAGGAGGAAAAAAACTCTAAATGTAAACAAGTTAAACCCTGCTTAAAAATTGACCTTATATCATATTCTGCCCGTGCGGAGGGGTTAGGTAAATACATATATCTAATTGATTTTTTCCTGTTTCAAAAATGTATCGTTAATTCAAATTCCTGATAATATTTTGGACAAGTATTTTTTTCAGACCCTATGTTTTTGTAATGTTTTATATTTAAAAAAATTGCTAAGAAATTTATTTTACTCACAGCGTTAAATAAACATTTTTTTTACTAAAAAATTGAATTTCAAATAATCTCAAGAAAAAAAAAAAAACACATTGAAAGATAATACAAATAGATAAATAGCATTCAATCTGAGGGAAAATTATAAAAAAATATTTTAAGAACATATTAAAAGGGGGAGAAACGTCTGTCACACGTGATGGAGTGGGTGAGTGGAAATAATTTTATAAGCAGTGAGGATGAAGAGAGAGAGAGAGAGAGAGAGAGAGAGAGAGAGAGAGAGAGAGAGAGAGATGGGTGAGCAGAGAGATAATCTAATCAGCATAGTTTAAAACCTTAAAGGCTGTTTCTGAACGTTTGGTTGAAAACAAAATCAAAATAGTAGTAAAATCCATTTATCAGAGAACAACAGGATATTTGTGTAAAGTTAAAGGACCCAGGAGATTATTAAAACTGGAAAAACAATAAGACCGTATTTGTGTTAGTTAATTCCCCAGCTCACAAAAATCAACAAGGAGGTCAGGAGTTACAAATTCTATACCCGATTGTTTGGAACATTTTTCGGAAACGTTTAAGAATGATTCCTTACAAATTACAGTTATTGCAAAGTCTAAAACACACATCGTGACTTCTGATCAGAAATGGTGAAACGTTGTGATGATGGATGTAGCAGAGTCACTGATTAGTGTTATAAGGTAGAGGGCAAATCATCGGATTGAGAAACCGAAAGGAGCAACAAAACATATCCCAAACGTTAGGACCTCCGTTGCTTTATTCTTTCCAATCAGCTTCTGAGGCTTTGTAGGTGAGAATTGATAACGGACACTAAGGTTCTTCGTTCTCGAGGATTGGTTATTATTTCTAGTTTAATGGCATATCAAATCTTGTGAGTTAATATCGAATCCCGTTTTATATGATTTATAAGAGAATAATTTATTGGTAACTTTATTTTTAAACGAGTTATTAAAGACCATTTTTGCACATACTTAATTGGGTACAAGTATTTCTATCAAACATTGATGATTGTATTTATTATTAACCATTTGTTTGCACGCTTTTAAATGTTTACAAATATTTCTTCCAAACACTAATAGCTTTATTGAATATTAATCCTTTTTAGTACACAGATAAATGGAAGTCCTGGCAGCAACAGCCCACAAGACACCAACTGTACGGCCACCTGCCCCATATCACGAAAACTATCCAAGTTAGACAAACCAGACATGCAGGACACTGCTGGAGAAGCAGAGATGAACTCATAAGAGATGTACTCTTATGGATCCCCACACATGGCCGCGCAAAAGCAGGACGACCAGCTCGAACGTACATTCAGCAGCTATGTGAGGATACAGGATGTTGTCCTGAAGACCTACCTAGGGCGATGAACGATAGGGAGGAGTGGCGAGAGAGGGTCAGGGATATCCGTGCTACCAGCGCGATATGATGATGATGAATTCTATTCATTAAATACTCGTATGTATTATAAATAATTTGCACACAACAGTATAGTTTCAAAAAAGTAATAAAGATAATCCTGAGTAATTGATTGAACAGTCCTATTTAACCAATAGATGAGATCGTACTACCGCTTCGATTCTGTGTGGAACTGGGAGTAATGATAATAAAGGCGTACTGTTCTTGTTAGAAACAACTCTTTACCTGTCTGCGATTGGTTCCTTGTTCTCTGATTATGCCATCATTTGTATACTCGCATCACAGCAACCAAAAGAGAATTGAAATAAAACAAAGGATCCCAGAACCCGACTTCTTATTTTGGGGTTCTCAGAACACCCCACTCTAACTTTTGCCTTGAATGGGTGATATCATTCCGCCAATCCCTATAACAACTTGGCCTGTTGGTGGTGATCAGGTTGCTAGATGAAACACGATTTGTAATTCGTACACCACAGGACGAGATGTTAAACATCGTCAACTTGTCTTTTAACTTTTTTTTTTGATAAATTATCTATTCGCGCCCCAGTGCCATTATTTTAGAAGGATTTATGAATATGAGGTTATGACGCGTCTCATTTTAAGTTATGAATCGATTGTGAATTGTAGTAACACACTTCTAGTATTTCTGAACAAAGCTTGATTTTGTCAATATCATTAGTATTTTTTAAATTATTTTTTGAATTTTTTTCAAATACACCATATATAATACCAGATAGAACCTTTAATTAAAATTATAAAAATAAGCGAATGCAGCAAGTTATCACGGAAGGAATATAACAGAAGATACGACTGGGTGGGCAAGGTGATTCATAGGGAGATGTGCAAGAAATTCAAATTTCACGAACGAACAAATGGTATATGCACAACCCAGCAGATGTCCTGGAGAATGACACACACAAACTCCTATGGGATTTTGACACAGAAATGGATAGCCTAATCTCGGCCAGAAGACCAGATCTTATAGGAATAGACAAACAAAGAGAACTTCCAAAATTGTGGACTTTGCTGTACTGGCTGACCTCGAATAAAACTGAAAGTAAGTTAAAAGAAGGATAAGTATCTCGACTTTGCTAGGGAATTGAAAAAACTATGGAACATGAAGGTGATGATTATACCAATCGTGATTGGTGCATTCGGTACATTTGAGGACTGGGAAGTTGGAGGACGAGTGGAGACCATCCAAACTGCTGCATTGTCGAGAACGGCCAGAATACTGAGAAGAGTCCTGGAAACTTGAGAAGAATTGATGTCTCTCAAACTCCAGAGAAAGACCATCAGCTAACGCTGATGTGAAAAACTCTCAAAGAGTAAATAACAAAGTTGTACTGAAAGCATGGATTTTCTTGACTCACTCTGACTATCCGTCCCTATCAGTCATCGCTCTTGGAAAGTCCTCAAGATGGCATCCTGTGTTCACACACAGTTTCATATATAGGTATGTGATATAACGGTTATCGTCGTAGAAATTGGACACGTCGAACCAAGTTCAAACCCGGGATGAGGCTGATTGTATTTCCTATACCGCCATTACCATTGGGAAAGATATGAATCCAAATATTTTCTCTAGAAGGAAAAAACTACAGGAAAAAACCCCAAAATACCAGAACGCGACGCTGTACTATGAGGTTTAATTCCAGAAAAATACAATCAAAGCTGTAAGTAAATATATATGATTTATTTTGGTTGGGTCTTATGTCATATCAACCATTGGAGGTTTTTAAATAACAAATCCTCTTTATACACATATGGGAAATATATATGATTTGTAAACATATTTTATGGGTAACATTTTAAACGAGTCTGAGCTTTTTTTTCACATAGTAAAATGGTTTGGTTTGGTTTCTTTGTTAAATGGCAAATCAAATTTTGTAGGTTTTTTAATGGCAAGTCATTCTCCTTGAAGAACATAAGTGGTTCTATTTAACCCATATCTGGGAGGATAAGAGGGTTCTTATCTTTCCCGAGGGTATTTATCCCAAAGTGAACGTAATAGCGCGACTGAAGTTCGAACTCGCTTACTACGATCCCGCTGTCCAGCACTTCAACCATCACACTATATGGACACCCCCATAGTTAAATGGTTTCAAGTATTGCTATATAACTGTCACAATTAAACATCTTACGCCTTTTGTAGAGGTGCAGTTGGAGTATTCTACATTGCCATCCTACTTGGCTCGGTTAGGGTTGTAGGAAATGGACACGGCTTACCGAGTTCAAAACCTGAACGAAGCAGTTTGAATTTCACCTAGCGCTAATTTCCTTTGTGAAAGGCAAGAATCCCACTATCATCCCTCCACCTATTTTGCTACAATAGGGAAGACTGAAGTTTTTAACCTTGGTATGGCGACCAGTCTAAGAGAAGGAACATTCTGATTTCAAACCAGTTCTAGACCTGGAGAGGGGCAGGCGTCACCAGGCTATTCATACCCAAGACATGCCGCCAGGTTATGGTCCATATCTGTCTTTTATTTAAGTGTTACGTATCGGCCCCACGCACAATAGGGATACATTTTTTTGTCATAAAGTTTTATTCCTGTGGATGAACGCAAATACGCCGCTAATCTACCCTCATACATTAAGTTGATTGTTTGCCTTTCAGTAGGTGCATGCATATTGATGCATGCCTGTATAATTACATAAATGATTAGATAAGAACAGGTTCCTGTTCATCTTCAAGGCACTTGAGGAAAATAACTCGTCTAAGGCTAAACATCTCTCCTATTCTGTATTCAAATTCAATTAGCGGCGGATATTAATCGCTAAGGACGATTGTTGGTTCATCTCAAGAGAAACGACCTTCGTTCCGAAACATAAGCCTGGTGATACAGGAATGAGTGTTAGCGGAAAGTTAGCCTCAGGCTGGCTTCTTTTCATAATCCAACGACATTCGACTTGGTCTTTCTCTATTACAGTGGCTGCTGGGAAATATAAATTTTCTGGAAGAAACCCAACAACCTTGTCATTAACAAATAAGGATCACAGGCCACACGCTAACTTTGTGAGTTCGATACACATTAAATGCCTCTCAGATATATGATTGTTCGAAAAAAAATGTTTCAAAGTAAATATATACTAGTCCACGAATCGTCGTTCCAATGACAAGAAATGTAAAAAAAGTTAAATTCATTATCATTCGTAAATATTTGAATCTGAAAAAAATTCAATATTAATATCAGGATTTAGATTTATAATAATAATAATAATAATAATAATACACAGATCACCTATTCTTGGCCAGAATACCAGACCTTATAATAATCAACAAAAGAATAAAGAGAATTTGCCGAATTGTCGACTTCGCTGTCCCAGCTGACCACAGAATAAAACCTAAAGAATGTGAAAAGAAGGATAAGTACCTCGACCTTGCTAGATAATTGAAAAAGCTGTGGATCATGAAAGTGACGATTGTACCAATCGTGATTGGTGCTTTTGGCACAATAACTAAAGGATCATTAAAAGGCCTGGAGGACTAAGAAGTTGGAGGACGGATAGAGTATCCAAATGACAGCATTACTGAGAACGGCCAGAATACTGAGAAGAATCCTGGAGACTTGAGGAGCCTTACAGTCACTCAAACTCTTGTGAAAAATCATCAGCTAATACTGATGTGAAAAACTCAAAAGGAGTAAATAATAATAATAATGATAATAGGATTTCGTTGAAAGAGCTTCAGCTAACATTAATGAGAAAAAATCGCCTGGAAATAAGAGGAGACGACAGAAAAAAAAAAAATAAAAAAGAGTATCTCAGGAGAACGATGAAACTACTTGAAACCAAATGACATAGCAGAAATTTCATCAAAAGGATAAATGCCTAGGCTGTCACTCTTGTAAGACACTCGGGACTATTCTTGAAGTGTACGAGGGAGAAACTTGTCAGAGAACAAGAAAACTGATGATGAATCATAAAGCCTCGCATCCTAGAGGTGACGTAGATAGACTATATGATTCAAGAAGAGAGGAATGATGAGGATGCGCTAGCACTGAAGATAGCGTCAATGCATTGATACATGGACTCGAAGACTACATTAAAATTGCAGAGGAAGCCCGGTTACATTGAACAGAAACAATACAGACAACACAAACATTAACAAAAACAAAAATAACAAGAAAACAACGCAATGGACATTTTAAGCGATATACAAACGAAATCTCACTTGAGAAAACTTGGACCTGGCTAAGAAAGGGAAACTAAAGCTCTTCTGATAGCAGTAAAAAAATCCCGCTGTTTTCTCGTTAGGGTACTGATTCAAAAATATAATACAAACGAGAAACTTTTAGAAAACAAATTTTATACATGAGAAACAAAAGAAGAAAAATAAGATAAAAAAGGATAAAGTGTTCCAAATTTGTTGTGATTTTCAGGAACTTATCTCAGAGTGTCCGGTAAACAAAGTACATTAAATTTTTGTACTATTTTAAGGTTTCATTGAATTTTTGGCTGATTTTTAAGGTTTTGGTTAATTTTACTTGATTTTTCTGTTAAGTTGACTTTTAGTCGAATTCTTGGGTTTTGTTATTCTGTTGAATTTAAGTGAATTTTCTGTTTCGTAGACTTTTAGTTGAATTTCTCGGATAGATTCTTGCCAATTTAGTTACTTTACTTTTTAACAATTAAAGGAGCCAGTGACAAACACCTTTCTGCAAGTTAACTTTTTTACAGCATCACAAGCTGACATCGGAAGGCGCACTGAAGTTTTGGAGTTGCTGTCGAAGAAAATGAGGAGGCCAGCTCTAGGTGCCTCAGTGTCTTGGCCCATTTCTCCAATCTGAAATTACCACAGTTAATTTACCACATCCGGTTAGTCTTATTCTTTTGTTTAAAATAAATTTTCTAATATGGCCTTATAAAATCTAAAGATATAAGTTTGATGCTGTAAGTAGCGACTTGAATATTCGATCATAAAAACAAATTGGAATAATTGTTTGGGTGTATAATGAAACTATTGTGAAATTGCACTTAAATAATATACGAATTTTTTAAATAAAATATCTTAAATTTATGAACTAAACGAATTAGATATCGATGCAGTGACGAAGTTCCCATCACAAATAACGGTATTAAATACGCATCAGTCATCTTGGTGAAGCCAAAAGAATAGTTTGGAAGGAAAGACGATAAAGAAAGAAAGACCATGAAGTAACACAGCAAAGAGAGAAATTTGAATTATAAGAGAGAAAGAGAGAGAGAGAGAGAGAGTATGTGTGTGTGAGTGTGTGTGTGTGTGTATGTGTAAATTATGACCCGTGAAAAAATACAATCCCCCCACCCCACCAAAATAGAAAAAAACCCAAATCTGAATCATTGAAATGCTTGTTTTTACAATAATCTAAGTGTTCATTATTCTATAGTGAGATAAGGTGGCATGACTGACCCCCCCGCTCACACACGTACTCAGACATGCACACACACAGACCCACAGACACACACACACACACACACACACACGCAAACATATGCACATATATGCATACATACTCGCACAAACGTACAGACAAGCATACACACAGACACACAGACAAATGCACACATATACAGAGACGTTCACACACACACACACACACACACACACACACACGATGTAATGGTTATCATTGTTGGAAACGGACACGGCGACACGAGTTCAAATCCTGGATGAGACTGATGGCATTTCCTATAGCACTAATACCCCGGGGAAAAGTATGAATCCAATTATTCTCCCTCCAACTATGACTAAATAGTAAGGCAGACAGGGACAGGCTTGATGAAGAAACCAACCTAGGAAAAGGAAAACTGAATAGAATCGTATCAAATTGCAATACTTGAAACCATTTAACTGTATGCAAATGAGCTCTGGGTTATTTAAAAATTGTTACCTACAAACTTTTCGTTTACAGATCATATATAACATATTTTTAAAAACAGAATTTGACATTGGAAAATCAACAAAGGTTGATATGACAGAAAACCAATCAACCAAACAAACAAACAAACAGAGTATACCGAAAGGTTCTTTGGTCTGAACAACTAATCAAAATCCATGCATTTTTCATGTCAGAGTAGCGGAAAAGAGAGTTATTTTAATTATCAGTTTGCAGGATATTGAGCTTTATAAGTTATTTTTCTAGATTAATGGTCGGGTTAAGAATATATTAACACCCCCCCCACAAAAACAACAACAACAACAAACTATCTATCTATCTATCTATCTATCTATCTATCTATCTAATCACAGACTTAGAAACCCAGAAAAACCAAAATAACATAGCAACATCTCTTTAAAACCAAAGAAGTGCAATATTTCTGCAACCAAATATAAAATTGCAACACCTCTGTTATGAAAACATATGGTTACAACATGTCTCTAACAAAAAAATAATGGCCCAGTCAGATGTAGCTGCAGAATACACTGACTGCAACTCTACAGAGGGGTAAGACTCCCCTAATGAGTGTCACTAAATAGCCTGATGGTGAGGCTCAAGTAATGCTAGAGCTTTGGAGAATGAGGCGTACCACCTTATATTAATCGCTCCCAGGTCCAGTCCGGCCGGGAGTGGTAGCTTCTGATAGGATCCTTTCAATAAGTTAAATAGAACTGTTTGAAATTTAAACTATTTACTTTTGTTAAAGTGATTTATTTGAAAGAAAACTGTTTTTTCATTTAATTGAGTATAAACAAATGACTGATGTTTAATTGAATTGCTAGTGTTACTACAAAACATAAAACTGTGTGCAAACAAATGATTAATAGTAAATAGAATTGTTCGTGTTAGATAGAATTAAATGAAACCATTTAACTGTGTGAAAATATTAGCTCAATCTCATTTTAAAATGTTATTTACAAAATGTGTTTAGAAACCACATATTTAATAAATATATTTAAAGAGGATTTGGCACTAAATAACCAACAATCGTTGATGTACCATAAAACCGAACCAAAGCATATCCAGTATATTTAACATATAAGTATAAAGACTCTTTTATCATTAAGGGTTTTCAGATTATTTTCAGCATCTTTATTGCTATTTTCATAACGTTTCGGCCGATATGTCCTAAGGCCTTCTTCAGGTGTTTGTCGAACTCGGGAACCTACATCGAACTTTGAACTACATCCTTTATTAAATCCACGGGGGTCGCCTGTTCTGCTTCTGTTGGCCATAACCGGGTACAAGCGTTACGTATTCCTGTATTGTTACTCACCTGAAGTCAGGATTGAAGCTGCAACCACCAGATGATTGTCTTCTTGAAGATTAGGGAACCAACGCCTATAACCATTACGCTACGTGTCCTGCTGAACAGTTTAGATTAGATTTTTGGGACTTATAAAGTTAATGTTCTTACTTGTGTGACGGCAAATTCTTTAAAATCCCAAAACGAGACTTTACTTTCGCACGTGTGAAAACAGGGCTGGTTGGCACTTGATCCCTTGTAGAATAAGTCCTCATTCAGAGTTTTTTCTCAGGCATATACGAACTGGCATATTATGTGGGGGATTAATTTTTGGCCAGACTGACCGCCGCTGGCAAGGGGTTCCAAATTTCGCACTATACACACACCCACCAAGGCCTATAAACTTCCTCCCCTAGAACAATGGAAGATATGGACCTCTAGGTTTAGACGTAATAATATTAATTATAGTAGTCGGCAATTCCGGTTTCCTGTGTGATATTTTAAAGGAATTAATAGGACAATTTTAAGCAAGATAACATAAGGCGAATAGAAGCTGGAAAAGAAATATGACATAAGAAACTCGTAGAAGACACTGCAAATAACAACTTCGACCACGTGGGAACATTAAAATATATCAATCTTTTACGACACATAGATATACACCTTCAACGTGTCAAATATATCATAAAGGAATAGTCCATTAACATGAATGTCTTTCTTCTTTTCTGTTCTTTCGTTTTTCTTCAAATTGAGAGAGAGAGAGAGAGAGAGGGTATATAAAATTGGGTATAAGGAGAAACAGTCCCAAAGTTACTTATCTTATTTAGATGGATTCCTGTGGAGAATCTTTCTTCTTTTACGGGCTGACAGAATTTATCTTATTTTTAGTACTGGTTTGAAAATACGGCTTCTTCTTGTCTGAGATTTTTTTTCGTCTTCTTTTACCCGGAATACTTGGCTTTTGGTTTCGTCCACCACGAACCCTGTCCAACAACTAACCTTTTCTTTTTTCTTTTTTCGCTGACGGGAAGAAGGTGCCACTTCCGTTTTTAGGGTCCCAGCCAATCATTTGGTTTCTACCTTCTTCCTTCCCGTGTCAGGCGACCCGAGGGAGGTCACCGAGTACAAACATCTGTTCTTAACGGTCATTCTTTGACGGCTTGCTACTGTTAATTCGAACACGAGGATAGTAGTAATTTTATTTCTATCGCCTCAGTGGGATATCACGTGACACTTGACTAGGATTACTACTATTATGTAGGATTTTTACCTATGCTTATATTCAGATTTTCATTTTTATCTTATCTAACCTTTTTAATTATCGGTTCTCATATTGTATTCATCTCAATACTTGGGCTACTCAGCAGGTCATTGTAGTCCAAAATATGTGCTGATTCCTTAAGGCGCCAAATCCAACATTGTTCAGCTCTATCAATTATTCCAACTTCATCCCATAAGGGGAGATGGTTTCTTTTTTCCTTCCATATATGGTCCGCCATACCCGACTTTTCAATTTCACCTCGTACTACTGTCTTCCGATATTCTTACAGCCTTAGTTTTTGTTGGCAACCTGTCTCGTCTTTGTATATTTTACCACGACCGCAAGGGATGGAGTAAACACAGTTCTTGATCATGTTGAATTCCGTTGGTAGCTTGACCAGGAAGATATATTTCCAGTGAGTTGAAACACTTGTGAATACTATCCTGATGTCATATGGACTACACATCTTTTGTATCCTTTCGGCTAGTCCTTTGAAATAGGGCAGACATACTGTGGTGAGTTTTCGGGTATTGTCCTCAATGTTCCAATCCAGGTTTCTGGAAGCCGACGTTATGCGCTCTGAGTAGTTGTTGCGATGGAGGTTGTGTCTTAAACTAATCATTTCTTCTTGAAATGCATCAGTATCACTACTAATGGTTTTTGCTTGATGATGTAAACAATGGACTATTCCTTTCTTTACCGTATATGGATGATGGGATTTGAAATTAAGGTACTGTCCGGTGAAGGTGGGCTTGCGATACACAGATGACCTGAATCCTTGTTCTGTGCGTGTAACCTATACATCGAGAAAGGGTAATTTGTTACCCTGCTCTTTCTCTATAATGAATGGTATAGATGGTCAAATTGAGTTCACCTGATCAAGTAATGTCTGAACATCTTCCCGATGAGGCCAGAGAATGAATGTGTCATCTACGTATGTTAAGCCACATAGCTGGCTTTAGGGTATGTAAATCCTAATGCTATTTCTTCAAAGTATTCCAAATATATGTTAGACAATACTGGTGACAACGGCGAATCCATAGCCAGTCCTTTTTCTTGTCGGTATATATCAGATCCCATCTTGAAGTAGGTTGTCTCCACACAGAAAGTCAACATTTCCATTAAATTACCTATCGGGATAAAAGTGAGTTTTTTCAGTTATGGCTAACGGAATCAGAACAGGTGACCTCCTTGGATTCAATAAAGGACGTAGTTCAAAGTTCTGTGTAGGTTCCCGAGTTCGACAAACACCTGGAGAAGGCCAGATGACATATCGGCCGAAACTTTGTTGAAATAACAATAAAGATGAAGACAATACTACGAAAACCCATAGTGTATAAAGAGGATTTGGCATTAAATAACCAACAATGATTGATATGCCATACTTCCAAACCAAACAAAATCATATATATTTAATATATATGTATAAAAAGGATTTGGCAATGAATAACCTACAATTATTGGTATACCATAAAACCAAACCAAACCCTGTATATTCTACATATATGTATAGAGAGCATTTGCCATTGAATAACCAAAAATGGTTGATATGCCATAAAACCCAACCAAACGAAATCTTGTAATCTTAATATGTATGTATAAAGAAGATTTAGCATCAATAACAAACACTGCTTTGATATGCCATAAAAACAAACCAAATCAAACCAGACAAAATCTTCTAAATTTAACATATTTGTATAAAGAAGATTTGGCATTAAATAACCTTCATTGGTTGATATGCCATAAAGCCAAAACAAACCAAACCAAAACCGAAGCTGAAAATAAAATTGTAACCTATCTTTAACGAAAACTAAAGTGGCAGAACCTCTCTAACTAAAAATATAATTGCTAACTCTCTCTAACCAAATACAAAATTCCAACATTTCCATAACTAAATTTATAATCGCAATACCTCTCTAATCAAAATCTAATTGCAACACCTCTCTAACCAAATATACGACTACAACATCTTTGGAACCAAATATACGACTGTAACATCTTTTGAACCAAGTATACGACTACAACATCTTTCGAACCAAATATACGATTGCAACATCTTTCGAACCAAGTATACGACAGTAACATCTTCCGAATCAAGTATACGAATGTAACATCTTTCGAACCAAGTATACGACTACAACATCTTTCAAACCAAATATATGACTGCAACATCTTTGGAACCAAATATACGGCTGTAACATCTTTCGAACTAAGTATACAACAGTAACATCTTCCGAATCAAGTATACGAATGTAACATCTTTCGAACCAAGTATACGACTGTAACATCTTTCGAACCAAGTATACGACTGCAACATCTTCCGAATCAAGTATACGAATGTAACATCTTTCGAACCAACTATACGACAGTAACATCTTCCGAATCAAGTATACGAATGTAACATCTTTCGAACCAACTATACGACAGTAACATCTTCCGAATCAAGTATACGAATGTAACATCTTTCGAACCAAGTATACGAATGGCACATCTTTCGAACCAAGTATACGACTGCAACATCTTTCGAACCAAGTATACGACAGTAACATCTTCCGAATCAAGTATACGAATGTAACATCTTTCGAACCAAGTATACGACAGTAACATCTTCCGAATCAAGTATACGAATGTAACATCTTTCGAACCAACTATACGACAGTAACATCTTCCGAATCAAGTATACGAATGTAACATCTTTCGAACCAAGTATACGAATGTAACATCTTTCGAACCAAGTATACGACTGCAACATCTTTCGAACCAAGTATACGACAGTAACATCTTCCGAATCAAGTATACGAATGTAACATCTTTCGAACCAACTATACGACAGTAACATCTTCCGAATCTAGTATACGAATGTAACATCTTTCGAACCAACTATACGACTACAACATCTTTCGAACCAAATATACGACTGCAACATCTTTCTAACAACAACTAAAACTGAAAACTCTCTGTAACCAAAAATAAAATTTCAACCCCTTTAGTAAAGTAAAATTTGTTTGCATACAGTTAAATAATTTCAAGTATTGCTATTTAAAATAATTAAAGTAAAACTTAGTAAAAAAATTACATCATCTATGTAGCCAAGAATAAAATGGCAGCACCTTCCTTAACCCAATCCTTTTCTCAAAAGCAACACTATTTGTACTATTTATCCATAGCTAGAGGGATAGGATATTTCACATCTTCACCAAGTGCATTGCTCCGAAATTGAACGTAATAGCTCGATTTGTATTTGAACACGCTTACTACGAAGTCAAAATCAAGCACATTACCAACCTCAGCAGAGAAACCAAGAAAATCGTTAAGAGTATTAGTAGTACAATTAGTGATGCTATTACTGTAGTCTTTTGTAAACAATATTGGAAAAAAAAACCTGTATAATTTCTATTTGAAATTGTGGTACTTCTTCAAATCTGGACTTAAAAAAGAAACTGGCAACCACTGCATTGATCACAATAAACTGAGTCAGCAGAAGAACGCATTTAAGATTGGCTACGTCTCTTATGAAGAAAAAATATTAGAGCAACATTGAAATATCATAATCATTTACTTTCTTTTTTTATTTATCTTTCAGTTGGGAGATTTCGAAAAGAAGAATGTCATATTGTTTTTGTCGATCTATAAATTCCTTACCATTTTAGTGCAAGATTTGGCAAAGAACGCTTTGAGTCGTTCTTTCAACAAAAGCAGAAAAAAAGTTACTAGAGTAAATAATAAATGTTTGATTAGTTTTACAGAAGATTTCAAACTGTATTACAGGAATGGTGTGATATGCACCGAACGTATTGTTTATTTCTTATGCCTAAGTCTTTGAAGTTTGAGCTGAGTGGCTGAAAAAGAAAGAACAAAAAGAATCTTGTTCTTGATTAAAAAAAAGTGGAGGAAGAAAAAAACAAAGAAAGACACAAACAAAAAACACGACCCTTACAAAAAAATTAAACAAACAAGAAAACAAACACCACAATAAAACAAATACAAAAAAAAAAAACATGAAGAATAAAGAATAGAATAAAAAAATGGAAACTAGAGACAAATTCCTTAAACCTACCAGAGTAAATGAATAATTTTGTAAAAAAAAGAAAAGAAAAGAAAAAAAAAACGTTAAGTTTAGTAAACGAGAGTATTGCAAAGAAAGAAGGGAAAAAGATCTCTCTATGTTGAGATGAAAGAGAAATATTCACAACAGCAAGAACAAAATGAAAGACAAAAAAGCTCTTGTGATGATAAGTGTCTTCACACCAGAGATTTCTTGTGGTCTTTGTTAGAGGCTAAGCCGAGTCAATGACCTATCAAATTTTCACAAATCTCTGCAGTATTCTCGCTGACATTAACAATGTTTTAATATACAGCGTCATAGTTCTGCCTTCGGATTTTTAACGTTTCCATTCTTTTCACAAGAATTCTGAAGCCTTTCACAGTGCTTCAATCCATATTGCTACCTTAACGTTAGACATTTGTTCCCTCCCCACAAAAATTAAAATTCTAACCAAATGAATATATGAATATTGTTCTACATGTGCCTATCGTCGTCGGAAATAGAATCGGTAATCTGGGTTCAAAACCTGGATAAGTCTGTTTGCGTTTCATTTCGCACAAAGGCCTTTGGGAAAGTTAAGTATCAATTTGTTCTATCTAATCTATAGTGCATTGAAGGGCAAAATGGGTTCTTTAGCCTTGGTTAGGCAACCAGCTTAGGAGGAAATCTGTGTATTCAAACCGGTTTTTCTCCGCTTATTATTTGACCCTGTATCAGATCATTCTTGTGGTGGAAGAGATGGCTAAAATAAAAGATAAAGTAGAAATTTTAACCGTTATTTATATTTTACGGCATTTTCTTCATCAGAACGAATCTTTCTTGAAGAAATTTCATAAAATGTATTTGTTTGAATAGTTATTTAGTAATTACCTATCCTCTTAGAATACACCGACATCATTCATTACATTGGGGTAATTCCTGGCCACCAAAGAAGAATCCTGTGTATGACACTGAACAGCATCCAGTGGTGTGGCTCTTGGTCTAGGCTTCTCGATACAATGGAATTACCATTTCATTGCCACTACAATCAGGTCCACGCTGACTCGGAACGTTAATACAGGTTAGGGCCTCGTTTAAAGGACAGATAGGTCTGTTTGAGAATCATTTCTCTTCGAAATTCTGGTTTCCATATAATTGTGTGCAAACTACTAATTTCAGGAAGAGTTACTTGAAGCTATAATTGTTTTCTATGGATTATCATGGTGTAATGGTTATCGTCGAAGGATAAGGACACGGCGACACGAGTTCAAATCCTGGACCTGACTGATTGCATTTCACATAGCACTAATACTCTTGGGAAATGTATGAATCCAAATATTCTCCCTCCAGCTATGGGTAAACAGTAGGGCAGACTAGGTTCTTCAGCCTTGGTGAGGCAACTAGTCTAGGAGAAGGAAAACTCTGAATTCAAATCTGTTAAACTCCGCTTAAAAATTGACCTTGTGTCATATCCTGCTCGAGAGGAGGGGTTGGTAAATATGATAATCAGTTACTTAAAACTGTATAGTTGCTAGCAAATTATTGTTATTAGACAGAAATACTTGAAACCATATAACTGAGAGTCAACAAAAGAACAGGAATAGCTACATTATGATTTCTAATTGTGTATAGTTTATTAGTATTAGATCGAACTACTTGATATGATACAAGTATTCGAAAATTATTTGTATTAATTATTGAATTATTGATATCATATAACTGTATGCAAATAAATGATTGTCGAGAAAAAAAAAGTGCAATTTAAAGAAAATATAACGAAATATTAAATAAATATTGTCGTGATTACAATCAAATATTTGCAAGTGAATTAAGTTTCGTTATTTAACAACACATAATGAGCGAGAATGTCGTTAAATAGAGTACCTTTAAAAATATGCACTTAGAGATGGTGGAATAAGGTAGCCGTGTATCGATATCAACAATCATTAAACAGTCAGAGAGGGAACTCTTGTGAAAAAGTGGATAACGTGCTGGACAGTGATATCCTAATAAGTGAGTTCGAACACCAGTCGCGCTATTATGTTTCCTGTCAGATTTGTACTTACCCAAGCTCTGGGTTAAGTTGTACAACTTCTAATCTTTTACAAGGATGGATTTGAGCATTAAATAAACCACGAAGGTGGATGTGTTTTTAAATAAAGAAACAGAACCAAAGGCAATATAGAAAAATGAAAAGTACTACGTATTGGATCTCAAAACATTGAAGTTGAATACAAATTAAGCAACAAGGAAATCATAAAATATATGAAGAATGCAATTTAGGAGTTGGCTTTGATGAATCATTAAATGCTGTCAATCATATTTTTTCTCTTGTAAAAAAGCAAATGAAATGATTGGCGAGAAATTTTATTTCAAGGCAGACAAATTTTGTTTTAAGATATATAAAACCCTCATAAAAGCTCACATAGAATATTGTACTCAGGGCTTGGCTCCAATGTCAAGATAAGGAAATAAGAGAGTAATATAGAGACTGAAGGGCGTACAAAGAAGAGGGATAAAAATAAGAAAAACGATGAAAACATTACAGTTATAGGAGATTACCGGATAAACTACTTTACCAGACGGAATAATAAGATGTTGTCTAAATGTAACTTTAAAAATAATTACTAGAATTACTAATTATGGTAGACATTTTTCCATATTTCTCCACGAAATTGAAATTTACAGTCAAGATAAATTTCAAAAACTAAGTCAACAAAGCAACTGCAGTTTTGCTAATATTTTGCTAATCAAGAGATATATTTCTAGAACAGATTATCGAATCAAATCAAAAATAGCTATAGCGTAGTTTTTAACGATTAAAGTTGATAGTTTCAGAAAAATAGTAAAACAATAATTTAAGAGGGCTTTTTGGGGAATTATAGGTTGAATTACTTCACAAATTTGATCCGTATGAAGATGTACCAAAGCCATGATATGGCTATGTATGAAACGTACATCGAATGTCCATAAAGATAGAACATCGGAATCTCGAAACACGAAAAACACTTGACGACTTCTTTGTTCTGGTACGAAACTTTTTATTACCTTTGAGTTTAAAGGTTCTTCGACATAAGGAGAGAGAGGCACAATCTTTCTATTCTGTCTTTTTCATCTGCCCCCCACAACACGTGTGGCACCCGCAACAAAAGTCTCCGCGAGCAAGCGAAAACCAACCGTCTTCCCCTGAGGCAGGCCTCATCTCAACTCTCTGACTTTTTCAAAATCTCCCAAAATCCTCCGCGCGCTTCTGGTGCGTGACGTTATTCGCACTCGCTAGTCTCCGTTTCCCGTCTCGGCTATTGTGATATCTCTGAGTGACACGTCCGCTCTGCACGAGCGCGTGTGAACACCTGTGTTAATGTTGCACCTAAGTAACCCATGCACTGAGCCGAAAGGTTCTCAGCCTAACTAAGCCCAAAGGTATGAAACGAAATCCCTCGGCCATTATATTACAAAGATGCTAATTAATAGCGTTCCATGCAAGTAAAGTATTTTTAAACGATGATGTAAGAATATTGTAAAAAACAACAAATTAAGGAGATAGCAAAGTTTTCTACTGGTTCTAACGACGTGTGATGACCAAGATTCAAACGAAGATGGCTTAGGTTGGAGAGGTGGCATTTAACGTCACAACACACTATGATAAATAGCGGAATTTTAATTCTTTTATTGATATATAATTCCTTATCCTTAACCAAAGATATTATTGAGGTTTTCTTTTTTACTTTTATAGCTAAGGCTTCACGTATTTCTAATATTTTTTTACATTTATAAGATGCGAGAATTTTTGACAAGAATTTGAGGTATCAAGTGATATATTCTTCGTGAGATGATTTCTCATCAATTTCTGGTGAGAGGGGTGGCCGATGATGCATCTAGATAGTGTAGTAGTAGTTTGTCTAATATAAGTAAGTAAAGTAAAGTTGGCGACTGTTGTCGAGGGCGACCTGAAGGCTCTCTTTTCAATAGCTACTACACCGAGGTGTAGGGGAGGGCTCTACTCCTTTCCTTGGATTGTTCCACCATACCCTTGATACATAACTTATAATGCTGAGTCTTAAGCAAGGAGGTATCAAGTACCATTTTAAAAGTCTTTGGTATGACGTGACCTGGAAGTGAACTCAGGTTTCCCGAACCATTGGCGAAAACTCTACCCACAAGACAACTTAGCCGGTTTTTGTCTAATATAGGAGCCTACAAGATTTTCTACTGTTTTAATTCTCAAAGTTATTTACATATAAAGCCATAGATGTATTTATCCCCCACCTCTGCACGAGGACGTGATACCAGGTCATTTTTAAGTGGAGTTTAACGGGTTTGAATTCTGAGTTTTTCTTCTTTAGACCTGTTTCCATACCAAGATTAAAGAGCCCAGTGTACCCTATTATTTCTCTATTGCTGTAGGGAGTAAAGTTGGATTCGTATTTTTCCCATGGGTATTTGCGTAATGTTAAAAGAAAACAGCCTGGTCCAGGATTCGAAATTGTGTCACCGTGTTCATTGCCCACAATGATGACCACTACGCTATCAGCGCCTCCCAAGTGTGACCATATAAAGGCCGTGAGGGAGGTCCTCCCTTATCTATACCAATAAATGTTACCCTGAGACTCGGTGTTTCGGATAAGTTGTCGGTGACGTTATTTCGGGGTAGTGAGGCCAGGTTTCGTTTAAAGGGCTAGTATAATTAGAAAGTAAGGTCACCAGTGATGCTGAAAAACCTCTCGGGGTTCTACTGTATCATGTACTAATTTCTTTATAAAGAGTAGCAGGGAAGGACAAATTTAAGCCTTAATTAGAAAATGATCAGAATATCTCCTATTAGTATTCGAATTCAATTTCATCAATATTCCGCTCCCCAAACGCAAGAAAGAACGTGGGAGTTCTACCGTTTTAAAAGAATCTACAACCCGTTCCCGCGAACATTTTAGGACTCTTTCTCGACCCAGAGCTATGTTTCACGCTTATAAACAATAGAACTTAGCCAGAGCCTTTCTGTGATTATTGGCCTGTGGCATATTTTTCCTCTAGCCAATTAAATGAAGGCTCGTCGACGGCTCAAATTCCTTTGAAGCTCACTTGCTAAACCTCTCTATCAATCATCATTCTTGGTCAATCCTCTTGATAAGACCCAGTGTCCGCATAGGGCTAATGAATGTGGGCTTTCGCTGGTCGGCTAACGCTGGTACATCCATGTGAAGGAGTCTATTAGAGATCGTTGCTTGTGAATTCGTCAGCCCTTTCATTTTCTAGAGCCCAGCGTGTCTTGCTCGTCTTACTTTGATAGATTGTGTGATGGGAGGAAAAGAAAACAGTGCAGCTGCTGCTTTGTGGGGTCCTGTTTCTAGGATTTATACAACCATGCAATTCTCCATGTATCCAATCAAATATCCCGAAATGGATTATATCTTGGTCATTTGACATCTTTATGTTCACGTATACAAAAGTATTTCAATGATGTCATTGAAAATCTATTTGCTGCCAATATCCGCGCAAATAATTAAAGACTATGAATAACTCATTGCAGTGTTTTTTTTAGCTAGGATGAGTGAACAAGACTCGCACAGCATTTTGATTGATGACCTCTGCATTTGTCTTTTATGCCCATTTAAAAGTTACTTTTTTTTACTTATTGTGCAAAGTAAAACGAGCTACACGGACGTAAATCTATTGTACTTATAAAAAATCCACGTTGCCCATTTTACTCGGACGAGTTAAAAATTTTGCAATATTTCGATACGTGTAAGCTTGCAGCTTGTATATCACGTGACAAAAGCAATTTAAGCCGAGATAGGTAACCGGTGTGGTTGGTAGTATTGTGGCAATTGGTGTGCTGATACGTTGTATAATACTTTACTCCATGTGAGATTTAAAGGCCGCACAGATGAATGTGCGACATAATTCAGGAACTTACGCTTTACGAGATTTTATATAGGCCCTAACGCCACAGAATCAACCAAAATATTCGTCATTCAAAAGATAAAATCATGTTATATAATTAGGGACGATGGGTGATTGTTTTAGAAATAAGTTGTTACCTAACTGGATTTACTGGTCGACCACAGGATGGTGGAAAAGGAAGGAGATATGAGATATAAGTACGAGGCAGTCACATAGATAGATAGATAGATAGATTGAGAGAGAGGGGGAAGCTATAAGGAAGAAATGAATGGTAAAGTCTAGTTCAGGATTGTGGCGAACGCTCGGGTTAAAAATTGAAATGTATCAGCAGTAAATTGGTGATGGATTTTGTTTGGCTGGAAGAAACATAAACGGAAAAGCCGTTAGAGGAGACATGGGATAGAAAACAGAAAAGACGGCCTGTTGAAGCCTACACGTGACGATGTGAAGACGGCCAAAAATTACGGCACCAATTTAAAGGGAGCTTCGGGAAGAGGTCTCACACTCGCTGCGTAGATTCGCAAGCACGAGCGAGATCTAAGACAGAAAACGACTTCTAAGAAGTGTAGTTGCAAATAAACTTTTGTATTAGCGAACCAAGGCGGGTTTTGAGTGTTCGCACTTCTTTTCATCACAGAGGAGTTTACCACAAGGCCCAACTGACATTAAAGGCGTAGTGCAACACTCATAGACCTGTTAGAACCGTGGTGGTACAAATGTCTAT
Organism: Sepioteuthis lessoniana; assembly: GCA_963585895.1. Lineage (NCBI taxonomy): Eukaryota > Metazoa > Mollusca > Cephalopoda > Myopsida > Loliginidae > Sepioteuthis > Sepioteuthis lessoniana. Next base: position 65,973,333 of record OY757924.1, on the reverse strand, counting down.
GTAAGGTCGTAGCCCTACAAAGTGTATGCAGAGAACCTTATGGAAGTATTAGAAATATCTATTTGAGAACCACAGCGTTACAACTTTCTCTTTGTGCCGTGGTTGCGTTGAACGTACCGTTGATCACAGTACTGTAACTAGATGGTTCATGAATTTTAGCTTAGCTTACCAGAACTTAAACAATCAATAGGATTCCAAGTCCGTGCTTTTAGCTTTTTTGCGTTAAACGTCCTGTTGATCACAGTACTGTAACTAGATGATTCATGAATTTTTGCTTAGTTTACCAGAACTTAAACAATCAATAGGATTCCAAGTCCGTGCTTTTAGCCATAGAGACAGATCCGGTGGGTAGCATTCGGAAAGGATCAGGCAAGTTCAACATCTCTCTGTGTAGTGTGGTTTTCATCAACACGACCTCAGGAAAAGCCTCCGGAGCCGCTGAATCGTGTCTTACGTGCAAAATTTTTCACTCAGTCACTCACATATTCTAACTAATAAAGTCTCAATTTAAGTTATAGCCAACTATCCGTGTTGGATATTCTATATATTGTATAGCAGAGAAAGATAGCAACGCTAATCTATAAAAACATAATCTGCTTCTTTTCTTGTCCGTTTATTATCCGAAATGTATAAATGAGTGGAGTGAGAGAGAGAGAGTCGAATATGGGCAAGATGTACATACTCAGGGACAATGGTTCTTTTATAAAACCTCTCTACCTTTCTGATTCATTCCCGGGTCGAAATCTTTGGTGATTTATATAATTTTCCGGACGCCCACGCCAATCTCGTGGTCACCCCTCCTACTTACTATTTTCGTGTTGACATGAATCATTCTAGCATGCCACTGAAGCAATTTACGAAGCCCTTCCTCTTGGTAACCACCTGCATTCTATTGACTTTTGGAGAGAGTCCACTTCCTGTTATGCAATCCTCGCAACTTATGCGCGGGGAACAACCTGCGTCCAGTTGACTATAGGAAACAGATACACTTCCTGTAATGCCTTCTACGCAACTTATGTGACATGTCAAAGGGATCTTCCAGTTAATACCCAGTGTATAGAACAACGAAGTTTGGTAGAATATTTTACAGGCAATTAGGTAATGTAACCAAAATAATTTTATTTCTAAGTATAGTACCTCTTGGGGTTCACACACTTCATCTATCGGTGTCGCAATACTTGGATCCCATTGGTATAAAAAGCCAACTACAGTATGATGTATTCAAATAATTTTTTTCGCCGATGAACTTTTCATTACACCCGAGAATACTATCTTGCATGTATGCTTTTAATGTAAATATAATGTTTATTTAAATTTTATGTGCAAGAATTTGAAGCTTAGTTTAGTGACTAAAACACACACACACACACACACACACACACACACACACACACACACACACACACAAAAAAAAAAAAAAAGTAAACAAAAAATAAAAGAAGAAAAAAATCTGTTTTCTGATAACAACGACAACTACAACAAAAACGTCAAGAGAAAGTATAGAGGAAAATAAAAGAAAACTAAAGATGAAATAAAAAAAGGTACAAAAAGTGTACAGATAATTTGGTAAACAACCTACAAAACAAAAACGCTGAAATACCAGAGCATGTGATAAAATAATAAAAAAAAAACTAAAATAGAAAAACAAAAGCAAGCAATTAAACAAGGAAGCAAAGGAAAACAAAAAAATAGCAATCTATCATGTGATTGACTAACAACGCCAAAAACAATTTCATCCCATGATAAGAAAAGTTACAATGCTATCATAAGAATTGACGAGCTGAATTCGTAGAAATTCCGCGGAACGAAAAAAAAAGTATCAAGAGAAGCTATTTAAGTAAGCATCGAGGATTTGCAATTTTATTACATATCAATCCAATTCTTGTCTATGTAATAATCAATACAAAAATATGCTGTAGCGTTACATACTCATACATAAACGCACATACGCACACACACCATGGGGCACTAAGTTTCCTGTTATTAGCAACAATGCTAATATGAAAGCTCTTCGGTACCAACCGTTCTCTCTCTTTCATCTCCACCCTCGGCAGAACACGAGCGTTCTGCACAAAGGCACTCAAGCACGTACTCACATTTTGACTTCGAAGACCCCGGTTCCGCCTACAAAACATTTAAACTTTAGACGTATTTCACTAGCATAACTCACTTCTTTAGACTACAGCGAAGAAGTGTATATTTCGCTGCTTCTATGGAGTAGAAAATGTTTGGATAGTGTGTTGTGAAAATATAACGATTGGTAACTGACTTTTTCTTCTTATCCACATTCAGTTCTTCATTTCTTTTTATTTGTTGAAACTGCAAAGGAAAGAATGACAAAAACAGAGACAGGGATACCTTTAAACTCAATTTATTTCTTGGGTTTACGACTGTATTGTGAGTGGAATGTTTTCCTGATCCAATGAAAATAGTTGTGCTCAGCGATAGAGGCGTTAGAGGAATCTCAGAAATAATTTCGGCAAAATATGAATCGGTTGTATTGAGTATAGGGGGTTGAGGGTGCACCATGTGTGTCGGTAGTCAGTCGATGTGTCAAGCTGATGCTGATTCAAGAAAGAGGCATTACTCACAGCTCGGTCAGAGGCCTTAGCAAATAGAAGTGCTCCAACTGGCTGTCGAGAGAAAAAAGGCCCAGTCTGTCTCAGTTGAGGATTAACATTACATGGTACAAATTGAAATTTTAAAGACGTTTGCACCACTGCCGTTCTCGACAGACCCTTTGTAGCACTACGGAACTACATAGACATTTGTATCACCGCGGTTCTAACGGGTTTATGTGAGTAGCTCTACGCCTTAAGTATCAGTTGAACTCCTGTTGTAACCTCATCGTGAGAAAAAGTGACAAAACACCGTCTTGGTTTGCTAATACAAATGTTTATTCGCTACTATACCTCTTAGTGGTCGACGATTAGAAATAAACAGCTTATGAGAAATAAATCGACCGCTTTAGGTTGATAGAGAGAAATAAAACGCCGCGAGACCTTTATATTATTTTTCTCGTTTTTTGTTTTAGTTTTTCCAGTGTTTGCTCGTTGGTTCCGTCTTCATAGCTTTGCAATGTGAGTGTGACCACTTCACGCAACTCATTCCAAATGGGTGCCGAAATTTTCGGGCATCTTCGCATCGTTGGATCTCGTACCCAACAGGCTTTTTCCTCTTTTCAATCCTGCGTCCTCTCCTATAACGGCTTTCTGTTTGAGTTTTAGGACTTGTTGCTAAATTGCTGCTGGTACATTTCTATTTTTAACCCAAGGTGTCGTCTGCTATTTCAACTTAGACCTTCCCTTTCGTTTCTCCTTTATATCCTTTCTATCTTTCTGTCTCTTTTCTTGGCTCGGTCATCTTCTCCTGTATGTTCCTTTTTTTTACACCAAATCGATGTTCATTCGTAAATATTGCTAGGAAACAACACTCAATCAACCAGAGTCTCTAATTATTCTACCGAGGCAGGACAGACTTTTGAAGCTGAGTTTGCTTTTGGTATTAAGAAGCCTATCTTTTTAGGTATGCGCAGATTTCTCTTCCTGTTAGAGGCTACTGGGAGATTTTCACTTTTGTATTTATATATTGTATTTTGTGTTATTTTTTATTTCTTTTTTTTTTTGCTATTATTTTTTTGTTAATTTTCAATTTGATCCCCCAAATCTTATTCCAGACTCATGTCTAACTACACTTAGTTCACCTACAGGAGCACCGCCTCCAAGACTTTTTTCCTTGAACATACAACTCTTTTAAGTCTAACCGGTTAACTTTTGGTTTCTAATTACACTAAATATCATCATCATCATGTCGTGCTGGTAGCACGGATATCCCTGACCCTCTCTCGCCACTTTTCCCTATCGTTCATCGCCTCAGGCAGGTCTTCTGGACAACATCCTGTATGTTCGTACTGGTCTTCCTGCTTTTGCATGGCTATGTGTGGGGGTCCAAAGGAGTACATCGCTTATGAGTTCGTCCCTGTTTCTCCAGCAGTGTCCTGCATGTCTGGTTCGTCTAACTTGAATAGTTTTCGTGATACGAGGCAGGTGATCGTACAGTTGGTGTCTTGTGGGGTGTTGCCGCCAGGACTTGTTCAAGATTGCTCGCGGCATTCTTGTGTAATTGCCGTTTAGCTTCTTCTCCAGCCGTTTTGTTAGAGTCCATGTAGTGCATCCATATAGCAGTATCGATGCGACCGCTGCCTGGAAGAAACTGCGTTTCATTTTATCGGTTATGTCTGATTTCCATATAATCGATAGCCTAAATATAACCTTGTTAAAATTGCATCGTTTTTATCCTTGTTTCAATTTTAAATACATAGCTGTATTACCTTGGTGTAAGCGATAATACCATAACAGTCTATCTAACCCTCATTACACGAATCATTTGTTAGCATTTAGTTCTACCAAAACAAGATCAATATCTAGTCACATATTCAATGTCATAGATAACGGAATTTTTTGTATTGAGAAATATTTAAAGCTCTTTTTTCCTTTTCAGCAAATTGTTAGAAATTATCAGAACGTTAGAGTCCATCAGATTTTTAGCAAACCGTTATACAATAATATATGCTTACAATAAAATTTAGTGAGGATATAGGAAGTTAGCATTGAGTAATTCCACTGGAGATAAACACAGTGTTTGATCTGCTGAAGCAACATCTCCGGAGAAGAATATTCCAATTGACTTCGGAAAAGGGTGGAGGAATATCCTACCCGGCTTCGAGGAGGGTATGTGGATCAGCTTAACGTACGCATGAATAAGCAGAATTATAATACAGGTGTCATTACACAAGAGATTTCTGATTAGAGTCAAACGGAACCAAATCCAATGAAACAATTACTCTCTCGACATCGTATAGCTTGAACTTTAAGAGGTGGCTCCCAAATTCAAGAACTCAAAAGGGCCATGACGTCATGTGTTAAAGGCAAAAGTGAGATTAGGGATGGGTGAAATTAACTCCATTGATAATCTTAATCTGCATTACTCATGATGAGAGTCTTTATCTTCATCAAAATGAATACGCATATGATAGTAAGTAAGATATATGGATTAGTACGAAAAAATCGGGGAGAACCTTTCCGTTTAAAATTTTCCTTAACTCCGTTTTTATTTTTAGTAAAATTCTTCTGTCTGTTTTAATTTTGTTTATGTTCCGTTTTTCCATTTTTTTTTGTATTCGATGAATATATTGTAATAAATTGAACTATAAATATTATTCCGGGCCTTTGCCATAATGGTTAGTGTTCGTCCATAGTCCGGGAGACTAGATTCAATGCCAGGTTAATACATATCAAAGACCCAAAAGAATGCCTCCTAGCTTAGCACTCAGCATTATAAGGTACGAACCAAGGGTAAGTAGAGCAATCCAGGGAAACCTCCTAAAACCTCGGTTTAGTACCTATTGAAAAGAGAGCCATCGGGTCGCCCTCGACTACGGTCGGCAAACTTATAAATAATATTAAAACAAAAAAAGGGGAAATTTCTGTGGTATAATGGAAAAAAAAAGAGCTGGGCAAGTGATATCTTAGTAAAATAAAAACAAAATTTGGTTTCTTTGCTTAATAGCATATCAACCTTTTTGGGTGTTTTGAGCCATCCTTGTAGAAGAATAGTGATACTAATTAGTATATACCTATAGGGACAAGGGGGTTCAATACCTTTCCGAATGGAATTAGTCCGAGAACGAATGTAATATCCCGGCTTGATTTCGAACTCACTTTATTCGAAGCCGCTGTCTAACACTTTAACCATTACGCCACAAAGACCCCCCTATATATTTTAAATTTAACGACCTTGACTGGACTTGAACCCAGAGACAGACGCCTTATCTATTAGGCCACAAAGCCCTCGTACAAAATTCAAACTTTTATCATATCAAAAGAAATAGCAAATAAATTTCCTGTTTATTCAACGATTCGCCCTCAAAGATATTCTATGGTTTTCTTTTTGTGTTTTGTTTATCATTTCAGGTACAAGTTCCTCATAGCAATAAAATCTAACAAACAGGGATGTAAACAAACGTAACACAAATTGCACTGTGTCACAATATGAAACAACAGCACTAACAACAATTACATCGGAGTGATAAGAAAATCAACAACAGTATCACAGTAATTGATGTCATTACACGTGAGATTTCTCATAGGGATAAAACGGAACTAAAACCAATGAAACTGTCACTCTTTCCTTCAATATGTGATCTTGAACCGTTTAGGTTAAGTCTTATTTGATTGGGTTTTATGGCATATCAACTATTGTAGGTTATTTATGGCCAAATCCTATTTTATACATTGATATCAAATATATGATTAGGTTTGACGGAGTTTTTATGGCATATCAACCATTGTAGGTTATTTAATGCCAAATCCTCTTTATACATATATATCAAATATATATGATTTGGTTCGGTTGGTTTTTATGGAATATGAACCAGTGTAGTTTATCTAATCCCACATCGTCTTATATATATATATATATATATATATATATATATATATATATATATATATATATATATATATATATATAATTTGGTTTGATTGGGTTTTATGGAATATCAACCATCGTAGGTTATTTAATGCCAAATCATCTTTATACATATATATAAAATATATATGCTTTGGTTTGGTTTGGTTTTATGGTATATCCACCATTTAAAACATAGGTTGGTGTAATGGTTAACAAGCAAGACTAGCAAACTTTCCCGAGGAAGTTCGAGTCTCATTGGACACCCCATTCATACGGCCTGGTGCCATATCTAAGCAAAAAGCTAAATCATAAAATTTTGAGAGCCTCTGGTGCCGTCATAGTTAGCAAGTTCGACTAGCAAATCTACACGACTGAGTTCGAGTCTCAGTGAGTGTGCCATTCATATGGCCTTGTGCCAAATTTAAGCAAAAGCTTAGTTAATCAAATTATATACTGTTTACACATGTTTTAATAATTTACAGTTTTATGTTCATTATTTGTTTATTTAAGAGTTTGTTTGAAATTGTTCATCTGTGTGACTTGGTAAAGCCTGTCTATAGTGTATCTAAATTATTCATCTTGAGAGACAGTTTTATTCATCAATGTATTTATTCCTCACTTTGTTTATCTACTTATTTATTTTATTTTGCTTATTTTATAATATGGGTGTGTGTTCATGTGTATGTGTGTGTACTTGTGTGTGTGTGTGTGCATGTATGGTTTTATTTGTATATCGCTATCGGCATCTTTCTTTGATTTTCTTTCGAAATTACACAGAAGTACATTTTGCAACAATTACAGAACCAGTCTTTATAGTACTGTAAATTGTTAAACTAACTGATGCAAATACTTGTTAAAATAAATAAATTATCGGAGACTATATATCTATATATATATATATATATGCAAATTTCATTAAACATAATAGACATTTCATGCCTACATATTTTCTTCTGGATCCGTTCGAACTCCCGTATTACTTTTATCGTATTCGGGGGGAATTGATTTAGGTATTGTCCATAGTTGTATGTATCCCTAGTACTTTCTGCCTGACTTTGGGCCATCATCAGGGGAGAATCTATTACAAAAGTGATGTAACTTTTGTTTTAGCAAATTACTACTGTGTAAGGACGTCTTTGCTGTTGGAAATTATGGCGTTTGCTTTTAAATGTAATTCTGTAATATATATATATATATATATATATATATATATATATATATATATATATTTTTGTTCTTACATTCATTGTTATAGTATATTTATTCAAGTTTTTTTTTTATTAATTTACTCAGTTTCTTTTTCCTTAGATGTGGCGCGATGCATTTGTAAGAGTGGCTTTTCGAATCCTAATGTATATTTTTACCGTTTATTTCTACTATTCGTTCATTATAGAAGATTACTTTATCATCCCTTTGTTGGGTTGGCTGAGGTCGGTAGTATTAGTTGAGGTCAGACAAGAGTGTTGGTGGTGCGTACTGTGTGGTATCCACATGGCGACTGGTCTCTGAGCATATAATACAAGTACAACTGCCCTACTGCTATTGGTCGCCGCTTAGAGCATTCACCAATGGCCCGGGAGACCTGGGTTCAATCCCAGGTCGAGTCATACCAAAGTCTCAAAAAATGATACTTGATGCTTTCTTGCTTAACACTCAGCAATATAAGGTTGAGTAAAGTGGAGCAATCAAAGGAAAGGAGTAGCACTCTCCCCTACACCTCGGGGGAGTAGCTATCGAAAAGGGAACCTTCGGGTCATCCTCGAATAAGGTCACCAACTCTACTTCATATGTGTGCTGTATTGTCCAATTTGCACAGCACGTGTGTGTGTGCGTGCAAATATGACTAGTCATAAGCCGGCTGTGTCAATTCATTGAAACGTCGCCGATTAATATTCTTCCACTACCATAAACAGTTTAGAATAATTTTGCATGGTTGTCGCAGCTGTTTATTATTTTTATTATTATTTACTCATTAGAGTTTTTCACATCAGCATTAGCTGATAGTCCTTCGCTGGAATTTAAGTGACACCAAGTCTCCTCAAGTCTCTAGGATTCTTCTCAATATTCTGGCCGTTCTCAATAATGTAGTAGTTTGGATGGTCTCCACTTGTCCACAAACTTCCAAGTCCTCTAGTCCCTTTAGTAATCCTTCAGTTACTGTTCCAAACGCTCCAGTTACAATTGGTATAATTGTCACCTGCATGTTCGACAGTTTTTTCTATTCCCTAGCAAGGTCGTGGTACTTATCCTTGTTTTTACATTCTTTCAGTTTTATTCTGTGATTAGCCGGGACAGTAAAATCGACAATTTTGCAAGTTCTTTTTTTTTGTTGATTATTATTAGGTCTGGTCTTCTGGCCAAGATTAAGTGATCCGTGTGCATGTCAATGTCCCATAGGAGTTTGTGTGTGTCATTTTCTAGGACAGGTGCAGGCTTGTGCATATACTATTTGTTCGTATGGCCATGTAGCAACATGTCAATGACTGCGTTTCGACCTTTTTCCTTCCACAACCAGTGATTGGAATTATTTTCATAAATATAGCTAAGGTTGATAGTAAGGTTTAAATAAACAAATGGAATAAATAAGATAACACATTCTTAAAAACATTCTAAATTCATATTCGTTGATAATTATCGAAAATTTTCCCATTTGTAAAAACAAAAAAGAAAAAAATCTTATAATTTTTGACTTACTATCGAATTAAAATTCAGCCTTTAACCTTAAGAAGCCGAGCTTATTGCTATTCCGGTACTTTCCCATAGCGGATTGGCGTTGTTGGATTTTAGGCATTTCGGGTCAAAGAATTCAAAACCTGTAATGTAATAAATATAAAAAAAGAATTGATTTCTAAGTATAGAACAAGACTGACCTCGTGTGGCAAAGTAACAGCAACTTTGGCGCTTTCACTGTTATTCATTATGAGTGGAGAAGGGAGAAGTGTTCCAAGACAATGAAACACTAAGATCTGCCGCCTCCATTTTCGTCGACCTACAAAACTTCAGTGCGCTCTCGATTGCTGGCTTATGAATAGAATAAAAGATATCCAGCAAAAAGATGTTTGTCATTCACTTCTTTAACTGTTAAAAAATAACTAAATTGGCAATAAGCTTTCCGAAAAATTCAACTAAAATCAACGAAATAAAAAAAATCACTTAAATTCAACAGAACAACTTAACCCAAGAATTCGATTAAAAGTCAGCTAAACGGAAAACTCAACTAAAATTAAGCGAAAGCTAAAAATCAACCTAAAACTCAATGAAATCACGAATACTACAAAATTTCATAGAGCTATGTTTAACAGACGCTCTCTAATAGATAAATTCCCGCAAATTACAATAAATTTGCATCACCTTATCCTTTTTATATCTTTTTTTCTTTTGCATCTCAAGTATAAATTTGTTTTCTAAAATGTCATTGTCTGTATAATCTTATTAAATCTATATCTGAACTAGAAAACTGCGGAACGTACTATTTGCAATCACCCACTAAAGCCCCACAAAAATATTTTCCCGATATATAATAATTTGGTAGTTTACCTATATATTGCAGAAGTTTTTAATTGTTATTTCCCTTTAGTTGTAAATGAATGTAAGAAAACAAAAGAAACAAGTGTGTGGAGGAAAAAAAGACTAATTCTACAACCAGCTTTCTGTCATTTTAGTAATAGAGCTGTCAATCAAGAATGTATTAAGACGCTTGTAAGGAAAGAAAACTGCAAATACTTGAGAATACTAGAAGCATACATCATCAAATAAAAGTATATGACGGAAGCAAAGAGAAGAGAGTACATCAGAAAAATAAGAACGCTTTTCGAAACCACACTCTGAAGCAGAAATCTCATCAAAATGATAAACACCTGGGCAATCACCCTTGTAAGATACTCGAGACTATTTTTAAAATGGACGAAGGACGGATTTAGAAATATGGACTAAAAGAGAAGTAAATTGATGGCTATGCATAAGGCGTTTACATCCGAGAGATAACATAGACAGACCACATGTGTCAAGAAAAGGAGGACGAAGAAGACACGATAGAAAAGAGGATTGCATAGATATATTGATGCAAAGACTTAAGTTCTTTATTAAGAAGAGTTAGAGGGTGTCCTCGTGGTGTAATGGTTAAAGCGATGGATTGCAGTATCGTAGTAAGCGAGTTCGTACTCCAGTCGCGCTATTACTTTCACTCTTGGGCAAATACCCTTGGGAAAGGTATGAACCCCCTTATCCTCCTAGGTATGGATTAAATAGCACCACTACTGTTCTTCTAGGGGAATAGATTTGGCATTAAATAACCTACAAAGGTTGATATGTCATTAAACAAAGAAACCGAAACCTAAGAAGAGTTAGTAAAGATTGATTATAGCAACCAATTGCACCAGTAGTAAAATATGATCAATTAGAAAAACAACAGAAATAGGAAGCAAAAACAACTGTACGGATATTTCAAGTGACAAATTGGCGAAATTCCACCCAAGAAGACGACATGGCGACGAAAGGAATATCGCGAGAGAGAATCATAAGCTTTTTTAAGTGCAGGAAAAAAATCCCATAAGGACAGTGTTAAAGCCAAAATCGATAATACGCAAATATATAGAATAGCAAATGTAAATTATGCTGACAAAGAGATGAAACGATTAATCACATAGTAAGCAAGTACAGCATACAGACAAAGAATAAGTATAAGGTTAGGCAAGATACTGGAAATTGAGACAGAAATAGAATTTTGACCATACTAACGAATGAAATATGTACAAACAAGAATCCATCTTGAGTCTCAAAAAAATCTCTGGAAGCGAATCGTCTAATCCCGGCCAAAAGAGCTGACTTAGCGCTACTTAAGTAAAAAAAAAAAAAGAAGATTTTGCTCTTTCAGTAGATCATAAAGTGAAAATAAAAGAAAGTGAAACAATAAACAAATAATTAGACTTTGCAAGAAAGCTAAAAAAAAAAATGGCAGTGAAACATGAGGGTAAAGGTGTTATACATTGTAGCTCGTGCAGTTGGAACGGTTCCCAAATGAATAAAAAGGGTATTGGAATTGTTGAAAGTCGAACGGATAATTGAGATCATTCAAAATACAGCGTAGTTAAGGTTCAGCTAGAATACTCAGAAGTGCGTGTAGACCTGAAGAAATTTGCTGTCACTCACTAATACATACATACATACATATATATATATATATATATATATATATGTCTTCCACAAAAGACTGTTTCATTGTATCAGAACTCTTCAGTGTGGTTAAACACGCTTGATGCTTCAAGCACAGATCGAAACTCGCCTAAATTTACATTAGATCGATAACATACCAGTCAGTCATTTCGGTGACCTAATGTATATATGTAAATGTGTGTGTGAGTGTGTGTGTGTGTGTGTTTATATATATATATATATATATATATATATAGGAGGTGCCTGTGGTGTAATGGTTATCGTCGTAGGAAATGGATACGGCGACACGCGTTCAAATCCTGGACGAGACTGATTGCATTTGACATAGCACTGTGTTCTTCAGCCTTGTTGAGCCAATTAGTCTAGAAGAAGGAATACTCTGAATCCTAACCTGTTAAACTCCGCTTAAAAAATTGACCTTGTGTCATATCTTGCCCAAGCGGAGGGGTTGGGTAAATAGGGTATATATAGAGAGCGTGTGGAGGCAAAATTAGGAATATTTAAGTATAATAATAAACGACTCTATTATAAAACAAGATCAATTTTGATTTAAAAAAATAAACAACAAAATAAGAACATAGACACAAAAATGTAAATCTGTTCAATATGGCCTCCATTTTTTTCAATTATTGAATCAACACGCATCAAAACGATTTGAATGCTAGGATGGAAAGTTGCATTTCTTTTGTTTTCTAAAATACCCCACAGAGCCTAATCATAGGAGTGTTAAGGTCTGGGCTTAAATCTTGTTTAATTGCTGTCTTCACAGTTTTCTCGTAGACTTCAAATCATTAGCGTGCTTTCTTATTGCCGTTGTGAGGTCCTTCTTAATCACCGTAGCAAAAGCAGTTAAAAAGCCTCCCTTTTGTTTTTCGTTTAATCCTCCCCTCCCCCTTATTATTTTTCAGTAAAAAAATCTTTGCTTTGTATACGGTAAACAAAGAAAATTTATATTGGTTTCAGCGTTAAGCAAATCATAGATTCCTTGTTGTTTCTTTTCTTATTCACATATATTATGCTGAACTTTAATTTAAAAAAAGTGTTTGAATAATAGAACTAATCCTAAAAATCTAGATTTTTCACGCTTTTTTAAAAATTGGACGAATCAGACTTAAAAAACTTTTAAAAAATTATTTCATATTTTCATTCTGCACTCTCTCCTTTCTCATTAAGATTATTTTAAAATACACGTGGAAGAACCTTAAGGAGAGAATCCCAACGGTTGACGTACCCTTTTTTGAGCTAGCTGACATCTCGCTCTTACATTTAAGAGTCTTTAACATTAAGCTGTACTTCCGACCGATCATTGCAATCACTGCGAGGCTGATCTTGTCTTTGACCACCCTTGCCAGCACAACCCCTCCACAGAGGAGGAGAATGTTACTGAACTGGCAAACCCTGGTACACCCAAAAAATCTTTGCTAGCTTCCCTATGAAATTTGTACTCAAACAAATAAAAATACCCCAACTGGTAGAACGTCGCCCAGGATGAAAAGGTCCAACAAACGTATAATCTTAACTTTGCAACATGGAATATAGGAACAATGTTAGACAAAACCAACTCAAACAGACTTGAAAGGAGGAGTGTCATTATACCTAAGGACCTCAAAAAGTACAACATTGACATAGCGGCTCCGAGTGAGGTCAGACTCGCGAAAATTGCAGCATTAGAGAAGAGTGGAGTGACACCTTCTGCTGGAGTGGGGAAACTCCACCATACACATGTGAATCTGGTGTGTCTTTTGCTGTCAGGAATGGTCTACAGTCAAGTATGTCTGAATATCACAAACTTGTAAGCAACAGACTTACTGCTATGAGGTTTCCATCAGTCGACAGCAGGTATTCTTTGATCACTGCTTATACCCCAACTATGACCAACAGGCCTTGGAAAAATATATATTTGTCAGCAAACAAAGGATTATAAAAATAGAAATAGTTTCCTTAAACAATATAACTGCGCATAAATTATTAGTATTTGAAAGGAATACTTGAAACTATAAGACATTATGCAAAGAAATTATAATTATCGCAAAGAAATAATTAGTTCAACTGATATAATCGTGCACAAATTATTAGTTTGGTTGGTTGATTGTTTGGCTTTTATGGCATATCAACCCTTGTAGGTTGTTTAATGCTAAATCCACTTTTATACAAATAATCAGTTCTATTTCAAACAATTCAGTTTAGCATGAGCAAACATTTTCATTGTCAAAAAAATTTCTATTTCAAGCTATGCAGTTTAATCAAAGAGTTCTAATTCGAACAATTCAGTTTAGCATAAATATAGACTTTGTTTACTCACAGTTAAATATCAAAACAGTTCTATATTAAGCAATTCAGTTTAGAGTAATTACTGTTACAATTTCGAGAACATTTTCATTTAAAACAATTGAGTTTAGCATACAAAAATTGTTCAATTTCAAACTATTCAGTTTAGCAAAAGTACGGAGTTTAAATGTATGTACACAGTTTAATTGTCAATAACATTTCTATTTCAAGCTATTCAGTTTAGTCAAACCGTTCTTTTTCAAACAATTTAGTTTAGCATAAGTCTGCAGATTAGTTCTTTTTAAACTACAGATAGGGCCCTATCAGGTGGTATCACTCCTGGCCAGAGTGGACTTGGGAGCGATGGCAGTGGAAGGATACTCCGTATTCCTCAAAGCTCCAGCATCACTGGAACTTCGCCATCAGATTGTTTAGTGTCATATCCAGGATACTTGTTGGGTGGGGGTTTCGCCTTTTGCAGAGGTGCAGTCGGTGTTTTCTACAGTCCAGCCTACTGGGTAAACTTTTTTAGGATTAGATAAGAATACATGGAAATATAAAATTGTTTGCAAACAAATGATGGTTATAAATGGTTGTCACTTTAAGCTACTTAGCTGAGTATGAATTATTAGTATTAGCTTGGAATACTTGGAACTTTGTAATTATGCAAATGAATAGGTAATATAAATAAGGAATTGTTACTTTTAACCAAATATTTAAATAAAAATTTAATAAGATTTGGTTTGCTTTCTTTTTTAATGGCATATCAACCTTCGTTGGTTATTTATAGCTAAAACCATCCTTGCAGAAAAACAGTAGCCCATAACTGGGGGAAGGAGTAGATTCATACCGTTCTTCAGGGTATTAGCCCTAAAATGAACGTCCTAGTACTACTGGTTTGGTTTTATGGCATATGAACCATTGTAGGTTATTTAATGCCAAAGCCTTTTTAGACATATATATCAAGTATATATATATATATATATATATATATATATATATATATATAGGAATTGTAAACACATTTTGTAGATAGCATTCATAAATGTGCCGGAGCTCTTTTTTGCATACAGTTAAATGGCTTCAATTTATTGATATATAACAGACACAATTAAGCATCCGACATTTGTTTGTGCACACTTTATTTTAGTTGACCCATACATAGGATCTTATCAGGGGTTACCTCTCTGGATCAGAGTGGATCTGGGAGCAATGGCAATGAAAGAGTACTCCACATTCCCCAAATCTCCAAGGCTGGAGCCTTGCTATGAGATGGTTTAATGTCATATCTAGGACCCTGTGCCACTAGAGTTCGAACTCTTTTACAACATTGTTGCAGTCCACCTCATTGGCTTCAACGCTAAATTGACTCCCGTATACTATCCGATTGGAATATTTGAATCCATATAACTGTCTCAAAGGAAGAATTGTTATGGCGAAAGAAATAGTTATTATAAGCAATATAATTGTAGATGTATTAATAGATTTTGTATTATCTGTGATATCTTCTTCGTATGATGGTGATGATTGATTTCTTCCCACATGTTGTGCTGGTGGCCCAAATCCCTCCTTTTCTTAGGGCTGCATGCTATGTCGTTCTGAAGAATAAGCGTCTTTCGTCGGGAAAAATAATTACCATCAGTTTTTGTGTATACTTATTTCATTTCTTTTTAACTATGACATCCTCTCTTTACTTATAACTCGTGTACATCGGGGGGTCAATTCCATGAATGGAAAAATATGCACATCCTTTTTCATATATGTGTGTTAGTCAACGTCTCGGAATCAATTAACCTGAAAGTTGAAATCTAACTTCAAACTTCTAGGATTTTAGTCATCTGACGTTAGAATCCTCCAATGACAACGAAGCTTTCAACTGCCCCTAAGGTCAATATCTGCCATTTAAACAGAGTTGACACCTGCTATATTTCCAGTCGTTCAAACTGTTATAGCTTTACTCGAATGCTACACTACTTGCCAATAACAGACTCCATTAATCTATTCTGTAACATTAATAGGACTACTTGGAAGCTTATAAATATGCGCAAATAGATGAGTTTTATTAAATACTGAAAGTGATGTTAACATACGCCGAGCAAAGACGTTGACTGCATATGGTAGATTGTCGATCGTATGGAAATTAAATCTATCCGATAAAATAAAACGGGATTTCTTCAAAGCTGTGACTGCGTAAGTATTACTGCATGGATGCACCGCCTGGACGCAAAGAAAATGCATGGGGGATAAGCTAGATGGGGACTACACTATGATGTTAGGTGCTGTTTTAAACAAATCCAGGAATCAATAACCCTTGAAGGAACAGCTGTGCGGCCACTAGCCTTCCATCTCTCAAACCACCCAAATAAGACGAATACACTATGCTTATCACTGCAGAAGAAGTAGAGATGAAATCTTAAGCGACGCTCCCTAATGGACTCCTACGCATGAACATACCAGTGTTGGTCGACCAACTAAAAATATAAACTCTGTATGGACATTGGATGCAGTCTAGAGGAATAATGGAGGATATGGATAGATGAGAGAGAGAGAGAGAGAGAGATAACTTTATGCTATCAGTACGATCAAATGATGATAATTTTATAGCAGATACTTTTGTATACATTATTTGTATCACAGGGTGTCTCAAAATAAATGCAACCCATTAATCCTATTTACCCAACCCCTCCGCTCGGGCAGGATATGACATAAGGTCAATTTTTTAAAGCGGAGTTTAACAGGTTTGAATTCAGAGTTTTCCTTCTCCTAGACTAGTTGCCTCACCAAGGCTGAAGAACCGAGTCTGTCCTACTACTACTAATAATAATTGGATTCATACCTTTCCCAAGGGTATTAGTGCTATGTGAAAGGTAATCAGTCTCGTCCAGGATTTGAACTTGTGTCGCCGTGTCCATTTCCTACGATGCAACCCATTAATATGATAGTGATTTATTACCGAGGCAAGCGCAATAACGGGCTTTTGGAACACGTCCTATAAAAATGCATCCTTTGAGCTAGAGACTTCAAATGAATGTTTCTTTAATTCTTATTACATCAGCTTTCAGTACGTAAATGTTTTTGAGTTTCTTGTCTCAGTAATAAATCATTATCGTATTAATGGGTCGCGTCTATTTTGAGACAGTTTTTGATTATTTTGTCTCCAAATGAGTTGGGACATAAAATATTTTTCTTCTCTTGCCCAATGCATCGTGATCGAAGATTAATAGTTGTTATAGTGTACTATTTTTAAATCTGAAGCAAAAAAGAATGCACCATTATTATTAGCAGAATTATTAGCAGTCACATGGGTTTCACATATATTGAGACACGCTGTAGATAAGAATATTTTAAATCATACAACGAGGTAAAAATTATTAGTATCACATGGGAAAACCTGATTCCTGATTGTCTGGTGGAGTGAACGGGGCGCAATGGTTAATGTGTCGATCTGTGACATTGTAATATTCGAGTTTGAGATCCCTTATCTCCTCAGCTGTGGATTATATAATACCACTACTGTTCATCAACAGGGATAACTTTGGCATTGAATAAACCACGAAGGTTTATATGCCATTAAACAAAGAAACGAAACCCCAAACCTGGTTTGTCAGAAGTAAAGATAATGTTGCTCGAAATGATATGAAAAATAATGCCTTACTAAGAATTTGAGTGAGTTATGAACTGTCTGCAACGAGAGACTTAGGCATAATTCAAAAAAGTAATTTCTTGGATCTTGCGAAACTAAAAATTCAACTCACGAAGTTCCGTGAAATTTCGGAGAAAAAAAATTGAGGATTTAGATCGCAACTTTAATCTCAAAGTTCTCTTTGTGGACTCGCATTTGAAAAATTTCCTGAAAATTCGGAAGTAGTACAAAGTGAACTATTTCATCAGTCTATGAAAGACATGGGCAGAAAATACGAAAAAAAAACATGGAGATATAAGCATGTTGGTTGACTTCTACTTGATCATTCACAGATAAATACAGGAAACGAATTCAAAGGATTGGAAACCAAACGAAGTTCTGGGGGCAAAAATGGAGAAATTACGAAGACTAGTGTCGTCAAATTATATGTGACGAATCAAATAGAGATTGATTGATTTTAACGGCATGTAACCTGTATAGGGTTATTTTATACCTAGAAGTTTGAAAATCGCATTCGATGCATGTTTATATTTACATTTTTTGGGTTGTTGTTTTGTATTTTGCCCACGGTCCAATCGAATATAAATAATTAAAAAAATATCTATTTGACACATAGGAGGAACTCTCGTAAGTACAATTGTTGTAACACGTACAATTAGGAACTACAATACACTTTAGTAAATCACACTTTACAGCTTGACTCCGGGCTGCACCAGCCTAACTTACTCATTCACTACTCGCAGTTCCACGCTCTTACCGCTCACTCGTTAACTCCGGAGAACGCCCACGCCCGAACGTGGTAACTTTCCACCTTATATTGAGAATGGATGAGTCCACCTTAGCCACTACCATTGTAGGTCCGTGTGGATCTGGGAATAATGGCAATGAATACCTCCTCCAACCCCAGATCTTTAGACCTGGTGTCTCATTATCAGATTCAGTTTAATGTCACTCGAGTCTCTTTTTTTGTGTTTGGGGTTAATTCTCCGCGGAGAATGCAGTCGTCGTATTCTTAGCACCACTAACAAGGCCATCAAGAAAAGAAAACTGAAAGTGTCTTCTATATTTCTACGCCTATAAATAAGGTTTTAATGGATCAATTAATTTTAAATAAAAAATAGAAAAAATGACTTTTTTAATATGATCAAACTTACAGTGTGCAGAAGCAAAACTAGGAATATTCTAGTATAATAATAAACGATTCTCTTATAATACCAAATTAATTTTGAGTAAAAAAAAAAAAAAAAAAAAAAAAAAAAAAAGAAAATAGATACAAAACAATTAATTTTCTAAATATGGCCGCCATTTTTTTTTTCAATTATTGTATCAACACACCGTCGAAATTTTTGCATGTCTTCAAAATAAATTCTTCAGACGTTTTATTCTATTTCTCCTCAACGGCAGTCTTAAGCGAACCAATATATGGATTAAAAGTACCATTTGTTTTGTTTTCTAAAACGCCTCATATAGTCTAATCATAGGGGGGGGGGTAAAGTCTAGGTTTAAATCTGGTTTAATTGCTGTCCTCACAGTTTTCTCGTAGACTTTCAATCCCTTAGCATGCTTTCTTATTGACGTTGTGGGGTCCTTCTTAATCACCGAGGCGAAAGCAGTTAAAAAGTCTCCCTTTCATTTTTTGTATAATCCCCCGCATTCTTTTCCTTTATAAGCTCTTTTTCAGTAAAGATTTTTTCTTTACCTTGTTGTATACGAAAGACAAAGAAAGTTTGGCTTAGTTTCAGCATTAACCAAATCATAGATTCTTTGTCGTTTCTTTAGGGGTGTCCTCGTGGTGTAATAGTTAAAGCGAATCGTAGTAAGCGAGTTCGTACTCCAGTCGTGCTATTACGTTCATTTTCGGGCAAATACCCTTGGGAAAGGTATGAACCCCCTTATCTTCCCAGCTATGGGTTAAATAGTACCATTACTGTTCTTCTAGGAGAATGGCATTGGCATTAAATAACCTATGAAGGTTGATATGCCATTAAAACAAAGAAAGAAACCTTGTCGTTTCTTTTCTTATTCACTCATATCGGGATGAATTCTAATAAAAAGAGTGCTTGAATAATAGAGCTAACCGTGAAAATTTAAATTCATCGTGTTTTTTTTTCTTTAAAAATTAGACAAATCAGACTAAAAAAAACGTTTTAAAAACTATTCCATATTTTGATTCCGCCATCTGACCACGTGGTCTCCTCAGTACATAATCTTTTTTTTTAAATTTTGTATAAATGTCAATATCTTGTTAATATCATTGAATTTTGTTGAACTTTTAAACTGCGTGTGATTCTATCTCGTATTTCACCATCATCATCATCATCATCATCATCAATTCATGCTGATAGCACAGATTCCCTAGACTCTCTCTCTGTCTCTCTCTCTCTGTCTCTCTCTCTCTGTCTCTCTCTCGTCATCCGTCTATATCATCCTTCGCTTTTTGAAGTTCCTCCAGACGGCATCCAACGTCCACACAAAAAATGATCAATATAAGTCTTTGCTAGTTAGGTAACATTTACACGTAAAATGAAGCTTACCTATTTCTTCAGCAGTGTCCTGCAAGTCTTGGTCGTCTTACTTGGATTGTTCGTGAGATGAGAGGCAAGTAGCCGTATAGCTACTATTTTCAGGGGTGCTGTTTTCATTCAGGATTTTTTTAAAAACGGCACGTAGCCTTTCGTGTAGTTCCAATCAAGCCTTTATCTCTTAACCCTTCGTTAAACTTCAGGTAGTACAGCCAAATAATAGTACTTGCATGACTGCAGCTAGGAAGATTTCCCATTTTGTTTTATCAGAGTGTCTATATTTTCATATGGTCGATTATCTGTCGATAGCGGTCTATGCCTTTCTTATGCGTAGATTCTGTGGATGAGATGTTGCTATCGAGGTATGTGAAATGGCTGACTAATTTTAGAGGCTTGTTATTTAATGTGGAGATGACACCATATTGCTGAAAACATGAAATTTGTCTTATCTGAGTTCACATATGCTTCTTGCAGCCTGTTCCAGGCTATGCAACGGACAATCGGCTTACGCAGGTGCTTTATCGGAAAGCCCTTGATTATCTGTGTGTTATGTATCCGTAATAGTTTCTGCGGGGTATCATCTGCTTTTGGCCGGTTTTTTATTTTAGTGAGAAGCCATTTTTTTTCATAAGATCTATTGATGTTCGTAGTATTAATGTTGGCAGATTATAAATAGATATCGTGTTATTGTTTACTTAGGTCCCTTGCCGACCGACTTTGTGTGGTGATCTAGTCACCGTCTTTTCTCGCACGCAAACCGGTAGACATAAATACATTTCTAACATTTCCCTTCACGCTCTTTCTTTTTTTTCGCGGGGTTATTAAAACATACACGAAGCGGTCCCGCTAAAGACTCTAAGAGAGATGGGCAATGCGACAGGAGCAGAAGATGAAATCTAAAAACAAAATGAAAAGTAGGACAGATTTTAAGTAGTTTAAAGAGGAAACGAAAATGTAATATAGCCATGATACGGATACGTGAAATATACGGATATGTAAAAATGTTCACACGCATAGGAATCCCGCGAAACACTGACAACTCTCTTGGTTCAGGTACGAAACTTTTATTACCTTCTTGACTTTTAGGTTTTCGACACGAGGAGAGAGAGACACACAATTTTTACTATGCTGACTGTTCGTCCAGCGTCAGCTTTCAACTGACTGACCCAACAAACGCGCATCCCGCAGCAAACAACTGGACTGGCCTCATCCAGATTCGTATCCCAACTCGCTTCGTCCAGTCTCAAATCACAACTAACTGCATTTTTCAAAATACTCAATAATCCCCGCCCATCGCTTCCGGGCATGACGTCATTCACATCCCCCATTTCCCATTTCCTATCCGGGGTTTTTATTATGACATCTGTGATTGTCACATGCTCCCCGCGAAAGCGCGAACACCTGCGCTCAATGTGTGCCCCTGCCCGTGCACTAAGCAGAAAAGTTCTAAGCCTAACTAAACTGAAAGATAAGATATAACCAACGAAAAATGATAATATATAAAAAAATTCTTTCCGCAATTATATAACAAAAATAGAATAACGAAAAAAAGATAAAGCAAAATGAGAGAAAAGTTGGAATGAAGAAACATTAAACTCCATTCTGCAAACCGCAAAGAACGAAAAATAAACATTAAAATATACGATAATATATAAATAAGTCCACTCTAGAAATTTAAGAAAATAAATGAACTCTTTCTTAAGCAAGGATTCAAGAATTTATTATCATTTAAAAGCGAAAATTATACCAACAAAACGGATAATATTGACATTATTCATAACTAAACTCTGTAACCAATAATGTTAATATGTAGGATAAGGAGGGTATTGTTTTACGGCGTGTCAACCCTTGTAGGTTATTATAATGTCCTCGGAAAAGGGCATAATGTAAATAAGACAAGCCCGTACTAAGAGAGAAGAAATAAAATCATTATTTGTCTGAATTTCTATGAAGAGGCTTGATGATTTTTATCATTAAGGGTTTTCGGACTACTGTCTTCATCTTTATTGTTATTTCCACAACGTTTCGATCGATATGTCCTCCAGCCTTTTTCAGGTGTTTGTCGAACTTGGGAACCTACACGGAACTTCGTACTACGTCCTTTATTGAATTCACAGGGGTCGCCTGTTCTGATTCAGTCAGCCATAACCGTGTACAAGTGTTAAGTATTCCTGTATTGTTACCGCTTGCAGTCAGGTTGCAGGTTCAAACCTTACTGCTGGCAAGTAACAATTCAAGAATACTTAACACTTGTACACGGTTATGGCTAACGGAATCAGAACAAGCGAACCACGTGGATTCAATAAAGGAGGTATTACAAAATTCCATGTAGGTTCCCAAGTTCGACAAACACCTGAAAAAGACCGGAGAACATATCGGACGAAACGTTGTGGAAATAACAATAAAGATGAAGACAATTGTCCGAAAACGCTTAATGATAAAGATAAAATCATATATCACAGTAAACAAGAAATACAATATCACCAGTTCAGCTATTTGCTTCTAAACTCCCAGAGTGGATTGCAGTCAAATGTTATATGGTTATTGGAAGAGTCCATTGTGTCTCGAAATAGGGATGATACCACAACGGTACAAAATACTGGTTAGACATATAAATTTAATATATATTTGTTGACGAATAGTTTTCAGGTAAGAATTTTTACACGTGCAAGGGTTCATTTATTTGTAAGCAGTTAAATGGTTTCAAGTATGGTTATCTAACACAAGTATTCTACTTTCACACAGTTTAATGTTTTCCAGTATAGTAAATGTTTAAACAATTCTATTTTATCCATAAATGGGACTCTAACAGTTACTACCACTCCGTGTAAGAGTTGACCTTGGAGTAATGGCAACGAAGGAGTACTCCATATTCCCCCAAATTCTGGGACTCGTGCCACAACATCATATAATTCTGAGTCATATATAAGACATTTGTTGGGAGGGGAGAATTAACCGTCTACAGAGATGCAGTCAGCGTATTCTACCACCAGAAATGACTAGGTCTTCAGAACTATATATATATATATATAAAGAAGGTCCGAATTTCGTTTTTCATTACATTTGTAAAATTTTTCAACGCTATACGTGTTTCCGATTTAATAATCTTCTTCCGTCTTAAATGAATTTAAAGAATTTTTAAAGAAAAACCTTCTACGGAAGATTCTCCCTCGAGAGAAATTTCTCTTTCTGGCCTAAGAAAATTGGCTTGAGAAAAGCCAAAATTCTTTGAGAGAGAGAGAGAGAGAGAGAGAGAGAGAGAGAGAGAGAGAGAGAGAGAGAGAGAGGCAGACATATTTTTAAAAAGCCAGAGAGAGATATGTCTATCGAGGGAGAATGTTCCTTAGAACTTTTTTTTCTGAAAAAATCTTCTTCAAAATTCCTTTAAGCCTGAAGAAGATTATTAAATCGGAAACACATGTAGGGGTGTAAAAAAAAAAAAAAATTCTGTCAATTTTGCGAACCTTCTTTATTAGAAGAGAACAAAACGAAGTAAGATGAAGAAGAAAAGTAAAATGAAAAAATGGAATAAAATTGGTCTCTAAGTGAACTTATATGTTTTCAACAAAATGGTGCCATCTTCACATTTCATATACCTCGGCAGTAATATATCATCAACAGAAAGTGATATCTTTTAATGCATAGGAAAAGTGTGGATAGCTATCGACAAGTTATTGACCATATGGAAATCTAATCTCTCTGATCAGCAGTAGTAAACTCGAAATTTTAAAAACTGAGAAGGAAATCACGAAGAAAAAGAACAAAAAAAAGTAAATTAAATAAATGCTGGCGTGAGGAATTGGTAAACTCGATGTTTGAAGAGGAACTGAGAAAAAATAGTGAAGAAATTGGAAGGAAAGTAAATTTAAAAAAATTCACGAGTAACAAAATGCTAAACTTGAAACTTTTAGAGGAAAATGCGAATAGAATAATGTAATTAGAATAAAAATAAAATAATTCAAGTTGTAATGCAGTTTTGAGTGTTTCTCAAAAGTTCTAATTGATTAATTATCAGGAGAATACATTTTCCCACCAAAATAAAAAAAATGGAATGCTAATATTCAGCCGAAAAAATATAACTAAAAAAAAAAAAAAAACAACAAAAATTATTCGTGATGGTTTGCGGGTAAACTGCTTTGTTGATCCCCACTCAGTGATTGAGATATTTAAGCTCAAGAGAATGTTATTTACGATGAAACACTATCTGAATTATTCAACGCCAGAAAAATTTGATTTTAAGATACTAGTGTGAGTCGAAAGTTTTGCAAGGCTTTGGTGACGCAAGGCATAGTTCTGCAGTAGCGGATCTTTTTGCTGAGCTCCCGAAGGTGACGAATTACATGAAACATTGGGTGCGACATGTCAGATTTCCTTGAAGCATAGTCTCAGATTCGATTTTGGTTACTTTGTTTAATGGAATATCAACCTTTGTGGGTCATTAAATGATAAAGCCACCCTAGTAGAAGAATAGCAGTGATACTATTTGATACATAAGGGCATTAATTCTAAATTGAAAATAATCCTATTTACCAGCCCCTCTGCTCGGACAGGATATGACACAAGGCTCTTTTTTTTAAGCGGAGTTTAACAGGTTTGAATTCAAAGTTTTCCTTCTAGACTAGTTGCCTCTCCAAGGCTGAAGAACCCAGTCTGTCTTACTATTTACCCATAGCTGGAGGGAGAATAATTGGATTCATACCTTTCCCAAGGGTATCAGTGCTATGTGAAATGCAATCATTCTCGTCCAGGATTTGAACTCTAGTCGCCGTGTCCATTTCCAACGACTGTAACCATTACACCACGGGCACCACCTAAATTGAAAATAATAATTCAGTTGGAGTTCTAACTCGCTTACTTCGAGGTTTCAGTCCAGCACTTTTACCATTACGCAACGGGGACTCATTCTTCACTATCTCGGAATCTTCGGTTTTAGACCCACTTGACCTTACCTGATCGTCGAGGTTCTTGCAACCCTTGAGAAATTTCTTGAACCATTTGGTTACTGTACTGTGATCAACTTACACCGAAGAAATATCTTTGGCTGCTTCGGCGGCATTATGGTCCAGTTTGAACTCATTTAGTACAAGTTCCCGAATTAAACTACATTGAGCGTACATCTATGTGGCTTTTAAATCACACATGAATGGAAAAATGCACAGCATGTCAGCGCACATGTCGACTACTAGTAGACTACCAATCACAGCTGGTACCTAGTACATCTTCATGCATCGGTCTCATGATATACGTACAGCAAACTTATACGTACCAAAATATTGCACAGATTTTGACTCACTCTGGCAGTGTTGTATACTCATATGCATATACGTGCAAAATACATATTGACACAATAAAGAACGAGCGGAGATACTTCTTTTAGAAAAATATACCTCTCACTACGCCAATGGAATGTGTAACTTCCGCGTCTTTGGAATGGCATGGTTGGCCGGGTCGAAGGTCAATATACAGCAGTAGAAAGTTATATAGAATACGATTAATAAAATTTTATCGGAAGGGCATTTATATTTGACACATTCATGCGGCCCATAAAATGTTATTAAAAGAGATAGCAGCTGCAAATTGCTGCCAGCCTGTTCTGAGCCAGATTGGCTGGGTAAGGTTTGTTATTCTCCGTGTATAACAGATTTTGACTGCATCCTCCAACATTGCAGTACACAGGCAAAATCTGTTTGATTATTTTTCAATCCATACTGAAGAGAAAAGAAGGAAGAAAAGTATGGTTGATTATTTTGTTAAATGACATATGGACTTTTTCCGTCTATTTAATGCCAGATCTTGGATTATTTTGTATAAATGATTCCATGTGTATTGATAGATTAGTGGGAGTAATTTTAATTAACTTCATGTGTATGAATAAATAAGTAGATTAATTGGTTGATTACTTTGTTTAATGGCATATCAACCCTTTTGGGCTATTTAATGCCAGATCTTGTATTAATTTTTTTTATATATGATTTCATCTGTATCTAAATATTCGGAGAAACAATTTCAATTAATTTCTTGTGTATTAATAAATAGGCAGAAATAATTTTCATTAACTATTTCTCACAATAATAAGCAGGTGTGGCGCTGATGTATCTCCTTGCAGCATGCCTGCTACAATGTCAAAGTAGTCTGTGTCTCCATCCGGTGAGTGGACGTTTATTTTCGTGTTTTTGTATAGTATCATTATGGTTGCTTCGGTTTCTTTGGGGAGGTCACAGGTGAGAAGTATTTGCTACATCTTGCCTCTTTGTATGGAGTCAAATCCCTTGGAGAAGTCAACGAATAATTGTGTTGCCTTGGGGTATTTTGCACGAACACCTTCTAGAATTTGATAAGATTTGTGATATCGTAGATCGATTTCTTCGAAAAGCATTTTGGTTCTTCATAAGTATTTTCTCAATTTTAGGTTCTATGCGGTTGCCTAGTAGAGCATAGTAGATCTTGGGCGCTATGGATCTAAGGGTTATATGTCGGTAGTTCCTCCCCATTCCGAAGTCACCCTTCTTGTGGAAAGGGAGGATGCATCCCTTTATCCATCTATCCATTGTGTTTTGGGAATATACAGCGTTACAATATCAGAGCAGTATGTCATCGAATTTCCTTGTCTTTACTACTTCTGCTGCTTTCCTATACCTAACTTTCTTGAGTACTGAGTCGAGTTCTTCTTGCGTAAATTTTCCTAGTTCGATGTCAAGTTGATTACTAATATTTTTTGCGATTGGTTTCGGAGGTTTTCCGAGTAAATTCTCGAAATATTGTTTCAACGTCTATAGATTTAATGAATGCAAACGGTTTCAAGCTGGCAAAGGAAAGAAGATACCCCGCACAAACTATCACGGACGCGGACTACACCGACCACATAGCGCTTCTGGCAAATTCACTCATCCAAGCCAAATCCTTGCTATATAGTCTTGAACGAGCAGCTGCTGGTATATGCCTCTATGTCAACGCAGACAAAACAGAATACACGTGCTTTAACTCCAGAATACATGTGGCGATAACTCCACGCTAAAGGTGGTCCTCCGAAACTAGTAGACACGTTCACCTACCTCGGAAGAAGCGTCTCACCACCCGCTAATGACATCAACATGCGACTAGCAAAGGCATGGACTGCTATCGATAGGCTCCAGGTCATATGAAAGTCATACCTGACCGATAAAATAAAACATTTTCCCAAGCAGCTGTAATGTTAATACTACTATCTGTATGCACCTCATGGACACTAACTAAACGTATGGAGAAAAAGCTTGATGGCAATTACGCAAGAATGCTGCAAGCTGTATTGACCAAGTTTTGGAGGCAACACCCTACAAAACATTAAATAGAATTAGATAAACATACTTGAAACTATTTAACTGTGTGCAAAAAAATGTGCTCAGACTCGCGTAAAATGTCATGTACAAAACTGTTTTCAATTCATATATATATATATCATCATCATCATCATATCGTGCTGGCAGCACGGATATCCCTGACCCTCTCTCGCCACTCCTCCCTATCGTTCATCGCCCTAGGTAGGTCTTCAGGACAACAACCTGTATCCTCACATAGCTGCTGAATGTACGTTCGTGCTGGTCGTCCTGCTTTTGCGCGGCCGTGTGTGGGGATCCATAAGAGTATATCTCTTATGAGTTCATCTCTGCTTCTCCAGCAATAAACAAACATGATTTGGCATCAAATAACCCACTACGATCGGAATGCCATAAAACCAAACCAAACCAAACTAAAAATATGATGCTCACTTCTCTCTATCTGGCTGTGTTAATTAGCATAATTTTCTGAGGTGGTGGAAAGTCGGATGAATATCCTACGCACTGGAATGATATAAACTCCATTCTTCCCACCAGCAATGGGTTAAATAACACCACTAGTTTCTTTCTACAAGGATAGCTTTGGTATTAAATAATCCACGAAGGTTGATTCCACTTAACAAAGAAACCAAAAAAAAAATGAGTGGATCTGGGAGTAATGGGAACGAAGGGGTACTCCACCGTCTACTGAGCTCCGCCAGAAGCAGTCCAGTGCAGTATCCAGTATACCCCATTTGAGAAGGGATGTCAGTTTTCTCTTCAGTCGGTTCGCTCTAAGCCCTAGCGTTCGGCCTATTTGTAAGTTAACGAAAAATTAATGGGGAAAAGAGTTTTACATTAATAAAAAAGTATATTCAAAATTAATAATGAAAATATTTTTTTATAAATAAAAATTATAATATTAAAAACTAATAATGACAAGATTTTTACATTGATAAGAAATTATGATATTTAAAATTAATAATGAAAATATCTTTATATTAATAAATAATTAAATATTCAAAATTAATTATGAATAGATTTTTTTATCAATAAAAATTTGATATTTAAAATTTAGAATGAAAAGAGTTTTATATTGATAAATAATTAAATATTTTAAATTAAGAAGGAAAATATTTTATATCAATAAAAGATTATAATATTCAATACTTAAATTGAAAAGAGATTATATTGATAAAAAATTACAACACTTAAAATTAATAACGAAAAGAGTTTTATATTAATAAAAAATAATGATATTTAAAATCAAGAACTAATTGCCCAGTTGGCTGGGGCTGTTGAATACACTGGCTGCATCTCTGTAGAGGGGTAAGACCCCCACCCAGCAAGTGTCCTGCATATGATACTAAACAATATGATGGTGAGGTTGTAGTAATTTTGAAGATTTGGAGTGTGTGGAGTACCCCTTCATTGCCATCGCTCTCAGGTCTACTCTGACCCGGAGTGGTATTGTTATATAGTCACATATGTAGATTCACACCTACATACATGCACATATATATGTAGAATAATTCACAGTGACACAACGATAAAGACGCAAGAGGGAAAACGCAGGAAGACTTCTTTACAATTATATTTACCTCTCACTTTGTTGCAAGGGTTCGAAAGGGTTGTTCAAGGTTTGCATGTGAGAGGGTGCTGGAGACCGAACATAAACTTCATATTTTGACCCCACTGTTATGACCGTCACGTTGTGTCTTTCTTGTTCTCTTGATGTTGGGGTCCACTCCATCGGGGGTTTCCGAGGGCCTCCTCGGTCGGGTGTGGCTTTCCCTACCACATTTCGTCTCTAACTCTCTGGAAGTCTGCTGGCAACTGAATTATATAATAATTCAACGCACACACGATCGCCCACTGGATCTTTGAAATCGAATGTTTTATCGTCATCAAGCGGAAATAACTGTCATGCAGTTCAGAGGTTACTCTCTTCCGGTGCATCACTGTAGTGGCACAATGGGACCTTGACCTTGTCCCATATCATAAGCCTTAATCCACCCACGCGATCTCTTTCGATTACTGGCCATTGGAATGTGTCACTTCCTTCCGGTGTATCACCATGGAATAGCATTTTTGGGCCGGGTCGAAGGTCAAAATATGACAGTATTACTTGATAGGGTCCTATAGAACTAAGCTGCATACTTATGCTGAATTGTTTGAAATGAAACTGTTCATTTGTATAAAAATGGATTTGGCACTAAATAACCTACAAAGGTTGATATGCCATAAACCCAAACAAACAAATTAATAATGAAAAGAGTTTTATATTGATAAAAAAATATAATATTAAAAATTAAGAATAAAAAGGGTTTTATCTCTGGAAATTTCTTTTTTGTTAGGAATATTAATGATTCTTGTCGTGAAAGATAAAAATGTAATTTTTAATTATTAACTTCTGTTCTAATTCTCAATAATCTTATAATCTCAAAATAGAGGAAGTAGTTTTAACCCCTTCTCGTGTGGTTATTTCCCTTGTTTTCTTCAAGAGGAGATCTGGAAACGATAATGACATTTGGCAATTGGGAAAAGTTTAACCGTTGTACTTACCCTCGTATTTCAAACACAGTTTGACAGATAATAAAGCAACTGAAGGTGGGGGAAATTTCAGACTTAGTTCAACCATCCTATAAAGTGTATATTTTACGAGTGAGCGGAACGGATTTTTGAACACACCTCGCTCCCTTGCCCTATTTCTTTCCCTTGCCGTCGTTGTATCCAAGAGCACTTGAAGCGTCAGGATAAAACCACTTAATGTCTGTTTTCGCGGGACGGACGTCGAAATTTTCCGCGCGAAAATGGCGGACATTACGTGACAGGGTTACTCAAAATGATGTTCGCAAGTGGAAAAGACAATGGCTTCAAGACACAAAGATGGACAGAATACAGAGGAGAATGCCGGAGTGCCATTGGGGTTAAGTTGTTGCAGAGAAAGAAAACATAGTTTAAATGATGAAAGATGGATCGGAAGATGGATAGACGAAGCTGGGTTAGAAAAAATAACGCTGGAATGACGTCAACTAAATGCAAAGCAGTATATATTTACTAATCTTTTGGTAAGTCTGGAACAAGGCCGTGTTTAGAGATGACTTTGAAATACTGATCTTGCAGCATATGTACTAAGTAATTGCATGATTTTGACTATTCAAAGTCAGGCAAAGTCAATAGGTCTCTAAGTTGAATTTTACTTACTGTAGTACAAACATAGGGGGAAGACATCCCCACCGCCCCACAAAAAAACAAACAAACAAACAAACAAACAAAAAACGAAAAATAAAAAAAAAGCATGAAGATCCTGGGTGTGATAATAAAGGACATTTGGTATTGAGGCTCAACTTCTGTAGATCTAGAGTGTTTGGTATACACTATCATTGACATTACTCCTGTTTCATTATGACCAACACTTTAAATGAATTCTTTGGCAAAAACTGAAGCAAAAGTTGACATTGGAAACAATTAGTGACCTAATTTTTTTCAGTTTCTTTTGGTCTGTCTTCCCTCTGTCCTCTCCCTTTCCTTCTCAATATATATATATATATATATATATATATATATACTGTCATCTACAGACAGACTGTTTTGTTGTATCACAACACTTCAATGTGGCTAGACACAGGAGGTACTTCAAGCCGCGATTGAAACCCAGGTTACTTTACGCCAGTCGGATAACTTACCCTAGAGATATCATCATTCTCAGAGTAAGAGAAGGAATTTTTTGCGTATATAATTATATATCCGCTATCAGCATCGGGAGTTGTCCGTTCATGAGAAGAGCTTTACATTTATGCGTATGTGGCAACAGGCAATAGAATGTGGCAATAAAATACCAACTCCTCCTCACAAACAGGATGTGACATAAGGTCAGTTTTTTAAGCGGATTCCAACAAGTTTGAATTCAGATTTCCTTCTCCTAGACTAGTTGGCATACTAACGTAAAAGATCCTAGGCTGCTCCACTATTTACTCCAAGTGGGAAGGACCATTGTCGGATGCCTAAACTGGGATTTGAATTCGAGTCGCCATGTCTATTTCCTGCGAAGATGACTATTACAATTCGAGTGTCTTTCTCTTTATATATATATATATATATATATATATATATATATATATATATATATTTTAAATATAAAGATAGAAAAAAATCTCTTCTTCGGTGTCACTATGAATTTATTTCAGGTCTATGATGACCCTAATTAGATATTAAACGAAAATAATATATTTTGGTGTTCTTATATTGCTTCCTGCAAGAGTAGAATTTGAAAAAAAGTTTTAATTTTTTCATTAAAATAATTTTTTGATTTAGAATTTTATATATATATATATATATATATATATATATATATATATATATATATATATATATATATCTTAATTAAGCAAATGTTTTAAGATGGAGTTATCATATCTATCATTATTTGATACAATGTTTATACATTCTTTTTAAAAAAACATCACCCCTAATTTAAATACTGCTGAAAATTAAAAAAAACCTAAATCCGGAAACATTTAACAGCGGTATACGACTCAATTAAATTAATTATAAAATATACATTCATACTTCAGTTGAAACTACAATGTATTATAAATAGGATACTCCTATTCCTTGTTATTTTTCTCAGACCACACACACACACACACACACACACACACACACACACACACATATATATATATATATATAGATAGATATATATACAATTAAGATTGTTCAACACACCTATGTAGTGAAATTAAATATACTGCAGTGGAGAGCAAATATCTCAATTAAAAGGAATTAAAAAAAAACAATAGGTGATAAAAAGTTATGACCGAGTTTCTGTCTAATATTCAACTGTACTCGTTCATTTTTCTCGCTGTTTTGGTCATATATTGATTCTTTTAAAAACTCTTTATAAAACTTTATAAAAGTCTTCCTAAATTTACTTCTCCAAAAATTCTTCCTCTGATGACTTTCGGGGAAAAGTAGTTGAGAATAATTAAATCTCAAAAAGCAAGTAATTACCAAAAAATGTTCCTGCTAAATTAATCCCTCTCTCCTGTCACGCTAATATATATATATATATATATATATATATATATACACACGCGGGTCATTATTATCATTATGGTGATTTTTTTGAAAACGGAAAAGCAATCACTGCATTGTTTGTGATTGGTTTATAATAAAACCTTTTTTTTTTTAATTTCATAAAAATATTTGTTTTGGGGTTATTCAAAATGATCGCAAATTAAACAGAGTGCACTAAACTTGAAGAGAAGTCAGTTTTAAAAATTAAGCTGAGTGCATGAAACTTGAGAAGTCAGTTTTAGAATATTAAGCAAAGTGGATGAATCTTGAGAAGTCAGTTTTAGAATATTAAGCAGAAAGCACGAAACTTGAAGAGAAGTGAGTTTTAAAACATTAAACAGAGTACATGAAACTTGAAGAGAAGTCAGTTTTAAAACATTAAACAGAGTACATGAAACTTGAAGAGAAGTCAGTATTAAAATATTAAGTAGAGCGCACGAAACTTGCAGAGAATTCAGTTTTAAAATATTTAGTTGCTGGGAAATTCAAACAATGTAAAAATCACAAAATCATGAATGATATCTACGGAGAAAATATTTTGGAAAAAAATCTTTACAAATGGTCTAAACATGAATTTGCCCCGACGAGCCTGAAGTAAAAAGACAGATCATGGGGTGGAAACAAACTGACTCACCGGCAATGAAAACTTCCGAGCTCTGCGCTCAGTAAAGAAGGTCATGCTTACAGTCTTCTGGGAGATGAAAGGATCCATCGTCATTGATTTCCTTGAAAGAGGCCGGTTTAACCTAACAAAAGGTTACCGGATAAAAAAAAATTACCAAAATGGAGGTTTGATATGAAATGGAAATATTCATAACATCAACAAACTACAATACTTGCTAGAAGCGTGAAGAAGGTACCCACTTCTAGTTTTGACTACTGAGTCAGCAAAAACACCCATCACACAATAGTATCCAACGTATTTATGAGGAATGAGAGATACCCCGGTAGGTATGTAAAGGAGGGACAAATATCAACATTGCTTCCTCTTGCCAACTCCTTCGGTAAAATTCCCCTTATTTTTTGAATGCCCTTTATAGTACTGCTCATAAGTATTTAAACAGACAGTTGACTTCAAAGATTACGTAAGAAACAGATTTTATTCTTTTATCAACATAGCAATACATGCATTTATTCATATTCTAAATATCTTCTAGAG
This sequence comes from Sepioteuthis lessoniana, assembly GCA_963585895.1. NCBI lineage: Eukaryota > Metazoa > Mollusca > Cephalopoda > Myopsida > Loliginidae > Sepioteuthis > Sepioteuthis lessoniana. Next base: position 65,939,724 of record OY757924.1, on the reverse strand, counting down.
GTGCTTGTAGCGTAATAGTTTTCGCAGCATGTGAACTGCTACCTGAGTTCAAGTCCTGGATGAGGCAGTTTGGATTTAACACAGCACTAATACTCTTGGGACGGTATAAATCCAACTTCGCCTCCCCTAGCTGAAGGTAAATAGTTGGTCAGACTGATTTCTTTATGGCAAACGGTCTAGCAAAAGGAAAATTATAAATTCAAATCAACTGTAACCCGCAATAAAATTTACCTTGAAAATCTTAAGAAGGATGGACCCCGGCCGGATATTCCTGTTCAAAATAAGCTACATTAACAGCCCCCCCCTAATTAGGTTATGGGACAAGAAAGAGAACTATCAGGAATAGATTTTTAATGGCATTAAATTTTTAAACGATAAAAATAAGTTATTTTCGATATGTTGGTTTGGTTTGGTTTTGTGACATATCAACCATCGCTGATTATCTAATGCAAATCCTGTTTTTAAATATATATTAGATATATATATTCTGGTTTGGTTGGGTTTATGGCACATAAACCATTGTAGGTTATTTAATGCCAACTCCTCTTTATACATACAAGGAGCACACAATAAGTTTCCAGACTTTTTTCGTATGGGCACTTTTATTGATAGTACACACATGAAACTCCGGTTTCAATGCACTTGTTGTAACGTTCCAACAATTTCTGGAAGGCCCCATGGAAGTCCTCTTGTGTGAGCGTGTCAATTACCTTCGTCTCAGTCTCTTTCTTCTCCTCAATTGTCTCATAACGACAGCCTCTATGTTTTTCCTTCAGCTTAGGGAATAAGCAAAAGTCACAGGGAGCAAGGTCTGGACTATAGGGAGGGTGTGGAACTGTCCGTCTTGATCAGATAGTCTATTACAAGGATGGAGTTGTGGACTGGTGTATTGTCCTGCTGGAAATCCCACTGACCCGATTTGAAAAGTGCTGACCTCTTCCCAAGGAATCTCTTCCTGAACTCCCTTAAAACCTCAACATAGTATTCCTAGTTGACTGTCTGTCCAGTGGGAACCCAGTGCATGTAGATAATGCCAGTGCTATAAAAAAATGATCATCAAAAGTTTGTGGGTGGATTTGCTCTGTCTGGTCTTTTGGGGTCTGGGAGAGCCAGCATGCTTCCACTGGGAACTCTGTTTCTTGGTCTCTGGGTCATAGCAGTAGATCCAGCTTTCATCGCAGGTCACCAGAGCATCAAGAACTGTGGGATCTGAATTGATCAGCTCGACCATCTCCTTGCTGTCATGACAACGTCGTTTTTTCTGATCTTCTCCGAGTACCCTTGAGACAAACTTCGTGCAAATCTTCCGCATCTTCAGTTCCTCGCTAATAATTGTGTGTACAGTTCCCACATTGACATCAAACCGTGCACTTATTGTCTCTATAGACACACGACGGTCCTTTATTTATTTGGCCAATCAACTCTGGTGTTCTGACTTCCTTACACCTCCCACACGTCTCATCATTCCTTAAAGACTCCCTGCCTTCCTTGAATCTCTTTTGCCACTCAAAAACTGATGTTCGATTCACGCAAGATGGTCGAGAAGCAGTCTGAAGCATTCCATACGTTTCTCGGGGATTTTTTCCAAGTTTGAAACAGAATTTTATTGCATATCGTTCTTCTAAAGTGTCCTCACGTCCAGATTGCATTTTTGAAATTCACCAGCCGTGACAATCAAGCTTTAGTAGGGTGTACAAAAATGTCTGAAAACTTATTGAAGGTACCTCGTATATATTAAATATATATGATTTGGTTTGGTTGGGTTTATGGCATAAAAACCATTGTACGTTATTTAATGCCAAATCCTCTTTATACATATATATTAAATATATATGATTTAGTTTGATTGGGTTTATGACATATAAACCATGGTAGGTTATTTAATGCCAAATCCTCTTTATACATATATATTAAATATAAATGATTTGATTTGATTTGGTTTCACAGCATATCAATCATTGTTGGTTATCTAAAGCCAAATCCTGTTTTTACATCTAAATTTAATATGTGATTTGTAAACATGTTTTGTTGATATATACAGTTAAATGATCAAACTGTTCTATTTCTAACAATTAAATTTAGCTTAAGTCATTTGTTTGCACCCCGTTTCATTGTCAAACAGTTTTATTTGGTCCATAGATAGGACATTATCAGGTGCTACTGCTCCGGGCTGGAGTGGACCAGGACGCAATGGAACTGAAGGGGCCCACAAAACTCCTCAATGCTCCTGCATTATCGGAGCTTCAGCGACAGATTGTTTAGTGTCATATCAGGACATTCGTTTGTGGTGTCTTAGCACTCTGCAGAGATGCAGTCGGCTGTTTTCGATACGTGAAAAATGTTGTTGAGAATCAACCAAGTATAAAGAAAACCGAATTCACATTCTAGATTACCTTAACTCGAAACCTCCTCTTCAAAATCCTCAATACCCCCAGCAATTTTAGACAATAAAATCAGTTCTTGAGCTCGTTCAAATACTTATGACCAGTATTTTTCATAACTTCATGAGAATTACTCCATATAAAATCTGTTGGAATATGTGACATAAACGGTGAATAAGAGAATAAAATTGAGAAATGTGTTTAGTTCTAGTTCACTCACAAACGATTTGTATCAAATCCCGAGTCAATAAAAGATTACACAATCCAGATCAGCATTAAGTTCAGAAAGGACTAAGTTTCAAATAGGCAAACAAAAATAGTAGATCCAACATCAACTAGATGTCCTTGCAAGAAACGTCATTTAAAATGGCTTACAAAAAAAGGAGATTCATTTTTCCCTGAATACAAAGTCGGTGGTTATCTATTGAGAACAGGAAGGTTTTTATAGCATACGCCTAGAAAATAATAAAATTTCCACTAAAAGGAGTGTTTGTTTTTGTTTCCATTTGTACTACAAGTCAAAGAACGTTGGGGGTTACAAGCGTTAATCTCTCAACAACGTTTATTAATGAATAGATTCTCATGATATATAGCCCAGGTTTTTATAACATTTCGTCGTACTTGGGGAAAATAATTTTGAATGGCGATGATATATTCTATCTTTAATTAATTAATTTCCACACATATCAAAATTTCTTCATTAACCCTTACGCAGTTATTTATAGCTCACTGCCTTTTTCACAGAGATATCTAAAAAAAAAAAAAACTCCCTTCCTTTCATTTTTTCCCTTTCTCTTTTTCAGGTAAATATGTTATCTATTTACTTTTTTCACTTTTATTTAAAAGTTCATTTACCTTTCTTTCACAACAACCATTTTTCTACTTTAAAAAAATACTTATTTACCGAAATATCAATCGATGTATTGTTTGATTTGGGATTTAACATCATTTAGTTATTTACGTGTGTTATATTTGCTTGTTTTTTCCTCTCTCTTTCTTTAACAACATTTCCCCGCACTTCTTTTCTATCTCCTTATCTTTCATTTTTCTGTTTCTTTTATTTCCCTTTCTTTCCCATTCTTCTTCCTCCGTCTAATTCAATATCTTTCTCTATAATTCTATTTGTTCTACAGAATTACCTTTAACAGTTACATGACATATTTTTAAACACGAACGTTGGTTTACTTATTAAACGGTTACTCCTTTTTCTGTATATATAATTTTTCTTCCTTGTTTTGTATTTCATTTAGCATCCATCGGTGATTTAACACCGCTAGATATCATCTCCCCGCTAGTCCTGATGATGGTTCATTAGAACCGAAACGATATAATGTTGACTTTTTTTACATTAAATTTTTCTAAGATTACCTTATTTATCAGTTTTTCTCTATATTATCGGATTCACTGGCCTTACTTCCATTCTCATGAAGATAATTAGAAGTTATACTGGTATTGTTCTTATAAAAAGTCTTACAGATATCCTTTTACGTATCTTAAAATTCTGCGTATAGTACGGATTTATACTTATATGTAATTTGAATATATATATATATATATATATATATATATATTGTCATCCACAGACAGACTGTTTCGTTCTATCAGAACTCTTCAGTGTGGCTAGACCCGCAGGACACTCGAAGCCGGGATCGAAACCCGTCCAACTTTACGATAGACTAATGCTTCAGACCACACGGCTACAAGCGGACTACGTTGGCTGAGGGAATTTTAAGGTATTTTATTTTTAGCAGCAGCAGCAGCCTTTGTTTACATTTTTTAATACCCTATCGGCTACCAGAGTGCTCAATTCTTACGAAGAGCTTTGCATTACGCTAGGGGCGGCCGACAATTCCCTCGCCAGAGTGCCCAACCCCCATGGGGGAGCGTATATATTGTCATCCACAGACAGACTGTTTCGTTCTATCAGAACTCTTCAGTGTGGCTAGACCCGCAGGACGCTCGAAGCCAGGATCGAAACCCGTCCAACTTTACGATAGAAGTTCTCCGACTGGTTTACTGTCAGCAAAGGTGACCAGCTTTTAGTCTCGACCCTTTTACCTACACCGATCGCCCGGACAACGCCAAGGATATTGCTGATAATAGGTCGAACAATATTTTATTTCGGGATGTCATTCAAGCACAAGCGAACAGGGAAAACTATGAGACAGAAAACAAGCCAAAATTGAAGACAACACGAAATGCATAATTTAGAATACAAATCATTTTATTATCAACCCCAAAAATAAAGGCATGTATGTCAAATAGTCTTAGCGACAAAAATAAAATGTTTGTATTTTAACAATTTGGGGACAATTCACCTAGTATTTTTCTTTTAATGATGTGTGCAAAATATCTTTGATGTGTTTTTCGTAGGAACGGTGTCAGCAAAAAGCAAAACAGCATTAAAATGAAACTTGACCACCAATCGGTCAGCACGCACCCTTGACCCCAATTCAATTCTTCAGACTTCTCGTCTACTTCTGCTGGTTTTCCAGGGAGGGGGGAGTGGAGGGGAGAGAGGAGAGGAGCGAGTCTATATTTATGAGTGAAGTATAAATTTGACAATTATCAGGGTCCGAATTGAGGTCTCGGTAGCCTTTAAATGGATGTATGTAAGCAATAGTAACTGTGATTCATAACCGTTTAAAATTTACTTCGATGCTTCTGGCTCCTTGTGGCTGAAGGGTTAGAAGCTTCGATTGGCGTTTGAGTCAACCGGGTTTCGATCCCAGCTACGGGAAGCTAATGTGTCTAGCCACACTGATGAGTTCTGATAGAACGAAACAGATCTGTCTGTGGATGACTATATATATATATATATATATATATATATATATATATATATATATATATATATATATATATATATATATATATATATATATATATATATATATTGTTGGGTTGGCAATCGTGGTGTACGAATTATCCTCGTGGAAAATGGATACAGCAATCCAAGTTCAAATCCGGGATTAGGCTGCTTCCATTTCCCATTCCTCTAATACCCTTGCAAAAACGATGCATTAAACTATTCTCTCTCCAGCCGTGAGTAAACACCAGGAAAAAAAATGAATTCTTTAACCTTGGTATGGCAACCACACAAATAGAAAGAAAACTCTGGTTTCAAAACCAGTTTGAAGATTGACCTTGTGTCACATTTTTCATGTGCAGAGGGGTTGGGTAAATATATGTATATGTTCTTGTACATACTTGATATGTAACAAATGAGTTGACAGACGGATTCATGAAAATGTCGAGATGTTATAGACATGTTTCTAAATGTCTTGCAAAAAAGCTGTTTTGTTTTTTTAAAACAACTTTTTTTAATAACTCTTAAAAGAATTCTTTATAAGTCAGTGCTTCATGACAAAAAAGTTAATGTAATTGACATTTGCAAGTCAGTGGCCATGTAAATGTATGCCACTCTGTTTTCTATTACAAGACAGAACAATAAAATACAAAAAGCGAAACGACGAAACTTTTTTACAGGAAAATTTTACTTGAGGGATGGAGAGTAAAATTCTATTTTCTTATTTTTTTTTTCGTTTGATTGTTTATATATTTTCTTTAGAATGGAAGAAACTTTAGCTAACGACAAACATAGACATAAAAACAGGCGTTAAAGAAAATAAATAAATAAAGAAAGAAAGAATGAGAATAAGTCGGCATAACTACACCCAATAAGAATAAATATTTTTGAGAAAATGTAAAAAAAATTAAAACAGTAGAAAATACCAAAAAAAAGGTAAAAGAAAGAAAATACAAAAAAAAATGGAAAGAAAGAATTAAAGTGCAGTAAATAAAAGAAAGAAAGAAAAAAGAGAGAAATAAAGAAATATATGGAGAAAAAGAAAAAGAGAAAATGCAGGAAAATAAATAAATAGATAAATAAAGAACTTGCAGAGAGTAAATGAAAGAGAGAAAATGCAGAGGGTGACAGAAAGAAATAAGATGCTGAAAGAAAGAACGAAAGAAAATATAGAGAAAAAATTATGAACAAGTAAGGAGAGAAAGAAAGAAAACAAATGCAAAGAAAAAAGAAAGAAAGAATGAAAGAAAGTAAGAATAGTTTTATAGGGATGAAGTAATAATAATAATAATAATAATAATAATAATAATAATAATAATAAGAAGAAGAAGAAGAAGAAGAAGAAGAAGAAAGACGAAGATTTGAAATAAAAAAGGGAAGAAAATAAGAAAGAAAGAGAAAAATAGAAAAGAAATCAGACAAAAATAGCGAAGAAGGAAATAAATCAATGAATGAATAAAAACAGGGAGGGAGAGGAAGGAATGCAGGAATAAAGAAAGAATGAAAAAAAATCTGTAAAACAAAATAAATCAAAAAATGAAAGAAAGAAAGAAAGAAAGAAAAAATTGAAAAGAAGGAAATACATAAACACATGAATAAATATATATAAAAAATGAAAAACAGAAAGAAAGAAAGAAAATGCAGATAAGAAAATAAAGAAATAAATGAATAAAAAATGCAAGAAGAAAGAAAAGAAAGAAAGAAAATGTAAAGAAGAAAATGAAAAATGAATGAATAAAAAATGGAAGAAGAAAGAAAGAAAGAAAGAAAAGAAAGAAAAGAAAGAAAGAAAGAAAGAAAATTTAGAGAAAAATAAAAACAAATTGATAAAAATGCAAGAAGAAAGAAAGAAAGAAAAAATAAGGAAAGAAAGAAAGAAAATGTAAAGAAGAAAATAAAAAATGAATGAATAAAGAATGCAAGAAGAAAGAAAGAAAGAAAAAAGTAAGGAAAGAAAGGAAGAAAGAAAGAAAGAAAATGTAGAGAAGAAAATAAAAAAATGAATGAATAGAAAATGCAAGAAGAAAGAAAGAAAGAAAGAAAGAAAGAAAGAAAATACAGAGAAGGAAATAAATAGATGAATAAGCACAGGTAAGGAAATAAAAAGAAAGAGAAGTAAAGAAAGAAAGAAAGAAAGAAAGAAAGAAAGAAAATACGAACAAATATAAAAGAAAAAAATGGATGATGGAAGAGTAGAAATTTTATTCTTTTTTTCTGATATTTTTTTATGATTTTAACATTTTATTCAGAATAGAAGAGACTTTAGCCAACAATAAACACAGACATAAAAAAGACAACTTATGTCAAGGAAAGAAAAAAAAAAGAATATTAAGAAAAGTAGGCAAGTCTACGCCCTATAAAAATAAACATTTCTGAAGAACAAGGAAATTGAAAAAAAAAAAAAAAATTAAAAGTAACAAAGAGTTAGGCTGAAGGAAAACAAAACAAAACAAAACAAAATAATAGAACAAATTCAGTTTTAACTTCTAAATGTCTGTTTTTAGTTGAATACTTCAAGTAACAAAATAGTTACAATATCGACAAGCGGGCAAGACCTCTAGTTTAAATATCAATTGATTACTCCTGGGAAATTTATCGCTTCTGTTTTACGACTGATTTCTTAACTTCTCAGTTTTTGTCGTTTTTCACTTCTAAATTCTATCATTTTTCTCTTCTTTTTCGTTTCACCTTTTTACGCGATTCTTATTGCATTTGTATTTCAAGTTCTTCTTTAGCCCATTTTCTTATTATTTCCCTTTCAACAATTCCGTCGGCTAAGACTGCAGAATTCGCCCAGTGCACCTCCGCAGAAGAGTGAGAATCCTCCTTCCAAAACAAGTATCATGATGTACGTTTCTAAATAGCATCTAATGGTGAGATTCCAGTCCTAGAGCTTTGGAGAATGTCAAATACCACTTCATTGCAATTACTCCCAGGTCTACTCTGTCCCGGATTGGTCGTGCCTGTTAGGTGGTGGGTCAAATTGAATCATTTAGTAAGAATTATCATTTTTACTCCGTCCTATTTTTATCCTTAAGGGTTATCGGACTATTGTCTTCATCTTTATAGTTATTTCCACAACGTTTCGATCGATGTGTCCTCCGGCCTTCTTCAAGTGTTTGTCGAACTTGTGAACCTACGCGGAACTTCAAACTACGTCCTTTATTGAATCCACGAGGGTCGCCTGTTCTACTTCCGTTAGCCATAACCGGGTTCAAGTGTCAAGTATTCCGGTATTGTTATTCGCTTGCAGTCAGGATTGAACCTGCAACCTCCTGATGATTGTCTCCTCAGAAGCTTAGGGAACCAATGCCTATAACCGTTATGCTATGTATCCTGCTGGAAACGTTGTAGAATCACAATAAAGATGAAGACAATAGTCCGAAAACCCTTAATGATAAAATCATCAAGCTTGTTTTTCTCACCAGAGCTAGCTGATGGTCTCTATATAAACAAAACCTATACTCATACACAACTGAATTGTTTGAAAATTTTATCAAAATGACTTAATTCGGCGTTAAATGGCCTGAAAAGGGTTAATACGCCGTAAAACAACACAACCAATCAACCAACCAACCGTTTTATCAAGCCTTGTAAGGGGAAGTCCCCAAGGTGTAGTGTTTAACGTGCTGGACTACGACATCGAACTCCAGAACTTTTGGTCAAATACTTTTGGGGATAATATGAACTCTGTTATCTACTTCTAGCTATGGGTTAATTAAACCTCTACAATTCTTTTACGAGGATGACTTTGGTATTTAATAACCCACAAAAGGTTGATATGCAATTAAAGAAAGGAACCAAACCAAAACTGACCTTGTACTAAATATTGGCAATGCTTAAGAAATAACTATTTGTTTGTTGAGGGTCTTGTGAATTGTGTAAAACTTTGGAAATATGACACAAGACAATGATATACACCTGGTTTAGAGACAAACTTCGAACCCAAGTCTTCTCGTTTCCTTTCCCCTTTCTCTTTTGTTTTTGATATATCAAGTCATTGGACTAATGAGCAGAGTGTTCGCCAATGATCTGGAAGACCTAGGTTCAATCTCAGGTCGAGTCATAGCAAAGACCCAAAAATGGTACTTGATGCCGCCTTGCTTAACACTCAGCATTATAAGGTAAAGATCAAGAGTTAAGTGGAAAAATCTAGAGAATGGAGTAGCGCCCTCCCCTACTCTTCGGTGTGGTATCTTTTGAAAAGGGAGTCTTCGGCTCACCTTCGACAAAGTTGCCAACATATATATATATATATATATATATATATATATATGAAAACATTCTTCCTACCAAATCAGGAAAGCTCATTAAAACTAACAAAAACCAAAAAAATATTTTAAAAAACCCTGAACTGTCACTCACAGTTCTAATCAAAATATGGCAAAATATATACAGGTGTCAAAAAGTAATGAATTAAAATACCAAATGACACATAAACGCTTTAAAAAATTGTTTCAACAATATTTAACTGTGTTTATTCATTTACTCGTGTATTTCTTTAAAGAAAATTTAAAGGAATTATAACGCATTTGAAAGGTTTATTTTATCTTCAAAAATCGACACCGAATCTCTAACTTTGTCGTCACAATTTCTCGATAAAGCCCTCAGAACTCTTCAACATTTGCAGCTCAACCGAGTTTCTTAGCTAACAAAACCAGAATTTTCGCCAGTGGTCCAAGAGACCGGAATGAAATCCCTGGTCGAGTCTTACCAAAGGCTTTAAAAATGACACTTGATACATCTTTGCTTAACACTCAGTAATATAAGGTGCGTATCCCGGGTAAAGTGGAGCAATCCAGGGAAAGGAGTAGCACCCTTCCCTACACCTCGGTGTAGTAGCTATTGAAAAGAGAGCTTTCTGGTCGCCCTCGACTACAGTTGCCAACTTTGCATACTAAATAGACAAATAATTCAATGCAAGTCCGGATACCTTGGTAACCAACGACAAATAGTGGAAAAAGTACATATTTTTGTAGAACTTACTGCAATTTGATGGGAAGTTTTTCTGCACGACTCTAACTGATCATATGAAAAAATTGACGAAAGCAAAAATATAAAACAGGCATAAACCAGTCAAAGATAAAAAAAAATAATGTATTGGCCAAAATTGAACCTGTGCATATCATATGATGGAACTTTTATCAGTGAATAAACAATAAAAAAGAAAGAACATTATGAAAACAGACTGATAGGCAAAGTTTACCTGCCCACTTATCTCAGATAGTTTGTACATTGTTTCAACAATGTACAAACTGTGTTTATTCATTTACTCGTGTATTTCTTTAAAGAAAATTTAAAAGAATTATAACGCATTTGAAAGGTTTATTTTATCTTCAAAAATCGACACCGAATCTTTAACTTTGTCGTCACAATTTCTCAATAAAGCTATCAGAACTCTCCAGCATTTGCAGCTCAACTGAGTTTCATTTTCATTGTTCTGCAATATCAAGAAACACTGAAAACTTTTTGGTTTGTTTCAATACATACCTATATAAATCCAGAAGGGTAATGTTTATGGAAAATCCATACAAAAATAGGCTCGAGTTGCTGTAATTTTTCTATCTGTATTTCGTGACGAATGGGTGCTTAGGCACTGTTTTAATCTTTCTTTTGAGATCAGCAGATAACAATATTTGACTTGCCACGCAAATTTTAAAGATAAAAAACCCAAAATAGTTTAAGAAATTTAGTCCTTCCTAGAAGTTTAAAAAATATTTCTTAACCCATTAGAATCATAGAAAAATTATCAACTTTTAAAAAATCTTCTTTCGAACCTACCCCGATCTAATAAATCATCATCATCATCATCATCATGTCGCGCCGCCAGCGCGGATATCCTTGACCCTCTCTCGCCATTTCTCCCTATCATACATCGCCTCCGGCAGGTCTTCAGGGTTACATCCTGTGTCCTCACATAGTTGCTGTATGTATGTTCGTGCTGGTCGTCCCACTCTTGCACATCCATATGTTGGGGTCCACAGGAGTACATCACTTATGAGCTCGTCCTTGCTTCTCCAGCAGTGTCCTGCGTGTCTGGTTCGTCGAACTTGTATAGTTTTCGTGATGGGGGGCAAGTGTCCGTATAGTTGGAGTCTCGTGGGGTGCTGTCGCCAGGACTTGTTTAATAAGTGAATAAAATAGATACACTTTTAGTAAGTTTTATAAATTTATTCTGTAATCAACTCAAAATAATTTGGTTTTATTTCGTTTGATTGAAAATCTAACATTATCTTCCTTCAAAAATGCATTTAATTTAATTATCATCGCTTAGTTTTTTTTTTTTAAGTTGAACGAAAATAGTTTATGCAGACATGATCGTACTTATAATCTTTCCCTTGATTATGAAAATTCTTGCAACATCCGCGTACATATTTATGCAGGAAAGTTTTTTTACTCTCACAGTGACATAATCCCACAAAAACTTTTTACATACACAATATATACTACTAGAGTAAAACAACGCAAAATGCTACATGAACTTTTTATCTCTCATAATACTTACTCTCAAAATAATATCTTATCTTACAAGAAAAAATTTTGAAACTTTGGCTTTTCAACAAATTTTCACTCAATTTAAAGAAACAAAATGTATCAATTTGTTGATCGGTATTTATTCAATCATTTACTCACGTTATTCGCCACACACACACACACACACACGTACACACTCACACACACACACACATATATATATATATTGAATATATATACACATATATATATTTAAAATTCTTTATCGACGAAAGCAACAGAAACATACCTAAACGATATTCAAATACAAAACGGTATTTTTCTACGCCATCTGAAGAAGGTAATCATAGATCTGAAATAAATTGATAATGATACCAAAGAAGTGGGATTTTTCTTTTTATATAGAAATATTTTTGCTCTGCACGTGCGTTATTCGCCACACACACTCACATGCAAACGTACACACACACACACATAGTCATCCACAGACAGATCTGTTTCGTTTTATCAGAACTGCTCAGTGGGGCTAGACAGCTTCCCGTTGCTGGGATCGAAACCCGGTTGACTTAAACGCCAAGCCGAGGCCTCTAACCATTTAGCCACGAGGAGCTATCCATTCAACGTCTACCAAGACCTCAATTCATATACGAAAAGGCTTGCAATGAACGCTAATGGCAACAGGATTACTTCTTCGCCGGAGAACGGGGAGTATATATATATATATATATATATATATATATATATATATATATATATATATAAATAGAAATATTTTTGCTCTGCACGTGCGTTTGGCGTATTTTTGATCCCATATTAATTATACAGTCGATAGCCGAAATATAGATGTTATCTAACATGTTATCCGTCTTTATCGTTCACTATGGAATAGGATAATTGTAATAAAGTAATAAATTACCATTTTAGACGTGTTGGTTGAAAGAAGTGAATCGGTTTTCCGCACCTCTATTTATAGAAAACCCACGTTTACAGGGCTGTATCTTAGCTGGGATGCGTTCGCTCCTAAGTCTAGGAAAGTAAATTTGATTAAGTGTCTTATTTTTAGAGCTTTAAACATTTGTTTCGATAGCAAGATTGAAGAAGAACTGAAAGTAATTAGAGGCCTATTCCTCAATATCGGGTATCTCGAGGAAGTCATTGATGATAATATCAATTCAACTGTAACTAAATTTAAAAATAAGAACAAGATTTTTAGTCCATCTAAATGTCCAGTTTATTTTAGACTTCCTTGGATTGGTCCTGCTAGCCAGTCATTTACCGATAAAGCTGCCTCCTCGATGTATCGTTGTTTTCATGCTGTTAAAGTTAGATCTATTTTCGCTCCTAAGGCGGCCTTTAACTCCATACATAAGGATGTATTTTCTATTTTCAATCAAAATCTATTAATCTACAAGTTTAAATGTTGGTGTAATTAAACCTATATAGGTCGTACAAGCCAGCGTTTGGAAGTTAGAGTAAGACAGCAAGTACCCCGAGGTATTCTAAACAGTGGTCGATTAATATCCGGGCTCTTACAAGCTCTTGACTTGGCTATCGGTGAACATTTTCTAACTATAAATAGTTGCTGGACCAACTACCAAGAGGACTGTTTTTCTGTTCTGCATAGCGATAAGAGTAAAATCCATCTTAACATCTTAGAGGAGATTTACATTTTTTTAAGATCACCCCACTCTATGTAGACAGAGATCCAGTCATAATTTACATATTTTGGGAGACATTTTAAACATTGGTGTGACATAAAGCCCCCGCCACTTTTTTTTTGTTTGTCACATTTTTTCGCAATTTAAACTGCCCGTTTTTAATCGTTTCTCCGGTGCGATTGTTTGAAGAGTACCGGATGAAAGGGCCTTAACATCCTTTTATTTTTTTAAATATTTTGTTCTTCCATATACATATGAATCCGCTAGCAGTTTGCCTATATATATATATATATATATATATGTTTCACTAAAAGATAAAGACATATTTTGTCTATAAAATTTCATTAGGATCTTTTCTAGATTCCTGGCAAGTGTTTTGGTTTTAGGTTGGAGTCGGTAGATGAATTTAACGAAACTGTCCCAAGCGCTTTCGGACTTTTCATAGGCCATCATCAAGGGTTGTTTGCAAATGTAAATCCTTTTTTTTAAAGATATTTTTAGGATCCTAATAAAATTACTTTGACAAAATATGTTTTTATTATTTAATCCAGCATGCTTAAATGAAGGTCTGCTTCCAAACCACACACACACACACAAATATATGTATATTCAATAGGTCTGATTGATGGACGCATGTCTGTTTACACAAAAACCTACACTCAAATATTCATAGATTTAATATATATTTACGCGTAAAAAGACTGGTATATTTACATGTACGCATATATTTGAACATATATATATATATATAGGTTCGCAAATGCTTGTATCTATTGTTCAATGTCTCTCTTTCTCTCTCTCTCTCTCTCTCTCTCTGCACACACACACACACACACACATATATATATATATATATATATATATGCTCACAGTAAAACCTTAAAAGTTTCTTAAAAGTTCCGCTTTAAAATGTATCTAGAAATTTTCCGAAACCATACCAAACACAATGCTGTCTTAAAATATTCTTACATCACATTTTAAATGGATTAAGAATTTAAAAAAAAAACATAAAGTAAAAGACATGTTATCCTTTCTGGTAATGTATGTAAATCCTAAAGTAAGTAACAAATTAAAGATATCTACAAAAAAAAATAGAAATGTTTTTCTGGTTATTTCATCGACTTTGAATATACCGAGATAACGTTGTACGATTGTCAATCTATCAAATGAAAGAAAATGGCCTTATACTAAAAAAGACAAGACACGTACGATATCCAGTAGAAACCATCATGGATGTAGACTATGCAGATGATCAAGGGCTTCTAGTAAATACTCCTCCACGAGCCGAATATCTGTTGCATGACCTAGAAGGCACATATATGAACCCAAATAACACAGAATTCTTCTTAAAAAAAAGAAGCTGGCAGATCAACATTAAACGTCGAGCCTCTAAAATTATATACATTTTACATATCAGGGTGGGGTAGTCCCCGTAGCGGAGTGAATTATGTGAGGGCTCTGCGATATCATATTAAGTGAGTCGCGCAATTTCGTTTAATTTCAGACTAATTTACATGAGAAAGGTATTAATCCCCCTTTAATGAATGTAATATAAACTGAATTTCGTCTAATACGATGTCGCAGTTCAACACGTTATCAAGCTGTCAAAAATAAGAAATGCACCAGTGTAAATAACAGGTGCATCAGGTCGAGGAAGTCAGGGGATAACCTTGACTGTTGACGGTTTGAATTGAGTGGGCGTAAAACAACAATATAACTCGGTGTACAGGAAGTTCACATCAGTTGGAAAGAAGATGCTGGAAAGAGAACCATGTCCCAGCAGAGGCTGGGCCCCCAGGCCCCCGGTTGAGCAGCCCAGGAAAACGGGAAAGAATGGCTGTGATAGCCAGAAGAGTTGGGGGGTCAATATGTTGCAGTTCTGTTCAGTCTCCGACTCATCTCTCTCACAATAATACCCTTCGTAACCCTTTCGAACCCTTTCAAATAAAGTGAGAGGTATATTTTTCTAAAGAACTGTGTCCGCTCGTCTTTATTGTGTTGAATATGTTTCTGCATGTATATGTGCATGTATAGTTGTTCATGGCTATATAACATCCAATACGCCTCGAAGACTTCACCACTGAAGTTTTTCAGTCCTGACCAGTCATGTCCTCTGCTGTTGCTACGATTTCATGAAAACGAAAATCTTTCAGACTGTAAGTTATCTCTAGTTTTTGTTTAGTACCCTGATTGGTTTGGTTTTATGACATATCAATCATTTTTAGCTATTTAATGCTGTTTTTACATACGTATTAAATGTGTGATTTGTAAGCACATTTTGTAGATACACACAGTTAAATGATCAAACAGTTCATTTTTCAAAAAATTATTGTAGAATAAGTTAACAAAATTAACTGATTCCAAGTACTGCTATATAGAACTAACAATCCAGTTAAACATCAGTCATTTTTTATACACAGTTAAATGGTCAAGCAGTTCTTTTTTGAAAAAGTTAAATTTAGCATAAGTTTACAAAATTAAGTGGTTCGAAGGATTGCTATCGAGAACCAACAATTCAGTTAAACATCAGTAATTTTTTATACACAGTTAAATGATCAAACAGTTCTCTTTCAAAAAATTCAAATTAGCATATGTCATTAGTCTGCACTCAGTTTAAATGTCAAACAGTTCTATTTGACCCATAGATTGGAAGCTGTCAGTTACTACCCCTCCAGGGCAGAGTGGACTTGGGAGCGATGGCAATAAAAGGATACTCTGCATTTCCCAAAGGTCCAGCAATCCTGGAATATCATCATCAGATAGTTTAATGTCCTATCAGGACATTCGTTGGTAGGGTGGGGTCTTACAAGTTTGCATCGATGCAGTCGATGTATTCTACAGAGTCAGCCGAGTGGGTTGTTTAATGCCTTGAGACTTAGTTATAGCGCTTTAAACTACAGAAGATATTAAGCTGTGGATATTTAAAATTCGTGAAATAGAATGGTTGGCATGTTTCAAGACAGGAGGAGTGAGATTTTGTTATTTTCTTAATCCTAATAACTATCTGTCTGTCTTTCTGTCTGTCTCTCTCTATATATAGATCAACATCATCACATCGTGCCGTTCGTACGTATTTCCCTGACTCTCTCTCGCCATCCATCGCCATCGTCCATCGCTTCCAGCTGGTATTCTAGGCTACATCCTATGTCCGCACACAACAGCTTTAGATAAGTTCTAGCTGGTCGTCCAAAACTTCCTTGTCAGTTTTAAGGAGTTCAGTGGGTATATAAATATAAATATATATATTTACCCTGAACACGGCTTTTTAGCTTGTATGCAAAGCATATTTTCACTTTTTATTATTTTATTTTCATACTTAAAATAATTTCGAATTGAAAAACTTGTATGCAGACAAAATATTTTAGTCAAAAACACGTATCGCCAAAGGAAAATAAATTTTAATCCATACCAAATATCTTCTTTCTTCTGTTTATTTTTCAGCACATTAATTTGATTCCTTCCATTTCTCTCTCTCTCTCTCTCTCTCTCTCTCTCTCCCACACACACACACACACACACACATATATATATATATATATATATATAAATAAAAATGTAAATGTTTGTTACTAACCGATAATCTCCAGTTTTATACCACTAATTGGTTTAAAATTTTCTGAGAGTATTTTATTTAAATTCAGGCGTGTTTTTATATACTTATTATCCAAAAATATTACAATAATTAAAAAAAAATATTTTTAACAAGTCGTTTTTCTCTGAAAAAAGCCGAACGCGAATAACATTACTTCCGTTTCCCAAGAATTTTACATGTGATTTTTTTTCTGCTTTCATCTCTTTTCTTTCTTTTTTGGTTAACTTAAAAAGAGACCCTAAACTTTAAACCATATTTCATTGGTTCAGTAGAAAGTAATTTTTTTTTTTATTCTAACAAATTGTTTACAAAATATTTTCTTTTTCAACATTCCTTTTTTTTTTAACTTCAACGAAAGACATCCATTAAAAAGTTTTTTTTCTTAAACCGTTTTCCAAGAATTTTACACGAGAATTTTTTTCTGCTTTAATCACTTTTCTTTCTTTTAATTGGTTTAAAAACTTGTGAGAGTATTTTATTCGAATACAGGCGTTTTTTTATCTACTTAATATCCAAAAATATTACAATAATTAAAAAAATATTTTTAATAAGTCGTTTTTTCCCCGAGAAAAGCCGAACGCAAATTATGAAAGTAAACATTACTTTCGTTTTCCAAGAATTTTACACGTGAATTTTTTTTTCTGCCTTTATCACTTTTATTTCTTTTTTTGGCTAGGCACAGGGACAATGTTTAGAATTGTGTGGCTTATATTTACACCCTGATTGCTTCTCGCATGGGCAATCATATGTTGCCTGTTCCAGAGTCGGCAATCCAGACAATCTCTTTATCTTCACGGAAACTGGAACTACAAAGAATATTGTGTATCCACAAGTATTGGAAAATTAATCATATTAAAAACATGCATTTTCTTTCTTTTTTTCCCATTTAAACAAACTGAGCCACAGCAACGCGTGGCCGGGTACAGATAGTATATATATATATATATATATATATATATATATTTATATATATATTGTCGGTAATTGTTTTTGCGGGGTGGCAAATACACCCAACCAAGCCGAAACACTACTGCATAGTTGGGAACGAGCCGCTGCAGGCATTGGCCTTTATGTCAATGCACACAAAACTGAATATATGTGCTTATAGCACATATATTCAGGCGACATCTCCACACAAGACGGAACCTCTCTGAAACTGGTTGACAAATTCACCTACCTAGGAAGCAGTGTCACAACAACAGAAAAAGACATCGACACACGGCTAACGAAGGCATGGACAGCTATCTATAGGCTATCGATTATATGGAAATTAGACCTGACCGATAAAATGAAACGCAGTTTCTTCTAGGCAGCGGTCGTGTCGATACTGCTGTATGGATGCACAACTTGGACGCTAACAAAACGGCTGGAGAAGAAGATAGACGGTAATTACACAAGCATGCTGCGAGCAATATTGAATAGGTCCTGGCGGCAATGCCCCACAAGTCACCAAGTATACGGCCACCTGCCTCCCATCACGAAAACTATCTAAGTTAGACGAACCAGACATGCAGGACATTGCTGGAGAAGCACGGACGAGCTCATAAGTGATGTACTCCTATGGACCCCCACATATGGTCGAGCAAAAGCAGGACGATAAGCTCGAACATACATACAGCAGCTATGTGAGGATACGGGATGCAGCCCTGAAGACCTGCCGGAGGTCATGAACGATAGGGAGAAATGGCGAGAGAGGGTCAGAGATATTCGTGCTGGCGGCACGACATGATGATGATGATGATATATATACATATATATATATATATATATATATGTAGAAAAGATAGATTTGTAGTGAATCTGACAGTATGATAGAAATATGTCGAAAATTGGATAAATCAAATGCTAAACTAAAATTTGGATGTGATATATTTCTTTCGGCTTTATTTCGTCAAAAACCTTTTCAGACAGAGGGTGTTTTCTGAAAAATAATTCATGAACACAAACGACTAATCAAAACAAATGACGATCGAAACACCCATTTCTCCCACATGTTAGAGCTCAGACACACATACAATTTTTTCCAAGCCGCCCTAATCAAAGCCATACACTGCAAAAAATCCTGAAGACTTCTAGAATCTGCGGTCATTTCCACAACAAACCATACAAAACAACGTCCAGGTTTTTATCGAAAATCACCATATTAGGCAAACATCATATTAAACGAAAACTAAATCAAAATAGAAAACAGTCAGAAATTTTTTTTTTCACTCTGTGCCACCATACTTTTGAGAATCGGTTCCTTTTCCTTTTCCTAATCACTTCACCTCTTAGCCCTTCCTCGCCCCAATTACAACCAAGACACCACAATATAGACAATTTTCTGCGACATCACATTATAGTCAATATCTTTCCATGAAACAAGATATGACAAAACCCCTTTCACCTAAACCTTTCCCTACTTTTTTCTTATCAGCTCCCTAAAATGTATCTCCAATTTCAAAACCAAAAACTTTGATGAAACCTGATACATTTGACTTTAATTCTCTCCCAGGTTTTCTGCTACCACTATGCCCCCTCCACCATCGTAAAATCTCTCCTCACGTGCTTTCAAATTGAAAAACTCAGAAAACAGTCTCTGTCCGAAGAAGTTTAAGATGAAATAAAGCCGAAATTCTAAATTTGAGGTAAGTGTTTGCTTTATCCTATTTTCCGCATATATCTTTCATATGCATATATATATAGAGAGAGAGATGCAAATAAGAAAAATCCATAAAAATACACGATATAGGACTTTAATTTGAAAAGGGCAGACTACGTATCAAAAAATATCATCATTATGCAGCACATGGACACTAGCAAAACGTAGAGAGTAAAAGCTACATGGGAACAACACAAGAATGCAATGAACTGTCAAGAACAAAAACCAACGAAACAATGTACGACCACTTAACTCCCATCTCAAAAAATTATTTAATTAAGACGAACAAGACCTTTGTTGGGTTTGGTTTGATTTGTTTTGGTTTTATGGCATATCAACCAATGTAAGTTATTTAATGCCAAATCCATTTTTATACGTATAAACAGTTCTATTTCAAACAATTCAGTTTAGCATAAGTATAGTTATTTTTTGTTTACACCCAGTTAAAAGAAAAACCATTCTATTTAGCATAAGTGTACAACTTAAATGTCAAAACAATTTTATTTTAAACAATTCAGTTGAGCATAACTACGCAATTTAAATCTCAAAACAGTTCTTTTTCAAACAATTCATTGAGCATAAGTACACAGTTTATTTTTATCGAGCGTTACCACTCCAAATGAGGGTGGACCTGGGAGTGATAGCAATGAAGAGGTACTCTTCATTTTCCAAAGCTCCAGTATTAGTGGAGCCTCACCATCAGATTGTTTTGTATCGTATCCAGAACACTTGTCGAGGAAGCATTACCCATCTGCAGAGATGAAGTAGGTGTATTCAGCGGCCTCAGCCAGCTGGATAAGCAAAATTGAACTCAGAGGTGACGTTCTTCTATGGACCAGCAAGAACTTATTTACATCAGCTCTTTGTGAATACCGGTGTAGTTTGGATAACTTTCCAGGAGTGGTGGATGGTATGAACGGATGGGCAGAGAGAAAGCGTGACTTGATAATACTGATGATTATTAGGAGTCGGTTAATCTAAATTTCATGTGGTTTTACAATCATCAGAGTGAAATATTTAATCAGAAGATTGTATTTAAAGATATTTAAAAAATATGTGAAACTTATTGTCAAGAGATTGACATGAGGAGGTGAGAAAACAATTGATTTACTTTAGGCTTTATCCTAATTTACTGGCCAGTATAAGAACACCTTTTCGATTAAAAAACCTTCATATAACAATTTGTTCATTTCACTTGGCGGGTTTCGATTCGGGCTTGTTACGTTTCACGTGTCTTGCTACACGGAGGAGTTATGATACAACGAAACAGTCCGCCTGTATTGGACAATATATACGCTCGTCCTCCTCCTCCTCCGGGGTTGAGCACTCTGTCGAAGGAATATAACGGTTTCCACTCGCATAATGCAAAATTCTTTTAACAAATTGAGCACATCAGTATTCAATAGCACCAAAATTTAAACAAAACGAAATTTTGATACATACGTGTTAATTCCCGGGCAGACGTTGAGTCGCAAGCTTGGGTTAGGGGTATATCACCAACCTGGCATAAAGTTAGGCGGGTTTCGATCCCGGCTTAGAGCGTCTCACGTGTTTAGCCATGCAGAATAGTTGTGATTCTGCGAAACAGTCTGTCTGTGGATTACAATATATATATATATATATATATATATATATATATAAGACCATGGCTTTGCGACTGAAAAACAAGTGGGTGCTCAACAATGAAAATGGTATCTGATGTAGACTCCGTCCTTACCATCAACATGACCAGTATGATCAAGAAGATTGTAATTTATTCGGTTGATGATCGGGAAGGGTTCTGAGAAGTCACTTTTTCGTCTAACCCGACCATGCTGGTCTTTGTGCAGCTGTATAATCACGTTCAGGACTGTTGGGGGACAGTTGAACCGTTTCAGGATCAGTCAGAATCCATATTTGCTTACTATACATACAGTATTGGATAAATACAACTGGTAGGTTATTTAGAAGAGATACTTCATTTTCCCCAAAGCTTTAGGACAGTAGTATCAGCATCACATTGTTCACTGTCATATCTAGGACACTCGTTGATGGGGGGGGTTCCTCTATTAAGAGGTGCAGTCGACAATATCCTATTGGGCTGAAGACACACAATGGAACTTTGCCCAGTCGGCTGGGTCTGTAAAATACAACAACTGCTTCTTTACAGACTGGTAGACCCCCTTTCCAACGAGCGTCCTATATATGACAGAAAACAATCGGATGATGAGGTTCCGGTAATGCTAGAGCTTTGGAGAATGCAGATTAATCCTTCATTGCCATTGCTGCCTGGTCCACTCTGGTCCGGAGTGATAGCTTCTGATAGGGACTTAACTATGGGTCAAATAGATCTAAACTGCATACTTATGTTAAACTGAGTTGTTTGAAAAAGAACTATTTTTGACAGTGAAACTGTGTACCTATGATACACTGAATTGTTTGAAAAAGAACTGTTCCTGACATTGAACATGTGTACGTATGCTAAACAGAATTGTTTGAAATAGAACTGTGCTTTTAACCTGAACTTAATAGTTTGAAATAGAACTGTTCTTTGAAATTGAAACTGTGTACTTATGCTAAACTAAATTGTTTGAAATAGAACAGTTTTTTTGACATTGAAAATGTTTATTAATGCTAAACCGACTTGGTTGAAATTGTACTGCTTTTGACATTGAACCTGTGTACTTATGCTAAACTGATTTGTTTGAAATAGAACTGTATACATGTATAAAATTGGATTTGGTATTAAGTAACCAACAATGGTAGATGTGCCTTAAAACTAAATCAAACCAAACCAAACACAATGGAACGGACTATTTTTCAACCTTATTTTTGTCATAGTTGGAGCGAAAAACTATAATTCAAATTATAATTAAAATAAAAATCATAGAACAACAAAAAAATTGGAAATTTGTAATTTGTAAGAATCTCCTATTTCTTGATTTGATGACTTCATTTTTGATTAGTCCTTTTGTCTAATGGCTAGTAAGCAGTTGTCGTTTGTGTATTTGAAGCATTAAAATTTCAGAAAAATTTAATTAAAATTTGTGGCAATAATGAAAAGTTGTTCAGTTTTTTCACGGACATTTCTTTTGCCCAATACGATAAGTATTTGCCCAGCCTCTCAGCATGAACAGAAGGTGGCATGAGGTCAATTTTAAAGTAGAGTTTAAGAGTTTTGAATTCAATGTTTTCTCCTAAACCGTTTGCCTTATCAGAGTTGAAAAGTCCAGTCTGTCCTACAATTTACCCATAACTGGAGGAATAATAGTTGGATTGACATTTTTCCCAAGGAATTAGCGCAATGTAAAATTCAAACGGCTACATCCATGATTTCAGCTTTTATCAACATGCACATTTCATACGATGATAACCATTACACTACAAGCGCCCCCAAATGATATATATATATATAGATATGTATATGTATATATATATAGTGTGTTTCTTTCTTTCTTTGATGTGTGAGAGGGAAAACCTCTTTTTGTTTTGGATTGAAAACTGTAGGAATACGTGTATCAAATCTATTTCTGACTGTCAATTTGACAGACGCAAATATTCTGCTGATGTGAAAAATGACAACCTCCCACCGAAAATTACCAAAAAACACCCTCCAAAACAAAAAAAACCTCCAAAAAACAAACGGGCAAAACAACAACAACAACAACAACAAAAACGAATTCTGTAATTAAGAGGTGATGAAACGATGATAATTAAATGGTCCAGGAGCTTATTTCACATTTGAAACTTGAGCGAAAGAGGTATCTTATTTCCCCAAACTTTAAGTCATTTATTTTCACACTTTATCGATTACCTTGTCGTTGATGGCGACGAAATTATGTACTTCGTCCAGCTATCAGACAAAGCGTCTGCACAGAATAAGAAAAAAAAAAAAAACAAATATAAAAAAAAGGTCTAGTCAACCAAGAAGGAGAGTAAGTTACTAAGAAACGAAAGAATACATACTTGCTTACTCTCCTTTTTTGGGTCGGCCAAATCGTTATTTATTCTTTTGTATTTTGTGCAAATGCGTTGTCAGATATTTGGCTCTCTAATGTAACTAAAATACACAGTAACTTAAAAAGTATTCTATTTATTTACTTTTACCTTTATTCTTATTTATATAAGCCATTCTTTGAGATTAGCAATATATATATACACACACACACACACACACACACACATATATATATATATATATATATATATATGAAAAAAGAAAATGTCTCTTTATGTCATTGATACATTCACTTTTGATGAAATGAGATAGAGTAGTGGTAATT
Organism: Sepioteuthis lessoniana; assembly: GCA_963585895.1. Lineage (NCBI taxonomy): Eukaryota > Metazoa > Mollusca > Cephalopoda > Myopsida > Loliginidae > Sepioteuthis > Sepioteuthis lessoniana. The sequence continues at coordinate 65,915,907 of OY757924.1, read as the reverse complement.
TACTAAGCTTTTTGCTTAGATGTGGCACAAGGCTATATTAAAGGGGCACCCAAATGAAATGAGATAGAGTAGTGTCCAATATTAGAGAACGAAAGTTTTAAAACTCCGATCCTAAATATTCTTTTGGAATAGACATTTGTTAGGTAATAGTGTACTCTACCAATCTATTGTATGTAACAAACATTGACGAGGGAGTGCTTGACAGGTGACAGGTTAAAGTTTAAATTCCTGGCATTGAGAAACTATGTGAGTGTTTGTCGTTGACTGTTGACATACACAGTAGAACAAAGACATAAATTAAAAAAAATAGTAGGATGGGGCTTCCACTTCATTAGGGGTGAGTTATCGTTTATAAAAGAAGGCATCTGTATTTTATTCACGCAATAAAGACGACCCCATGCATTTCTGTTTAAGAGAGGGATACAAAAGTCTGTTCGATTTTATAAAGCCTATTTAGCTACGAAATTGTCCAAGTTATCCTCTAGTTATAGATTAAATAGTCCCCCAATTGTTCAACAATAATGACTCTGGGATTAAACAACCTGCCATTAAACAAAGAAATCGAACCGAAATTTACCAATTTCATTATTTCATTTAAATCTTTTGAGCTTAGTTTTTCAATGTGCATTTTCTGATGCACTGGGTGCAATAGAAATACCTCTAATTCGTAAATTCCTCTCATGTAGTGAAAATAAATTAAGGCACGTAGCAATGGTAACTGCATTTCTTTTTAACTTTACTTTAGATATGATCAATTATGATATGTTGGGTTCTTGAAAGGGATACAATCAGACAAGATGTTACTTGAATGGAAATGAACATTCAACAGGTTCAGAAAATAAAGAAAGGGTTTTATTGCAAGAGAGATACAATAAAACAGAAAAGGAATAGTGAGGTTCGCTAATAATTCCCGAAACAAGGACAATATTTGTCTCTGTTTCTCACCAGACAGGACTTGACACAAGGTTAAATGACCTGAAGGTCGAATTATAGTCGTAGTTAGGGGAGAGGAAGGTGGAACCCGAGTCAACGCTCGAGCCCAGCTGGTTTATGCAGGGCGTCGGCTCAGTGCAATGTGAGCCGATAAGCCTTACTGGACTGGGACCCAAATATGGGTCCAGGTATAGATACCAGATTATAACTTAAATTGGACAACGGGGTCCAGTGCTATAAGAATGTGTCAAAAGAATCAATAATACAGCTAGCCCACCCGAACGTGGTCCAGTTGAAACCGGGGTCCTTTCGGCCTCGAGTCTGACTTAGCTGGACACTAATGCCCGACGACCCGGCTAAAAAGTCGGGCGGGGGCAAGCCGACAGCAAATTAATGCTGTCGGCCTTATCCCTGGATCAAGACCCGTTATTTGTCTGACAGGACTTGAAACAAGGTCATATGACAGGAATCTCGGCTTATAGTCGCGGTTAGGGGAAGCAAAGTGGAACCCGAGTCGAGGCTCGAACCCTGTTGGTCTATGCTGGTCATCGGTGCACTTGGTGTAAAGTGCACGGATGAGGCTGGCAGGATATGGACCCAAACATGGGTCATGGAACGGATGGCAGATTATACCTTAAACTGAACAACGGGATCTTTTGCGATACAAAGGTGTCAAAAGTGTCAATAATGGAGCTTGCCCACCCGAAGGTGGCCCAGCTAAAGCCGGGGTCCTTTCGGCCTCGAGTGTGGTTTAGATGGACAGTACCCTGTCCAACACGAATGCCCGACGCCCCCGCCAAAAAGCCAGCTGAGGTCAAAGCCAACATCAAATTAATGCTGTCAGCTTCATACCCGGAGCAAGGCCCGTTATTTATCTCTGCCTTCCACCAGACAAGACTTGACATAAGGTCAAACAACCAGAAGGTCAGAATACAGTGGTGGTTAGGGGGGAGAAAGTTTGGACCCGAGTTGAGGTTTAAGCCCTGCTGGTCTATGTGGGTCATCAGCCCATTTAGTCCAATGTAGGCCTGATGAGCCTAACTGGACATGGACCCAAGTCTAGGACCAGGCACAGATACCAGATTACAGCTTATACTGAACAGCAAAGTCCAGAGCTATACAAAGGTGACAAAGGTATCAATGATGCAGTTCGCCCACCTGAAGGTGGACCAACAGAAGCCGGGGACCATTCGGCCTCAGTTCTGCCTTTGCTCGACAATACTCACAGAGGTCAAAGCCAACAACAAATTAATGCCGTTGGCGTCATCCCCGGGGTTTTATTTGTGTCTATCTTCTACCACACAGGAATTGATACAAGGTCAATGACCCAAAGGTTGGATAATAGGGGAATTAGGGGAGGAGAATGTCACATCAAGCAGAGGCTTGAGCCCTGCGTGACAATGCTGGTTATCGGCCCACAGGGCAATGTGGGCCTGATGAACCTTGCTGGACATGGACCCTTGTCTGGATCCAGGCACAGATGTCTGATTATCGCTTAAACTGGACAACTAGGTTCAGTGCTTGACAAAAGTGACAAAGGTGTCTATGATGCAGCTCGCTCACTTGAAGATGGCCCAGTCGAAGCCCGGGGCCTTTCAGACTTTGTTGGACAATGCCTGATGAGGTCAAAGCCAACTTCAAATTAATATCATAGGCCTCGATTCCCAAAGGTAGCTTTATTTGCCTCCAACTTGACAGGACTTGACACAAGGTCAATGACCCGAAGGTTGATTATAGTGGGGATTTAGGGAAGGGGAAGTTTGGACCAGAGCCGAGGCTTGAGCCCTCCTTGACAATGCTGGTCATCAGCCCACTTAGTGCAATGTGGGCTTGATAAGCCTAGCTGCCCATGGACCCAAAACTGGGTCCGGGCACGTATGCCTGATTATAGCTTAAACTGGGCAGCAAAGTCCAGTGCTATACAAGGAGAAAAAAGGTGTCAATGATGTAGCTTGCCTACCCGAAGGTGGCCCAGCCAAAAATTGAGGCCATACGGCCTCAAGTCTGCCTTTGTTGAACATCGCTCGCTAGCGTCAAAGTCAACAGCAAATTAATGCCGTCGGCCTTGATGCCTGGGTCACCACTCAGTATAATGCCGTGTTAACAGTTTATTTTGTGACTTCACATGACTGAGAGTGGGTGTGGGATAATCTATTACAACACGATCATTGCTCGAATCGGTGCACAACCTGTGTTTGAAGTTGAAACGTTTTCTATCAGCCTGACAACTACTATACAAAATGTTTTGCAAACGTGGTTATTCTCACAAGTTATAAGAGTGATCCCCCGTGGCATAGTGTTTAACGTGTTGGACTGCAACATCGTAGAAAGCGAGTCCAAACTTTAGTCACACTTAGCCCAGTCGGCTGTAGCTGTAGAATACACAGACTGCATCACTGCAGAGACTCTAGCAACGGTGGAGCTTAGCGGAATGCAGAATTACCTTTCATTACTATCGCTTCCAGATCCTCTCTGTCCCGTAGTGGGAGTACTTGAAAGGGTCCAATTTAAGTGTCAAATAGAACTGTTTGACATTAAAACTGGGTACAAACAAATGACATGTTAAATTGAATTGTTTGAAATAGAACTGTTTGACCGCTTAACAAATGTAAGCAAATGACTGATGTTAGTGATACATAACAATACTTGGAGGCATTTAACTAAGTGCTAAGAAATGATTAATAGAAAAAGAATATTTTTAATTTGATAGAAATAATTGAAAGCATTTAAAAGTGTGCTAAAATGAGCCCTGACTTGTTTAAAATGGTTATCAACAAAGTGCATTAACAGTATTATATATTTGGTATATGTGTATAAACAGGAATTGGCTATAAAAAAAACCCAAATCTGTTGATATGCCATTAAACCAGACCAATCCAATTAAGTCACGCTATTACGGTGTCTTTATTTAATAGCAAACCAACCTTTGAAATTTATTTAATGCCCAAGCCATCCTTCGAAAAGAGCAGTAGTGGCACAATTCAACCCCTAGCTTGGGGAATAAGGGGTTTCATACCTTTTCCATGGGCATTTGTCAAAAAAGTGAACGTAATAGTGCGAGTGGTGTGTGAACTCGCTTACAACAATTCTGCAGTCCATCGTTTTAACCATAACACCTCGAGGACACACCCAACGCTGGTATGTTCTTTTTCGGAATAGTACCTTTTGAAAAGGTATGAATACCCTTATCTCCTCATCAACAGGATAAATAGTACAACTAATGGACAGACTTAGAATTAGATAATCTACGAATATTGATATGCCTCAAAAAACAAAAGAAATCAATTCGAACAAAGAATATGAAGCCCCCTTCCGTCTATCTGACAGCGTTAAAAAGCACTATTTTCTATCTGAAACAGTAACATTCTTACGTAGAATGAAATGGACCCAAAAAGCTCTCTCGGTAGCAATTACAGATTTACCAGAAAAATAATGTTTCAACTGCAAACTTCCATTGTGCACAGGTCCAAGCCTTGATTGTAACTGATCGTATCAGAAAGAAATTAATCAGACATTAGCTAGATAGATCTATTATTTCTGGTCTAAGTTTACATTTAGATTGTTGGTGGTATTTCTGAAGCACTCTGTAAAATACTGTGGAAATAAGCCAGGAGACAACCAACAACTTCTGTAAATTGCTTTACAAAAACAGCCTTTTGACCCATCATAATTGGGAGGCGTTTGTCAAGAGTAATAATGAATAAAAAGCAATTTGTGGCAATATTAATTTAGGGTCCCATCTATGGAGTAAACAGATTCGTTCGAAAACTATTAATCCTGGAGAGGAATACTTTAAATAATATAACGGTGCAAATTATTAATATTAGGAATACCTCATACCATATAATTTTGAAAATTTTATGATACGCTCGTGATATAATGGTTACGTCACAGGAAATGGATACAGTGACCCGAGTTCAAATCCTATATGTAGCTGTTTTTGTATTTTGACCATCGACCCGGCCAAACTTGCCATTACAAAGTGATGCACCGGAAGGAAGTGACACATTCCGATGCCACTTATGAGGAGAAATCGCGTAGGTGGACTTGGATAACAAAATGGGACAAGATAAAAAAATTCCCATGGTACACTCATACTCTGATGCCCAGGAAGAGAGTGACCTGTGAACTGCATGACAGTTATTTCCGCTTGATGACGATCAAACATGCCATTCCAAAGATCGAGTAGGCGATTGAGTGAGCGTTGAACTATTATATAACTCAGTCAAGACAGAAGTTAGACAGTTGGAGTTGGAAATAAAGACGAGATGTGGTAGGGAAAGCCACACCAGGCCGATGGGGCCCTTGGAGTCCCTGATTGAGTTGAGGTCCAGAGAAATTGCTGATAAGATGTAGTAGAGAAAGCCAGCAGAGTGGGCCCTGGGCCTTCGGTTGAACAGCCCTGCAGAACGAGAAAGACATAACGCTGACGGGTCAATATGTTGCAGTTATGTTCGGTCTCCAACTCCCTCTCACGCAAACCTTGAGTAACCCTTTTCGAACCCTTACAATAAAACGAGAGGTACATATTTTCTAAAGGAACCTTCGCTCGTCCTTTGTCATTGTGTCGTTGTGGTTCTTTCTGCATGAATTTGCATATGAGAATGCAACAGCTGTTTCTATTTCACATAGCGCTAATTATTTGGGGGGAAGGTATGAATCCATTTATTCTCCCTCTGCCTATGGGCAAATAGTAAAGTAAAATGTGCTCTTTAACTTAGGTATGGCAACCGATCTAGGAAAAGGAAAACTTAGAATTTAAACCTGTAAAACAGCACTTAAAAATTGACCTTGTGCGGCAGCCTGCTCGTGCAGAGGTTTTGTTTGGTTTCTTTATATAATAGCATAACAACCTTTGTAGGTTATTTAATGCCAAAGCCATTCTCCTAGAAGAACAGTAGTGGTAATATTTAACCCATAGCTGGGAGGATAAAGGGGTTCATACCTTTCCCAAGGGTATTTGCCCGAAAGTGAACGTAATAGCGCGACGGGAGTACGAACTCGCTTACTACGATTCCGCAGCCCATCGCTTTAACCATTACACCACGAGGACACCCCCTCAAATCAATCAATAAATCATTTGATCCATCCTCTCTATTCACATTTGCGATATTACATGATCAATAATAATTGCAAAATGCAAAAAAACATCACCTAAATGGAAAGATCTTGCAAGAAATTCAGTTAGAGTATATGAGATTTGAATTTAGAGTTTTTCTTCTCCTAGACTGGTTGCCTATACAAGGCTTAAGAACTCAATCTGCCCATACCTGAAAGGTGAGTAATTCGATTCATACCTTTCTCAAGGGTATTAGTACTATGTGAAATGCAATCAACCTTGTCCAGTATTTGAGCTCGGTTCGCCGTGACCATTTCCTACGACGATAACCATTACACCACGGGCACAGTCCATAATCAAAATTGTATACCAATGTGTTTTCTATTACAAAACAGAAGAATAAATTACAAAAAGCATAAAAAAATGATCTTTTTTCTCATCCCGATCGTGCAGAGGGGTTTGGTATATATATAAGTAAAGTAAAGTTAGCGACCATAGTCGAGGGTGACCCGAAGGCTCCCTTTTCGATAGCTACTACACCAAGGTGTAGGGGAGGGCGCAACTCCTTTCCCTGGGTTTCTCCACTTTACCCTTGATCTGTACCTTATAATGCTGAGTGTTAAGCAAGGAGGCATCAAGTACCATTTTAAAGTCTTTGGCATGACTCGACCAGGGATTGAACCCAGATCTCCCGGGTCACTGGCGAACACTCTAACCATTAAGCCAATGTGCAAATCATCTGTATTTGAACTCGGGAAATACGTCTAGTTTAATGCAATGAGTAAGTTTATCAGAGATTTACTGTCTTCATCAATTGTTTCAGGTCTACCAACATGAAAGAATCACGGTCAATGACTCCAACCTGCAATCACAATACGATTATTATTACGAAACAAGAATTTTTACGTGAAACTAATATAATTTTGTATGAATTGATTAAGTTTGTTTTATTTGTTTCATGGCATATCAACCTTCGTGGGTTATTTGATGACAAAGCCATCCTTGTTAAAGAACAATAGTAGCACTATTCAACCCATACCTTTCCTGAAGGTTTTAGTTCGAAAATGAACGTAATAGCGCTACTGGATTTCGAACTCGTTTTCTACGACTCCATAGTTCAGTACAGCTGCCCACTACGCCAGGGAGTTTCTTCCAAAAGATTAATTATTAACATTTGTTACTTGAATCCATACAATTTATTGCAAAAAAGGACTGATGTTAGCGTTAACGAAAATTATTTTTTACAAATCTATTTGTCTTTCACAAGACATTTGAGCAACGCAATCATTTGTATCTTTTTCTGACGTATCTGGAGAAAAATTATCACACTTAATCAACTCCTTATGGATAAAATCAGCAAGAAAATAGAGAGTCATAATAACTGAGCTGATGACGTATTAACTGTAATCTCATCAAGACAAATAGAATAATAAAAAAAAAGTTTCAAGTCGCTAAGTGTCCTTGAATTTTAACATTCGTTTTCATAATTCTTTCTTTAACAATATTCCTACTCCTATTTCTCCTTGTTGTAAACTCGTTCAGTCTTTTTTTATTATTATAGCATCCTTATAGAAGTCCTCAGCTAAAAATCGTACTTTTAGCAAGCTTCTTTAATAAAGCCTCTATCACATTCCCATCCTCTTCATGAGGCTTAAAATGTGCTGACTGTATTACCCATGGAGGTTTAAGGGCATCCTTAGTATGAGACTAAAATTGGTCTGGTTATGAGGCCTTGATTGTAGAACTCTGGTGAATGTAGAGTACTCTTTCATAGTCATTAGACCCAGGTCCACAATGACCCGGTGCTGTAGTACCTGTTGGGGTTCCTTCTAACCTTGGGGTTAAATAGATCTGATAGCAGATTATTTTATTAGATAGGAATACCTGATATAATATAATCGTAGGGAAAAAATGAAAAAATAAAAAAAAGAAGAAAAAAGGAAAAAAAATCATTGGAAACTGTACAAAAAAAGGTAAATATAAACCGTGTGCAAACAAAAAATAACTCTTAAAAAACTACACAAAAAAGTTACAGATATCCGAAAATCTCAAACTTCTTGGCATAAAAGAACTTCAGATGGGTTACCATACCATTAAAATCAATCAATAAATCATTTGATCAATCATCTCTATTCACATTTACGATATTACATGATCAATAATACTACACAAAATGCAAAAAAAACAAACTGTCACCTACTTAGTTGTAAGGTCCTGCCAGTAATTCAACTGAATTATCTGGGATCATTCCCGTTTTAGATTTTGACACACACACACACACACACACACACACACACATATATATATATATATATATATATATCCTTGGGAATAGCAGGGATGCATTGCTTCTCTTCCACCCATCTATTTGTATATAGTATAGCAGACTGGGTTCTTTAGTTCAGTGAATGCAACTATTCTGGAGAAGGAAAATTCGGAATTGAAATTAGCTATACTCTCCTTAAAAATTGACCTTTTGCCACACCCTGATCGTGGTGAAGTAGTTGGATGAATATTGTGAGGCGCACTTAACGTAACTCTTATCGTTTTGAGAAATGGAATCGTTGAAACGAACTCATATCAAGTCCTTAACTGTCATTCTGCCAAATTTGCTGTCGGTCACACAGCCGGTCATCAAGTTCAATGATGTCGAGAATTGGCTACAATAGTGCAGGTATTTGGTAAAACATATTTTCCCTTAAATATAGATTTCTGTTTTAATTTTTGATATTATATTAAGTTATTTATTCGTTTGTGAAAAGTTTTGTGGATAATTTTTGAAAATTATATAACACTTACGCGATTATCGATTTAATTTTTTTCATATCTGAATTGTTCTGAAATAGTCAATGTTGTTATGTAATTATTTTGAAACTTTAACTTGAAGAATCTTCTGTAAACCAAATCAAATGTCAATAATGCTTTCAAAAAAAGATAATCCATTAATTTTTTTTTTTTGCATTTTGAAATTTGAAAACGTAAATACTTTGAAATTAGTTACTTTTTGCAGTTAAATTGCTTGGCTATCCAACCAGCAGAAGATTAAAATTCAAGAGCTTTAGTTCAAGGGACCACACCAACCCACAGGAAGGCATATACCTCTTGTCAAAAAGGCCAAGAGTCAGGTTTCTTCACTGTATCGCTCACAAGGGGGAGGGAATACCGATAAAGCCCAGAAATCTTTAGCAGTCCTCTCCTGTAACCGTGTTCAGTTGAGATTCTTCTCAAAATTTGACTCTTTTTTTTCTTTGTTTAGAGGTATATCAACCTTCGAGGACTATGTAATTCCAAAGCCATCCTTATAGAAGAACATCAGTGATAATATTTAAACTCATAGGCGGAGGGATAAGAGGGTTCATACCTTGTCCAAAAGTGAACGTTTTAGCATGACTGGAGCTCTAACTACGCCACGGGGGCACCTCACTTTGACCTTGCATCATATACAGTCTATCGGTGGAAGGGTTAAATAAACACTGTTACATCTTACTGCAGTATGCTGTTTACTGTTTATGATTAGAAAACATATGCCAATGAGAATCTTCTTTTCATCACGAAGAACAGTGTATTAACGTAAAAAGCTTACTCTGGGTACAGTAAGAACGCATGCTAAATTTTGTAGCTTTACATCAAGCTGTTTAGCCGCCTCTAGGGGGACATAGAAAAAAACGCTTCTTAATTATAGATATAGATGAGGCTGAATTGATGAGTTCTCTCGACTCAATTCTAAACAAATTTTCAATTGATTACTTTTGTTAATTTTCCGTAAGGGTTGCTGATGTTTCTTTTCAATCAAGATACATGAACATTTTTCTTGACTAATATTATTGTTTAAACTAATTTCCCGTAGGGCTACATTTTCGTCTAAAAGAACATCAACTTATGGTTACAAGAATGATAGTATACACAAGTATTTATTGACACACACTTTTGTGTAGAGAAAAGTTTCCCAGTCTCTTGCGGCAAAAGCTGCAGTGGCGTTAAGAAGACACACAACTTTCACAAAGATGCTTCCCCAGAGTTGAAATCTCCAGGGACAAGGGTGACTTCGTGCGAAACAAAACTGATCTAAGTCTTGTAAATTTAAATTCTACCTGATTGGTTTCGCCTTTCAGGAAGATGGTTAATTATTTCTGTTGATTGTAAGGAGGAAGACCTATTTTGTTTTGTTTTGGTTTCTTTGTTTAATGGTATATCAAACTTCGAGGGGTATTTAATGCCAAAACCCATCCTTTTCAAAAAAATGTCATCATCCTCATCCATATTTATCTACCTCTCCGCTTGGTCAGTATATGACACAAGGTCAATTTTTAAGAGGAGTTTAACAGGTTTGAATTCAGAGTTTTCCTTCTCCTATACTAGTTGCCTCACCAAGGCTGAAGAACCTAGTCTGCTCTACTATTTACCCATAGCTGGAGGGAGAATAATTTGATTCATACCTTTCCCAAGGGTATATGTGCTATGTGAAATGCAATCAGTCTCGTCCAGGATTTGAACTCGTGTCGCCGTGTCCATTTCCTACAACGATATCCATTACACCACGGGCACCTCCGTGGTGTAACTGCCATCGTCCTCATCATCATCAAGATATGCTGACAGCCAGGAGTTTCCTAACTCTCTTTCGCAATCTGTCCCTATTGTCTATTGATCTTCGCCGGTCTTCTGGGGTGCATCCAATGTTCGCATAAAGCTGATGTGAGTGAGTCTTTGATGGTCAGCCAACACTAGCGCGTCCATGAGCTGAGATCCATAAAAAAGATATTGCTTATGAGTTCATCCTTGCTTCTCTAGCAGTATCCCATTTATCTTGTCCGTTTTGTATGTTTTAGGAGATGAGAGGCCAGTGGCCATGCAGCTGTTGCTTTGTGGGGTGTTGTGCAATTTTACCAATTTATTAGATGAAGCATACTTCGGTCAGCCGTGGCGAAACGACATGGATCTGGTCATGTGGATCATGTCTTTGGATACGATAGTCACTCGAGACTGCCTGGCGCGAGTGCCGGAGAGGGCTAGTATTCGCGTCACGTGGCCGAGACTGAGTTATTCCTAGACCCTCAGGGAGCCGTCCAGCTGGACTATAACCCTCCTCCTCGAAGTTAGGTTTATCGCCTGGTGCCTGAAGTGCGTTTTTAGGGGAATGCTGACGGGGCCCGAAGCATTTTTGAGAATGCCTGGCGTTTCTGGGCTACGGCCTTGCGCCTGGATCCACTCTAAAAAAGATCTTGTACCGTACTCATCCGTTTGGTTAGGCGTGGGATAAATATCATTGCTTCCAGGGTTTGTTCGCAGAATTCTTGTGTAGTTCCCATCTAGTTTTTTGTCTATGCGTTTTGTTCGCGTCTATGTGGTTCATCCATATTTTAGCAAGGAAACGGCTACAGATTGGAAGAAATCCCTTTTTATTTTATCTAATTGATAAGACTTCCCTATAATTGGTAACCTGTCAATATTCAACGCGTTCGCTTGTCGTATGTTGACATGTCTTTCAGTAGATGAGATACTGCTGCCAGGTTATGAGAAATGGTTCTCTGATTTTTGAGACTTGGAACTCAGAGTAGAGATTTTTCCTTTTTGTTTAAAATACTACTCTGTATTATTTGTATTCACATAGGGGCCAATACTTCCTGCTACTTACTCTAGTTTATGTAGTTGGGATTCTGCTTGGGCTGGTGTATTAGCTAGAAGCGCTCGGTCATCTGCAGAGTCTGCATCTGTCATAGTTTCTGCGGGATAACGTCTATTTCTCTTTTCTACAATGCAAATGATTTGTTGATGCTTGAAGTACATTTTCTAGGCTGAGTATAAACAAATATAATGTTAATATATCTTCGTTCAAGACTCCAGTGACTATACCGAAGAAGACGATGTTTTCATCACACGAGCGGACCATTACTTTTGAATTTTTGTAAAGCATCATTATAGCAGTGAGAGTTTCTTTGGGAAGACCATAGGTAGTAGTTTCTGCTCCATCTTTCCTCTTTGTATGGAATCACAGGTCCTGAAGAAATCAACGGACAGGTGTGTTGCCTCGAGATTCTTTGACCGTTCTTCTTCGATGATTGAGGATCTTTGAGGTTGTGAAGCGATTTCCTCAAATGTATACTCTTCTAAGATTTTTCTTGATTTCAGGTTGGATAAGATTTAGAAGAAGGACGTTAGAAACCTAAGCACTTACTGTAGTTAGCGTTTTGCTTCTGTAATTTGTAATTATTTCCAGTCACCTTTCCTTGGGGAGATAATGATGCAAATTATCGTCCATTTCTCTAATTTTATTTTGTTTATAAACTGCGTTGCATAATCAGAAAATTATCTCTTCAAATTTTCTTGTTTAAACTTCAGGGGTATTTCGTCAAAGCTTGCAGATTTTCTGTTTTTGATTTTTTTAAATGCTGCCTCAAATTGTTCCTCTGTAAACTGACGTCTAGTTAGCTCGAAATGAGGTTTTGGGATAGCTTTGTCAGTAATTTCTGGAGAGTTTCAGAGCAGATTTTTAAAATATTATTTCCATTTTAATAGTCTTTTGGCTGATAGCTTTTAGTTTTTCTCTCAATGAGCTCTTCCTATTCCCTTCATTTGATCTTTGCTTTGCTATTCTTGATGGTCTATCTCATACTGAATATCAAATTTTATCGATTTGACCTTGAATGTATTCTAATTGCTATTTTTGATATGCGTTGGTTTGTTCTTCCTGGACTTTCCTAAATTTCTGCGCGTTGGCATTTGTCGGGTTTCTTTTATTGAGTAAGAATGCATTTTTTAAAGTTGTATCGTTTTTTCCTCACTCCTCGTGACTCTAATAGAATTCTACATTTGGTTCTTGGTTTGGTTCTAAAACATTCTGCTGCTGCCTCCATGTTGACATTGAGAAAGTTTTCGCTTTCGTCATTCAGTGTATATCTTTCAGATATTTCCTGAAGAGCATCAACTGTGTTCCAAGCAGATACATTATATTTGTTTTTTTTATATCTCTACGAGTAAGTGAGGACCCGTCGTAACGTCAGGTTTTAATTTCTTTTTTATTCCAAAGTAGACTCTGGCACATCTTTGCCGTGACGATTCTGTGATCAGAAGATACTCCTTTAAAAGAAGAGTATCCACGTGTGATTATGCGTGTATAATCTAGCTGTGTTCTAGCGTTTTTTTTTTTTTTTTTTTTGGTTAATGTAGATCCATAATTTCCGCTTCTTTTTTTGGAATTCAATGTTTAGGGATAAGAGACTGTTCTCAAGTGAAAAATCAGTTTGATAGTGGTCATTTCTATTTAGCCAGTTGTGTAAGCAAAATTCATTATTCAAATTTTTATCTATTTGAGCATTCATATCCCCATCAATGATTAGAACGTTATATTTGGAAATGTATACAGCAAGGGAAGATAACCAGATGTAGAAGGTGAATTATCCGTTTCATCAATTGCCATTGGCGGGACAATTGCAAGAAACATTCATTGTGCTGAGGTTGCCATTATATGTAGCTCACAAATTTCTCAATTGTATTTTTTTCTGTGCTATTTAGAGATTTTAAGGCATGGGGACAGAGAAGGATTGACAGAGTTTTTTCTATCCAGATGTCGAGACAAATGTCCAAGCATTACTGATATCATGGTATTTCAATTAAATTCACTCAGGTAATATCTATGTTCTTGTACACATATTATGTTTATATTGATCTTGGCTGTTAGCTCGGGTAGTTGTTTCGTGTCTTAAGTCCTGACGTTAAATGTCATATGTTAACAGTATTTTGCATTAAAGTATGTTTAGTTTAGGCACTGTAGTTGATTTTTCGATCGCTGAGGCCAGAGCACCAACCTCAGCCGAGCGCTCCACTTATTTACCGGCGTGAAGAGCGATGCGGTTTGTGGTTTTGCTTAGAATCATGGTAATAATTCGTTGGCTGTTTTTTCTCATCAATCATCATCATCATCATGACGTGCGGTTAGCACAGATATCCCTGACCCTCTCTCTCCACGTCTCCCTATCATCCATCGCCTTCGGCAGGTCTTCGGGGTTACATCCCATATCATCACATAGCTATAGCTGCTGTATGAATGTTCGAGCTGGTCGTCCTGCTTTTGATTGGCCATATGTGGGGGTCCACAGGAGCACATCACTTACGATCTCGTCTTTGCTTCTCCAGCAGTGTCTGGCATGTCTAGTTCGTCTAGCTTGTATAGTGTTTGTGATAGGTAATAGGTGCCGTACAGTTGGCACCGTGTGGGGTGTTGCTGCCAGGACCTGTTAGCTCGGGTAGTGTTATGTTTGGACCTTCGACCCGGCCCCCAAAAAAATCTATTCCAAGGTGATGCACCGGAAGGAAGTGACACATTTCAATGGCAGTTAGGAGAGAAAATCGCGTGGGCGGAAATTGGCTGATGAAATGGGACGAACAAGAAAAATTCCCATGGTACACTACAGAGTAATGCACCGGAAGAGAGTGACCACTGAACTGCATGACAGTTATTTCCGCTTGATGACGATTAAACATTCTATTTCAAAGATCGAGTGGGCGTCGAACGATTATATAATTGAGTTGAGTTCGACGAGCCAGTTGAATTGAGTTCTGGTTCCAGTTGAGTTCGATGCCCAGGGGGTCAGTTGAGTTAGAGATCGGACGGAGATAGATGAGATGTGGTAAGGAAAGTCACATCAGGTCGAAGGGGCCTTTGGGCCCTGATGAGTGAGCCCTAGGCCTCCGGTTGAGCAGCCCTAGAGAACAAGAAGGAAACAACGTGACGGTCATAACAGCGGGGTCAAAATATTGCAGTTATGTTCGATCTCCAGCTCCCTCTCGCATGCAAACTTTGAACAACCCTTTCGAACCCTTGCAATAAAGTGAGAGGTAAATATATTTTTGTAAAGAAGTCTTCCTGCGTCTTTATCCTTCTTACGTCTTTATCATCGCTCGTCTTTCTTCTTCATTGTGTTGTTATGCAGATAAGTATATAACAGTAGTTGTTTCGTGTCTTAAGTCCTGACATTAAATGTCATTATGTTAACAGTATTTTGCATTAAAGTATGTTTAGTTTAGGCACTGTAGTTGATTTTTCGATCACTGAGGCCAGAGCCGCTCCACTTGTTTACCGGCGTGAAGAGCGATGCGGTTTGTGGTTTTGCTTAGAGTCATGGTAATAATTCGTTGGCTGTTTTTTCTCATCAATAGATGCCATATATATGGAAGAACATTAATAGTATCCTGACTGAACTATTTGGGAAAGGTATGAACAACCTTATCCTCCCAGCTATGGGTTAAATAGTGCTACTGCAATTCTTCTAGGAGAATGGCTTTGGCATTAAATAACCTACAAAGGTTGATATGCCATTAAACAAAGAAACAAAACCAAACTGAATTATTTAATCTTGACCTTTGACCAATGAGGTTCTTTCGTCGTGCATTTAGAGAAATTCACCGTTTACCCAGCTTTAGATTTATCTGTCTTGCTTCATATGCACCATCACTTCACATAGTTTCCTTTGTTATATATTTGGGGCGCTCGCAAAATTCTCTTTTCCCTCGAAGACTGTTATCTCGTGCCGAGGCAGGATATCTGAGTGGTTCTGGAGGTGTGAAAAAATCTTATTTTCCTCAAATATACATATTTACCAACCCCTCCGCCCGGGCAGGATATGACACAAGGTCAATTTTTAAGCGGAGTTTAACAGGTTTGAATTCAGAGTTTTCCTTCTCCTAGACTAGTTGCCTCATCAAGGCTGAAGAACCTAGTCTGTCCTACTATTTACCCGGTAGCTGGAGAGAGAATATTTGGAGTCATACCTTTCCCAAGGGTATTAGTGCTATGTGAAATGCAATTAGCCTGGTCCAGGATTTGAACTCGTGTCGCCGTGTCCATTTCCTACGACGATAACCATTACACCACGGGCACCTTCAGTTTTCCTCAAATGTAAGGTACAAATATTCTATCGTAGCCTGACCAGTTACATGTGGCATTATCTTATTTCATCAACGCGCACTGTAAAAAATTATTTTCCAAAGTGAATATTACAGCGAAAATGGACTTCGAATTAGCTTATTATGATATTACATATCTGTCTATATTTCTGAGATGAGGTATTATGTACATTATTTAGATTTTTCAGACTATTTTCTTCATCTTTGTCACCATGTTTATCGCAACGTTTCGGCCATTGTACGCTTCGGCCTTCTTCAGGTGGTTGGAATGTCAAACTTAGCCCTTTATTTCGCTCACCGGAGTAGACTGTTCCTCAAGGACACATGGCACAGTGACATGTCCAAAAGAGCGAGAGTTCAATACCCGGTGATGGCAGTGGAGAACTTTCAGAGGGAAAATAAACAGGAGATAACAGATAACTGACATCCATTAAAACATGGCACGTGGAACTAGAACAGTCTACCCCGCAGAGCGAAATAAAGGGCTAAGTTCGACATTCAAACCACCTGAAGAAAGCCGGAGCGTACAACGGCCGAAATGTGATAAACATGGCGACAAAGATGAGGGCAATATTCCGAAAAATGTAAATATTATTCGATATTGCTGTCCGGCGCTTTAGCCCCCACCACACAAGAACCCCTTTCGAATTATATTTCCTTAAACACTTTTCTTGCATCAGTTGAGAATATCTAGCCAATGTTACTCATCTACATCAAAGAGTGCTCACAATCAATTTCTTCATAATTATCAATAACATTTTTTCGTTAATCCTACCCTAATTTAGGTAACTACTTCGTTCTTTTTCTTTCAGTACCTATAAACTCTGGCTTAAAATACACCGTCAGTTCTTTCTGCAACTCAGTAAGACCTCTAAAAAGCGATTTCTGGGTAGAAAAAACTGCATCTGATGGTAAGGTTCCAATTCCAGAGATCTGTGTTGAGTAGAGTGCCCCTTCATGCCAATTATTTCCTGGTCCGCTCTGACTTGGAATGGTGGTACTTGTCTGAATTCCATCAATGTGTTAAATAGATCTGTTTAAAAATTATTTGTATTAGATAAGAATACTTGATGATATATCAGTCTGTGTAATAATTTGTATAAATAATAGTTGCTTGAAGCGATAAATATTTGATAAGCATTAACATAAATAATTATTTGAAACTCACATAACTGTAGTTAAAACATATTATTATTAGTTGATAGGTTTGGTTCGGTTTCTTTGTTTAATGGCATATCAACCTTCGTGGATTATTTAAGCCGAAAGCCATTATTGTAAAAGAACTAGTGTGGTACTAACACATGGTTGGGGGGCATTTCCCAAGAGTAATAGGTAAGTGTAATAGCGTGACTGGAATTCGAATTTGCATATTACGATGGTGTTGTCACCAAGTTAGCCACGATAACATGGGGACTCCTCCCTACATAATCAAATAGAAATAATTTCTTGAAACTGTCAAATTGCGTATACATCAGTGTTAGGAACAATTGAAACTATAAAACTGTGGGCAAATTATTTGTATTTGATAAGAATACTTGATACCATATTACTGTATGCCAAAAATTATTATTATACAAAGCAAACAAAAAACTTTAAAATTTATTATGTAGAAATGTATAATAAATATACAAGGAATGTAATTCCCTAACATTTTGGCATGAATTGATCCTTAACAGTTTGACATACCGTAAAATTCAAGCAATCTATATTTTTCTTTTTTTAATTATTTATGTTTTCCTATACCTTCTTTCCTAATCATTTCTGTTTTCCTTTATTTTCTTTTTTAAATCGTTTCTGTTTTCCTTTACTTTATTTCCCAATAATTTCTGTTTTCCATTATTATCTTTTTTTAATCGTTTCTGTTATCCTTTACTTTCTTTCCCAATCATTTCTGTTTTCCTTTATTTTCTTTTTTTAATCGTTTCTGTTTTCCTTTACTTTCTTTCCCAATCATTTCTGTTTTCTTTTACTTTCTTTTTTCAATCGTTTCTGTTTTCCTTTACGTTCTTTCCCAATCAGTTCTGTTTTCCTTTATTTTCTTTTTTAAATCGTTTCTGTTTTCCTTTACTTTCTTTCCCAATCATTTCTGTTTTCCTTTATTTTCTTTTTTTTAATCGTTTCTGTTTTCCTTTACCTTCTTTCCCAATCATTTCTGTTTTCTTTTACTTTCTTTTTTTAATCGTTTCTGTTTTCCTTTACGTTATTTCCCAATCAGTTCTGTTTTCCTTTATTTTCTTTTTTTAATCGTTTCTGTTTTCCTTTACTTTCTTTCCCAATCATTTCTGTTTTCTTTTACTCTCTTTTTTTAATCGTTTCTGTTTTCCTTTACCTTCTTTCCAAATCAGTTCTGTTTTCTTTTACTTTCTTTTTTTAATCGTTTCTGTTTTCCTTTCGTTCTTTCCCAATCATTTCTGTTTTCCTTTATTTTCTTTTTTTAATCGTTTCTGTTTTCCTTTACCTTCTTTCCCAATCATTTCTGTTTTCTTTTACTTTTTTAAATTCGTTTTTGTTTTCCTTTACCTTCTTTCCCAATCATTTCTGTTTTCTTCTACTTACTTTTTTTAATCGCTTCTGTTTTCCTTTACTTTCTTTCCCAATAATTTCTGTTTTCTTTTACTTTCTTTTTTTAATGGTTTCTGTTTTCCTTTACTTTCTTTCCCAATCATTTCTGTTTTCTTTTACTTTCTTTTTTTAATCGTTTCAATTTTCGTTTACCTTTTTTCCCAATCATTTCTGTTTTCTTTTACTTTCTTTTTTTAATCGTTTCTGTTTTCGTTTACCTTTTTTCCCAATCATTTCTGTTTTCTTTTACTTTCTTTTTTTAATTGTTTCTGTTTTCGTTTACCTTTTTTCCCAATCATTTCTGTTTTCTTTTACTTTCTTTTTTTAATCGTTTCCGTTTTCGTTTACCTTTTTTCCCAATCATTTCTGTTTTCTTTTACTTTCTTTTTTTAATCGTTTCTGTTTTCCTTTACGTTCTTTCCCAATCAGTTCTGTTTTCTTTTATTTTCTTTTTTTAATCAAATCTGTTTTCCTTTATTTTCATTTTTTAATCATTTCTGTTTTCCTTTATTTTTCTTTTTTTAATGATTTCTGTTTTACTTCACTTTTTTTTCAATTGTTTCTGTTTTTCTTTACTTTTTTAAATCATTTCTATTTTACTTCATTTTCTTTTTTAATGAGTTCTGTTTTCCTTTATTTTCATTCCAAATCATTTCTCTTTTCTTTTCTTCTTTTTCTTTTTTCAATGATTTCTTTTATCTTCTCTTTTAATCATTTCTCTTTCCTTTTACTTTATTTTTCATTTACACCCTTTCTTTCTTTCTTTCTTTCTTTCTTTCTTTCTTTCTTTCTTTCTCATAATCTCCGCTTTTTCAGCATATTTCACCTCGTCAGCATCGTTGCTATGACTTTTCCGACACAACCACCATCTTTTTCAACGACTAAAAATCAAATCCATTTCCCCTATTTATTTCTTCTCTTAGGTTGCATTTTTTTATTATCTTTTTTTCTTTTTTCTTTTCTCCTTTGCTTTTTAGCGTCTTAATTCTTTTTTCCTTTTTCTTTACACTTTATTTTGTCTGCTAACATTTCTATATCTTTTTTCCAATTTATTTGTTGCAAATATCATCGCATTCCACTCTCAATATTCCTTGTCTATCTCAATGAACTAATCTCGTCCCTGAAGCCATTACGTTCTTGCACTCAGGGAAGTAAAAGTCTCTATCATCTACGAAAACAAAACAAAACAAAACAAAGGAGAAAAAAACATATCTCTTGTCGAAATCAAATTGAAAAAGAATATTTCTGACATTAACTGCCGGCCATCTGTATCACTACTTTTAATACGTTTCTATTAGGAAAAAAAAATTGATTTAAAATCTACAAACTTATTGCTTCTGTCACGCATGCGTCGTGAGGTTGCTCATGAAGGCAAAAATCTAACCAGCATAAACATGGACATATATTTGTATATTTACGATCAATTTTTGTACACACACACACACCAAAATAGTCCGTCTATGGATGACAATATATATATATATATATATATATATATATATATATATAAGTAGTAAATACGTTTGCTGACCGTATTCAAAGGTGACCTGAAGGCTCCCTTAAAAATACCTAAGGGCGTTACCCTTTCCCTGGATCACTCCACTTAGCCTTGATACCAACGTTATAATGATGATTGTTAAGCAAGGAATCATCAAGTACCATTTTTTGAGTCTTTGGTATGACTCAACCTTGGATTGAACCAGGGTCTCCCGGACCGTTGATGAACACTAAAACAATTATAACAAAGAATATATATATATATATATATATATATATATATATATATATATATATATATATATATATATATATATATATATCAGCTATGTTTGGTTGTTTGTTTTCTTATGTCATACATAAAATTGTGCTGTTGAAACAATCACTTCTCTCTCTTCAATATTTATGTACCGCTCCGCCAAATTTTTTGGCAACACCCTCCCGCCAAAAATACATAAACAAGTTGGTGACCATAGATGAGGCTAACCCGAAGGCTTCCTTTTCGATAGCTACTACACCAAGGTAAAAGGAAGGGCTTTACTTCCTTCCTTGGATTGCTCCACTTACCTTATAATGCTAAGTGTTTAGCAAGGAAGCATCAAGTACCATTTTTGAGTCTTTGGTATGACCCGACCTGGGATTAAACCCAGGTCTCTCGAGCCATTGGCGAACACGCTAATCATCATGCCAATGTCCGGTTAGACAAAAGCAATGCAAAAATTTAGTTTCCATCGGAATCCGCCCCCCCCATCTTGGCTAGGCATGAATCATAGTATTAAACCTCTTGACCTTTTAGACGAGGGAGCAAAAGATTAGCTTTTCAATATTTCGCTTGCGCTTTTTTCGCCTCAATATCTATGTGAAATAATTAGAGATTGTAGTAAATTATTTTTGTAATAAATAGTTTTCTAGCAAACCTATGAATTCAAAGTTGGGGGATCTGTAAAGGTCAAGGGGAATAAACATTCTTTTGCGTAGACATGTCTCTAAAAGTTTCAAGGGTGACATGTTATAAAAGTATTTGCTAAAGAATAGTTAGAGTAACATATATAAAAAAGGAATTCAAGGCAGAAGGGGTTGTCCGAGAAAGAGCAGCAAAAGAAGCAGAGAAGCTACAGAGGAGAAACTACAACCCAAGGAAGTTGGCAGCCGGGTCATTTGAGAAGAAATGATTAAGTCTGTTGCTGTCTCTTTCGCCTCAAACGGTTTATAGTTTCTATCAACGTATTTCCTATACTCTCTCTCTTTTTGGCGACCACTATGAAAGGGTTTTAGCAAAGAAACTTTCGTATCCATCGCGCTAACAGATGGTGTTTTGTGTTCGTCATTTCTTATGTGAATGAAGTTACCAAGGGTTCCGACTGAAACGTAAGGGGTTATGCTACACCAATGATCTATTTTTGGCCGTAGTTTTACAATTATGTGTCAGCACACTAATTCAGAGACAAGAGCAGAGTTAAGAGTGCTTGGTCTCTATCGTCAATGAACCAGAGCGATGCCATTTAAATGAGGTGGCAAGTCCTTCTTGAGAAGATGTTGCCCCTTCAAGCCAAGCATTTTAATTTATCGCTTGAGCTTTTTCCCTTTTGGAAATAATTTCTGATTATTCTGTTACATAACTTGACAAAGGTGGCTATCATTTTTCTATTATGGAGCAAACTAACATATTTGGCTTCAAAAATGGATTGTTACAAAAGAAAATAGTTTATTTGAAAATAAGGTTATTTTTTATGCTTCTGTTGTTGTGATTAAGCGGTTCTTTCCTTGAAGTGTTTAATTCTCGGCTGTTATCAATTTCGGCATCATGTTTAAATGGCAGCGGACTTAAAAAAAATAGAACCACCTCTAAAAATAATTATATTCGTTTTTTTCTGTTTAATGGCATATCAACCTTTGTTTATAAGTTATTACCAAAATCATTCTTCTAGAAAAATTGAGGTGGTTTAATTTAACCAATTACTAAGAGAAAAGGGATATCATACCTTTTCCAAAGGTATTAGTACGAAAGTGAACCCAATAGTTCGACTATAGTTCTAACTCTCTTAGTTGGAAGTTACAGTTTAGTACTTACTCACTACGTCCAGAGGACTGCAAGCTACGTTTAAGAATCACTTGTCATTATAAATCAAGATATTTTTCAAATTTTACTTTCATTGAGCCACCAAATTATAAAATAGAAAACAACCGAGAAGGATTTGTTATTTATAGTTTAAAATCATGCCCTAATTATGCACGCATAGCGTGAAATTTTTGTCAGTACGGTTTTATATATATATATATATATATATATATATATATATATATATATATATATATATATATAGAATGTTCACTGATCGTCAGGGAGACACAAGTTCTATCCTAGGTTGAGTCATACCAAAGACTAAAAAAATTCGACTTGATGCCTCCTTGCTTAACACTTATCATAATAATGTACGGGTTAAGGATAAGTGGAGAAATCCAGGGAAAAGAGTAGCAACCTCTCCTACGCCTAGGTGTAGTAGTTATTGAAAAGGCAGCCTTCGGGTCACTTTCTTACAAACAACCTTTATAAATATATATATATATATATATATATATGTAAATACACACCAGGATCTTCGAGTTCTAGGTTAGTTAATACATTGTATCTGGTGGTAAGGCTTCTGATTTGGAGTGCTAGTATTTCTTAGGTCCCTCTGTAAGTGTCAAACATTTGTGTGAAACCACGAAATAAATATGTTCACATATGTTTATAATGACGGTGCAGACGAAAGCGACAATATATATTAGGACAAATTATTTTAATTAATATTTTACTCCTAGGAAGATTTTAACACCAGCGATAGCTTATGGTCTTTCTCTGGACTCTGAAGGAGAGCAAGTAGCACAAGTCTCCAGGACTCTTTTTAGTATTTTAACCGATTTCAACGATGCTGTTGTCTGGGTGGTCTCAATTCGTTTTTCGATTTCCCACTCTTCCAGTCCTCTCTACAAACCTTTAGAGATTGTTGGTAGAGCCTTGTATGTAGTCATCAGTTTCCTTGTACTTTGGTTTATTTGTCTGAGCTCCTCACTTGTCCAATTTAAGAATACCCCTGGGTATCTTAAACGAAGGACAGAACAGTTCTTGAATACTTTTTATGAGATTTCTGCGACAGAACTAGTTTTCGAGACGTTGTAATTGAACGGCTCACAGAAAATTGAAAGAATAAATAAATTAATGAAAAAAAATAAACAAAATAAAGCAGATAGAAGTCGCCGAATAACAAAGCTGAGGCGCTCGTTGTAATTAAAAATGACTAAGGAAAACTGGAGGTCCGAAATTTTGTGCACATGCCCTGAGCGAGCAGAAACGGATAATTTTCTGCTCTCGACACGACATACGGAAGTGAGGGGAGAACTTGTGTCCTTTTGAGATTCGACGGCAAGACGTGAGAAGGTGAAGACAGGAGTAGAATACCACCCACGACGATGTGAGGGACGATTGTTTACGAACCTTAATGGGAGAGGGGTGTTCCAAAGGGGATGTTGGACTACGTGACCCAGCGGTCAAGCTGGTTAGATCCAGGAAAAAATTCAAGGTCTGTGTCAGCTCATCTTTTTCTGACTGGTATATGTTGCTTATTTTTGTCCAGTTGACGATCTTCTCATGTTTCTATCCTCCCGTTCTTTCTCCCGGTGACTGCTTGCTACATTTGCGTAAATAAACATTTGGTGTATGTTTAAAAGAGTTTCGACTCGTTACCACTGTTGGATCACAACGGTGGTCAAACATCTCTTTATTACTGCAATGGTACAACGTTTTCTTGTTCTGGGGTATTCTTTTCTTACATTTTCTTTAATCTCTGTTTGATCGTGTCCCATTCCAGTATTCCTAAATACTTCATCTCTCCAAGCGTTTCGATACTTTCCTGATGGCGCTGTTTTTCATTAACTGCATGACACATTTTTAATGCCAAATTCCATTCCTATATCAAGGCTGTACATTCTTATTGTCTGAATCAGTTTCTAGTCTTTTTCATTTTAACAAATTTATCTTTATCATTTTATTCTTTTAAGAGTTTTTTTTTTTTACACCAGCGGTGACTGATGGCTTCTCTCAAAATTCAGAGTGACAGCAAATCTCTTCAAGTTTCAAAGACTTTTCTTAGTATTCTGGCGGATATTAATACTGCAGCAGTCTTGATAATCTCCACTTGTTCTTTCATTTCCAAGTCGTCCAGTCCATTTACTAATCCTCTCGGGATTGTTCCAAATGTGCCAGTTATAATTAGTATCTCCGTTTATTTCTGAAAAATTACATATAAAATATGATTTTCAGTGAGCATATCCAACACCTTCATGTTCCATAGAATTTTTAGCTCTCTAGCAAGGTCCAGATATTTATCTCTCTTTTCACTTTCCTTTGATTTTACTCTGTGGTCTGCCGGTCGAATAATACCAAAGATACAAAAAGTGGTACTTGATGCTTCCTTGCTTAACACTTAGCATTATAAGGCACGGAACAAGGGTAAGTAGAGCTATCCAAAGAAAAAATAGCTGCCTTCCCTATACCTCAGCGTAGTAGCAATTGAAAAGAGGGCCATCGAGTCACATTCGACAACAGTTGGCTTAATTATATAAATATATATATATATATATATATAAGTCTTCATATCCGATTTATCTTTTGATGTTACAAAAGAAGGCATTACTTTGGGAGCAATATCACACACACGCACACACATATATATATAAATTTATATATTCATCGACTTATCCGATGTATCTTTTGATGTTTCAATCGAAGGCATTATTTTGGGAGTAATCTCACACACACACACACACACATATATATATAGATATATATATAGTGATAAAACAAATAGGTGTCTTTTTATGAAATTTATTTTTTAGTATCATGACTACAATAGTTAAGTAGAAAACCGAAAAAAAACAAACAAAAAACAAATCACTAAAGAGCTTCATCGAGTCATAAAGGCAAAACGCTGTAAACTACGGTGAAACTCTCCCCCCAAACAAAACCCAAAGCAAAAACAATGTAAAGCACAGATACCCTCCAGTCGAAAATAGAAAATACAATAACGAGAGCCAGGTTACCAAAGGAAAAATCAGCTCATATCAAGCAACACATTTAAAAATATATGTGAAATATATAAGACGTATGTAAGACATCTTCAAAGTAGCAAAAAATAAGAGAGCCGTGCCCCCAAGACAAATCAATCCAATAAATAATCTTAACTCTGAATCAACCCAAAAATGGAAGATACTACTTAAATCGGCAAACTTAGGTAAGCATAAAAAGAACACACAGATCCTTAAAAAAGAAAAAGGTCAAACAAAAAACAAAAAAAATACAAAAAGTAAGGAGCCTCCCATTGGATTTGGAACGGCGAATACAAAACATTTCAACAACAATAGAAGCTTTCGAAATTTTGCGAAGCAACTTTGAAAGACCAGTAAATTTTAAAATGACCCACAAGGACAAATAATTAATTTAAGCAGAAAAAAAAATTCAGCATAAATGTATTTCATCTACAGAACAAAGTCTTCAATTTTGTCCTCGTCCATTACACTTCAATAACCACACACTGGAAAATGATTGAAAGTCATTTTTCCGAAGAATTGGACTAAGTTATCATTTTGGACTATCAGATAATGAACCGACCACTATAGACTCGCTTGAAAAAAAGAAAAAAAAATAGAAAAGAAAAGAAAAAAACGACAAACAACCCAGCCAATCGTAACAATACATACATAACCATCCAAACATTTGAATTGGCAATAAAAGAAGACATAAAAAACCCACAAAAGACGATAGTTATCACGTGACAACCTGACAAAGGAACAATGTAAAGCTTTAATGGAACTCTCCAGCGGAGAAAACTTGATCATAACACAAGCAGGCAAAGGTGAACCAACAGTCATCTAGGGCATTGATGAATATCTATTAGAAGCTATCAACCAACTGAATAACAAAGAAATCTAACTTGAAGTTCCAGCCGACCCCTTCGAAGATCATCAAGCCACCTTTATACATTCATTAAATGATATGATCGGAAAAATCTAATTGATAAAGAAACAGCATAGATACTAAAAACGCAATAATGAAAACGCTGCCCACATTTATCTGCAACCAAAAATGTATAAACCTGGACGATTAATAAATTTTCCAATTAATTGTCTTAGAACCAAACTATCCAAATACGTAAATTACTATGCACAACCACCAACCATTTGATTAGTAAATAAGGTTGTATATAAGTGTTGTGATGCTGACAAAAGAAAGACACAGGGACACAAAAAGGGTTGATAGAAAAACATATATTCTAGTAACAGAAACAAGATACAAGTGAATCTGGTTAAACAATAGTTAGTTGATAGGGAGCTGAGAGTCCAGTATGGTAGTGACAATCCATCCACTGCGCAAATGGTATCACACGTAATTGTGTCACGCTGATTGGTAAACTCCCTCCGACGCTCTCGTCGAAATGTATTTATGAAAGAGGGCGAGTCAATTATGAAGAGAGTACAACAATAAGAGATATGAATGACTTCCTAAACAAAATCAACATTAAAACTAAGCTACAAGATACAATTTTTCTCATAATATGTGTCAGATCCCTGTACTTTAATATTAAACTCAACGAAGACCTTTTAGTCTTGAGGGAACACCACAGCAACAGAAGAACAAAGACCCTCTTACTGAAGTAATTAAAAAAAACACTAATGCAACAGTATAGCGATCAACTTTAGCGATCGATACTTCAAATAAATAAAAGGATGCACCATGGACACTGTTGCTGCCTTTTCATACGCAACCATTTAGATAGAGAAATTCGAAAATACGTACTCCTATCAAGAAATGAAGAATGACTGTTTCTTTTACGCAAGATACATTAATGATATATTCATCTCGTTCATCGGTGGAGAGGCAAAACGAAATAATTTCTTTACCAACCTGAATATGATGCTCGAATCAATTAAATTTGATAACGAAAATCCCAAACTGTTAATCGTTGTAAGGAAACTTACCTGACTAGCGTGTGGGCATGTTTTGTAGGGTTCAGTCAACAAAAAAACAGCTAAAATGGCGACACACAGTCGCTTTTATATTTGATTATCTTGCATGAGTAACGCAGACTCTCGCCGTTCCTATGCAAATGAGGCTATGCCAGGTGCATAAAAGGAGCCATGGAGGGAACTGGCGGGTGAGTTCGAAGAAGGCGTATTGCGTAGGCAGACACGTGCAACAGGAGTGTTTGAATCAGCTCAAAAGACTGTAAAGTTATTGAAATCAACTTTCAAACTAGAATCGTATTTGTAAATAGCTTAATACATATTGATAAGAACAAAGAACTACAAACAATACACAATTATCTCCATTATAGATCTACTCATACCAAACATTTACAAAACAGATGTTCCTAATCATAGACGATTAGATTAAGAAGAATGTGAACTGACGACCATAAATAAAAAACAAACAAACAAAAAAGAAAGTGATAAATTTAACTGCTTTCAGAACGTGGGGGGATGCCATACGTTAATCGAAAACCAGAGAACCAAAGCCATCTCTACCCCTAGACAAGATACCATAAAACTAATTCTAAAAGTGGAGATGAATCGCATCCTCTTCGTAATAACATTTCACAACACACTTCCACCACTAAACAAAATATTCAAGAAAATTTGGGATATTTTGTAAGAAAACCTCATCTTAACAGGTATTTTCAAGAACCAGGCATACTAACCCCTCGTCAACAAAATAACCTCCGAGAAATGTTCGGTAGAAACAACTTACTAAACAATAAAGTAATCCATAGACAACTCAAATAAAATCTACTAAATTTTGCCAACCAGGCAATATCACGAAAAGTTTACGTTGCAAACATGTCAAAATCAAATAATTCATCACGAGTTTCACAACCAAAAAGACATTCAACATTTTTTCACGAATCACATCATCATCATCATCATCATGTCGTGCCGCTAGCACGGATATCCCTGACCCTCTCTCGCCACTTCTCCCTATCGTTCATTGCCTCTGGCAGGGCTTCAGGGCTAAATCCCGTATCCTCACATAGCTGCTGTATATATGTTCGAGCTGGTCGTCCTGCTTTTGCCCGGCCATATGTGGGGGTCCATAGGAGTACATCACTTATGAGCTCGTCCCTGCTTCTCCAGTAGTGTCCTGCATGTCTGGTTCGTCTAACTTGGATAGTTTTCGTGATGGGAGGCTGGTGGTCGTATAGTTGGTGCCTTGTGGGGTGTTGCCGCCAGGACTTGTTTAATATTGCTTGCTACATTCTTGTGTAATTGCCGTCTACCTTCTTCTTCGGTCGTTTAGTTAGCGCCCAAGTAGTGCATCCATACAGCAGTATCGATACGACCGCTGCCCGGAAGAAACTGCGTTTCATTTTATCGGTCAGGTCTAATTTCCATATGATCGATAGCCTATCGATAGCTGTCTATGCCTTCGTTAGCTGCATGTCAATGTCCTTTTCGGTTGATGAGACGCTGCTTCCTTGGTAGATGAATTTGTCTACTAGTTTCAGAGGGGTTCCGTCTAGTGTGGTGATGTCACCTGTTTGATGATAGCACATATATTCTGTTTTGTGTGCATTGATATGGAGGCCAATGCCTGCAGCGACTCGTTCCAAACTACATAGCAGATGTGAAACTATAACTTATT